>CM068375.1:160646655-161896655 GCA_034769895.1 Magicicada septendecula
GGACCCAAATTTACTTCAGATGGTTCTTGCAATTAAATTTCACTGAGTTATTTATTTTTTGTATTTTTGGTGTTAATTCTGTATTCTCTACCTCTCGTTTAGGCATATTTGCTAATTGCTGCTAAATTATCTCAACAATAACGCTCTACTAGAATCTTATGGGCACCTTAATTTTTCCTGTAAATTTCCTGGGCACCTTATATTACACCATACTGATTTTCTCCGTTGAGCCAGTACCCTAAAAATTGCCTGTAGTTTTCGGTAGAGATGGTACTTACTGTTTGACTTGCACAAATAAAACAGTGGTTAATATCACACAGGGTAATAAACTGTGTTATAGAACTCTTAGAATGCCATACAATGTTTTTATTCCACCACCCACATCCCGCTATTAACTGACTCTTTTAGCGCACTCCGTTTTCCATTTCTGATGAATGAGATATGGAGATAATATTTAGATAGTATGAGAAGTCACAAGCAGATAGTAGCCCAATTTTAAAGTCCTTAATATCATCTTGCAGCAATTATTCAATCGCGAGCTTTTTGTGTATATCTAATTTTAATGTTAAAAATTTTTCAACTACTTGCAGAGTAAAACACATAAAATAATTTTCGTTATTTTATGTTACAACAAAAACTTTGTTTTAACTACTATTATTTAAAACAGACATTTCCCGTCACAGAGTATTTAGTAGTTAAGGGGCAAAATGCTCGAAAATGATACAAAATATTAAGAGAGTGTGTATGGAAACTTTGATATTTTGGGTACACCATTTACATAGAAGTCTGTCATGTGACATCAGACAGCTCTAATATTGATCACAGTGACGTAAATAACAATCGTAGGCTAATTTTTGTTTACATTTCTATAATCATATTTATAATTATATTGTTCTTGTTTATTATAAATAATAAAGAATAAATAATAATTTTGTTGAAGAATACATTTTATATCTAAGTGTACCGTTAGTGTCATACGATATGTATAAATATATAATATTGCAATAGGTAGAATTTGGATATGAAATAATAATTTAACTCTAAGAGTATGATAGCATGTTGCAATAAAAATTTGGTAAGCAAAGACTACAGGTTCGGACATTGTATAATAGACAATAAGATACATGTTAAATTTTGTATTTTAATATACTTTTTGACAGTAAAAGAAACAAATAGTGTTGTGAAGTGGTGCAAAAATATGGGTATTCATATGGCATGTGCGCGGAATATTAAAAAACAACAAATTAAATAACTTTCGTGAAAATGAAAATTCAGACATGAGACTGACACCAGAATACGCACAAATTAAAGACCTACCAAGTGTTTACAAATTAAAGAAATAAAAGGAAAAGTATATGAGTTTTTTGTAAAGACAGTTTTATGACCCTGAAGAAAAGTAATTAAATCAAACTAGTTTTTTCAACCTTAACTTTGTCTTTAGACAGTATTTTACAGGAAGAGCGTTATATAAACCTAAGCCCCAAGTGTGAGGGAGTATTTCAGCCAATGAAATTGGCTAAACTCTTGTTGAGTTTGTTCTTCATATAGTATAATTCAGTCTTCTTTGAACTCGATAACTAGTCTTGCCGCTGCTATTTTAAACGATTGGTCTACAATAGCGCACGAGCACAAGTCAGAAAGTTTGCGAGTTGGTTGAATATTGAGTGCTAACCCGGTAGAGTACAAGATCGTCCGCATAAGCATTTAAAAGAACACTTGAAGTTTGCTGGATTAGTGTGTATGTTTAATATAAAAATATAATACCAATTAAAAATGAAAGTACTACAAATTGTAGAAGTATCCAACCCGAGAACGACCCTGAACGCCGGACGACAGGACGAGATCGCAACAGTATCCTGAGCGTATTCAGAAGAAACTACCACACCTGTCTTCCGGGACTGGATCAACAACATCTCATCATTCATCGTTAAGGAATATTAAATTATATGATACAAACTTTATTAAAAAACACTTTTAAGTAAAAAAATGTATTAATTTATGACACTGATAAAAAATTTAAAAAAATCTTAAAGTTAAAAATCATATATAAATAGAATATTTATGTATAAAATATAAGAGAAAATTATTTGAAATTGTAAAAAACGGCAACAGAGACAGTTTAATTAGTTTTATTTTGTTGTCAAAAACACTATTAAATTATTATTGTAATTTGAAAAAATCATTAATAAATCCGAAGCATTCCAATATTTGATATAACCAACTACTTATTTTATGCGACGCCTGTACATCCCAATATATTTTTCTATAACAAATATTTATTATTTAAAATTTTTATCTTTTTATACACTTTATATTATTTGTTTTTCTTACTTAATTTGCGCCTCAGTTATTACAATTTTGTGCAGAAAATTAAATCAAATGTTATTACATTTTTTAATACAATAAACGGAGAGAAAACCAAGGTAAAATAAGAAATTTATAATGATTGAACCCTTAGAAAACTTAGAAGTCTATAGTTTATTAAAAAAATATATAAGACAACATGTTATCACAATTTCTTTGTAATTTTGAATTAAGTTCAAAAACTAGTAGTATACGGATGTAAGTGGAATCGTTTTATAGAATGAACATTAATTCTGTCTTACAAAAATGTTGTTACTCAAAACAACAAATAGAACTATACCAATAAATAACTATACACCTTTGTGTTAAGCATATACGTATGTATGTGTATCTGGCGGCGGAGAGTGGGTATTGTGGAAACTGCCATAAACTGTACAAGCGGGTGGTCCTCAAGCGTTCGCTAATTCAGATAAATGACACAGTAAAGAACTCCCTGAGCCCATACAAACCGACTCTAAATATTACGTGCGTAATATTTGTCTCCAGTGTTAGTAGTCTCCGCTACGACTGTATGAACAAAGATAAGAACAATATGTCTCCCTTGAAATTAAGTGTCTGTACAGGCATAAAGATCTTACAATACGTTATCGTGATACGTACGTAGGTAATACAAATACTTTATGAACCGAGGAGTAATTACACTAATCAGTTAATCACGTTTGCTATTCACCTAAATGCAAAGTTCATGTACAACGGAGTAGCTGATGAAGGGTATATACATTGTCCATTTAACGATCACATAGGCATAATATATTTAAACTGTAAAAATAAAGTAATTAAAAAGACAAATTATTAATTATATTTTTAACGACGGTTCAAATAAACTGAACAACAACAAGCATTCGTTTACAACAACTTTTTTAAGTTTATACTACCGAATAGGTATACCCTTAATATATATCTAATGTCTGATGTAAACAGTGTTCATAAATTAGATTAAAGATATTTGTCTTGTCTTTTTAGTGAAGTATCCTCTATTCTAATAATAGTAAAAATAAGGAAGTTCAGGTTAAAATCTGTGTTCGTTGTTTTCGTAATTTACGTAATTGGAAATTTATTTACTGCGATTTGTTATTAAATAAAAATTAAGGAACATTGTTAACAAGTGGTTTTAACATACACTCTCCTGGTTACCCACAAATTTTTATATATTTTCTTGACTATTACTTGTTGGAATATTAGGCTTAGAATGTTAGGTTAATTTAGTGATGTCATTTAAATATGTTTTCCTGAGTAAAGGAATAAAATACGAAATTTATCAAAACAAGGAAGTCATACAAAATTAGGATTTTTGACAATAAATTTCGTTAATTTTTGTAGAACGAATACTTTAGGAGATATAATTGTATAAATGTAGTGGTAACCGTAACTAAATATATAACTGTACAGGTGAGCACTGGAATATCTGAGGCATTGTACATTTGGCCACTTACAAAATGATAAAATATTATATTATTGAAGACATTTGATTAATTTCTTAACTGATTTATTTTGTCGGTATTATATTGTTTGTTTATCTTTGTCATTGCCCTTGACTATCATAGGAAAATTTACTTCAAAAATACAAATACTTTGTTAATTTCACCCTCCCCCTTTTAATTGGCCATTTTAACTTCCTTGTATTTTACTATATTCTTGACATTACTTTCTTAATCATATACCTCAAAATGTTAGTATAAAGTTTTCAAAAATGTATTCCATATAGTTTGCTACAAAGAAATTTTCAGTTTTTAGAGATGATTTCAAACCTAAGCTACATAATATACTATGGAAATTTTCACCAGCATACTTCTTACTTATGTTTTCACTTAAAAATAATTTCTGAATATTGTTAGAAATTTTTTTTTAAATATGGCTATTTTATACATTTCATCCACTTCGGACTTTACCTTTGACTCCCCTAGAGGCTGGACAATACATTTAACCTCAAGTTCTTACTTAGCAACCTGAAAACCTAACTATGTAATTTCATCAATGTATTAAAAAATATTATTAAAATATAGTTTTCTTGCATTTAAGAAAGTTTAGCTAAAATTAACCTTGCATTTAAGCAAATTATTTACTAAGATATATTTTTTTACATTTACGGATTGTCCCTATCTTTTAGAGGTACGAACACCCAAAACGTTTGTTTTAACAATATCTAGACACTTTGTAGAACACAATACAAAGAGTTTATGTGAATTCGTTTTAAAGCAGAGAATTCTGTGGTTGCGCAGTTTTTCTGGCTTCATTGAATCGACTATGAGTGTAAAAAATTCAAAATAAAGAAGCTTGTTTAATATTTATGTACGTGTTAGGTGCAAAACTTTAAAAGTAGAGCCATAATGGTTTTAGGAACAATTTCCAATAATATAATTTTTTTAGTAAAATGGTACACAATATTGTGTCTTGATCAAAATGCCGCCTACAAGAAAAAGATAAGACGTTTGCAAGAATAATGTAAATACTTATTCACTTGTTTACGCATAAAGTATTTTTTGTTTCTGATTTTCTATTCCAGCCTGATCATTTAAGTTATAGCTTACAGGGTATCGTGTAACTTTATACTTAGACTTAAACATGTTTGTATCTATCAGATTTATTTCGCAGAGAATGTACGTTCGAATAATGGCATAGTTTCGTGTATATTTAAGAAGAAATAATTTAAAAATTTCCGTTTTAATATAAAAATTAAACTTTACCGATATTTACGTAAAAGCTGGAAATCTTATTGTAAAACAATTGTAATCCTACTAACAATATACGGAAATAGTATGTAATACTTATGAGTATCCTTTTGTTCTACCTAATAAAAAATTAGGTATACCAATGACATGTACAACAATAAAAAAATTCATGTTTAAAATATAATTCGATTGTATGTGTATAACAGATTTTAAAATGAAACGTTTGGTGAGTTTTGAAGTTTGTAAATAGTAACGTGTAAATTTGTAAGGATTAAACTTAACATAGGAAATTTAGACAAAAATGTATGATACGAAAACAAAATGAATTTATTAGTTGAAATTCTTAAGGTGTTCTCTGACAGATTTTAAGAATCCGTTAAATCCTTAGTACACTCGAGCGAAACAAACATTTTAGAGAAACTGAAAGGAATAAAAACTGTTCTTGTTTCTAATAAGATGAAATATATTGCGTTTATGCAAAAACGTCTATAACTGTTTTGTATACCTTGTACAAATGTCGTGGTTCTTTTCTTAGCTCCCTAGGGCAGGAACTGACCAAGTAGTGGCTTCAGATATTACGTTGTTTTCATTAGCTTACTGAAAACATGTTTATCGTATCGTAACATATTTAAAGTTGTTTCGAAATATTTTTTGTATTTTTACTTCCATATTCCTTAAGGAATGGAAGTATGGTGATGGCAAAAAAAATCGTGTTCGAGATTATTGCAGATTCTGATTCTATTACACTCAAAACATGAAAAAAAGTCGTTTTCCGAAAAGTGTCTGTGTGTCTGTGTGTAGATTTTTTTTTATGGCAAACGATAACTGCCGCAAATTCAAACAGAATCAAATAATTTTTTGCATACAGCCCCGATTTGTAGAGTACTCACGAACTATTGTTTTTGGTGAAGATCGGTTGAGGGAAAGGGGTAGTTTACCGGCAACGGTTTTTTTTTATCAAGGGAAATTTTTTTTTGGTAAACTATAACAGCCGCAAAGTCAAACAGAATTAAATAATGTTTCGTACACAGCCCTGAATTGTAGAGTTCTCAAGATTTGTGGTTTTTGGTGAAGATCGGTTAAGGGAAAGGGGTAGTTTACCTGCAACGTTTTATGTTTTAACAAGGGTATTTTCTATGGCAAACGATAACAGCCGCAAATTCAAACCGAATCAAAAGATTATTTGCATACAGCCCTAAGTTGCAGAGTTCTCAAGACCTTTTGTTTTTGGTGAAGATCGGTTAAGGGAAAGGGGTAGTTTACCTGCAGCGTTTTTTTATCAAGGGTATTTTATATGGCAAACGATAACAGCCGCAAATTCAAACAGAATCAAATAATTTTTTGCATGCAGCCGTGATTTGTAGAGTAATCAAGACCTATTGTTTTTGGTAAAGATCGGTTAAGGGGAAGGGGTAGTTTACCTGCAACGTTTTTTTATCAAGCGTATTCTCTATGACGAACGGTAACTACCGCATATTCAAACAGAATCAAATAATTTTTTGTATACGTCGCTGAATTGTAGAGGACTCAAGACCTTTTCATTTTGGTAAAGATCGGTTAAGGGGAAGGGGTAGTTTACCTGCAACCTTTTACGTTTTAACAAGAGTAAAGTACATGAAAATTCATTTAAACTTTTTCAAACAATGGTAATTGTTAAAAATAAAATAATTTTGTTGCCAGGCAATAAAATTATAATTTTTTCATTTTAATGTAAATCTGTACATAGTATAAAGTAAAGTCGGTGCGTTTTCTCTCTGTGTTTTAAATCGCTAATCTCAGGAAGTACTGAACGGATTTTATTCAAGTTTTCGCCAATAGATAGAGTGTCTATCGAGGAACATTTATGTGTATAATTAATACATATATGTTGTACATTAGCTTAGCTATCACGGTTTATGTCAAGTAAGTGGTATAGTTTACATCTTATATATAAAAATGAATGTTTCTTTGTTTGTCCCGTATGCGTTCCTATACCATTCATCCGATTGCGATGAAACTTCGGTGAGTTGTTGTGCGCACGTCCGCGAAGGTTTCTTCCACATCTCCTCCTAAACCACTGTACCGATTTCAACCAAACTTGGCACAAATATTTTACGCAACGGGAGAACCAACATAGGATAGGTGTTTTTTCGATGGGGTCCTTTTGGGGGTTCTTTGGGGTCTTCCACATCGCCTCCTAAACCACTGGACCGATTTCAACCAAACTTGGCACAAATATTTTACGGAAAGGGAGAACCAACATAGGACAAGTGTTTTTTCGATACGATCCTTTGGGGGGTCCTTTGGGGTTGTCTACGTCTCCACCTAAACCATTGGACCGATTTCAACCAAACTTGGCACAAATATTTTACGCAACGGGAGAACCAACATAGGACAGGTGGATTTTTCGATACGATCCTGTGGGGGGTCCTTTGCGGTCTTAAAAAACTATTAGATCTGGTTACTATGGCAACCCAATAGAATAGATTATGTTCTAAATATATTATCGCATTAAATTAAAGACCACGCGAACGAAGTTGTGGGCAACAGCTATTTGTTTTTAAGAAGCCTACTTTAATTAAACTTTATTAATTAAACTAACATTTTCATTACGTACAACGTGAAACTCCGTAGCGAAGCACGGGTATTCTGCTAGTCCTGTATAAGAGAAAATATATCGTGCGTGGCAGGCAAGCATATCTCAGTTGTGTACTGTTAACGTTTCCATTTTATTATTATCACTACCGCAATAAAAAGGCAGAGAAGACACACACACACACACACACACACACACACACACACACACACACACACACACACACACACACACACACACACACAATTCGCGTTATTTCTGGCCTCATTCATGTTTATTTTCTTACATTTGCACGGTTTTTAAATGGAAAGTGCCCAACCCATACCAACATAACGCATGCAAGCCGAAAAAGTGTCCAGCGTGGATAGCGATTTGCTTCCTGTGGATCGCTGGGCAGTGTAACTGCACGTGTTTACAGAGGAACGATTCATAGACAGACTTTTCGTCTTTAGGGAATGAACCCTCTGCAAGATGCTGAGGGTCCATGAGTGACTTCGGAGCGCTCCTTCTTTTCCGCGTGTTTGTTCTGTGAAACGTACACTGTAGATTCACAGATTTATTCTAAGCAACGCTCAATAGGAAATGTTGAAAATTTTTGTCCACGGTGAACCCTCATACACACTAAACCTGCTCTGATGTTTTAATTACGGACATCATAATATTAAAACTTTGGAAACTTGAGCACTACTTAATGGAGATCAATCATTAACTTATACAAGCCATTAATTGTATGCATATTTTTTATATATATGTGTACAGCGTTATCGGCAACAAAGAAGTAGTTTTTGTTAAAATTCCTTCCCGGGATATTTGGCCGTAGTCCAATGTTTTCTACAAAACCAGACGTTTCGGCAATGCCATTGACTTCCATCATCAGTGAAAATCGAGTGTGATAACGTGAGGTGGTATATGTTAGTG
The DNA here is from genome assembly GCA_034769895.1 of Magicicada septendecula. Classification (NCBI taxonomy): domain Eukaryota; kingdom Metazoa; phylum Arthropoda; class Insecta; order Hemiptera; family Cicadidae; genus Magicicada; species Magicicada septendecula. Next base: position 160,655,182 of record CM068375.1, read on the forward strand.
ACCACAGTACTGTGGTTAAGGCTGAAGCAGTAAGTAGAAAGAAGTAGTTTCTATGGTAATATTTCATTTCGAAAATGATTTTAAAAATAAATCTTAGAATATGGAAGTCATGTATGGTTCTCCATACCGATTTTTTAAAAATATAAACTTTCATAAGACATTTTTAGAAATTAATGGTAATGAGTAATGGTAATGGTAATGCTGTTAATAATAAATATTAATATAAATAGATATAACTTGTAATAAACAAGATATAAATGTATTACCATAAATCAAATTAACACACACCTGCCCCTAGACACACACACACACACTCATAGAACTATACAGCACACAGGTATCGTGCACATTATACCATAATGTTTTGCTCTTAAGTTAAAATATTGGTCATTTATCCACTCCAACGCAATACAACAGACTGCTTTAAAGCATTCTAATTCATACTAACAATTCAATTTTCTGCATAAAATGGCATAGTAATTTAACCGTCCACACATGTAATCTGTTGGACGCCTCTGATAAATGAGCATCGTAAACATTATAGTTAACTTGGTTTTACGCACTTCAGAGAAATTATATGGTTAACGTGGTAAGCTTCCATGTAATAAACAATACCAGCCTTCACCTACTGACTATAACCTACACCGTGTTAACAACTTCTGGCATAGTCGGATTATTCTTTTTTATAATTTCAAAAATATTATTTAATAGTTTTAAATGAATATTAACAAGAGTGATACCCTTTAATTAAAAACATACCATTCCATTAAATGGATAATGGATGTCCTACTGTGACTAAAATAATAACATGGTGAGAAAGTACAGTAACATTAACATCTTTGTAACATTAATATAGTAACCTTTTGGTCTATTCTTAATTTACAGTAGGTTCGCTTGTTTCTAAACAGACATTCTAAGTTTGTGGTAAGTCAGTAAATCATACTTTTAGGGTAAGCTTTGTTGATTATTTTCTTAGTAGTTCCATGATACTGAATCTGAGAATTTGAAAGGCTGAATGTATCTGTTGAACATTATTTCGTAAACACTGTCAACAGTCATTTTTCTGCCTTTATCTTGTATAACTGAAAACATTCTCGCAAATTTTGTTGGAAAATTTAGGTAACGTGTAATAAATGATATCTTGTATTTTCGATTTAAAGTTGGTTATTTTAGTTTTACTCACACTGTTAATTTACATTTAAAATACAGTACATCAATATAACAGAATAACAGAAGACTAAAAAAGAAAACTGCTAGATTTTATTTGCAAAAAAAAGATAAAAAAATCACTGTACTTATATTGAAATTAAGCGTTTTGCCATGTGTTGAATTTAATGTTTCACTATTAGTATTACATTAATAGTGTTTTACTATTTATCTTGTTAAATTAGTAATTAGTATTGCTATTAGCAGATGGTAGGTCTACTGTTACCATTTTGCCTCAATCAGCTGTTGGTGACAGTCATCATATCGTGACATTAGCTATTAAGCACTTCTGATTTCATCTCCATGACTATTGTTTAAATTCGTTAGTATATATTTCAGTAAACACGAATCCCATCGCTCAAATTAAGAGAAATGTGTGTAAGTATTTAGTGAAGTATGAGGAGTTTGCCTTATCTGAAACTGAAAATATTTACTACCTACTTGTTCTAAGTTACTACACATTTATACACAAAGATAAAATTCTGCTTAGGCTAAGCGTCACCTCTCGGTTCAGGCCCATTAGGAATTACCAGAATTTCGGTTTCCTATTATTCGTCGAATTTTTTAAAACATACTTTCATAGCAAGGATTGAATTAATTAAGCATTGTAAACAATTTAGTGTTATGTAATAATGATATTTTGTTTTTGTGTAGGCAAACTCTTCCCAAGCCTTTGTACTGTAGAAACTAAAGACGTTGCAAAGGAACTGTTGGAGTTTCATATATATATAATAATTGAGAAATAACTCACTAGTATACAATACAATAGAATTGTAAAAGGTGTGTTTTAATGGTGCATATTTAAAGTTATCTCCCTATCTAGAGGAGTAGAGATTCAGTAAATTTTTCTTAAGGAGGAATAGAGTACAGTTACCGTATACTTAACAAAATCTGAGAAAATCTAATTGCCAAAGGATTTTTTCAATATATGCGGTCAGCAATCACAGGTAAACCCTTGATGTAATAAGCAGCTTTCAGCCACATTTAATTTGGAACTAGATTGGTCATCAGCGTTCTGGCATTAAGTAAAACATTGTGGAAGTCCAACTGAAATCAAATGGTGCTGCCTGGAGATATAAAGAAAAGAACTGTTCCTTCATTAATTGCATCATAAACTCACTAGCTAAAGGTAAACTAGAAGGTAATGTTATTCTAGTTGCTTTTACACTCAAAAGAACTCATTTGAACTTGTTCTCTTAGAGACGTAGTTTCAATAAATTAAAAAGAAATATGCTTTCCCTGTGTAAGCATATTTTACAAATATAAGAAATAGTCGATAATTTCTTTGTATAAAACAAAAACAGAGATATTTGTGAATATGACATTTTTATTAAAAAAAGTTTAGTACTTTCTCTCTTTGGTTTAATAAGTTATTTATAACACTAACAGATGTTAAGTAATTTTGTATGAAAGGTAGCAGTAGGAAGAGGTGGTGAACACCAATATTTGCGGTGAACACCATTAACATGGTGAACACCAATATTTGCGGTTTCAACGGGTACGGTTGTGAGAGCAATCTTGTGTAACGCGAAGAACTTGTGTGTGTGTGTGTGTGTGTGTGTGTGTGTGTGTGTGTGTGTGTGTGTGTGTGTGTGTGTGTGTGTGTGTGTGTGGAGCCGGCAATTTGGACAGCAGCAGCGCAATAATGTAGTCGTCCATTTTCACGTTACTCTACTAATCCAAAGCTACACTATCTGGATAATCGACTGTTATGCGTGTTTGTATGCTTATTTAAAATTACACTCTTGTTGAATGAAACTCTGGATCAAATTTAGGAACATAGTGAGATTAAATTGCTTTATTTTTCAAAGGGTAATCTAAATCTATATTTACACATGTGTGCACAGACAACACACATTACGTAAAGGAGAACCACTATGGAGAAAATTGATTTTATATTAACTGTTTAGCTACAACTTATAGTTAACGAGGTGATATGAATAATTTATACCCTTACAACTCGTATAGGGAATGCGTTTGCTCAAAAACAAATAATTACAATAGCAGGAACGGCAATGACTGGGGCACGATAGAAGGTACAATAGAAAAGGAGAGGCCCGTGCATGTTCCAGAGTTTGAGGAAGACTCTGTGTAGGAGTAATTGCTTGAATCAGACACACAGTAAGAGCTAAAGGAAGGGGCTTGTCCGAGGTACAGGTAATAGAAGATCTAAATGTTAGTAAGTTAGTAGTTGTAAAAAAAGTCAATGTATCCTGAAGATGTTACGCAAGTGACCAGGAATCAAACGATATAGTAGAATGGAATCGAAGAAAATGTGTTTGCAAATAGAAGAATAAAAGCAGTAAAAATGAATGTCAAGAGCCAAACTGGAACCAAAACACCCTGGATGGATTTACCAGCTTGGAATGAAGAAGCTTAAAAAGGAAATCGCGTATTATCAATGCGGCGTAGATAACATTCGTATTAATATACAGGTAACCTTCTCTTTACATACAGGCAGAAGGTGGCAGAACATTTTACAGCCGCGCTTTTGTCGTTGCACAACCGATCTGAAGCTCTTTCATAGACATTATTAAAGCACACTAGTGATCTAGCCTGCCGTGTAAGGATCAACACAAGAGTGCCATATCCAGTTGAGTATAGGAATCCGGCAAAATAGATTTGCGGCGAAGAGAGCGATATTACATAAAAGAATTTACTGACATGCTTTCGATTGTTTATTTGAGTTGAAAACTATTACGATTATTTAATTTCAGTAAATTTTAGTATTGATTATTTAGTTTTAAAGTGCCAACTGGATAATAGTAAACTAGTAGAACTATTGTAATGCGAGTTCTCTTTATGAAAAGTGTAAAGAACATTTTGAATTTAAATTTCTCTAGAGAACATTACCCTCTTTCACTTTTGGAAGATTACTGTATGTAAAATCCTCATAAAATACACACGTGCGCGCGCGCACGCACACATAGAGATGCAATTACAAAAAAATATATGATATAATTCGTACATGACACGTTACACACTTTTAATATAGTTTCCATTAAACGTAGTTAAGAACCACAGACACTCACAACATTTCTGCAATTTCCATTATTTTGTAGCTTAGAAATCTTAGCTAAATAAAAGGTTACTTACAGTATAGTATATTGTAATATCTGCTTGAGATTAAATATTTTTTAAATTACAAAATATGAAAGTAATGCATTATTTTACGAATCGTAACAGTAGCAATCCATGATTTACATCGATAACCTGACTGTTAAGAGTATTCATTATTAAAGCTGCTTATAAAGCTTACATATATTATTTATACCAAAGGAGCCAATTATCGATAATAAATAGAGACTGATTGTTATGTGAAGTCACTTAAAAGGCACATTGGAATCATTATCCTGTAACTAGGTTATCAAATTTTACAACTTAACCTGAATCAAGGAGTCGCTTGAAAATAATAATAATTATAAAGATTTATAGTAAGAGATTAACATGTGTCCGTGATGTAGCTTACTTACTCTATTACTACAAGAGTAATGAAATACTGTCAATTTATAGAAGAGCATGTTATGATGAAGCAAAGAGTAATCTTGTAATATATAAGTCTGAATTCATATACGAAGTTTAAAAAAAATTAGAAACTCTGAGGAGCCTCAGCCAACGAATTATTGTCGCCGAAAGTCTTCAAAATACTTTAAAGTTAGGCGAAGGTTGAAATTCACAAATTTTCTTACTCAGATGAAATAAACGTAATTCTCTTTATATTAATACAATTTTAATGCACACCAAAATATAACTTAAAATTATCAGAAACAAATTCGATAAATTATAAATACCTACATCTTAGGAATTGGTCGTAAGAATAATAACCTTGCAATCAATTTTTTGTTAAACCGTTGAATTCTTTTCTGTCAGGTTGTTAGAAAGTTTGTTAGAAAACCTATAAATTTATATTATCTCTCCTTCCTCTGTCTACAGTTTAATAGTTATTCTCATCTGTTCTTGTTTTCAGTTTCTGGAACAATAGCACTTGTCTTCTTTTCTCCAGACCCATAAGATTTACTTGTTGTTTCTAGCTTAGATAATTCGTTGTTCATTTAATAATCGTTCATAAAATTGATTCAATTAATTCAGGTTAAAATCAATTTCGCAAGTAAAAACTGACAGACTTTACATAAAATAGTCAAATTCATTCTTATAAAAATTATGTACAAGAGGAATTCTAAATACTTTTTTATTAATAAATCGCCGAACACATTAAAGCGATGGTGTACTCGAAGCTACTTAATTTTAATTTCGTAGTCTCTTTCAGTGATGACGAAATTAGATACAGCAGCTGTATTTTATACAAAGGGCTCAGACAAAAAATTACAAGCCTAGTTTAAGTTAATTAAGCTACAAATGAAGAGTATTTTTAATTAAGAAGAAAACTCCCTTCTTTTGCAACAATGTTATATAACAAAATTCAGTTTCCTTAGCTTGGCCAAAGGAATAAATTCTTTTTTTGTTATAAAGGTAATAATTTTAAAAAAGGTTTAATGTCAAAAGGAGGAAAGTTAAGTTCTGTAATTATATAAATGTAGTATTTTAAAAGGTCGGTTTAAATAATTGTAATTAAAATATCTGATAAAAAATTATGTGGTTTCGTTATTGTTCTCTGTAACACATGTCTTCTTCAAAAGAAATTTACATTTCAATTTTTAACAGATCATTTAAATTAATTTTAATATGTTATAGTAGTGTTTTAGTGTTTTACAGGTTCAAATCGTATTTATAGTGGTGCTTTCGAGACGTCCTTGGTCCTCAAATTTATTGCTTAACTTTTCCTGTGGCGGAGTTCCTAGAGGTATGTATTTTGACAAAACTTATATAGCGTACATTTTTTTTTACAACTTTATCTGAGAAACCCCAAAACAATATGATATATGATTGGTTTTCTTATTTACTCAGGATTAGTAATCTCTCGACCATTGCTTGTAAAAAATACTGTTTGAAGATTATTATGTTACTAGCTGTTACCAAAGCTTATAACGCAAATATTTGATTTCTAGTAAGTATTTTAATATAATTTTTATTGTCTATGTCTATTTAGCGTTCTGTCAGTTAACAATTTTGTACTCATTAGTTAAATTCTCTCCAAAGCTGTTTTGAACATTTGTAGGCATACTATTTTAACTTGTACTAAATTATTATGTTGGTGCAACAGCCTTTGGAGATTTAAAAGTACTCGTTTATAAAGCCTTGGGAGATATTTATAAAGTACCTGTTAAATCAAAACGCTAAATTCTTTTTATAAGTGTTACTGTGTTAGAAGCATTGTATAAACGTTATGTTTTCCTCAACCATGGCTTTTATTTATTTCAGCAGTAAACTAAAAATCAAAACCCGTTGTCACCTAACTTCACAAACGAAAACAACACGTATTTTCGCTTTGCATTATGTAATAGGACAATTTACAATTAGTACACTTTCTGCATCGTAATATATCGATACAATCGCATATTATATAGAACATAGGAAATGTACTGCAGGAATAGATAAATGTACAGTTCCGATACCACTAAATAGCTTTTTTTTATTTACTTGTTCCTAAGGTAATTAATTCTGGTCTCGATGGTGTTTTCGATATCTTTAGTGGCAGTATTTAATATATTTCATTACTTATTCATTGCATCATCATAAATACGTATAAACATAAATTCTATAATCGTTTAAGACAATTACAAAATATATAGACCTGTCTGTATACAAATTTACAAAATATATCGATACAATCGCATTTTAAAAACATAAAAACTGCAGGAATGTATAAAGGTACAGATCCGATGCCGCTAAATATCATGTGTTTATTTACTTGTTACTATGGTAATTAATTCTGGTATCCATGCTGTTTTTGACATCTTTATACGCGTCAACGAAAAGAAATAGTTAAAAGGGGCTAAATCGTGCAAACGGGATAAAATATTAAATTCCAAATTAGACGGTATTTTGCGCCTTGTGTCAAAGGTTACCTGTGCAAAATTTGGTGGCAATCGGTGTAACGGTGTGGATTTGTATTCAGTACCCATAAATACTTTGAGTTTTGAGTACCCAAAATCGGAATTTGAGTTTTATATATATATAGATTTGGAGGATTACATTTTAAAAATTATTACCTAGTTTGTTTCTCTCAATTTGTTAGTTATTTGATACAGACGTATTTATATTATACAGGCACTCGCCTACGAGGATTACGTGTACATGAGCATAGGAGGATTTTAAAATAGGAAATTAATCTTATTTCCCTACATCCAGTACAAAAATTAAGATCTAGCTATATTTTTACCGTAATGGGTATTCAACTACGCTTGAATACAAAGGTAGTTTAACATAATTTTTTAAATACTGGAGTGACTAATAATAATGAACAACATTTTGGTGGTAATGAATCACAGTCTTTATTTTGATGTAATATAGATTTGTCTGTACTTAGTACACTGTAGGGTGAAAGAGAATTTGTGCTAATATAATTATTTTATTACAATTCTTATCAGTATTTTGTCACATTTCCATTGAAACTAATAAATATTAATTTAAACTATGTAAGTCTACTTTCAACAAAGGAATTACTTTTACATGGATCCACAATTATAAACTGTTAAGTAACTTTTCAGCTTGCACTTGCGAACGTATGCGTGTTAATTTCATCATCATCATTTTCACGGATTAAACCGAGGATGATTTCTTCCGGTCTCAAATAGGCAAAGATTAGAGCTGGTCACTCCAGCGTTTTCCTCGGACGTCCCACACATCTCCATCCGCCAGGAACCTTTGATCCGTCAGGCTATTCCTTATTTGAGGCAATTTAGTAGTGAATAGGACCCCTGGATATGTTACTACCATATCGCAGGGTAAGACGTATAGTGGGGCTGCCACCTTCAGGCTTAACGTCCAGCCCTATTTACTGTCTGGGTGTTCTCCCAAAACTGGCAGTCTTTCCAGAGTAAAGAGACCAGTTTTCCCTGTTGAGATTTCCATAAGGACCTTTAATGTGGTGGTTTCTCCTTGCCTCCCACTTCCTACGTCGTTGACCAATGGATGTTAATCCGTCTTTAAGGGCAATTTCTCACCACAAGTTCAAGAGGCTGCCCTAACCTTTACTTGAGAATGACAAGTAGAGGAGGGACAGCTTATACCGGCTACCATTCGGTCTCCAGAGTCGCGTTAGCCATCTGTAGGTATTGCCCATCCCCCACTACGTGGAGGTGCGGTTGGATATATCCTTTCATCAAGAAATAAGACCATAAAGTATTAAACATCCTCAGCAGTACTTTAGGGGACGCGTATTGCGTTTGAAATTAGATATATTCTATATTTTACAAAATTTAAAAACAAAACTTGTTACTTGGAGTCGTAGTGTTTTCTTAGGTTAGTTGTGTAATTTACATTACTACAGAAATTCACACATGAACTACAAAAAAATGTATATAAAATAATTATTATTTTGTGCAACATAGAAAATAGAAAATTGCCTAGCTAGCACCTGCAGTAAATGAAGGACAATCAGATACCCTAAAACAAACGGATTATGTTTCTAGATAATCGTTAACACACATTTTACCGTGGGAAGACAAAACTTAGTTGCGAATACTGTTGTTTTGAAATTTAGTTTATGGTTATGAGCCTTGAACCTGTCGAAACTGAAAACAAAATTGGTGAAAAAGATTTAGGACCCTATATAAGAAGAGACGAATTTGATAAACCTCTGTACGAGCTGAAGCATGGTAATACTAGTGAAAACTCGAAGCAAAGAAAGGCCCTTCAAGTTATCCAGAGGAAGGGAGATGTGCGGAATGTTTGGTCATGCGGTTATGTTATAAGTAAGTTCACCAGATATAAGCCAACCGTTTTCGTGCCAACATCGCATGTTATTTGAAACGCATGTGGCAGCAGTGAAACGTACCTCAGTTTTCTCCGAGAAACCATAGAGGTTATTGAGTTTATACTTCAAAAGATAAAACATCAGTTTTTTAAAGCGCAACGTTTATATTTGTTTAGATTATTACTTTATTTTCCTATTTAACCCCCACTCAAAAAGCTCCCAAAGAAGAAATAAAAAGCCGGTTTGGACGATTTCGTTAGGCCTAACATTCAACGAATTATTTACCAATGTTTTGCCACAGAATGAGAAAAACTAACATTGAACTGAATGAGAAAAAGTAACATAGGAATTTTGATAGAACGAATTTATTTTATTGGTAGTGTATCTAGTTCGAGGATCATTAGTCGTTAAATTGAAATAGATGAAAACATATGAAAATAGCACGAAACGATTATTAGTATTGTGTTAAAGAGAATCGTGAAACAGTGACGTCAAGATCAGCTCACTGGAAGTGGTAACGTCACGGTCAGCTGTTTGGACGTCAAAGATATGTGACGTCATCTGCTGACGTCATGAACAGCTGATCAACTGTTGATGACGTCAAGAGCAGATGATGTTCGTGAGGTCGTTGATCCGGTCAGTTGATTGACACTTGTCTTCGTCTTTCAGGATTCTCTCCTTGTTGTACCCAAGAGGGGGGTTCTTTTGGCGTGTATGTGTATGCTGGTGGTCGGTCGGTGCTGGGTTCGGGCTTGAGCTCGAGCTCGGGACGAAGCGTTGCTTGCGACTGTTGACACAAGACTGAACGGTATAGCTAACGAGTCCTGTTTGTATAGGCGGACAATGCCCCTCCCTCCATTTCACGGTGATATGATGGAACAGTTTTATCTATTGAATTGCGCCATTCTGTTTCACATTGATATGATGCAACAGTTGTAACAATACTTTTCCTGTAGCCGGTCGAGTATTGGGAAATACACTGACATAAATTATTGTTGTGAATCTTATAACTAGATGCAAACATATCGTTGTGTCAATTACGTATAATTAAAACAACGGTATGTACTATCGTCATTTCCAAGCGACCCAGGAGGTGAGGAAAGCTAAGCTTCGCTTCTTTTTACGTGGTTTCCCCGTTTCACGATCGAATGAAACAGGCCTACTCCAATGTTACCTAACACCTAACACGCTAAGCACTCACAGCTGTTAACGTGTACAGTGTTAGGTAAAAAAATCAAACGTACACTACACAATGCTGACTAAAGTTTTTTTAAATTTTTTTTATTTATTCTTTTTTTCACTTAAACTAATAGTTCGGTATACGGTTGGAATATCGAGAAGCGTCTTTTCCACGTATCACACACACACACACACACACACACACACACACACACACACACACACACACACACACACACACACACACACACACACACAATTTCTGTTAAATCGAGGCGAGTTTACAGGTGTTGCCACCGTGCCAGTGACTCGTCTTATGAGTCACTGGCTACGATTATTAACTATGTTAATAGACGTTAATACGTCTATTGGCTATGTTATTAACTCGACTACGTTTATGAGTATCTCTACCACGACAGTGACGTAGCCGGTTACAGTCGATCATCTCTCTCTCACATAACGTGAACAAACTCAGACAACGCACCTCGACATCCTGTCCGATACACAAACGTATATATATAAATACACTACACATACTTATAATAAGCGACTTCGCATTGTGTTGTGTAAAGTCACACACAAACATGCATTAAAATATATTGTTATACTTACCATTAATGCATAGAGTACACCGTTGTAAAGCACGTTGTTTTCTCGCGTTTACCAACCACTCGCTGTAGAAGAACGCTCTACGCAGCGCGCATCTGGTAAACGTTCCGCCGCTGCACGATAGGGCACTTTAACGAGCTTGTTAACCGGTCGCTCGCCGTCGCCGCGTTCATTTCGTTGAGGTCGATAACGTTGTGGTGGTACGCACGTAGAAAAGCGGTTTTCTCCGACCCTTTAGTGTAGATCGCGGTGAAATTCTAACAGATTGGTGCGATCGTACTCGACACGTCCGTGTACGAAATGTAACCGTCGTCCCATCTCAACCGGTGGTAGCGCCGTTCCAACCATTCGTTGGTTCTTATCGTCTTCGCGGTGAGACGCGATAGTTCGTAAGGAGGCGCGAAAAACGCCACCGTAAAGCATCGTGTAGACAGGTCTACCGCGGCAAACTCCTTGACCCTTGACAACGTACTCGTTCTGCATACCGCGGAACGCTTGAAACTCGACGACAGCGGTTAGAACGTCCTCCTCTTTTTGCAGCCACATTACGAGTAGTGTAACTATTTTAACGCGTATGTGACTTTTATATTCAGTCCGCCGATTTCAGGTTTTTTCTTCAACATTCTTCGTCCTGTTCAAGGTTTTGTATCAGCTCGACTACGGTATTATCCGGTATCACCGGTTCCGCTTTCCCGTACATAACGAGTTCATCGTACAAACGGTCGACCATCACGATATCGCAAAATACCTCCGGTGGGCATACGTACTGCCCTCTCGCACTCGATACCACGCGATCGATGTGCAGTTTAATATTTTCTTGTTCGTAAAACAAAAGAGCTACGTACTTTTTAACTATTGGTGTTAACCAAAGAAAACACGACCACAAGCTTTCGTTCATTACGATCGAACTGTTCTTTTACTCTTTAAATGCACACATCCGCGTTTCACGTAAACACTTTAAATTCTATCGTCTTCGTCTTCTTTGTCCTTATCCTGAAACAAAACTAACTTAACGTCAGACGAACGAGGATATCGAAGACCGTCGGTAATTCGTTCCTGTAGGAAAATCAACAAGTTCCAATCGGTGAAATCGAATAGCACGCATTGGGGACGAGCACCATTTGTAAACGAAACGCACACATCGTGTCCGCGTTCTTCAAACACTCCTGCCGTTACGTATCGTCTGTGCGACAACGGGTACGTTAGACCTAAATACACGTCGCGGTGTATCAGTTGCGATTGCTGCTGCTGCTTTTCGAATTCAACGATTGCCGAAGCCATGTTGTTAGTTAATGAAACACACTGCGAAACGGTATGGACAGCGGTGGGTCCTTCCGCATTAGGCCTAACAGCTCCAACCGCGTATACTTGTTCACGTACACGTACGGAACAATTTACGAGATTTTAGTCAGTTCGAGATCGACGTTAGCGTCTGTAGCCGTAGTCGCGCTGCTCGTCGTCACCATAGCGTTTAAATCGGTGTATGTGCGTAACAGTATTATTTCTTGTATCATGTTTAAATTGATCCGCGTAAAGTCTTCAGCGAATCCCATCAGCATCCTCAGCGGTACGTAAAAGTTGAATTCACCGTTGCTTCCCTTTGGTGCTATCTCGTTAGTCGTTGGTGCCACCCATCCGGCGTTTTCGTTGCATCAGCGTCCAGTTTGCCGACGGATAGCATGGTTTTCAACTTGGACGTGATGCCGACGTTCTTGGTCCAATCGACTTCCACACCGGCCAATTCGTAACGGATTTCTTCGAAGAAAAACACGATCGCGTTGTTCAACAGTTTCACGTTCCCTTCGTCAATAGTACTCACTCCAGTCTTCTTCTTGCTCAACTTGCCTTCGACGTACAGGAAACTTTCCATCAGGAGAGTGAAGACGTCCTGATGCAGCATGGGTATCCGTATTTCATCGTTGTTACCGTATCGCGCCGACGCGTACGGCGCGCGACTGTGGTACTCGTAATGCGTGATGATGTAGTCTAGGAGCGGAACTCGATCGACCACTAAGATACCGCTAACCGCCATGTTACTTGTTTCTCTTGACTTTGAAGCCTAGTGGGATCAGGTGTCGTCGGTTCGCCCGTGTTAACCGCTTCAACGTCGAACGTCAACTGACGGGTTTCCCGAACGTACACTCATCTTTTATCTTCGCAAGTCTTGCGCGCGACGACGGCGACGATGATGGTGCAACAGAAAAAAAACTATCTTTGAAGTAAAAACCCATTGTTACATCCGTTTTAGGTGAATTCGCACGGTGATGACTTCACCGCGAAAATTGACGATACCACCGTCTTGATCGTGTACGGACACGGTAATGTTGCGTAAACTTTGCACGTTCACCGGAAGGTATATGACGTTGCTGGGCGTTTCGACTATCTTCAATCCCGACTCGACCGTCGGGTAGAACGAGTACAGTATATGCTCGTTTCGTCCCGCCTTGTACGAACCTTGTAAAGCGTTACACCTTATCTTCAGAACGTTCACTTTATTAAAGTTCACAGGCGTGTCTGACGTGTGTAATTTATACCCTTGTAACTTACGGTTCTCGATGAAACTCAACATGGCACCGATCCCATGTTCTGTACGCCCGAAATCGAACTCGTAGGAACAAGAATTCAGCGTGTTGTTGTTGGCGCACAGACTGAATTTTGGGTCGACTAGCGCTTTCTTCAGTTACGTTTCGATATCGCTGATTTCGTACGCCCCGGTCGGTAATTCGATGAGTTCTAATGTTTTACGCGCACCCTTCAGTATGGGAAAGACGTTGTTTCTGCCGCTTTCCACGTTCGGTATAGAGTTGTACGTGGTGAAATCCAATAGTCCTGCGTACCAGTCACCCTCCGTCAGTTAATTAAGATAGGTGGAAAAAAGTCACAAACCAGAGGGCTCGGATCCGTACCCGTAGCGGTGACTGTAAGCAAAGACATCTCGTCGTTTACTGATCGTTCGACGACAAAACTCTAAACATGAATGTCCGCAAACGACCGTGTCCGGTGGTTGTTTACGCGCGTAATTATAACCCACTTTGATCACGTTCGAACCGAAGTACCGCAAGAGCTCAACGGGAAGACGCAAATAACCGATTCCGTAAAAGTATGTGACTCGGTCGCCTCGCTTCTTGTAGCATACCCAGTGCGTGCCCGGTTCGGTGGTATCGTCTAGATTCACGAAGGCGCTCTCGTTCTCCCACGGCGGCGAGCGCGGTAAAGCGTCGCATATCGCGCATCTACACGCCTCTGAAATAAGGTACGTTCAATTTTTTTGCATACGCGTGCAGATCTTAATCGGACAACGGGCGCAAGGAATTTTAACTAGTTTTTTCGGTACGGATGCAGGTACAGTCCCGACGTCGTTTTACGATTACCTCCTCCTCCTCCGTTCTGTCGCCGTCGACGTCGGATTCCTGATCCCGTTGTCGTCGTCGTCCTCCTCCTCCTTCCGGTCGTACGTGCTGCCTTTTTACGCTTGACGACCTCTCCGCTGCGAGGACGAGGACGTTACGCACGTCGCCACCGTCACCGCCGCTTACCACCGATTTCGCTTTCATCGCTGCAGCTACCGCGGTCGCGTACGCTTGTTTGCTGGCACCCGAATTCAAAGCTTTAACTCGCTCCCACGACTTGTCGGCTAGCACGCGATCCGCTGCGCGTCTTTGTTCCTTGTCCTTGTACTTGGAGTACGCGATGTCATGTTCACGACAGGCTTCGTCCAACTCGTTGATTCCGCGTTCGCCGCGTGCCAATCTCTCCAGTTTAGTTACGCGTCCGCAAAATCTGTATCCCGGCAGTTGTAGTTCCACCGGTAACACGTCCACCTCTCGGTTGATCAGAGTAGGGTCTGAGTGCGCGACGAAATGTTTCGCGCTTATAACCACTTTTCTGATAAGACCACGCCCCATGTTTCCATTTTTGACACCACGACGGTTACGTATTCGTACATGACTAATACTTATCGACTTTGTAAACGGATCTCCAGTCTTTGTCCTTTCCTCCGGCCTTATCCAATTCTTCTTCACTCGTCTCCTCGTTGTCAGAGTGTATCAACGCTGCCTCTTCGGCACCGAGTGAACAACGCTCTGCGTGCGCGTACAATTTATAGATGTACGTAAACAGTTTCTCCCAACGTCTTTGGAACACGTATGCGAATTTGCATATTTCGCTATACGCGTACAACTTCACGTCCTCCAATTGACGTACGTTCACGGTATCCACGACGCCATCGCCGACGTTTAAAATATTCTTTCCCTGCGCGTTCAACAAAGTTCCGCTTAACAAAGCGATGGTGTGCTCGTTCAGAAATTCCAAGTTCACCGCGTCCTTGTTGTTCACGGGCTCTGCTAACTGCGTTAACCGTAAGTTCCCGACCGCTAGGTTAGAGTTTGTATCCTTGGGTTAAACTATGCGTCTGCGTACCCTTTGGTCGCAGGGTCTCTCACGTGAATCGGTTACGTGAGGGATTGTATGAGGTGGTCTCGTGCGTCGACAACGGCGGCCTCGTTCTTCTTCTTATTATTCGGCACCGTTGTGAAACACAAGCACGTGTAGCCTACGTACTGCTTGTTGACGGCTTCCTTGAGATCGGCGGGAGCTCCGACGTTGCCGAGCTTACGACCTTTAACGTCTATCGTTGCGACGGTAGTGCCGTCATTGTCGCCGCCTCCGCCGCTGGAATGCACAAACAGACAGCGGTCTTGCACGAATGTAGAGGAACGGCATCGCTAAATTCGGTCGGCTCGCCCAAGTTGCGTATTTTTTTCCCTTCCACGTCAAAGTGTCGTCCTCGGTCAAACAGATACCGATGTCATCCCGCAGATTGCGTCGCGTTTCCCGTCGCACTGTGACGGTGTTCCGGTGTCTACCAAACTTGCCAACCTTCATCGTGTCGAGATACGAAAGTATCGTGTCAACTCTGTACACGTGTTTATATACATTGTAACGACACAAAACTCGTTACCTTTAAAAATTGTACCTTGTTGATATCTTGGTTATTTAATGTGTATTCTTTGTTAATGTTTTAAAGGGTGAGTATCTGGTCAAGGTAATATTTGTTGAGCGCCAATTTGCAATCACAGGTTGCAAATAAAATGTATTAGTAAAATATTAATTATTATTTTTGTTAAAATATTATGAAGGTTTCTATATCAGCTATAATTTGGTCTCTTTTAATCTATTATTTAAGAGATGAATGTGATAACTAAAGCTCATCAAAGCAGATTCGAATACTCTGCCATTTCTTTCAAATGAAGAGTGTTGCCAACTTAATCTAGTTGATTAAGCCAATTCACAGTCCCTGATATAGTGTTTATAATATCATATACCTTTTGTATTCATTAAATAAAGAAACGAATAAAACTTTTATCTGTATTTATTACACTCAAATCCTTTTATTATTTTCTTTATTTTGTTTTTTAATAACAAATATAATCATTAACAAAAATCTAACCGGCTGTTCTTTACATATGCTCAGTATGGCAGCAGTAGCAGTATTGATTCTTATATCTCAAGGCCCACATTTATATTTATTAAATAAAATACAAATAGATTGCGTTACGTTAGGTCCTTTTGACTACGATATAAACAACAGTTATTAGAGGAAAAGTACCAAAATACATGGGAAATTACAAAGTACCTTAACAGGATTATATGAATAGTTTAACAATGTTCAGTGTTAATAGGTTATTTTGAGTTAAATGTTTTTTAGATCTAGTTCACTTTATATTATAGTAATACTATACATTAATGGTTTTTCATACTGATGGTAAGATTATTCATTGATATTGTTCTCAGGGAAAGTTCCAAATGGTTTTTATTAAAAGTGTAATCAGTGTCTTTGAAACCTATGGCCTAGGCATAGCATGGAATAGTTCAGTTTAATTTTATATCAAAAAATACTTCTCTTCCTGTGTCAGTTGATTGTATTTCTTCAGAGATTCCTTGGTTTACTTCTTTATAGTAATGTAGCACTTCTTCTATTTAGTCTGGTTGAGGATGATTATTTAACTTTTTTTATTTAGGCCCACTGATATAAAATGTCTAATAATTTAAATTAGTCACTATCTGGTGTTTAATTCAACCTTTCTCGTTCAGATCCAATAATACAATTCTTATTTCATTTATTATAACATTTTTAGTTGCTAAGGCCTATACCAGCTCTTTTATTGGTTTCTAATGTAACATATTATGTCACCCTGGTGATATCATAGCATTAACATAAACAAACTCTTACTATTTTATCTTTCATTTTCTTTAAACTGATATACCTTTTTTATAAGAGCTTTGATCTTCACTTTATTGGTTTCTTTGATTTTCTGATGAAACACTGATTATTTTGACACCACTTTTGACTATCTTCTGTTATATATTTCTTGAGTTATCAATTTACACTTTTTATTTTATTTGTTCCAAACTTATTTATTATTAGTTCTTCTTGTACTTTTCACTTTCTTAAACTTATTTGACACATTTAGTAATCCTATAACATAACCTGACATTGTTTCATTATCAATTTAATAGAAATTCTTATTCATATACCTTAACTGTCTAAGCTCAATATGCCTAGTTTTACAAAAATCTATTACTATTATTTTTGTACTTCTTGTTAAGATAAACATTAGTGTTATTAACACTATCACATATAATATTAATTAATGTGACCCAAACTAATTACTAATAACTCTTAGTAATATGTAACCATTCCCCTTAACTTACTGTATTTATAAATTTACAGTTTTTATAAATAAAACAAAATTTCATAAGTAAGTTCCTTAACATTGTCCTCCTTCCTTATCATTATTGACATTATTTTAACTGTGATAAACATAATTATTACAGTCTTCGTTATCATGAATTAAACAATAAAATATACAATATTTAATTAAGTCTTTAATTACTTATTTCTTGAAACTCTTGTTATTATTAAAGTTATTGAAACTTATTTATGAAACCCTTGGTACTTTTGGTAAGATTAACGCATATTTATGTTAAAATGGCATGGCAGAATGTCATGTAACAACATACATACATGTCCATTATACGTACCAGTTTAATAACTCGATTATTGTATAACAGACGATTGACGACTGCCGGCGTAGCGTTTCGGACTTATTTATACAACTATGTCGGCTTCACGCAGTTCTTCCACAATGGAGACGACTTCGTTTGTGTGACCGCTGTTGCCGGCGCGTTGGGATTCCATCAACAATCGCAGTCTGTCCACTAGTTTGTTCGGGTCGTCCCAATACACGTAATCGATTTTATCATTTCCTCTTCTCTTTACTTCTATGTATATATCGTTTCCGTTTTGGATGTAGTTGTTGTTCTCGTGTCCGCGTCCCGTACGTTTCGTTCGAAACAACGGACCTATTATCGTCGTATACTTTAGTCCTCTGTTCGTGATTCTCCGCGTTGTCGGTAAATAGTGTTGTTTGTGTGCGTTAGTCGTGCGGACGACCCATGAACACTAGTTCAAAAAGTCCCGGTGTGCCTATGTATTTTTCACCTTTGATAACGAAATTGTCGGTGTCATCGATTTCCAGCTGTGAATCGCCTATCATCCATGTACCGCCTTCGTGTCTGACACCGTACGTATAATCCATCTTCTGACCACAGTCGGCCGATATGATCATACTCATGTATTTGTACGCCAGTGAATTACGGTCGTATTGGCTCTGAAAATAATTACGTGCTTCACGTCTTCCTTCGCTTGTGTTCAACAGTCTTTCGACCGATACACTAGGGTCATTGTCATCACCGTCCGCTGTCATCTCGCCAACTACGGATATGTCTAGGAAACGCGGCGAACCGTCATGTTTAAAGTCTCCTAGCTGTTTATCTATCTACTCCTCCTCCTCCTCCTCACCTTGTTTCTTCTTCTTCTTCTTACTTTCCTTTAAAATCACCATCGGTTTTTTCAATCGAATTACTTTTTTTTTAACCAACGCTTGCGAAATGGTTTTCAACGTTTCTAAGATCGGTTTGTAACTTGTCGTGAAGTTTTCTTCCTGTTCTTGGATCCCGTATTTTAACCCACTGTATTTCTTCCGTATGTTATTGCTGATCGTTTCGATATCGCGAATGACCCGTTTTTCCTTTGTTTCCGTCTTCACGAACGGCAGTAGACTTCGGAACCCGTGTCTTTTACGTACACTCTTAGTCGTGGATATATAAACCCCTTTATGGAAACGGTCAACCCCCGTTTACACAAACAGTCTACACACGTTTGTTTATTCGTTCGGTGGTACTACATTGAAACGATCAAAACTGGCTCTGTACTGACCGTTATCGATGGACGAATCTTTGTTCACGACGAGAAAACCGTGGCGGTCTTTCCACGTTTCAACGCACAAGTTCTTAAAACTTTCGTACTTCATGTCCGTGTTGACGTGATAGTTGTACGTGTGCTTCAAGTTGAGAACATCCTGTCTGAACAATACTATCAGGTTGGCGTTGTCACGATTCAGCTGTTTCGATATTTGACTGTACGTCTGGCACAAGTAGAAAGTGTCTACACCGCTATGACGTTCCATAGCGAAGTACTTGCGTATGTTGTGTTGTTTTCGCAAGACGCGTCGTCGAACACCATAACGGAAGCGGTGTCGACCTCGTCGAAAGGTGGTATCTCTTCGCTTTTACTGTACATGTAATAACCCAGCCGTCGCCGGCGACCTGCCTCATCAGAGTTTCCAACATCTGGTATTTGGTTTGAAACAGTGATTTTGAAAACATGTACAAGTTTGCGAAACGTAACCCGTTCGCATCGAACAACAGGTTGAACATCACGATCGTCTTGCCACAGGCGGACGGACCGCAGATGATAGAAAGTATAGAATCGGGCAGAAGAGGTCTTTACTCCTTTCTCCTCTTCCGCCCCCACTACCACCATCATTCGTGTAACCTTTCGAAAAGTCCATATATTTTATTTTCAATTTTCGGGCTTGTTGTACTATCTTAATCTTCTTCTTCTTCTTTTTCTTCTTCTTCTTCTTCTTCTTCTTTTTCTTCTTCCGACCACAGGCTATTAAGCAGTTGTATTATGTCGTAACACTCACCGGACACGGCACTGCACACGCAAGTGTCCGGTCCCACTTGACAATCGGGATCTGACCACGCGCACTCTTTGTAGTGATCTAACCCGCCGCTCGTGCTAGGTACTCTTACACTGTTCGGAACTTGTCACACGCTTCGTAATACGTCGCCAATGTTCGTGTAGAGAGACGAATGTACGCATGCGTTCTACGTCTTCGTTCGTTGTATTCAATGTGTACTTCTTGTACGCCGGATGTGAGACGACATCTTTCACAGTGTACGCCGGCATGACGATGTTGTCATCGTAACGTCCTGTCGCGTACTGGTGACACGCTACGCGTTGATTCCGTGTTTTATATCAGATATTTCGTGTGCATCCACGAATCGTGTATACCGTCGAATCCGAGCCAACGCACGCGCACCCTGTCGCCTTCGCGTTGCCACACTTTCTCCACCAACTAAACGTCGCCGACGCTCGACTTGCTGATTTCTTGCTCGTAAAAGCCACCTCTCACCACTTCACTAGCGTAATCCTTGAGACGGTAAGTGACGGGAACGGTGGGTTTCACCGAGTGCACGGTGAAAATTTCATTGGTCCAGTTGGGCGTGTACCCTTTCGCGAAAATCATTTTGTGTTTACTCACGCAAACACGGTCGCCAACAGTGAATTTCAATTTTTTTCTCGCGCGTAACGCGCGGCCGTGTTTTCTTCTTCATACGTTCCAACACTACCCGCTCGTTGCTATCGTTCACCCGATTGGGTTTCGTACCGATCGTTCTGTGCACGCTGTCGTTGTACGCTTTCACCAGTCCGGGCAACATGCCCAACCGACGGTAATGTCCTTGTTCGCTGAATGCGCGATACATGCGCGTCTTCAACGTTCTGTTGAAACGTTCCAGGGGCAATGCTTTTTTCTCACTGAAAGTCGAGTAAAGCTTTACCTTGTAATTTTCAAACGAAGACTGTACAGCGTTGTTGTAGTATTCTTTACCGTTGTCCGTTTGCAGATACTTCATTCTGTTGCTTTTAAGTATCGGTTCGAGTGCGTGCGCCACATCCGCCCCCGTCTTACTTTTTAAGGGACGGCGTACGCAAACTTGCTGAGCGCGTTTATAACAGTTATAAGATACTTGTAGCCTTTTTTCACCTTAGCGTGCGGTATCGTCTTCACCAAATCGGCTTGGTCGAGGTCGTACAGTCCCTTCAGCTCTACCGCACGTCTCGAGAAGTTCCTTCTAACCGGTCTGTGCAGCTCCATCGCGATCGCCTTGCAAACCGTTTCCACTTTTTTGTTGGTGGTGTTGTTGTTGTTTTTCTTCTTCTTCTTCATCGATCGTTGCATACATGTGCCTTCTTACGAGTTCACCTAAACGCGATTCACAGTAGTACGGTACAGGATAGAACAGGTTGTCGGTAAACTTTACTCTCCTCTTGTGTCGAGGTGTGTTACCTTCGCCTTTCGTCATGCCACTGTCTTGAAACTTCCCGTGTCTTGGACAGTTATACCACTGCCGAACAGCTGATGATGACGTCAGTGATGTCAGCTGAGCGTGATGCCATGTTTTGGTCAGAGTCGATCGTGAATCAATGTTCTATCAGCGTTGTGCGCTGTGTGTCTGCGTGTATGTTGGTGTAGGTGTCGCTCGGTCGGTCCTCGGAGAGATGTTGCACCGTCGACGGTCGACGAGACACTGAGCTCCGTCCGCGCCGCGTCGCTCGTATTAAAGTGGTCGTAGCGGTAGTGGAGGGGGAAAGGATCGTGGAGGAGGAGGAAAAGGAGGAACATCGTCGTTGGCTTTCCACTTGCAAACATCGCTGCTGCTGCTACAGTTGCTGCTTCGTCAATTGATTCTCGGTGAGTCCTCAGTTCGGGCTCGGTCGGATGCTCGGCTCGGTCCATACATATGGTTGTGGTAATTACTATAATTAAAACAACGGTATGTACTCTCGTCATTTCCAAGCGACCCAGGAGGTGGGACAAGTTACGCTTTGCTTTTTTTTACGTGGTTTCCCCGTATCACGCTAGTCCGATGCACCGCACGCTTCTCTTGCATCTCGCGAATTCTGTAATTACCGTAGGCTAGCGTTCTCTGCCCGTCGTCCAAGACGTATCTCTGGTCGTCGTACGGCGACAAAGACAGTTTTACTATCTGGCGCGCGTAGAGTCGATGGTCTTCGCTGGGTATGACCTGCGCGGACGTGTACGTTTGTCGGTTAGTCGATATCGTTGCAGTAAACAGCGTTTGTAATCCGCGTGAGTCAAACGGTTTTGTATAGCCACTCGCGGCACCGCTTCCGCTACGCGCTTCTTTTTATCACCACCGCCCTGCAGCACCAGCAGCGAATATCATTTCGCGCGCAATTCGACGAATTCAACGATGGGTTTTGCGTACGTCTCGTCCTTGAACGTTCTCAAGCGGTTTTTATTTACCACGTTATAGGAGGGATGCGTCGCGGGATATTCCGACTATCGAAAAGATGAAGGTTTTCTTTAGTACACGCTATCGGTCCGTATATCGTACAACAAGGATTCCGTATCCGTCATACACAATCGAACACGCGATCCGTACTTCGCGACTATGAACACGTATTGGAAGCTGTACATCACGAATTTGCTAATGTCCAACACGGTGAATCCCACGTACAGCGGACAGTTGAGGTACACGGTCCTCGTTTTCATCATCACGCCTACCAAGCCTTTGTTATACACGTTTGCGTGCACGAATCTCGGGCTCGCACTCAGCTTTATCATTTGACGTTCGTTGGATACTAAACGAAAATCTATACGTTTCTTAACGTTTTCTGACGATTTTCCGTACACCGCGTTGATCACTAGTTAAAAGTATTTTTCGAAATCGATCGCCGCGGCTTTCCGTTTCTCCGTATCGAAGTCTATGAACGTCTTCATCCACGCGCTCTGACGGAACGCTAACACGCGGTTGACGGCTTTCGATTCCATGCCGAGTTTAATGTAAAGCTGCAGCGTTCTCTAGTGTACAATGTAGTTTTTTTTTATCCTCGAGGCTGGTGATTAGTTTTCCAACAGCGCCAGTGGCCGGAAAATGGAAGTTCTTCAAATAGTTGAATCGTTAGCTGTACGCGGACAACTCGTGTTCCCCGACTATTCTGCGTTCCGGCGCTAGCGGGTAGTCCTAACTTAAGTCGTGTAAACGACGGGGATAACCAAGCTCGACGCCGAGAATGTAGCCGATTTCGCTTTCCGCGCCTACCGTACTCAAATCTAACCATTGGTTTCTTCGCGTTCCAGCCATTGGAAACCAGAGTGAGGTAACAGGTGTCTCATCGCGGTGTCGTACAGGTTTGTACAATCCAGGCAAAGGAGGTAATTGTCTTCCCGTTAAACGTTACAAGGATCTATCTCGTATTACTGCATACTCGTGTTGCGAAAGTTTTCGAACATTTCGGCCAACAGCAACACGTCGGTTTTCAAATAGAGTTCATGATAGTCGCCCAATCTTTGCATTTCGAAAGCCGTTCAAACGTTTTTCGCATGCGCGTAATCTTCGTCCGACGCGAGCGTCTCGGCTAAGCGGTTGTAAAAGTATTCCGGAGCGGTCAGAGAAATGACCTCGAACTTACTTTCGTCCGTGACGTACTCGTACGGGTACTCGTACCGCCTTTCCTGACCAGCATTTCAACACCTAATGAGGCACCACTGTTAGAAGAGGACTTTGAATGTCCATATGATTAATCAATATCAAAATAAAAGTAGTAAAATAAAGAAATAATTGAGTTTGAGGAAAAAAGAGAATAAGAAGTTTGACTATTTATTTTAACAATAAAAATTATAAAATCAAATAGTTAAGGGTATAACTGTGTTTTGTTACAAATTGGCACACAAACGTGGGGCTTAACAGGAATCTAAATAATTGTTCATAGTGAAAGAACAAAAAGAAAGAAGCGAGTTACTGATTATTTTACTATATATTGCGACAGATTAGTCTTGCTAAATTTTTATGTAATGCTAAATTGGGATGACCCACACTTTGTAGCGATAACGTATCTGCAACAACTAATGTGACACCGTTTAAAGGTGATATCAGGTGTATCTCTAATAATAACTCTATGTAACTTGTAACGGTATTTCAAATTTATTTAGTAATAATGAAATTGTGCGCAAGGCACTTGATTCGACTTAAACATTCATTATTGCTTTGTTAATATGCCGTAAGGCTTACGCTTTAGTCATCCTTACTGACTAAATATTCTATTCTAATAATTACTTTATTAAAAATATCATTTCCTGACTACTCAGTCAATTAGTGTGCTTCTAAATATCAATGCTTAAATATATTTTTAGACATTGTAACGAAATTCAAAGTATTAATAGCTACTGAATGTATCTTTCTTTTTCAGTACTGACATTAAAACTCAAATTTTTACTTAATGCTTTGCATTCATTTCATTTCAGTACAAATTTGGGCTCTTGTTTACGTTAACCTTACTTCAATAATATCTACCATTTTAAATCTGTATTTACAAGAAACATTGCCTCTTAACTTTAAAGTAAAACAAGAATGTCTATAATTGTCTTTGAGTTAATTGTTCGACTAAGAGACAAATAAGTTGTTTATCATCTTATTGATGTCAATCATACTCAATCGCAATCGATCCATCTGTAATCGTCCTCGTCTCGAACTCCAGCATCAATTCCTCTTGTCCAGCGTCGCTTCTCTTGTCCAGGGTCGTTTCCAGACTTCACTAACGTTCCTCTTGTCCAGCGCAGCCGCTCTAGACTCCAGTACCATTCCTCTTGTCCAACGTAGTCGCCTCTAGACTCCAGCGTCGTCTGGCTCTCTGGAACTAAGTCGTCAGCTCTCTCGCTCTCCGGAACTTCATTTTACTTCTTCACGTGCTGTTTCGGACGTCAGTTGATCATCTTATATGGATTTTCTTGTGGTGTAATTCTGTTATTATTTAAAAGTGATTGTATTTGCCACTTAGTTACATAGTTGTATGTAACTGGAAGAATGAAACTATTTACAAAAAAACAAATACCCCGTGCGGACGGACAGAAGCTCCCGCCTCAACTGTGGATGATCAAAAAAGATTCAACTCTAGCGTGTGTGTCTAGGTTATCACCTGCAGTTGTACGAAATCGACATGTCTGAAATTGTCTCCGTGTTTTGTTCCCCCACTCCACGTTAATTTCGCTATTTCTTATATTTCTGCGAATTGCAGAGTCCTGTGTGTATACTCTTATACCCATCTTATAACTATTTTCACTACACAGGTTCACTGTACTTTCGGACATTTTAACTTAACCTTTGCGATCTGTACACAGTTATTTCGCACTACACTCGTAAGGTGTGTCCCTTTCACGTGGTTTTCGTACACAGTATGTAGTTAATTTTATTACATTTTATTGTGTCTTTGGATTTTACTCCTTATTTATAGTTTATGAATAATTACGGAAAAACAGTAATTACGTAATTATTCATACTGAGGTGGCAAACTCGCCTGCATAGACCTGCGTCACACACACATTCAAAATACTATTGTACACACTCTCATTTACATCTGTGTGTGTGGACAAATCGATTCAGGTCGAAACACATGGCCATATTTTTGTCTGAGCCAAGCTAGCAATCCCTGACATGCTTACTTCTAATACATTATTAATTATTTTACAAATTATTATGTATATCTAAATTTTTATATTCAATGCTCAGGACAGCGCTTATCTGTACTGGCGCAATATATATATATATATATATATATATATATAATCACGTTTATCCATCATTAGCTAAACATGCAAGTTCTGACCAGAGAAGTTCATCTTTTTGAGACCCCATATATAAAAGTTACGAGTAAGCTTAGACATTTTATTCTTACATATTCGTAATCAGCATAAAAAACCGTAAAAATATATATCCGTTTCAAGATAGTTTGTTGAAAAAGTTGAATAATAATTACCCTGTTAACTTTATCGTTACAAACCACTCACACGTTTAAAAAAATGCATTACTATTTTATCACGGATATCGGTTTAGCTTTTACTGATGAAAAATATGCACAGTGTTGCCACAAAATGTATATAAAGTCACGAAGGTCACAACGTTGCCAAGTCTACTGAACGTAAGCAATTCCTGCAGCTGCTGTGTCTCGGCTGTGTATTCCAGTCGCCTACGTTTAATTCCTGTATACGATCTTAGTTATTTTTAATTTCAGTACCGTAGTAAAAATAATCTTTGAAAGACGTAATCAACTATTTTTCAACGCTTTATTAAAAAGTGGGTTAATCATTCAATGACAGAAAACATATAAGGTATAAAATGTTGTGATCACTTTATTCACGCGTTCTTTTCTTGACACGTAAATAACTATATACTAAATAAAGATATAATAAGTATATCTTCATTGTACATTAGTAGTAAACCAATAGAAACGTCTAAAAAAACACGTTCTTCTTCTGTGTATCTTCTGTAATTGTTAATTATATTAATTGAGATTTTGGCTACTTATAGAGATTTAATTACTGAACACAATGCAGTTTTCAGAATTGCTGTATATTTATTGGTTTTGAAGTTATCGCAGGTTGAACTGCAAAAATGGATCGACTAAAATTTACTCATCTGCCGCGTGTTTCACTGACGAAAGTAGAGCGAGATAGTTGCTATTATACCCTTTATGTCTAGCGTACGGCGCAGCGCACAGTGTCCCTTTCAATACAGTATATTTAATGTATCTTTTAAATGTCAATAAATTTCAATGTAGATAATGTAGAATGTAGAAAATGTAGATAAAGAAAATGATTATGATATTGATTATAATTATAATAATTGGAAGCTTGTTTCAAATATATTATACTACATAGAAATGTTTATACACGCACTCATGCGCGCACGCGTGTGCACGTACGCGCACCCACCCACGCAGGCATATTATATATATATATATAAAATTTGTGATGTTTTCAATTTGTTTCTTCTGCAAGTAGTATAATTTCGTATATTCTTTTTAACACCTGACGCACGTTTCACTGAAAAATATCAGTATCATCTGAGGTTTCTAAGTAAATTAATAACAATCGAAATAATTCTATTAATATAAAATTAACGAATAATAAAAAATTCCGACTTAATTTTACATCTTGTGCCATTTTGTCAATGTTATATGTGGACAGACTTGCTTACTTTTCTATTAAATGTAGAAATAGATTTTACCATTATTTTTTGCCGCAAACCATTTAATCTTGTTGTTTAATCCTTTTTCTATATGAATAGCTCATTACAATTATTGTTAATATTTCGTGTAAACAGCAGAGAGATGCTAAGTAGGACATTGCCTCAGGTAAGATTGCATGGTAAATCAAGACTCGCGCGTATTTCTTCCACCAGTCGGACGTCACGCGGCAAAAACAGCTGATCGCTAGGTTAGCGCGGGAAGCCGGAATGGCCCCCCCTGTGTTGTGGCTATTCAGCGCTAACACCACAAGATTTCTCATTCCCGTCAACATGAGTACCTACTCAAGGTCAAATAACATTCTTAATGTTGTAATGACAGACGTGTACGTTTACAAAACACTGTTTTGGCTGACACATATATACACATCTACGTCTGAACTCGCAACCTCTTATTTATCAGCTGGCCGGTTTTACGTTTCCACCAAACGTGTTCCAGAAAATCATATTAAAATAATATGAATATTTTATAGTAAAAACATAATAAAAATAATAATAATATACAATTTAAAAAGTTAATACACTACCTCTTGCTTATCCTAAGTTTTGTGCCGTATCACTTTTCCAAGGATTCATAAAATTGTTATCTCGAATGATACATGGATCTTGTAGAGCTCGTAATCCTAATGTTCCTTGCATGATTGATGGAATATGTACACATAATAACCGAGCAACATTTTACGTTAAACTATTGAAAATAACAATGGTTTTCCAAAGTACCGGAGACGAGATGACGGAATTGTTGAACTAAAAGGAATACCGTATATCATTTGATAATCGTGATTCGTTCAATACAATCGCTTCCTAATTCTACAGTACAATGCTCACATCAATATTGAAAACCGATAAATACATGTATAAATAGGCTTACCATACGTCCCGGTTTGACCGGGATTGTCCCGGTTTGACGACCTGATCCCGGGGTAACGGCCAGTTTGTCAATTGTCCCGGTTTGAAAATTGACGAGAGTAGTTTCCGTCCGGGCGAAGACGTTGTGCAAGCTAAGCTCCCGATTTTTGGTTAAATCAATAGAAAAGAGAGTTTAAAAGATTAAAAGTAATTTTTCATGAATGGAAAATTCAAAAGCTGCAGTAGTGACTTTGCACGAGTATACACATTCAAATGACTTAGGGAGCACAAAAATCCTAATGTGTGCTACACTTGCTTTCCTTCGAAAAGATGTAGAATGTGGCTGGTAGTATATCCATGGTCAAGTTCCAGAGGAAGAGAAACTCGATTAATTCTTTAATTGTTTCGTAGAACAATAGCTAGACAATGATTAGTGCCACAGGAGTTACGGAACTGCTACTTCCGACGTCATACAATGAATAATACCGTACAAGCACGCATCAGAAACTAAACAGCCACGTTGGAAGACCACTTCCAAGAATAAAAAACATTATCAAATGTTTATAATCTGAGGCAGAGAAATGTATTCAGAACACGATGTAACGATGGAGTGAAATTTTTAAGCTATGAAAAGGACGAAAAAGTATACTGAATTGGATAAACTAAAAGATATGAAAAAGATTCTGAAGTTGGGATGTTTCTCAAGATCACGTCGTCCGTTCTACAAGTTGACTAATAAAAATAAATAAAAAATAACCTTCCTTTTTAATTTAGAGAGAGAGAGAGAGAGAGAGAGAGAGAGAGAGAGAGAGAGAGAGAGAGAGAGAGAGAGAGAGAGAGAGAGAGAGAGAGAGAGAGAGAGAGAGAAAGAGAGAGTGTGAGTGAGGGAGCGGCTATGCAAGTGTGTGTGTGTGTGTGTGAGTTTTATAAAAATTGTAACTTGGTAAACGTAGTTGGTAACAAAAAATACATTTAACGAATTATAAAAACATAAACACAATACAGGGTGGATGTACATACATCGTTGTTTGTGTGTTCGCAAGTGGGAGGTACTCTCACGTATCAAAAATTAATTACGTGTCTTATCTACTTGAGTGTTCGCAAGTGAAACGAGTTGCAAGTGCCACTGTTCGTAAGTGGGAGCACACCATCGTCGGCCGGATACGAAAAGCAGATTAATTTACCTGGTTTCTTCGAGACAAAAGCATCAACATGAATCAAAAAATTTAACTTGCAACCATTATTTTAGTAAAACGTAGATGATTGTGGGTATCATAGCTTAGGCTTTTAGAGCATAGGCTTGTACATTTATCTAGGATTTACATTATGTAGCTGATGATAGAAGTTCAAATGCGAGTTCCTGGTCCCTAAAAACATGGGTATCTCAGCTGGGAGAGTGAACTCCAAGACAAAATACTGATCCTTCAAATGTGTGCGTGTCGGGTAGGTATAGGCCTACTCTGGGCTCCTTAAAAAAGCTACTGCTAAAATAACAGTGATTTGTTCTAATTTTGTTTGCTACATAATAAGGTGACGCCGTATAACATTAAAATTTGGGTTTGGCAAAGATTATCAGAATTGGCACATTCAACAATTAAAAGTTTTGTACGAATGAGCAGAAAATAATGGTATTTAAAAGGAACTATAAAGACATATCCTATGGTCATAAACAAACCGTAGAAGAAATTACTATTGTAATCAGTATAGTCATATTTGGACAGGTGTAGAAAAATATGGAGAAGCCTGTACAGGTGTGTCGGTGCTGATGGGAACACACATAAAAACGTTTGTATGAGATTAAACGTATGTATCCAAGATAAATACCGTTTTATCTACAACAGGTGGCTTCGAAATATGAATTTGGGGATTTCCCTTTTATTTAGGGGGAATTGTTATAAGGTAAATACAGTACAACCTGTCACATCCGGACCTGTGATATCCGGAACCTTCCATATCCGGACGTATCTCCAAACTAATTTTTGCAATTCTGTAATTGTTAATTATATTAATTGAGATTTTGGCTACTTATAGAGATTTAATTACTGAACACAATGCAGTTTTCAGAATTGCTGTATATTTATTGGTTTTGAAGTTATCGCAGGTTGAACTGCAAAAATGAATCGACTAAAATTTACTCATCAGCCGCGTGTTTCACTGACGAAAGTAGAGCGAGATAGTTGCTATTATACCCTCTCTGTCTAGCGTACGGCGCAGCGCACAGTCTCCCTTTATGTACATAAATATGTAGGAAAAATAAGGAAAATATGTAGCTAAATATGTAATATTTAAGAAATATGTAGTATTAAAATACTTTCACATCAACAATATAATTTACATTTTACGAGAACATAACAGTGCCCTCTTTAAAAGGTTTTAAAAATAATAGGTGCTTCATTTTAAACTTTTTAAAATCACTTTCAAAACATGCAAATATATTTTGAGCAAAGTCAATGTAATCCATAAAATACTAATCAAGTTCGGGGCTGACACTAATCACCAGTTAGATTACCACTTCTGTTACAGAAAATAAGTTAACCCTCAGAATACACAGTATCTGAAAGTTCAACTCTTTGTTGAAGAGTTTACAATAAGACAGCATGCATAAGAAATGAATTACTTTTCAATTGTTTATTGTACTTTAGAAAATTTATGAAAACATATTTTAGAAAACAGTATTAAAAAAGAAACCTTGATATTATAAAATTAACAACAACAAAGTATTTTACCTATGGATTTCTGTAGTATAGGACATGAGTATAAAGTAAAAAATTGAGAATTATTAACTATTTAACAAAGTATTTTACTAGGAGAGTTGAAATTACTATAAAATTAAAGGTAGATTTTTGACTTGAAAATCTATATTGTATATATATATATATAAAACTCTATAACTATAAATATAACTATAAAACTCTATATATATAAAACTATAACTCTGCATAAGAATAAAGTGTCCATGTAAGTTTTTTTTTCCACTGTTTAGTTGCACAATTAATTATTAAATACTTTTCTATATTGTCTGTTGTCATGGACTGTCTTCGGTCTGAGAGTATGTTTTTATATATAGAAAAGGATCTCTCGACATCACATGTCGTCACCGGCGTATGTTTATATAGAGGAATCGTACTTGGAAGAATATTCTCAATCGATTCTACAGTTTCGCCGTTACATATGCGATAAATGGTATGTAAAGTTGAGTAACCAGGGTTTCTATTCAGCACAGCATTTAATTTAGTAGAAACTTTGTCACCGACTTCACCCTGCACAGCATTTAACTTGTTAACTGCTTCTTCAACTATTCCTATGGCCTCTTGGAGAGTCAGACCTGCAGTCTCCAGTTTCTTGATACAACTGAAATGCGTTTTGATGTACGAAACTGAACATATCACCTTAGAGTTGTTGAATGCAGACAAGGATTCGCTCGCTGACACTGCAGAATCGGGAGATAATGTCTCCACCACATACTTCACAGCTTCAAAGTTGTCACTGTAGAAATTTACGGCTTCGATCCAGGTTCCCCATCTTGTAATTACGGGTTCTGGAGGCAGAGGTGTGTCAGGTAGCCTTTGTTTGTAGCACTGGATACGGTAAGGAGCTTTCAAGAACACCTTTTTTGTTGCTGATATTAATGTATTTACTTCGGGGAAAAGGTCTCTGACAGTTTCAGCTACTCGATGCAATCCATGAGCCAGGCATGTAACATGTAGTAGGTTGGGGTAAAACACATTTAGAGAATTACCTGCTTTTAACATGTATGCTGCTGCATCTGTATACAACAGCAGTACCTTCTCTTCTTTAACACCATTTGGCCATAACAAACTTGGCAAAATACAGCTTTATCGTCAGTTGTAAAAGCACTGTCAATCTGTACCCATGATTTTAACTTAGATGACAAAGATGATGCGGTCGGTGCCATGATAAAACAAGGATATTTGTATTTAAAACTCTTAAGAACTTGCGTTGAACAATACCGCACAATATATTATTTAAGACGTCTTTTGTCTAACAACGAGAATCCGCCAAGGCAAGAAACAAGCAAGCGCAGAAGTGTAGGCGAAAGACAAAACACTGACTTGACAATAACTTCAACACACCACACTGCACGCCAGATTGTTATTTACGTGTAGGCTTACACTCCGAGAGCGTCGATAATACTGGCGTCAAAAATCACATTGTGCCCTACAATAGCATAGAGTTATATAGATATTTGTTTGTTTAGGTAGATGGAATCCGTTGCGAGAATTGCAAGATCTGCGAAGAGTATTTATTTACCGCGGACAGCACGTTCTTTCCCCACCGAACCCGCTGAACGTGCGAACAAAACGTAAATGAGTGGGGCCGCGCATACCATTCTCATCTAACATCCCGTGCAAAATGCCTTACTTGTCGCTTGAGCTCGTAAAAAATTTTACTTCTTGAAAGTAGAATCTATGTGTGCAATTGCAACAGATGCAATATTTTGCCTTTTCTTGTAATAAATTTAATTGGACCTGATTCTGATTAATTGCACATTTGCGCATCTGAGTAATGTTGTTATAGGCCTAACTATTTTTTGCCATTTCAATTTTCAAATTGAAGTAAAGTATAGTAAAGTATGTAGAAATATGTAAGATGGAGTGAAATATGTAATATGAACAAAATATGTAAAAATATGTAAAATTAAACTCGCGGATAAGACACCTATTGGTATGATTCGCCGATATCTGGCTTTTCCGTGTAAATGTGCACTCAGCATTCAAATATGTAATTACATAAAAATCCGGGCCTTAATCATCACCTACACCTGCATAAATATGAATGTAGGGGCTATTCATTACAGTATTCACTTCCCCTTCCTTTGTATTTTGATTTGACAGCATTACAGGATGTTTACACTACCTTGTAAGCACGTATGTTTCCCCTTCTGTTTTGTCCAATATACAGTAGATTTGATAGAAATTTTAAATGAAGAAGGAAACTGCTACTTGGTAAATTAATATGTATTGTGCTTTTAAAAGGAAAAGAGAGATAGCTACCGTTTTTCTAATTCTATCAGTAGGATAGAAAACAGATATAATATAAAATGTATGAGACCCCATTAATATTAAGTATTTATCTCTAAATCACCAGTCGATTGTCTCAAAATAATGCGAAAAATTGCGAAAGAAACTACCGTGTAGTTATTTTTATCTCGCAAGTGTGTGTACGATGAACTATAGAAAAGAAACTTGTAGATAAATGTTTTTAAACAATGCCGTTTGGTTGCTAATCCCCGACCTTATAACTTTTTTATATACTTGCTTTTGTATAGAAAAGTCTTATGAAGTGAAAAGAAATTAGTAAAAGAGAATGGAAAATTCCAGGGTGAGGAAGAATATTTAACGTAACGAATTATAAAACGAAGGAGATATTACAGCTGCAATAAAGAGCAGGCAACGAATTATATCAAGGGCTCAAGAGAGAAGTAACGCAACGGAAGGCTGATTGGAATTCCTCAACTTAAATGTGAAGGAGGTATTGTATAATATTAATACTACCTGTAACTACCGCAGACCTTCCTTTGTCATAAACCGTCTCCTCACCATTCCCGATGGACCTCCTCCCAGAAACCCCCGCCAACGGAGAAATAGAAATAATTAAGTCTCTTCGTCATACTTACTACACCTGGCTTCCTTATTGATAACTTAACATCTTAAATTTTCCTATCTACCTATCCGGTCTTTATCCCTCTCCTTTGTGCCTCCCCGCCTTACCTTGACGCCTCTCTGACACCTCCCTCCAGCTTTGGCGTCCTGCGTTACTCGACTTCGTCTTGGCTGTCGTTTGACTTATACTTTTATTATGGCTCTACCATCACCCATTTGGCTCTGCACACTACGTAAACACACAAATACACATCCATACACTACACTCTATCCTGAATGCCTCCACCTACTTCGCCACCGGTCCGCGCTGCGCTGGCGTGCGACTCCTCTAAATCTCCAATCGGCGGAAGGGTGCTTGCCCCAGATCAGCCTGAGTCTTATCCTCTGAGACAAGTCTCAGACAACGCAAAAAAAGGTATAATATTATAGCCTACTGTCTACTATGACTGTGAGACGCGAATATGACAGCAGATACGCAAGAATGTAGGAGGCTACAGAAGAATAAAGGAATGGTCCAACTTCGGATATTATGGCTTAAGTAATCATATTAGAAAGGATTATTACAATTTATTTTATACACCACACAATATATGTGATAATTTTAATTTTTTATTTATCTATAAATTTTGAAACGAATTAAGACCTGTATTAACATCAACCGTTGTGTATATAATTCTTTTCACTCAGACTTTTCACAAAGTTTAGTGATATATTAAAACCATGTGTAAGATAATCAATTTTTGTGAAACCTATAATATACCCATTAAATAGTGTAGACTAGACAAGTATGATACAGTCTTAATACAGTCTTTTTTCCGGGATGAAAGGGAAATTATAATATTGTGCGCTTAAGAATGAAACTTTTTTTGTTACTAGACCAACGTTTATGAAAATCTATTTGGCTTCATTTCTCAGATTGTAATAAAATTGGAATCAATTATAGCCTATATCAAATTAAAAATTTTTGCCAAAATTGTTTGTTACTAACCAAGTTTACTTTATTTTCTTAACCGATGGATTTTTGCATATCAAATTCCGTTTATTAGACATCGATTTTTCAATATAAAATTGGTCTCTAGATTACTGATTTGCGTTAATGCGTCCAAGAAAAATAGTAGTTTGATAAACCTTATTACTAAGTTTTAATGTTTGTTTACATACGGCGTTTTCAAGAAACTGCTGTAACAGTGTTAGAATAAATAGGCCTACTAAAAAATTTGATTACATACCTGCACCTAGTTACGTATACAGAAGCAGTGTAAAAAGTATTTTGTAAAGCTTTCTTACAAAATTATAACATAACTGAAGCCCAAATGATGTTTAAGATTTTGCACGTTAAGTCATATGAAGTTTACTTAAGAACCTGTTACGTTCAGACTTCCTGAGATACAGTTATTGAGAAGAACAAGAGTAACAGAAAGAAAGAGAGAGAGAGTGAGAGAGAGGTCAAAGTACATGATGTTTACTACAGTTGGCTACTTATAAGGAACTTGAAAATAATTAAACTTGTTGTAATGTAGAAAGTTAACGAAACATGAACCAAAAGCGAGGATTATGTGCAGCAGACTCAAGAGTTTTATTAACAGGATCCAAACAGCCTTTGGTGAAACGATTATTACGTTAAATAATTTATTCGCAATTAAGAAGTGGTACATTTTGAAGAAAGGAAAAAACCGAGGATGAGGAACTTATAAGTTGCTATTAAAATATGTAACTTACCTTTTGGATACCTAATTATTTTACAAGCAAGTTACGGAAACTATAAAAAAAATTAATTCTTAATATATAAGCCTTCACGTATTATTTCAAAAAAATTAGATTACTGCTCACTGTGATATACGAAAAGCAAAAATATAATTAATGTAACATTACAACTCTTCAACTCTGTAAGATATAAACTCTTCTGCTTCTGCAGGTTGTTATTTATATTATTGGTACTTGTAGAAATTTTTATTATCAGAATGGTGAATAAATTTCCAACGGATGGGAGTCAACTTGAAACATGTTGCTTCGGTACTACTGTATACCAATAACTGCATAACTATATTCTTACAAATGATATTCGGTATGAATGAGAATAATTAAAAATTCGTAATTCTCTCTCCCCCGTCTCTCTTCTCCCCCTCACTCTTTCTCTGTCAATTTTCCCCATCTACCTCACTAATAGGGGCAAACCTCACTACTACCTTTAATTAAACATGACTACCTCACTATTAATTTCCTTTTATTTTCATTAAGTTAGCACGGCAGGTCCTTCTGCGACTGCACCCAAAGCGCGCCTCTTTAAGTGTTTGTTGAAATGTTACACTGCTACAAACAGATTACTCAAGTTTGAATGTGTAGTATGTACAAACACAATGAATGATTAAACAAACAGATACAAACAAACAGTGAAGGATTGTGTGTAACACTGAAATTGTTGACAAAAAGAAGAAACTGTACGAGTTGGCGCGCGTGCGTGTGCGCGCGAGAGAGAGAGAGAGAGTGAGTGAGTGAGTGAGAGGACTGAGAGAACATGGGCAGAGGTAAAAAAAATCTGTCGCATTAAATTCACGCCAACAACATTCTTAATGTCGTAATGACACATCAGGATGTAATTTCGAAACTGTTAATTTCCTTCAAGTGTGTACTAAAGTAAAGAATGTTACAATTTATAAGTTGGTAATTACACCAGGTAATGCTAACAACCAGTAGCCTACTGATTCGAATGTGTGTGTGAAGAGGGCTTTTGAGTCTGATAATAACGCTATTACCTACTTGACACAGAAATTCCCGTGTCACCTGCATTTTGTATTATGCAAACGTTCGGAGGATGTAAATTTTTCAACAACATTGTTGGAGTGCCAACCTTTAGAATGAACCGTTGTGGCGGAATGCAAGATTGATTTAAAGAATTCAAAAATTCTTGGAGATAGTACACTATATTTTCAATATTAAATACGGTGTTAATAGATTCTTCGGACTTTTTATTATCCCCAGAAAATTTTTCCAAACTTGTATCATTATTTTCCTTCACAGATTCGATTCTTTGGGAATAACCACTTGTAATTTTTATCAAGTAAACACTTGACGTTTTGCACAGAATTTAGCAATTAATACAGTGTTGTACTATTTACTATGTCCCAGTTTTTCGTCAATTTCTGTGAAGCTATCGTCATTAGGAACACTACCGTCACCGAGGTGCAGTAAGTTTGTAGAAAAATCACCATCTCCTCCTCCTCCTAAATGGGCTCTCATATTGCTTTGCAAATTTAGTCTGAATAGCATTCCACATCGCCGAGGACTTTAAACACACTGAGACAATATCAGCGCGGGTTCCTCTTGCAGTTACCGGTAATCTCTAGCGAGAATCCTCTGAAAAAACAAATGTTACGCTACCCACTAATTTGTTACAATTTCTTAAGTCTTGGAGAGTTTGATTGACCGTTTCTATACAATCCACAAATCGCCTTCGTTTTACCGTTCATGATTAGTTTCCGTTTTGATCGCTCCTTCTTTTGTCATGCCTCCTCTTCAATACGAATTGCTTTTTTAATAGGAGTCAGTGAGAATACTTGACTTTTTCTTCTTGGCGCATTTCTATTTTATTTTTGCAGTCGCTTTCGGATAAGGGCGAATTTATTCTGGTGTCAATTGTGATAAGGTATTAGCAGATGTCTCGTTTATTTCCGACGTGGGAGGTCCGGCTACTGTGGTCTCTTGACAATCTTTTGTTGGTGTTAATCTTCCTTCATAATTACTTTTGTCTCCTATCTCTCTGTCAATTACAGGTGAACACAGAAACTCTTCGATACTGAATATATTTTCATTTAATGGCCAAATTCCAGTTGAACTAAAACCTGCTGTCAGTTAGATGGTGTAGCTGCCTTTGAAAGAGCATCTTTTTCTAGCCCAGGTATGTCATGGTTTTACCTGGGTTTATTGTCATCCAGCTCTCAGCGGCTGCACCGAAACAGGCCATATAAACACTTGTCTAATGGCTGAAGTCAGATTGTAACGGGTATGAGGTATAAACTGTTTCATAAATAGTAAAAAAAGAGAGGCTGTAATTTATCTTGATGGATGTGCTACTCCAATACAACCTGCTGGTCCATAAATAATCAAAGTGATATCTACATAACACTCTGTGGATATAACGATAAGTGGTGGTTTCCAGCTGCCATCTATGAAAATACCACTGGTTTCACCCTTTTCCAAAGGGGTAACCCTGCTGACTTGTTTATTTCCCTTCAAACTGACAACTTTGTTAGGACAGTGCACTGTCGTTATGCTGTCTGGTTTCCTTCACATTCCAAATATTGTGACAGTAAAAATGAAGGCGACTTATCACAGAATTCCAATATTGAAGAAAGTTTTATGTTATGTTTATTAAAACTAAATGCTATTGCAAAACTTGTTGCTTCAGCCTCTCTAAAAGACAACCTTGAATGTCGCTGCATGAAGCCAGTAAAACAATCTTTTACCGGCCCAGTTCACCAGAAAATCGACATTATTTGCAAACAAGTATTCGGAGGCTAACATACGAATATTCTTAGGGTACAAACCATAATAACTAACAGAATAGTGCAGATCATAACACAGAAATCTGATTTTTCTTTTTGTTCTTTCCTAAATACAAGTTTTGTGGAAAACGCCGAGTCTTTGTAGGGTTTGTGAGCTACATCGCCCCAGAAAGTTTTTCACTTGTACGTTTGAACCAAATATGAAAAAAAGAAAACAGAACAAAATGTTTTACTTACATTGTACCAACATACCACTTTCCTTCTGGTGAAATTGAAGGTACACCTTTAATTTTAAAATTAGGAATTGATATTAGAAATAACCACTAATTACCAATAGTAAAGACTGTAAAAGATAAACAAAATGTAATCTAATAATAACCAATAGATATACCAGTACTACATAAAGTCAAATAAATCAAATGTAATACAGAAACACAAAACCGACAATAATCCATTGTTGTATATTATAACTATATGCTTGCCATAGAATGGATGCATGACGAACAAAATTATCTTGTAAACTTATCATAAAAGAGTAGGTACTAAACCAACAACATTGAATGAGGCAGAATACTATTCGAATAAGTAAATTCAAGGATTATAGCCACCCAAATACTAATAATAACCATAATAATAAATAAACCATGTTGACAGCTAGATGCAAGTAATCTTGGTTACTTTAAACCAAAGCAATTTTCAGTATAAATGCAGAATGAACTACTGCACAATAATAACAGTGCTATCAAAACAATGATAAGAGATATTCAAGCAATAACGAGAATAATTTGATAGGATTACAACCCATATAAAAAGGTAACTTCCTAAAGTATAGTAAACTCACTTAACAAACTATAGTTAAGGTAATAAAACCACAAGATGAAGAAAAAGGACACTATCAGAAGTGATAATGACCAATGCAGTATGCATAGGCCATAATAAAATGTTATTAACTATTAATGTTATAATAATATTAAGTATCATGTACATGTTGTGTTTATGTTAGTGTCTATACAGGAAAGTACAGAGCAACTCACCGCAGCTAATAATAGAAGAGTCAACGCAACTTCTTCAGAATCGAACTCATGAAATGGAACAAAAAACATTCTAAACTATTTAAACAAAATTAATAAACGATGTCAAAGAGTAAGTAAACCGATTTATTCATATCGGATTCAATAATAGATTGAATTGGGTAGAATAAATCAATAAACCAAAAATTAATAATAAAAACCAAAACGTTAAGAATAATAATAAAACAGACAATCTCGTCGTGCTAAAATGTTCATACACACTTTTTAAGAGAAAATTACTTAAAACTTCGAATCTAACAAGAAAAATATTGTGTCGAGTATTCATAATGCAAACCCTTAGATATCAAATATGAAATGAAAATATAAGTACCAAGTAAAATGTATATTCTATAGCCGGCAGAATAAGGGAAGGACAAATAAAATAGAGGCAGGATATCAAGAGAATGGAAAACATGGGACTACCTAAACAAGTAATAAGATACAGACCTCAGGGAAGACGAGATATAGGTAGGGCAAGGAAAAGAGATGCCTTCAGTGAAGGCAAAACAGGCTGTAATCCTATACCTTGACATGGAGAAGATTCCTAATACTTAATAGCACACTTAAGAACAAAATATTGGTATGGAGAATCATACACGACTTCCATGTTCTAAGATGTATATTTAAAATCATTTTCGAAATGAAATATTTCCATTGAAACTACTTCTTTCTACTTACTGCTTCAGCCACTTACTGTGGGCACTAACGTATACCACCTCACGTTATCGCACTTGATTTTCACTGATGATGGAAGTCGATGGCACTGGCGAAACGTCTGGTTTTGCAGAAAACATTGTTCTACGGCCAAACAGGCCGGGAAGGAATTTTAAAAACAAACTGCTTCTTTGTTGTCAATAACGTAGTACATATATACAAAAAATTATCAGGTAAACTATTACGTTACAACAAAAAAATGTTTCAGGTAAACTACCCTTTCCCCGTAACCGATCTTCACCAAAATCAATAGGCCTTGAGTCCTCTATAACTCGGGCACATATGTAAAAAAATATCTGATTCTGTTTGAATTTACGGCAGTTATCGTTCGTCATGAAAAAATTTCTCTTGTTACAACATAAAATATTGCTGGTAAACTACCCCTTTATCTTAACCGATCTTCACAAAAAACAATAGGTCTTGAATACTCTACAATTCAGGGCTGTATGCAAAAAATTATTTGATTCTGTTTGAATTTGCGGCTCTTATCGTTTGCCATAAAAAATCTAGACAGACACACAGACACTTTTCGATAAATTACTTTTTTTCATGTTTTGAGGGTAGTATAATCAGAATCTGCAAAAATCTCTAACACGATTTTTTTTGCCATCACCATACTTCCATTTCCTTATGGAACATGAAAGTAAAATCAAAGTAAAATTCTGATGGCAACAAAAATCAAATATTCTATCAAAAATTGGGGATATACATTTTTGGTAGGTATTTGGTAGGCCTACTTGCATTGCACAAGGAATGTGTTATTTTCAATAGGTTATTGATAAAAAAAGACTTACAAGTACATTGATTTTTATTACAAAATTTATACAAAACAGTTTCAATTCTAAGGTATCAATAATTAATAATTATTAAGGATAATGAACAAATTATTTCTTCATAGAAGATACATAAAAACATTGCAAAAATAATACATATCAGACAAATATTATTACAACAAAAATACCACACAGACATTTGGGCTTTGTTACTTTATCAGTAACTATAAGATTACATTCATAAAGTACATAGAATATTTATTTACAAGAACATAATTACAAAAAGTGAAAACACCTTTGATGAAATAAACATTTTATTTATTACATCAAACATAACTAAACTCAGATGACAATATAAATGAACTAAATATAGGTTTTTCTGCGAGGGAGTGTAGGATTGATTAGGGGTTCAATTAGTTGAAATTATTAAAAAAAAAAAAAGCATAAACTATAAATAGAAAAACTAGACTGGTATGCTTACAACAAAATGAAAACTTCAAGTTACATTTAAGAGATATTCCGTGTCAAATCAACAAGTGCTACAACCTGACCCTCTTAGATTTATTTGAAATTAAGTATGCATGTAGTATTCATAAATAGTAACACAAATCAATTTTTTCACATTTTTCTGACGAAAGGTTACTGAGTAATGGGTGCTCAAAAATGAAAAAAATAAATAAAATTTTTGACTTGCGCAACAATATTGATTTGTTCACAACTTGTGTTCTAATTAAGTTCTAACACAACAATTGTTCATAATGAACAATGACATCGAGTTCATTTGGAAGCTCTTTTAAAGGGCTTTCATATGATATAAAACATAATTAGTTGAAAATATATATATTTTTTATAAACACATCATTATTGCATTTACTGAATTTTGAAAAACTGTATTTTTAAAATTCTCAAAAAAATATATGTGAAAGATATTGTTTTCCTCTACATATTCTGAAAGTTTCAACTTGGGATGAGCATGGGATCACTATCAAAAGTAATTTTATGTTTATCACGATTCTGTAAAACGTCATTCAGATCGGTGAATTATTATTATTTTTATTTTCCTACCCGTGACAATTTTTCAGAATCATAGTTGGATTTATTACTTGGCCTACAAAATTGTACTTTTCTTTCATACAAATAACTGTGTTTTAAAGCTTAGCACTAACTAAATTAATAGCTCAAAATTAATAAATTGACCTACATATCTAAAATATATATCTTAATACAGTGATCCAGGTTTTCCGTGTACAAGCAAAAAAATCTCATTTTAAAGACTATATACAAAATGGTTGGTTGGTGTGACTATCTCCCATCTGTTTAGTATTTTGTCATCGGATAATATTCAGTCAGCTGTTGTCAACTGTTGTTGAAAGTGACCTGTACATTTTCTTTTGGTGTGACATAGCCTATAAAGTGAAAAAAATGTGATTAATTCTGAAATGTTGTGTTTTGAAATTAGCTTAAAGGTACTTTTGTACAATTCTCACAACAGTGTATAAGTTTATATGCCTACAACCAGTTAATATTGTAACGATACATATGAGCCCAAATATTTCAGTAACCCAAAATATTAACACATGTCAATAATTGAGTGAAAGAGACAAACCAAGTGTTTCTTCTAAAAGGCCAAGCATGAAACTACATGAGCTACTCATCACCAAGGATAAACTCCCAACAATAAGAGTTAATAAAACTAATGGTAACTAACAAGTGAAATAACATTATAAGAAAAAGAAGATGCACCGAACAATGGTTGTACCACAGGAACCAACAACCCAATAGTTTTCGGTCAGTAAAGAACCAATGAAGACAAGGAAGAAACATACTACGAGAAAGACACCTAACAACCATGGTATAAAATATAGATTCCAAGAGCCAGTCAACTATAGAACATCTTACCCGTATATGCAATGACTGAACAACTTACAGATTGAAGAGATGGACAAGAACTGACTAACTGAGATGACCAATATTGTAACGCAACAGAAATGCTAGCACTCAAGTTACATAAAAACAAGGTTCACAGAATAATAAACAAGTCAATATTTAACCCCATGATAGAACAAAGATTTAATAATTATATTTATAATCATAGATACAGGTAAATAAGGATGCAAGGTAATATTAACAAGAATAACCGAACCTGTAAGTTAGACAATAGTTGATGATATATGTTTAATGAAAAACAAACAAAAAATGAAACAATAATTTACTAATAGCAAATAAGAATTTTGAGTTAAGAGGTATTATTTTGTGACAACAAATGTTATGATAAAGTTTATGTTATGTTATACCAAATATGTGTTGAGTTAATGAAAGATAATGAAACAAGATATATTATTCAATGACTGTTGTAGAATGAAGTGTGAAGCAGCTAATTAACGTTAATAGATTTGAATTTTCTTATATGTGATCCATAGGTCAAGATAAAATTGTTATTAGATATGGAAAAAATAATTGTTTATGTAAATGTTAATAGTTAAGATTTAATTATATGTATGAATTTATGTAAAAGGGGCTATAGATGTGTACCAGTTATAAACACAGGTAGATCTGTTTACAATAAAAGGCCTAACAGCCAAAACCACTATATAACCACTCATAACATAAAGGTTAGGTACATCAATTAATAATAATTAATGAATACGATTTGAAGAGCTAGAAAAAACATTAAATTAATAATGATATATAATAAAATTTATACAAATTATGATAATACCATAATGCCATGATATCGATTAATAACATTTAATATCGAAAGTGGATTAAATATAAAAAAAGGAAAAAAACCGGCTTATATCAAAAAACCAGCAGAATATGTGTAGAAAATAATAAACCAACTATCGGTAAAGTTACATTCCGATAGGATAGCAAATTGATAAGGAATAGACAAAAAATATATGAAATAAACACTATATTCAAAACATGTGGAAGGAAGAAGTCGTGTGTTGCTAGAGACGACAGAAGAAGAGGAAGTTGTTAATTTGACAATAATTGCTTTGATGATCTGAATGTGATGAGATTAAAAAACCCAAGAATTATCTATTTAATCGGAATATTTTAAATCATCAGACACGATTATAAAACACAAAATCCTAATGACAATGTTTATGACTATCACCAGTACAGTTTAATCCAAATAACACTACAGTATGAAATCACAATAGAGAATAAATAACTGGATTATACAAGGAAGAACTTGAACTGTCCCATATCCGAAGGGAATTGATGATATATTAAACCAAATAGAAAGAATTAACAGTATCACAATTAATAATATTCACTACACCAGAAGTTATAACCTTTCAAAAACACGGAACAACACTAATTGCTTCAACCAAGAGTAGAACGTATTTGGATCCTGGCGTTGCAGAAGAAGCATCAATCGGGCTGTAAACCAATCCACAAAGCTGTAATTCCGAAGTGGACAGGAGAAGAATTCCATTCTATTAAATCGAAGAAAGAAAATCGTACGGCATAATTGTCCAGAACAGTAAATTTATCAATCAACCGCCTACACGATTGGCTTCGTTCTAGTCTGGTAAATTATTATTATATTAATCATACTAACTACACAACACTTTAAATTTGTAAATCTTGCATTCTTATCTATGTATTTTTAATCTTCCCCACAGTTACAAGAACCTTCACACCCTGAATTAAATTAATTACAAATTAAAACACACTATATAACTAAATTTAAATAAAGTATCAGAATAATCAACAATCGATTCATACAATCTATAGCTCAAGCGTATGTTAATTAGAACATATATTATTCAATGTTAAAGAAGTAAACAAGTAAAGAACCTTTATATATTGGCAAAATCTTGTTATTTGGAGTATGGTTTAATGAGCTAGGAATAAAAAAGTAACTGAATAAGTATAGAATAATTGGTTAACATAAACATTGAAATAACCTATAAGTTTCGTTGAGCCGATACTACAGCGCTTATAGCGAAATTATCTGACACCAAAGAGAGAGAGTAAAAATACAAAATTAGACAGAATTCTCTTCAAGGTATAATAGGGTTGAACGGAATTATAAAATAACTCATTAATTATTTAAGTTACAGGTACACAAACACTACTTTTAGAGAGCTAAGTTAATAATTAATTACTTACA
Source organism: Magicicada septendecula (assembly GCA_034769895.1). Lineage (NCBI taxonomy): Eukaryota > Metazoa > Arthropoda > Insecta > Hemiptera > Cicadidae > Magicicada > Magicicada septendecula. The sequence continues at coordinate 160,699,889 of CM068375.1, forward strand.
TCAATACATCCCACAACTCCAAATATCTCCGAGATTTACATAATTAAAATAATTCAAAACACATTGGCATAGGTGTATGTACAAATTGACAAACACAACAGTGGGGTTTTAAGGAGAGGAAACCCATTCCTGTACAATATACAACAGATAATATTATAAATGTATAGGACAAGATATGTTATAAAAGAATGAAAGTAACTAGACTGTTAACTGAATAGAAGCTGTGAATAAAAGCATAGTAACATGTTATGCATAGCACCCATGTAACATAAAGAAGTATTAAAATTGTCTCATAATAATAACAAATATTACTCAAATAGTCAAACAATCATGTAAGATAAGAAAAGGCAATAACTAAAGAGTTATTAGTTATCATAATAAAACCAAACTTGAGAAAATAAGGTTAAAAGAATGTAAATTTGTATCAACCTAACATACACATTGTTGGTACAAATTTCACCTAAATTCACATCTATCAGTAGGAAAAGCCTACCTAAACCAAAATGTTTTGTGCCTTAAACCAAGAAGAACTGATAAGCTTTCTACAGGTACCAATATAAGATACCCAAAATGGATTTTAAATAAGAATTTAAGTAAATAAAGTGAACCAAAACCGACCAAAAGGGGATTCACTAAGTAAAACGTGAACAAAACCACTTTATAATACCAAATAGAAGTTAAAGGTTAATGTCTATACCACAAGTAAGGTGTAATGCCACTATTGTAATAGTATAAGAATATTATAAGACAGGACATAATGTATTATAATCGTAATTAAGAACACCTGTCATGTGACACTAGGTGTAAATAATGTTAGTCAATGATATGCACTAAGGGACAGACCAGTGTGCAAAAAACACTAAACCAATTATAAAGAGACTACTATGATTAAACTATTGTAACTAAACAATAGTAGAAAGAGATAAAAGAATACCAAATAAGAATGGAAATAAGTGTACACCTCATAGTGCAAAACAGAGGTCAGAGAGAGATAACTATATAAGAATACAGCAGTTCTATAAGGAGAAATTTACCTCCAAACTTATAAATTTTGCACAATCATCTGGCGATATAAGAGCTTCTACAACAATGGACTCTGTAACAAAGAAAGAATTTTAGCTAACAGAGAAAAATAATTATCATTGCCAGTATCAACAAAAGTGCAAATTACTAAATGAAATAATTGCAATTTTATGGGAAATAATGTTATTAAACTAATTATGTACTTTATTAAGAACTTTTGTTTTCCAGCAGCTTCCAAAACTCTTTATATAAAAAATAATATAAACAAACTTATTTAGAGCTTCTAACAATACTTATCTTAAAATTATCATATGATTATACTTTCCAAAGGAAGCCCCTGATTTGAAAGCATTGACACATAATACTACTAATTAAAAATGATTCCAACTACTATGTTACTAAATTTTCTCATTTAAAATGTAAATGGGACTGTTAATAACTTTATATTGTTGTTATTAACAAGACAAAAGAATCATTAATGGCTATTTTATCACAAACTTCAAAATCTCCTATAAAGCTTGCTCAATGAAATAGGACATTCCTGATGCAGAAAATTAACTTTGCCATAACACAAATTAAATAGGCTAACACCCAAACAAGAAAATGCTTTGAAAACAAAACATTAATGAAATATGGTATGAATTAATTGTGCTACATTCAAAGCTGATTTTCTTAATTGATTTAAAGTACCTATACAAGTCTAGTTTGTCAAGTAAAGATAATTTAGGTAAACCTAACACTACATATGAAACAAACATTAAATCAAATATGCTAATGTTACAAAATTCACAAACAGACAAAAAAATTTTAAATTATCTATAGGCTAAATTGCTTTGATTATATTACCTTCTCCACTTCATATGTTTTCCACATCAATATCATCTGATGTCGATACTACTGATGGTGCAATAATAGTCATTTTTTCCCAGTCAATTCTGGAAAGTTCAGGAGGAACCTGAAAGATCATTACAAAACTCATACATAATTTTTCACTAAGTTAATAATTATAATAATATTAAGCTAATAATTAAGAGAATAATTTATTTTCTTAACCTAGCACAATATTTGTAGGTTAGCACTATGAATTTACAAAAAGTTAATGGGTTTTTTGTAAATTTCTAAAAAAAATTAAATTTACAGCATAATCTAGTAGTTATTTTATAGTAATCTATTTTAATTTAAATGAACTCAAGTCACTATTGCTTGGTTACATCCCTGCACTGAAGAGTCCTGAAAAAGATTTCTAATATAATCACACAAACTCGAAAAACAAAAACTGTTCAAATGATTAACATTGAATAATATAATCCTAATTATAAAGTTAACTAGAGTTTAAGGGGTGATTTTATACACCGAATATAAGGTAACATGAATAAATTAACACTGAACTTACTACGTTCCCAGTCAAATATGAAACTAAAGTATGAAAATATATGTAGACATGCACTATTGGTGTAAGTTCTGGAGCTAAAGATAATTCAACTGTGATACAGAACTTAGTCTATTATACTTAACACCCAGGCCTATAAACTTTTGATCTTTTTCTAAAAGTAATTAATTTTATTTCAGAGTTAGGTTAGGCTTACAGGCTAATCCGCAGTAAGTTTAGCTAAATCAGTTATATTATCATAGGCCAGACTTAATCTAAATAAAATTATTCTGTGTAAAGGTATCAGTAACTTGATATTTATACAGAATAAGCATTTAATACAGAATACATATTTCATTTAACTGGAGTCAGTTCCCTCACAGGGTCTTTTTCAAAAGTGGGTTAATTAATTTTATATTTTTAGTTGATTAGAGTTAAGGGGTGCTTTTATACACTGAATATAAATAACAATTAAAACTATATGTACCTTTTTTTGCTGTACGTCTCCTAGGCCTACTTTCACAGTCATCTGAAAAGTAAAATATGACAATTGATGTAGACATGCAAGTATCTGGAGCTAGAGACAATTTACTGTGATAAAGAACTTAGCCTATTATACTTAACACCCAAGCCTACATAACACAAACAAATTTTGATTTTTTCCTAAAAGTAATTCATTTTATTTCAGAGTTAGGTTAGGCTTACAGGCTATTCCGCTGTAAGTTAATCGGCTAATGCCCTGCTAGTTTGCTAGTTTTGTTAACATAATTAATCACTAACTAACTAAGTGTGTTTGATATTTATGTAGCATAAGGTGACGCGTATATGACAGGTTTTATTAATGCAGTAAAGGAACAAATCTAATTTAAATAGTCTTTGTATTATTTTGGAATTCAATTTTTTAAGCAAATGATAATACCTTATGCACCTTTGTAAAGGTTTTTACTTATTGGGGATAAGTGAACTGAATTAAAACATCAAACAAATGATTTTTGTTTCACAATCAAAACAATACGCCTACTGTATTAAATTTATTATGGCAATTCTATTTACCCTAAAACACTACAATACAAAACTCCAGAATTTTTGTTTTTGTATAAATTGGCCCGCTAATAATGAAAAAATAAAATTGTATTAATTAAATTAGAATGCTAACTTGCTCAATTATTAAATTTTGGGCAGAACACAGTGCTATTAGGCATAGTTGGTTCTATAACAGATACGTGTTCGACAAAGTAATCTAGACATGAAACATAACCTAACGTATTTCTTTTATGAATTTTATGAAAAATGCTGAATTTGAAAGTATATTTAGAGTAATATAGCTGGACTGAAGAATTAAATAAAATTTGTAACTAGTTAAATACGAGCAGAGTTCAAATTAAATATATTATAGTAAGGCGTACCATCTTGTGTTAGGTAGGACCACATTTTACGAATAAAATGATTTACAAATTGGATACATTACACATATATAGGTAGGCTAGAGTAGACAAAATAATTGTCAGACTTACAGGTCTTTATATATCTATAATAAAGAAACTTTATTTAATTAAATTGCTTCAGTGCCTTACAGGGACTTTTTTTAAAAATTAGTTAATTACCCCTTGGGTAATTATGAAGATTCTCATCAATGCTGATATTGCGCTGATATATTTTTATTATATTCTTCTATGTTATATAAACATGAGAAAAATAATTTTAAACGGCGGTCGAACCTATTTACGGAGACAAAAAATTAAATTTTTACTCCCATAAGAACGCATGGCGTTAGCCTAGGTATATTGTATTAATTAAATTAGAATGCTAATTTGCTCCATTATTAAATTTTGGACAGAACACAGTGATATTATGTATTGTTGGGTCTATAACAACCGGTAGGCCTAGTGTACAACCCAAAGTAAGCGAGACATTCATACATAACCTAACAGCTAATTTCCTACAAACAACGGAGAACATACACTAAATAAATGATCATCTTACCTTTCATTATTATTCCTAGCGCCTCCAACATATTTTTACTTCGACTTGCAATCACAAACACTTCATACGAATTACAAAATTCTGTCCCACACACGTTAGAAAACTCAACGAATTACCGCACTAGACGACTAAACAGAATAAATTATGGCAGGTCCAATATTTCGTTATACCAACTAAACAGAAGAAAAAGACACTTTCCTCTGTAGTGTCTGTCTTTTTTACACATGTTACAAATTTTATAGAATAATTATTACGAATGTCAATATGGCCGACTAACTACCCATATTTCATTATATACATTTGTATATATCGAACAGGTTGTCTGGCTTCAGCGTACAGCAAAAATACGATGTATAAAAATTTGTATAAGTTTTTCGTACGCTGACACACCATAACTTGGGCAAAATAACTTCTTCACCTAAAGATGTACTTATACAAGTTCCTCAAATTTGTTTTAGATACCCTGGGTAAAAATTGGCGTGTGATGAAGAAATTATGCGGCGCTAAGTCTATATATATATATAAATATATATTCATTTCGCAACGTTAACACATTGTGTTTCACCAATGTACAAATATTACAACGTTAGTGATGTGTTTATAAATTTGCCTTGTGAAACTTGACATTCATTATATTATTATTGTTTTTACAATACCATACCATTAAGTGCAGCGGAACGAATGATTAATCTATAGACATTTTCTAACACATACGAATTTTATGTTCTATACACACGCGCGCTCAGCAGGGAGTCGATTTCATCGTAACGTGCGCGCAAGCGTGCAGTGGGGTACGCCGCCCTAGAAAGCAGTCTCTCTAGCGCTATCTCTCTCTCTCTCACTCTCTCTCTCTATATATCCCTCTCGCTCTCTCTCTCACTCTCTCTTTCGCTTTCTCTCACTCGCTCTCGCTCTCTCTCTTTCTCGCGCTCTCTCTCTCTCGCTCAATAATTATGGGATATACGATATTTATTGTATGATATTTATGAAGATACGATAACTTTTACATTAATTATGGGGATACAATAACTTTTTAAATAATTATGAAAATACAATATTTTTACTATGATGCTTTGTTACTGTTCATTTACACCGATGAATATATACTGACATGCTTCTATACTGTGAATTATGCGAGCCTATTTAGGATAAATCACACTTTTTTTAGGTTAAACAAGCACTAGTTTTCTTCAATGTCTACTAACACTTTCTAACAAACACGGTTAATAAGGACAAAAAAAAGTAACGTACCAGTGTTCAGCTGCGTGTCCACTTGCTAACTTAAGCGTTAACAGTAATTATAAAAATACAATACTTTTACTATGATAATTATGGTACTCTTCATTTAAACCGGTGAATATGTACTGACATGCTTCTATACTGTGAATTATGCTTAATTAGGATAAATCTTGCATTTTTAGGTTATACAAGCACCAGTTTTCATCAACGTCTACTAAAAAGGTAACGTCCATGTTGTAGCGTGACAGAAAATCCACTACTTATTAAGTCATATAAAATCATAAAAATTAGTTACACCACATATGTCAAAATAATATTGAATGAGATTTAATGAAATCAAAGGAATGAACCACGTTAAAATAAAAATCCTCATTACTTTATATAAAAACCACTGTTTAAATATCAAAGAAAGTATTGAAAGCAACTCATATTATAAGATCAGTAATTTACCCAGGAAGCTAGGAGCAGTAAACAAATTAAATAACACCATATCAAGAAGAAAGAGAGTCAGTTTAAGAGTGGTGAACACCAAAATACCCCAAAAACAAGAAGAAGGAAGAATAAAATTTGTGATCAGGAAGAAAACAATACCCTGAAACCTTTAGAGAAGAACAAGGTCCGTGTCAGTAAATAAATTAGATGCTCCACACTAAACATCAGTCGAGATAACACAAAGTACCTTGGTTTACTCAAGAATGAAGAAGGAAGACAAGAAGACCAGAAGAAGGAAGACTAGAAGAAGGACAAGAAAGAAGACCAGAAGAATGAAGACTAGAAGAAGGACAAGAATGAAGACAAGAAAGAAGATGAGAAGAAGGACAAGAAAGAAGACAAGAATGAAGACAAGAAAGAAGATAAGAAGAAGAAGAGGAAGAAATAGTATGAAGGAAACACCGTAGTAAAACCTATTATTATTATTAACTACCATCAACCACAAACCCACCAAAACGATTAAAAAGAAAGTAAAACATACCAAAATCCTATAAAATGTAATTATTTAGAAAACTAAAGGGTGTATAGTATTATAAGAAGTGAACCGACTAAAGCTATTGTGTGGTAAGAAAATAAACAAGTCTTAACAGTCCATGATTACTAAAGGTCTGGTCTGAGATAGTGAGACTCAAAATATCAGAACCACCAGTGAAAGTGAATTTGTGTAAGTGTTTTTTGAAAATGCAATAAACTTAAAGTTAGTGATACTATGACTTATCAATATGCTATATAACAACTTTAATATCCAATAATAAACAGCATAATAAAATAATAAAATGGAAGATTTCCAGTATTTTATTATTTTAATGTAACTCTTTATTTACAAGACATTTGTAAAAAAAATGCTAATAACTAGAGTATGGGTGGTCATGTTTACTGGTGAAGGGGATCATAAATAATAATGGTTTAGACCAGAAAGGACTGGCATTAATTTAGTATTAATAGGTTTAAAATGTTTAAATAGAATGTTTGTTCAGAGCCATAAAATCAATATATTTGTAAGAATTATTAGAAAGTAAGATTTATATTATGTGTTTAAAATGAATTATGTTTGCTAAATAACAGCATACATACCATTAATAATGTTTCAGTAGGTATGCTCTGTTAATTCAAAAGGAGTTAAATGTATATGTTCAAACCATGTCAGCAATATGTTCAATTGTGCAGATTGCTAAATCATGTCCATAATTATTTTTGTATAACAGTAGTGTTAATTAAATGCTACACCTCACAATAAGTTATAAACCATTTTATTTTCATGTAATAATAACTATGTAAAGTCAGAGGAGGAGGTAGGATTAAATTTATTTGAGAAAGACAGAAATGTAAAATTCTAAACTCTAGGCCATTTGGTGAATTCACATAAACCATATAAACCAGTATAATTCACTTATAAATCCTGTAAACTAGCAAGATTTAGATAAGGTAAATCAGTTAACCACTACTGAGAATGATCCTATGATAATAAGGAAATATACCTTAAAATATTGTAAATTTTCAAAATATATAAATTAATTAATTTTAAAGAGCAATGTCAAATTCAGAAACTAACACAAAAAACCAGTTCAAAGGTTTAATTTATATGTATTTAAGGAAAGGAAGAGAAATATGACTAATTACAATTTATTATAATGGTATTAATAACAATTAAAATGGAAGAAAAATTTGTATAAAGGCGGAAATCAGATTTTGAGCCTAGATTTTCAAAAAGGAAAGAAATTTGGTGATTTCCACAAAATGTCTACAGATATGGACTATAATATATCAATTTAAAAGGAATGAGATAAACCAATGATAAGGTTCATAATTCATGAAAGTGATGAATAAAATAAATAAATTCCATATATAATGTAATTTTGTATCATGTGTATGGGTAATCGAAATATGTTAACAATACTTTTTCAAAGATTAACTGGGCCAGATTTTGACCAAGTTAATATAGTCTTTTGTTGAATATCAAGCTGAATAATTGTGTGAAGAAACGTTTCTTAAAACTGAGTAGAAAATGATACGACAGTTTGCCATTAATGTCAGTGCATCGAGAGTTAGATAAATTGAACACTTTCTTAGCTAAATTTACCAAAACTTTAACAACAATAGTGAAAAATAACACCAACTTCATGATACGAGTGATATAAAGCAGTAAAACAATATATTTAATCTAATTCACGCTACAAATCCTAACCACATTTTGAGAAACTTAACCCACAGAAGTGAACACATACCAAATAACTTAATTAACACCAATATACACGGAACACTTCTTCAGAACACACCAAACTACCTAATAGACAGATTACACCAGTGCGGGAACATTTCAAACATTCATGAAGATAATTTTGTTGAGTTTTTAACAAGACGACTTTTTCCGTGACTTCGCCAGAACTAGTAGCGGCCATCTTTGAAATTTACAAATCTGCTTACATCATCAAGTGACGTCATAGAAGCTACATATGGTCTGACAAAACAATTTTCTTAAACATTATATATCAGAATTATTTGAATACTGTTAAATAATAATTATTAAATTTACTTTAATTGTTAATGTTATACTTTCTCGTAACCCTTCTCTGACTATTAATTTAATCGCTCAAAGAACCTGTCCTTTTTATAATCTTTATAATAATTTTGTCTACTGTATGCACAATCGATAATTCCCTGAGACGGAGTCGATAATGGTTCTCAATCGATAAAAAATCGATTATTTATTAAATTGTTTAATAAATCCATTTATTTCAATTGTTTTTTATCTGTTATTATTTCACAGGCTAATTTAAGGTTATTTATTAAGGCTAAGGGACTTCAAGAAGAAGAAAATATTTTTTTTGAGTGAGATATTGGACCAGCAAGAAAAATCATCAATCGATTGCTGACTTGAGTTAATCTATTTAACTCCAGACTTGGTTCAAATCTTCCAGAAGTGATCGATAATTAATAAATACCTTCCTAATTCTTAAAATTTTTACAAAACCTTTAAACAGCCTTATTTCTTTATTACAAACATTGATTAACATAAACAGAATTATTTTTTTTATTGAAAATTTTATTTTTTATAAAAGTTTCCTCTACTATTTTATTTTTGTAAAGACCGGCATACAGGGTCAGCTTACAAAGTGGCGCTCGCAACAGTGGGGCTTAAAAGAGTTACTACACTACCACAGCTGAGCGAAACCTTACTAGAGTGGAGGTTTATTTTGAACGAACCTCTAATCTCTTATACTTTTGTAACGGACTGTTACAAATTGGCTAGCCCAAACAGTGGGGATTAACTATAAAGGAAGAAGCCAACAAACCCTATTGTAACACGTTTGGTTACAAAGTGGCGTCCAACTTAAAGGGCTTGATAAGATAAACTTGGCAGCGATTAATTAATAGAAGAGAGAAAAATGCAAAGACGAGCTACTTCGAAAAAAAGGGCGGCAGACGCCGAAAAAGAGGTTGACATGGGGGATAAGGAGGCAACACCCGTTGAGGATCCAGAAGTGTTAGTGGCCCAGGTGGAACCGAAACAACCTGAACCACCAGGGGAACAACTAGAAGTACCAACGCAGACAGTGGAAGTCAATGTCCCCGAGAAGGAGAAAACTAAAACAATGGAAGAGAAGATGATGGAAATGTTCCTAAAAATGAGTCAGCAAATGGAAGGAATGGAGAAGAAAATGGATTCCACTACCAAGGGCATGGAAGAAACCAGTAAGGAAATGAATCAGGAATTAAAGGAAGACCTGCATAAAATGATGGACGAGCACCACGAGTCGATGAGTAAGATAATAGAATCCACTAACAAGAAACTGGATGACTGGGCCGAAGAAAGGAAAGAGGACAGATTAAAAAGAGAAGAATTAAGAAAGGAGAATACCGAAGAAATAAAAAATAATAGCAAACCAGAACTAGAAGAAATACCAAACGAAAAAACCTTGGAACAAATAGTAGTATTACCTGAGAAGAAAACTAGCGGGAACAAAGAAAATACTAAAGATACGGAAGTGGAACCAAAGGAAAGGAGGAAAACGCTTCCAAGGAAATTAATGAAAACCAAGGAAGAAATAGAAATGATGAACCATGGTTTAATGGATGTCAATAATATTCCAATTAACCACCATGAAGAAATCAGGAATTCCAGAAATTACGGAAGGAGATTAAAAGTAATCTCAGAAATAATATACCAACAGACAATAGTTTATCAATGGGAAAGGACCAGAGGTAAACGGAATACGACATGTGGACCATGTCAGTTTCAGTGCTGGACTGGACAGTGTATTTCAGAAAGAAGGAAATATAACATCTTATCAGACTGTGACGAGGGCACAGGTGAATCACCAGAGTGTGTTCCATTAGTGCGCCATCCAGGACTGTTCCAGGGTATAGGTACACAGAAATGTATTCCTTCAGGATGGATATGTGATGGTGAACCAGCTTGTGGGGAGTCAAATAAACAAATGATTGAAAACTCAGATGGAGATCCTCACTTATATTTTTCAGGTCACACCGCATACGGACCAGAGACGTATTGGTATATAAAACAGTATGATAAAGGAAACTACATGAGTTTTGTGGCCAACAAAGGAATAACGGCTAGAAGAATAAAATACAAGGCAAAGGCTAAAAATGTCACTGGTACCGGAACAAGTATGAAGACTATGGTCATCCGGACAATGAGAGCAACTGAAATGACAGACTATGGTTAAATCAAATACCACACACCTCCAAAAAAGGGACTGATGTCTTGATAACCGACAATGGCAAAAACCACAACCAAGAAGAAGAAAATAATTACCAATGAGGAGAAATAATAAGAAGAAGGAACGAAGAACCAAAACGGGGATTTAGGAAAGAAAATTAAATAAGGAAATACACCTTACAAAAAGAAATATGGGCAACAATGCACCATAATAAAAAGCATCCACCTGGGTATAAAAGAAAAATAATAATAAGAAATACTTTTGAAATAAAGACAAGAAAAAGAGTCATACAATATTTATGAAACTAATATGATATGTTTACCACATAATAAAGAAAACTATTACCATTATTTATGAAAAGTATCATGAGAAAGAAAAAGAATTTAGAAATAAAAATCAATTAAATTCAAAAATAAAGTAATACCAAATTACATACAATTTATTTAAAAGAAACATTTTGGAAGAGAAGAAAAAGAATTTTGAAATAATCAACTAAATTCAAAAACAATGTCATATCACCTTACATACCAACGATTTAAGAAATAAACTATTTGGAAGGAATATAATAAACGGAATTTAGAATTAAACCATCTAAATTCTAAAACACATGTAAGCCCACCTTACATAAAAATTATTTAAGAAGAAAACTTTATGGCAAGAATATAAAAAAGAATTTAGAATGAGAAATCATCTAAATTTAAAAAGATTGTAAGTTCACCTTACTAACCAAGAATTTGAGAAAAAACATTTCGAAGAGATAAAAATAAAACAGAATTTGAATTGAAAACAACTAAATTTAAAAAAAATGCAAGCCCACCTTACATACAAATTATTGGAGAAAACTTTATGGAATAATATAAGAAGAGTGAATTTTGAATTGTGTATAAATCAAGTTTCCAAACCAAGAGTAGGTACAACTTACCAACCAATTATTAATAAAACACTTTGGTGAAATAAACAGAAGAGATTTAATACCATATTGATGGTAAGCATAAAATATAATTATCATGTTTATAAAGGATCATAATGGGATGAATAAAGGAAACAGACTTCAGAATTAAAACAAATAATTCTGGAAAGTATGATCATGTCTAATTTCAATATAAAGAGTAAAAACCTTTCCATAAAATGATGCCAAAGGAAATAAAAAAAAGTATATATATATTTTTTTTAATACGATTTGAGTTGATATGATTTGAGTTAATACGATTTGAGTGATTGAATATAATAAAATACAAAAACTTATGTGGAATTATGAGATAATGAAACTTTGAAGTGGTATGAGGAGAAATTATGACCTCATTATAAAATTAATAAAAAACATTCATTCAAAAGGATAATAGCCATGACAGGAATAATGTGAAAATAATATCAAAGATATGTGTAATTAGACGAATTAATATAAAATGATTTATGAATTGAATGTCAATTGTGATAATGACAGTTATAAAAAGTTCTAGAAAATAGAACAAGTGGAAATAATAAGAACAAAGAAACAGTCTAAAAATGTCATAAAGAAATGCTACTATAAACAATGCAGATTATAATAAAAAAAACAGAAGGTAATAAAGAATTTATAACCAAAAGCTTTATATGATAAGAAAAGTTGAAAAAGGTAATAATAGAAGAGCTTCCTACCATAATATCAAACGAATGAAACATCCAGTTAACGAGTCAGAAGAATAACTGAGATAGGAATATTAAAATCTCTGAGAAATATAATAAGTAATAAGTGAAGTATCCCAAAGATATTTTTTTAAATAGTAACAAATGTGTACTATTCTGAATAATTTTTTAATCTGTCTTTAGATAATTCCAGCAGTATTAATATGTTTTTTTGAGCAGAGATGATTTGCCTCTGTACTCAAATATGTGTGAAGTATTGGACAGCAGAGGAAGTAGCGTACAGTGCCTCTCTGAACTGAACCAACTCACAAAGTAGGGAACGATAGGGAGGAAATATCCCAAGGAGAAAATACTAAGAAGAAATATGAAAATGAAATAATAAATATGAAACTCAGATGACTATTACTATCAAGGAAGATCAAGTGAGAATGAGAAGGATATAAACTCAAATATAAATAAGAAAATTTTTAAAATGGAAGGAAGTCCAGAATAATAACAAACTTAGAATAATTATCATAAGCAATTGTTTCAGACAAAGCAAGTATAGTCTGAAAAAATTACTTCTGGAGAAGGGCATTCTGTAGCGTGACAGAAAATCCACTACTTATTAAGTCATATAAAATCATAAAAATTAGTTACACCACATATGTCAAAATAATATTGAATGAGATTTAATGAAATCAAAGGAATGAACCACGATAAAATAAAAATCCTCATTACATTATATAAAAACCACTGTTTAAATATCAAAGAAAGTATTGAAAGCAACTCATATTATAAGATCAGTAATTTACCCAAGACGCTAGGAGCAGTAAACAAATTAAATAACACCATATCAAGAAGAAAGAGAGTCAGTTTAAGAGTGGTGAACACCAAAATACCCCAAAAACAAGAAGAAGGAAGAATAAAATTTGTGATCAGGAAGAAAACAATACCCTGAAACCTTTAGAGAAGAACAAGGTCCGTGTCAGTAAATAAATTAGATGCTCCACACTAAACATCAGTCGAGATAACACAAAGTACCTTGGTTTACTCAAGAATGAAGAAGGAAGACAAGAAGACCAGAAGAAGGAAGACTAGAAGAAGGACAAGAAAGAAGACCAGAAGAATGAAGACTAGAAGAAGGACAAGAATGAAGACAAGAAAGAAGATGAGAAGAAGGACAAGAAAGAAGACAAGAATGAAGACAAGAAAGAAGCTAAGAAGAAGGAGAGGAAGAAACAGTATGAAGGAAACACCGTTGTAAAACCTATTATTATTATTAACTACCATCAACCCCAAACCCACCAAAACGATTAAAAAGAAAGTATAACATACCAAAAACCTATAAAAAGTAATTATTCAGAAAACTAAAGTGTTGTATAGTATTATAAGAAGTGAACCGACTAAAGCTATTGTGTGGTAAGAAAATAAACAAGTCTTAACAGTCCATGATTACTAAAGGTCTGGTCTGAGATAGTGAGACTCAAAATATCAGAACCACCAGTGAAAGTGAATTTGTGTAAGTGTTTTTTGAAAACGCAATAAACTTAAAGTTAGTGATACTATGACTTATCCATATGCTATATAACAACTTTAATATCCAATAATAAACAGCATAATAAAATAATAAAATGGAAGATTTCCAGTATTTTAATATTTTAATGTAACTCTTTATTTACAAGACATTTGTAAAAAAAATGCTAATAATTAGAGCATGGGTGGTCATGTTTACTGGTGAAGGGGATCATAAATAATAATGGTTTAGACCAGAAAGGACTGGCATTAATTTAGTATTAATAGGTTTAAAATGTTTAAATAGACTGTTTGTTCACAACCATAAAATCAATGTATTTGTAAGAATTATTAGAAAGTAAGATTTATATTATGTGTTTAAAATGAATTATGTTTGCTAAATAACAGCATACATACCATTAATAATGTTTCAGTAGGTATGCTCTGTTAATTCAAAAGGAGTTAAATGTATATGTTCAAACCATGTCAGCAATATGTTCAATTGTGCAGATTGCTAAATCATGTTCATAATTATTTTTGTATAACAGTAGTGTTAATTAAATGCTACACCTCACAATAAGTTATAAACCATTTTATTTTCATGTAATAATAACTATGTAAAGTCAGAGGAGGAGGTAGGATTAAATTTATTTGAGAAAGACAGAAATGTAAAATTCTAAACTCTAGGCCATTTGGTGAATTCACAGAAACCATATAAACCAGTAAATTCATTTATAAATCCTGTAAACTAGCAAGATTTAAATAAGGTAAATCAGTTAACCACTACTGAGAATGATCCTATGAGTTAAAATGATAATAAGGAAATATACCTTAAAATATTGTAAATTTTCAAAATATATAAATTAATTAATTTTATAGAGCAATGTCAAATTCAGAAACAAACACAAAAAACCAGTTCAAAGGTTTAATTTATATGTATTTAAGGAAAGGAAGAGAAATATGACTAATTACAATTTATTATAATGGCACTAATAACAATTAAAATGGAAGAAAAATTGTATAAAGGCGGAAATCAGATTTTGAGCCTAGATTTTCAAAAAGGAAAGAAATTTGGTGATTTCCACAAAATGTCTACAGATATGGACTATAATATATCAATTTAAAAGGAATGAGATGATTAAACCAATGATAAGGTTCATAATTCATGAAAGTGATGAATAAAATAAATAAATTCCATATATAATGTAATTTTGTATCATGTGTATGGGTAATCGAAATATGTTAACAATACTTTTTCAAAGATTAACTGGGCCAGATTTTGACCAAGTTAATATAGTCTTTTGTTGAATATCAAGCTGAATAGTTGTGTGAAAAACGTTCCTTAAAACTGAGTAGAAAATGATACGACAGTTTGCCATTAATGTCAGTGCATCGAGAGTTAGATGAATTGAACACTTTCTTAGCTAAATTTACCAAAACTTTAACGACAATAGTGAGAAATAACACCAACTTCATGATACGAGTGATATAAACAGTAAAACAATATATTTAATCTAATTCACGCTACAAATCCTAACCACATTTTGAGAAACTTAACCCACAGAAGTGAACACATACCAAATAACTTAATTAACACCAATATACACGGAACACTTCTTCAGAACACACCAAACTACCTAATAGACAGATTACACCAGTGCGGGAACATTTCAAACATTCATGAAGATAATTTTGTTGAGTTTTTAACAAGACGACTTTCTCCGTGACTTCGCCAGAACTAGTAGCGGCCATCTTTGAAATTTACAAATCTGCTTACATCATCAAGTGACGTCATAGAAGCTACATATGGTCTGACAAAACAATTTTCTTAAACATTATATATCAGAATTATTTGAATACTGTTAAATAATAATTATTAAATTTACTTTAATTGTTAATGTTATACTTTCTCGTAACCCTTCTCTGACTATTAATTTAATCGCTCAAAGAACCTGTCCTTTTTATAATCTTTATAATAATTTTGTCTACTGTATGCACAATCGATAATTCCCTGAGACGGAGTCGATAATGGTTCTCAATCGATAAAAAATCGATTATTTATTAAATTGTTTAATAAATCCATTTATTTCAATTGTTTTTTATCTGTTATTATTTCACAGGCTAATTTAAGGTTATTTATTAAGGCTAAGGGACTTCAAGAAGAAGAAAATATTTTTTTTGAGTGAGATATTGGACCAGCAAGAAAAATCATCAATCGATTGCTGACTTGAGTTAATCTATTTAACTCCAGACTTGGTTCAAATCTTCCAGAAGTGATCGATAATTAATAAATACCTTCCTAATTCTTAAAATTTTTACAAAACCTTTAAACAGCCTTATTTCTTTATTACAAACATTGATTAACATAAACAGAATTATTTTTTTTTTGAAAATTTTATTTTTTATAAAAGTTTCCTCTACTATTTTATTTTTGTAAAGACCGGCATACAGGGTCAGCTTACAAAGTGGCGCTCGCAACAGTGGGGCTTAAAAGAGTTACTACACTACCACAGCTGAGCGAAACCTTACTAGAGTGGAGGTTTATTTTGAACGAACCTCTAATCTCTTATACTTTTGTAACGGACTGTTACAAATTGGCTAGCCCAAACAGTGGGGATTAACTATAAAGGAAGAAGCCAACAAACCCTATTGTAACACGTTTGGTTACAATGTTCACCTGCGTGTCCACTTGTTACTGAAGCGTTGACAGTTACTCTACATAGTGTATGGCACTAGTGTTGTTGTGCGCGCAGCTGTTACTGTGTAGAGGTATGTGATTATGCACGTATGTAATTTATTTATTTTTCTATTTCTCACGCTGCGTTGTCTAACTAGCGAGTGACCGGTGTATTTGTTTCAACAGTCTGTCTGTGAAGTGTAGCCTCCCTCGCGGTCCATCATAAATCCTTCTGCATTCGAATGTTCCGGTTGAGAACACAGAGTACTCTGTTCACGATGTACATTTATGCACGCAAGGCAGGGGGTCAGTTGCACCATAGTGTTTCACATATGTTTAGATTATTCCTTCTCGTTCCCACTAGTGATGACCATTAGTTTTTCGGACATCAACAAGTGTGTGGTTTGCGCGGATAAAATTCTGGCACTCAGTCCTCAGAACGTTTAAATACTACGAAGGGTGAACACGTCTTGCGCTGTGCTTTTACTTTTTTTTTTTTTGTATTCTTGTTTGTAATGGATTTGTATTTGGTGACTTTGTTGTTGTTGGGCACATACATCGTCGGGCTGAATTCCTGCCTTGTTGGCTTCCAGCTGGTATTATTCTTCTTGATGCATTTACAGGAATAGCAACCGGGTGCGGTAAGTCTAGAAGCTTTTTTCTGTAACATAAAATCGCCAACAGAGCTGAATAGTACTGCTAATATTTCAGCTTTTACAGTTTATGACATTATTATTACAGATAATTTCTAAATAAAACGCATCAGAGAATTATGTTATTAATTATTAAATAGTGCTTAAAATTTTGGTAAATAGAAACTAATTGTTTGATGGATATTTTGGTTAAGAGATGACAAAGTTATATTTCCAAAACTGCTGATAGCAACAAAAATCTGTAATATGACAGAACTCGTATGTACGTGTTTGGAGCGTTAACAGATATTACATTTAAGTATTAAATTATTGGAATGTATAACATTTTAGAAAACATGCATTAGGAAAGTGTTGTAAATTATTCTCTGTAAATGTGCTTCTTGTTTTGAACAATCATGCGTGAATGCAGAATTTCAAATGTGCTGAAAAGTCTGATCTTCAATTAACATAAATTCAATTACTTGCTACACTTACCCTCGTGGATATATTATATGGACCGCGGGAAAGCGAACTCGAGGCACTTTGTCTGTTCAAAATTATTTTTCTTGATTATACTTTTTAATGGGTTTTGTAACAAACACAGTTAATGACGCTTAGTCAGTTGCATCCGACTTTGACATATTTTATTGTTTTCAGCTAAAAATTATGACTGTTCTGCAAGCAATAAACATCGGTTTTACCATTTTAGTTAGTACAGCTAAGAACGATACAAATTCAATTACTGCGATTAAAGTAAGACACAACTTAAAGATTAGATTATAGTGCAAGTAGTCAGTCTACATACGCGCTACTATTGTAAATAGATATCTCTTCATTTCGTTACCTCGCCTGTTCACCGAGCTAATAGGGGCTGTCTACACGCACACACACACAAACACACAAACACACACACACACAGACTCGCACACGAAACACTTCTCCTCCACGCTCCGCAAGGATGACTCTGTGCAGCTGTCGCTTTATGGGGGGGGGGTATGTTATGTCTGTTGGTACACAGAGCGTGTAACAGGTCCGCGCGCTCTACCTCTGTCGCACTACAGCGTTTTTTTTTTGTTTCTTTCGACGGCGCGTGCCTTTGAAAACTGTGAGTGGCGGGTCTTGTTTTCTATATTACACAAAGGGCGCACGCTCGCTCGCGTTTATATTTTTGCCGAGATGTTGTATAGTTTCCTACTTTCGCTTCTTATCGGCTTCGGTAATGGAATCGGTAATTGATCACCGTTTTTTCTCGTCAACGATATGTATATGTGCATAATTACTTGTAACTTCTGCGATAATATGTATGTATCGCAATAATGTATGTATGCAACAATCGCTATTGTTGACTTTGTTTCTAAGTTTCAACACATGCTCCAGTACGCATGCGTGTCCCTCTTATTCGCTATTGTTGACTTTGTTTCTAAACCCGAATTCGGGAGCTTAATTTCTTATACCTTAATTTCTTTACAAGTACGTCTTAACAATAGCGCTTTTTCCGGTGATGGGGGAGGGGTATATTTGTATAAATCCTTCATTTGGTTTTAAATATTTATATGCGGTGTTCTTCGTTTGGTGTAATTTCGAATTGTATAGGTGTCAATATGTCGGTCGTGTTTTGTATATATTTTTAGTCATTACATTTTTGTATTTTTTGTATATATTATTTTTGTAATATCTACGATTATTTTTCTTAATTATACTTTTTAAAGGCTTACCACCTATTTACGTTGATTAACATTACATTTTTTGTATTTTTGTATACATTACTTTTATAATGTCTAAAATTATTTAATACGTTTTTACATTTTTCATCTTTTTAATTATAAAAGGTCGGTAATACGTTTTACTAACTTTTAACAGGGTAAATTTTGTGTTCGAATGCGCACGTGTACAGAAACAGAATTTTACTTTCCAGTACCCAGTTCTTTATACGAGGTGTGTTCAAAAAAAGACCGAACTATTTGTGTAGCACGTCAACTAGCGCATAGAGCGAGCTGCAGAATTAAGTGCTGCTAGCGACAGGTTTGGACGCCTGAATGCCGTTTTCTCTGTTCCGTCACGATCTTCAGTCTTCGAGCTACACGCGCTGTAGTGGGCACGGGCACACACCATCCGGCGGATTTATAACGAAGTGAGAATGAAGATCTTAACACAACGTGTGTATAAAATTTTGCTGCTGACTTCGTAAAATCTTTACAGAGCTATTTCCATTGTCTTCCAGAGTTTTCATTACCATTTGCATTGGTACACAGTTGTTGACCGATTTCAAAACGGGTCTCTTTCTGATCGTCGTCAACAAACACAGTAAGAATTTTTCAGTGATACGATACATTTAAATTTTTCTATCAAAATTTAATTTTACGAGCTTAAATGGATTCTGTCAGAAAGTATCAGCATTTAATGTCAGAAAGTATCGGCAGTCAGTGCAGATCAAAGCGATGATTTACAATTACCAGATCACGAGCTCTCTTCCCATGATCTTCGATATCGCTTTGATCTGCACTGACCATTGTTTTTCCCTCTTTAAAAATTCTTAAACTAATCGTTCGCCTCACGCAGGCTTCCGCGCATGCTTAATTGAAAACCAGAATGTCTCTGAAAAGTTTTAACCTAGTTTTGCTGCAATATTTCATACGCACACGTTGTTCTCGCGGTCTTTCTTAATCGCTTTGTCACTAATCCGCCGGCCAGCGTTTGCACGTCCCCACTCAATGTGATATACCTCAAAGACTACTGCTAATAGCGGAACACAATAAGTGGTAGTTTGTTGTCAAAAACTATCGCTAGGTGCGCGCAAAGTCGCGGCGCGTCGTTTGTGCGGATTGATGTGTTACTCAAAAAGTTTGGTCTTTTTATGAACACACCTCGTATGTTTCGGTATTTTTAGCTTTGCATTTCTTACAGCTGGAATCATTTAATTTGTTTATAGTTACATGAAAATAATTTTTGTGGGGAGGGAGTACTGGTTCTGTAGTCTTAAGGGTATACGATTTGATTGACGGTAGCCATTCGATAATGGAGTTGTACAATTACCGACGATGCACTTCTTACAGTTTTATATTCGTATGTATGTTTTTTCTGTATGCACGTTATTTTCCCCCTCCTCGTTCCTTTCCCCCTTCCACCGCTACCCACCGTTTATACTGCGTTGGCAGGGGTCAGTGTTTCGTTGACCGCGGTCGGAGCAACATCTCTCGCTGACATTCGTGGACGGGTTTGATTTATTTTTATTGGAACTGTTGCGGCTTCGTATCACCGTGCGTGAAGCGTTGTGGTGCAATCCACTTGTTAGAACTGTTGCATCGTATCACCACCGTCGTGAAGCGTTATGGCGCAATTCTATTAGAGTTGACAGGATGTTGTGTAGTTACACGCAGTAGTAAAACGGGACGGGAGGATTATCCGCCTGTATAAACAGGGTTCGTAAGCTATACCGTTCAGTCTTGTGTCAACAGTCGCAAGCAACGCTTCGTTCCGGCCCAAGCCCGAGCCCGAACCCAGCACCGACCGACCACCAGCATACACATACACGCTAACAGAACCCCCTCCCCCTTCCGGGTACAACATGAAGACAATCTTGACACACGAAAACACGTGTCGATCAACTGACCGGATCAACGACCTCAGAATCACCTGCTCATGACGTCATCAACAGCTGATCAGCTGCTCATGACGTCAGCTGATGACGTCACAAACCGCTGATCGTGACGTCACCACTTCCAGTCAGCTGATCATGACGTCACCTTTTCAGGATTCTCGCCAACACACTACTCTTATTAGAAAAAATGTCATTAGAAACTTAAAAGTTAACTATAATATAGGCTCTAAAAAACTACGCCAATATAGAAAAGAACGGCACTCTATAATAGTAGGCCTATACACAGACAACAAATATATTTTTACAGTTAAACGTCGCTTACTAAAATGTGGACAATGACAAAAATACCGTGAAAAATCCCAATAAAAAAGGACAGTGAGTGATTTTTGTTCATACTGGTGTTGGATGTGTGCCTAATGGGCTCTTAATGTTTAAATCGAGTTACACATAAGCGGGTATTATAATTTGATTTTTAAAAATTACAAAAATTGTATTACTATAATGCCTATTCGGATCTTGAATATAGATCCTTAGATGTGTGCACTAATTAAACGGACTACACCGACACAAAAATCTTTAAAATAGATAGTATTTTAGCAAAATATAACCTTTAGCAACAACTTACACTATCAACTAAATCTTAATACTACCGAAATTATTTGGTAGGCTACATCGTAAAAGAATCTCTTATAATAAAAAAAACGTATTTTTTGTGGGGAGTGTTATGAACTTGGCAAAATAGGAATTTTAGTGTATTTACCCTCAAACTAAACATCGAGATGTGACCACGTTATGAAAATCGAAAATGACTTGTGAAACCAAACCAAACCAAACAGTAGGTAATATAAGTTTTATTTTCAAAGTTTATATCAGATTGACATGCAGTAACAGCATCAGTGGTAGCAGCCTAGCGAAAACGTTGCCTACTGGGTAGCAGAACAGGGCTAAACATTAGTAATTGCTTAATTAATTGGATTCTATATTACTTACGTAGTTTAAGTCTGATTGTTGTAAAAATATTGTGCCTTCTCTTGTGGACAGAAAGCCAAAACCTGGAATCGCACGTGCGCGCGCGCACGCACACACGCACACACGCACACACACACACACACACACACACATACATACAGAGAATAATTTCACATCCAAACCTGTTATCGTTTCCACTTAATCAACAAATTAAGATCCGAGTGTGCGTATTGATAAATAGCTATTATACAGTGTTAGGATACGAGTGTGCGTATTGATAAATAGCTATTATACAGTGTTTTTCCTGCACATGCCTCCTAACATATACAGAAATCATTACATAGTCCAAAATACATAATACTTGTTGATGTTTTATTTCAGCTTTGTGGAAACCTATCACATATTCAGATCACCAGCAGGTACCCAGAGGCTTGTTAAGAGTCGCAACATTGAAGAGTCACTGTTTACAAAATAATTTTAGTAGACCTGCTAAATATTTTATAACTCGGTAAAATGTTAATTTGTGTACCTTTCTGTTGTGTTTAATGCGTATTTAGCCTTATTTAGTAAAGGTACGTGCACCATATTTGGTCTTGTATGTATCTAAAAGTACTGTAGGAAGTTTAGATGATTGTGTAGAGGTAGTCGAAACGCGTAAGTCATATGTGTGTGTATAAAATCAAAAGTCAACCACGATTAAATTATTTGTATTTTCTACGCTCATAAATTCTGAATTTCCTGAGTTTCATAAGTACTATTTTGATGTTAAAAGTTAAATGTCTGTAAAAGTGAAACCGTGTTTTATCAGACATTTTGGTATCCAAACCACTTACACACCCAGTTGCTCACGTAACTGAGACTCCCAGAATACAGTTTTAAACCAATCTTACACGCAGTATGATCCATTTTAAATTATTTAAAATTAATTTTGAAACAGTTCGAATACTCCACACCTGTATATTATCACTCGCTGGAAGTATGATGCACGGGTGCTGCATAATGCATACATAGAGTCATTCAGGGAGCTGGCTAAAATTTTCAACTGTGGTAGTAGCCATTTTGCTCTCACGTGGCATCTACTGTTCCCGTTTTGTCTTCCCTACAGCTTTCGCAACTGATGCATTTTCTTTATTTGAAAGTATATTCAAGAAAACAGAAACATTCTTTTACGAATAGTATTCTGCGCCTTAGGCTTACTAAACCATCCATAGAAAATAATAGCAAAATGTCTGACAGGCGATCCAACGAAAGCAGTTGTAGATTTTTCCATTAGGAACGGACTCATTTTCTTATAGTTCCTTTTTCCTTTTAAATATCAAATATTTATGCATGCACGCGTAATGGCTGACGGCGCCAAAACTACTTTGCTTCTACAGTAGTATAGGTCTTCCTTCTCTTCACTCACCGAGGAGAGCTCTTTTCTAGACGAGGGTTTTTAAAAGATCCCTTAATAGCAGAATTAATTTGCGAACCTAACACTTGAGTCCCACGAGTACCGGGGAAATAACCCAAATACAGCGGCAGAAGACTCGATTAAACATTGTTAAATATGGTCCAAGTCACGTTCTGTTTACAAATTACCTTATTTAAATCCGTCGTGTAGTACTTAATGTGACGCGTTTCGGGAACTATGTCCCATCATCAGACTAATCACTCATAAGTAGATCGTTATATATTAAAACTCATAAAATACATAAAAGTACACCTTTTAACCACACGTGTTCGACTCGGTGCGCACCGTTCAACGTTCGGTAGGATACTGAATTATTGGACTTGAGTTATTACCAAATTGTTTATCTCAAGTAACTGCAACGCGGTGTCATACAGTGGGTTGGATTTAAAGTTCAATTTATCGTTCAGTATGCCATCATGATTGTTCGTATTATTATAAATTTTGTATATTTCATATTCCTCTAAGGCATCCATGTAACGACCCTTGTTGCAGTAATGTAAAGGTATAAGATTAGACCTTAAATCAATGTAAGTGTGGTTGTTTGAAATCAAGTGGCGTGCGTAATTTGATTTAATGTTTTCAAGTGAATATATGTTATTTAAATTCCTGCGTGGTAAGCGTTCTTGAAATCTTTTGGCGAAAGGTCTCCCTGTCTGGCCAATATAGAAACTATCACAGTTGTTACATATTAGTTTATAAATGCCTGTTTTTATCTCCAAGTGGGTTTGAATATGTGGGCGAACGAATTTCCATAGATTATTATTAGTTTTGAAAGTAGTAGTAATACCGATTTTATTTAATGTGGATGCTAATATTCTGGGCATTATATTGGTGTAATTGGTTGGAATGAATTTGGTATTAGAATTTTTAGCTGGTTCATGTTTAGCCTTTTTATATTTGTGCTTTCTGAGGATGTTATCAATCATTGAAACGTTGTAACCGTTGGCTACTGCTATATGTTTTATTGTATTGAGCTCATCGTTGAAACTTCAATGTCAAGGGGTATCGTTAATAATCTGTGTATGAAGCTATTGTATGCTGCTATTGTTTGTGAAAAGGGATGATGCGAGTCGGCGTGTATGATTCCATCATTAGTGGTCGGTTTCCTATATATTTTAAATTTCAGATTATCCATGTGTCTAATGACGGTTAAATCTAAGAAATTTAGCCTATTATCGGTTTCGGTCTCTAGAGTGAATTGGATATTACAGTTTATGTTTTTCATGGCGTTTTTTAGACTATTTATTTGACGTAAAATGCCATTAAAGATTAAAAAAGTGTCATCTACATATCGACCATAGAAAATTATATTACTAGCGTAACTGTTGTTTAAGAGAAAATAGGAATTTTCATAAAAATTCAGATAAATATCCGCCAATAAACCGGACAGGGGAGAACCCATGGCCAAACCATCTCCTTGAATGAAATATTGGTCGTTTAAGGTAAAATAATTCTGTTGTAGAACAATTTCAAGTAAAAGGATTAACTCATTTATGGTTTGGGTACTTAGTTTTTAAGTATCGCACAAATTATTTCTTAAAATATCAATTGTTTCCTTCACCGGTATATTAGTATAGAGATTTAATATATCAAAGGACGCCAGTTTATAATTCGGCAGTAATTTTAGATGTCTAATCTTGTTTATAAAATCAGTATTATTTATAATGCTGTGGTTGTTCATTAAATGAATATTTTCTTTTATTAATTTAACAAGCTTTTTAGCTGTCCTGAAACTTGGTGCCGTGGTGAAATTAACCAAAGGTCTAATCGGGACATAGTCTTTGTGAATTTTTGGTAGGCCTGTGAGCCTGGGCGCTTTAGCGTTAATAGGTTTTAAATTACAGCGTGTACGCTCATCAAACAAGGTAACGCATTTATTAATCGTGCTATTTAAAATTTTGACAAAGGAGTCAGTGGGATCAGAGTTTAAAACTTTAATGTTAGTAGGGTAAAACTGACAGTTCTACCCCGGATGTGACGTCATATGGCGGGAAATTCAAAAATCTATGTGGTGGGGGTAAAAATCTGGTAGTCGGCTTTCGGTCATGTTGTGGGCGGTGAGTATAAAGTGGGGTTATGTGTGCGTTGATTGGTGTATACGTCGTCGACGTTGCCGCTTCGTGCATGTGTTATAGTGTACGGGTTTGTATATGCAAGGAGTTTTTCCGGTCGGCCATGTTGTAAAATCGTCGTGGTCGGCGTTGCGGACTCGTGCTGGTTAATCGCCGTAGTCGACTCTTGCGTGTGTTATAGTGTACGGGTTTTGTATATGAACGTCGCTGCGGGCGATGGTCGATGGCGATGGCAACGGCGTGTCTGTGTGTCGTGGCGAACTGTATCGCGAGCCCGTGTAGTGATCCGGTTCGCCGTTCGCCGTTCGCCGGCCGCCGTCCGGTTGATCTGCTGTCGGACGCCGTCCGCCGCCGACGGCGAATGGCGAACGGCGAACGGGTTCGTGAGGCTGCGTCGTGATCCGGCGAGCGTCGAACGGGTCACGCGGTGATCCGGTTCGTCGTCGAGGATTGGTCTGTGTGTCGGATATTCTGATTGATATGTAATTTTCTATAGGTAAGTAAATATATACAGATTGTAAAAATACGTTCGCACCAACCTGTTGGTCTAGCGCTCGCTATAGCGGGCCCTACGTTTGTTGTTGTAAGAAACACACATGAATAATAGGGACAAGTGGCAGTTGGCTTCCGCTGAGATTTATTGTGGAACGCACACACACACACACACACGCATCATGCATGGAAAAGGAAAGTTGAAAATAAACACTTAAGCAATTACAGATACACTCATGTATTTATTTACATGGACACATCTTATTTACAAAATATTTACAAAAACATAAATTAAAAAGTACATATATACAAAAAAACTATTGTGCACACTCATATATTATAGACACATATTATTTACAAAATATTTACAAAAACATAAATTAAAAAATAAATACATTTTTAAATATTTACAAAAACAGAAATTAAAAAATAAATACATTTTTAAATATTTACAAAAACAGAAATTAAAAAAAATAATTACATTTTTAAATATATATATACATAAAAAACTGTTGTGCACGTTCACGTTCATCTGTAAGAAAAGAAAGAAAGAGTATTAGTGACGCACAGTTGATGCGAGTAGGATGGTTTAGAATAACGTTTACCAGTACTGTAACATACCTCAAAAATGCATACGTCTGTAGAATTCGCGTTTCGGCTTCCCGAACGCGTAGAATCGACATTGCGGACATCTCGGTTCCGCCCCCTCCGACGCCATGGTTCGAAACCAGTTGACGATGCACCTAGAATGGAATGTGTGGGTGCACGGCAACCCGAGGAGCCTCTCCCAATCCGTGTATGGAGCTAGACACGCACCACATGTGGCGTGTGGTAGCATACCCTGGATGGGGCAGTCCTCTCCACGGGTCCAACACCACGTTGGTAATGACCTTCTAAATAATATCATCATCAACGTGGGGTTGTAGTTGTTGTGCACCCTTGGTGTCACAACGTCAATGATTTCAAACAACGGTAATCTTTGTTGTGGTTCCCGTTGTTGTGGCTGCGGCTGAGGCTGAGGCTGAGGCTGCGGCTGCGGCTGCGGCTGCGGCTGCGGCTGCGGCTGCGGCTGCGGCTGAGGCTGAGGCTGTGGGTGATGTCTACAATGCAGCGGATGGTGTATGCAATTTGGGCGAGTGGTGCTTATCCGCTGCGGTTGATGCTGTGACAACGGTTGCGGCTCATACTGTGGTGTCCGAGGTCGTAGTGGTTGATGCTGCGGTTGTGGACGCGGTTGAATGTCACTGTGTGGCAGAATATAAATAAAAAGATAAAAACGTGTACAGTCATGGAAAAAAAAATATATGTACGCATAAGAAGATGACTTACACATCGCAGTTTGGGCGAGTGCTTATCCACTGCGGTTGATGATACGACAACGGTTGCGGCTCGTGCTGCAGTAGAGGCTGCGGTGTCTGAGGTCTTATTGGACGATGCTGCGGTTGTGGGTGCGGTTGAATGTCACTGTGTGGCAGAATATAAATAAAAAGATAAAAACGTGTACAGTCATGGAAAAAAAATATGTACGCATAAGAAGATGACTTACATACTGACGTCGATTATGGAAATCGTTGATGATGATGAGTTGTTAAATATTTCATCATCAAGAAAATCTTCGTGACTGTCATTATCATCATCATCATCATCACTATCATCACAAAGATTGACCATCCTCTCATCAAATTCCACATCGTCCATGTGCATGAAGACACCGCTGACAGTGTCACCACTATATCCGCTAGATTCATCATTACTGGAAAAAAAAGAAGTACAAATTTAATATCGAACGTAAACACAACAGTACAACGGAATGTTAATGAAAACGGTCGTACCGACTCGTGCCGGGTTCAGGAGATGCAGGAGTTCTGCTGGCAGCAGTAGCTGGAGCGACAACATCACTGAAAAAAAAAGTATAAATTTAACACCCAATGCAAACGTAATAGTGCAATAGTTTGTTAATGAAAACGGACTTACCTACTCGTGTCGGGTTGAGGAGACGCTGGGCTCGTGCTGACAGCAGCGGGTGGACCATCAGCATCACTGAAAATAAAAAAATATATATATGAATTGAACGTCTACTGTAATCGTAATAGTATAAAAGATTGACAATGAAAACTCACTTACCCACTCGTCCTGGGTTGAAGAGATGTAGGACTCGTGGTTGCCAGCAACGCACGTTGTATCCGTTGTGAACTACAAAAAAAAACAATAAGTCAGCCGAATGGAATATATTGTTTATGCTCATTAATACATAAAAAAAGGTGTACTTACTATCTTACACGCCGCTGCTCCTCTTGAATATGGTGTTTGCATACTCGTCCTCGTCCGTTATTATGCATTCTGTAATATGTAATGAATTGGCGTCAATGCCCGCATGCGATTTCGTTCGTGAACACTTGTAGAAATCGACACACGCAAAAACGGCTCTTTTCAGAGCCGACATAAACTCATGTACAAACATACCCGTTTCGGTAGTACTAGGTGTTAGTACTACTACTACTACCGAACGACAGTAGTCACTCCAAAAGTGTGAGTGAAGACACCCATAATAAAAAAAATTATAAATAAAAAAATTCCTCAAACAATATGCGTATACACTATAAATATCACGATCATGACTAATAGCGTATCACTCACATCGCAGATCATCGACACGATGGACGTCTATCGATACGATGATGGGAAACATTTCACAATAACAAAAGCTTCACGAAGCGCGATACGGTCCAACTTATGTTCTGTGTATTTTGTGAAGAAAAGACGATTTTGCGGCAACTACTGTACACGTTACAAGTTCGGTGTTGACAGATATCACGGACGTTGTTGGCATCACATTAAAAAACGTACCAGTGATCTGCCACCTATAGTGCTGTTGATGATAGTCTCCGATCGTATACACAACAAATCACGTTGGCTTGAATTTATCGAAGAGTGCGAACGAAACAACGTACCGATAGAACTCGTAGTTTACGAAAAGAGTATGTTCAAGTGTACCGTACGTCATGGATGGAATTTTCTTTCACGTTTCCGCCCGATTCCCGAACTGTATCGTGCCGTTCAACGCGTGCACGGTTTACACGATTCGCATGGACGGATGAACTACGCAACGGTTTACACGGACATGCTCGCATATGGAAGTTCGATCCCTCACGCTTCGTGTTGCATTGTCATTACGGAGCGCACTATTCCGATACGTACACCTATTGAAATATACAGAAGCGCGACAGCGATAGCGCCAAAGTGCGCACTAGATCCTAGCTACAACGTAAGTTTTGACGTGCGCTGCCCACCGTCCTCGTTACCGACACTAGCGAGAGGGAAACAGTTCGCGATAGTGAACAACAAGGCGCAAGGATTGTTTTCGGTACCCTTTCTGAAGGAGGCGTTGCCTACGCTTCGCGAGTATTGTGAATACTTCGGTCTGCAGTATTCGCACGAACAAGGGTACATGGTGAAAGACCGACGTTTGTACAAACAGTGGCAGCGGTGCACCGGTGCTATGGCTGACGAATTTTGGTTGTTGAACTCGTACCTGATACGCCTGCACTTGGAGTCACGAAGTCAGCGCCCGATCGCTGAACTCAAAGCTAAACACATGTGCGAGCGTCTACCCGAGAACGATAACGTCATAGTCGCGGAAATGCACGAGTATCGAGAGAACGTTATACGTAGCGTCGTATTCAAAGACATGAATTCCGTCAAGACCGTACGAGCGTTGGACACGAAACAACATACGCTCATGAGATATTACAGCGGAATGGGTCTCGTGCGTAATGGGTGTATGAATATCAGTTTAGCTCACGTTTTAACGTACTTGCGCAATCACAAGAAGAACGCGCTGTTCTTCCGTTCAGTCGAGATGATATAATTGGGTGTGGTGTGGCGGCGTCGCGACAGTCATGTGATGGAAGGCAGTCGTACCAGAACGGTACCAACGAGAGTTACGTTCAGCACAGAGCGGACGGTTTACGACGTGCCAGCGTATTGTGAATCACGGTTTGCAACGCGACGACATGAGAATGAAACAACGAGCGAAGAACGTACAGCAGACCGTTCTCAAGACTATTGCGTCGGAGTTGCACAGACCAGTAAGACGGAATTTTCCGAGACGAGCGGTCGAGTTGAAGGGACTTCACGACTTGTACCAAGCGGACCTGGTAGAGATGATACCGCACGCGAAGGTGAACAAGGGATTCAAGTACCTCATGACGATGATTAACGCGTTTAGCAAGTACGCGTACGCAGTTCCGTTAAAAACAAAGACGGGTGTAGAGGTCGCACGAGCTCTGGAACAGATTCTGCGCGCTAATAAAATGAAATATCTTCAGACGGACAACGGGAAAGAGTACTACAACAGCGTCGTACAAACGTTGCTGAGGAGATATGGTGTCACACTGTATTCTACGTATAGTGAGAAAAAGGCGTCCATCGTGGAACGCTTCAACCGTACGTTGAAAACTCATATGTATCGTGCGTTCAGCGAACAAGGTCATTACCGTTGGTTGGATATGTTACCGGAACTGGTCAGAGTGTACAACGACAGCGTGCACAGAACGATCGGAATGAAACCATGTCAGGTGAACGAATCCAACGAACGCACGGTGCTACGACGGATTCACAAGAAAACAGCGAGAAGCATCGACTATAAACAACCAAAGTTCAAAGTAGGCGATCGAGTGCGTATAAGCAAATACAAAATGACGTTCGCCAAAGGATATATGCCTAACTGGACGAACGAGATATTCCATGTTCACACGGTACGTACCGCCAGCGTACCCGTCACTTATTCGTTAAAGGATCATACGGGAGAAGTGTTGAAAGGCGGTTTTTACGAACACGAAATCAGTAAATCGAACGTTGGTGACGTGCACTTGGTAGAAAAGATCGTACAACGTAAAGGTGATCGTGTGAAAGTCAGGTGGTTAGGATTCGATGGTAAACACAATTCGTGGATACCCAAGAAGAACTTGCTATAACAAGGAATTGGCTTGCGGAATAGAACCAGTATGCGACGGTGCGTTACGATGACAACATGCGCGCTGTGTACGGTGTGAAAGACGTTGTGTTGCATCCTGGCTACGATGTGTACGTCGTGAACACGCCCGAGAACGAGATCGAGCGCATGCGCAGGATATTAACAGTACACGAGTATTGGCAACGTGTTACTAATCGTGTGACGAGATTCCGACTCAGCGAAATAGTACATAGAGGCACCGGATTCGATCACTACTAAGAATGTGTTTGGTCGGATCCGAACTGTGAAACGGGTCCTGACACTTGTGTGTGCAGTTACATATCTGTCGATTGTACGAACATAGTGCGAATATTAACTAGACTTTGGACGGAACAAAATGAAAATATTACAACAAGCGCACAGACTAAAAATAAAGGACGTGGACTATTCGAAATTGTGTGGCGATGGTGGTGGCGGTGGTTGTGGCAGAAAAAAACGTAAGCACGGACGTCTTCTCCCCGATACCGTACGTTCGATCATCTGCGGACCTTCCGCGTGTGGGCAGACTAACGTCATGTTCAACCTATTGTTCGATGTGAACGGGTTGAGATTCGCGAACCTGTACGTGTTTTCTAAATCATTGTTTCAACCCAAATATCAGATGCTGGAAACCCTGATGACACGACTTTCCAACGAAGGAATGGGTTATCACGCGTACAACGATAACGATGAGGTACCCCCTCCTGACGAGGTCGATCCCAATTCTATTATTGTGTTCGACGATGTGTCTTGTGAAAGACAACACAACATACGCAAGTATTTCGCTATGGGACGACACAGTGGAGTGGACACGTTTTACCTGTGTCAGAAGTACAGCCAAGTACCGAAACAGTTGGTACGCGACAACGCCAATCTAATAGTGTTGTTCAAACAGGACGATCTCAACTTGAAGCACGTGTACAACGATCACGTTAACATGGACATGAAATACGACACGTTTAAGAACGTGTGCGCTGAAGCGTGGAAAGATCGTTACGGGTTTCTCGTCGTGGACAAGGATTCTTCTATCGACATCGGTAGGTACAGAGCTGGTTTCGATCGTTTCATAGTAGTCACGTCTAACGATTAACAGCTGTTCACCAAAAAAATTGTCGAGCGTACGGGTAAATACAAGTGTCCCGCTGTCAGCAACGTTAGTCGACGTACCGACGTTTATCGAGATGGACGAAAAGAAGAAACGATTAGCCCACGATATCGACACGATCAGCGATGACATACGGAAGAAATACCGTGCGTTAAAACACGGTATCCATGAAGAGGAAGCAACTTTATCCAAAAGTTACAAACCGATACTGGAACCGTTACAAACTATTTCGCAAGCGTTGGTTGAAAAAAAAACGTAAAACAACAAACGAAAAGTCGACGAAAAAGATGAAGCGTGAGGAGGAGGAGGAGGAGGAGGAGGAGGAGGAGGCGGTGGAAGAGGAGGATCTGATGGGCGCGAGTAGTAAGATCGATATAGGAACACCGCTCCGTCACCGATCGACACCACGTTTCCTGAAAACACCCGTGATAGCCGAAACATCGGACGAGGACGACGACGACGAGGACGATCCTAGTCTCAACATCGAAAAAATGTTAGACACACCAGAAGGAAGGCGTGAAGCGCATAGATATTTTCTGTCCAAATACGACAGCGCATCGTTAGCGAACAAGTACACGCGCATAATCGTGTCGGCCGAACGTGATCGTCTGATGGACTATACATA
Organism: Magicicada septendecula; assembly: GCA_034769895.1. NCBI lineage: Eukaryota > Metazoa > Arthropoda > Insecta > Hemiptera > Cicadidae > Magicicada > Magicicada septendecula. Next base: position 160,732,413 of record CM068375.1, read on the forward strand.
CGGTGTAAGAAACACAAATGGAAAATGGATGATCGGTGATTCACCGTTTGAAATCGAAACGGACGATACGATCCTCATCAACGGTAAACGATATAAAGGCACACCGGGTCTATACGAACTCGTGTTCATGAAGGACCCTAACGAAAACATTTACAACGAGACGGATATGAAGGCGTACAAAGATATACTACGCGCCACCAACGCGCACAAGCATTATTATTTAGCGAACGCTCAGGTAAAGGCGAACAGATGTGTAAAATATAAACGGATAATATCAAAGCTGTTCCCACCGAAACGTACAGGACACGGGTATAATACCGACAGAACGTATATGGTAGCGTCGAAAAAAAAGACAAAATCGATTACGTGCACTGGGACGATCCGAATGAACTGGTGGACAGATTGCGAGTGTTGATAGCGTCACAGCGCGCTGGAAACGGTGGGCACACGAACGAAATCGTTTTAATAGTAGAAGAACTACGTGAAGCTGACATCATCGTATAAATTAGACGGGTATACGACGACTACCGTTATTAGCAACAGCATCGAGACACGATTCACACATGTATACCACGCTAGTGTTTATTATCGCGTCCACGAGAGTCGTCGCATCGTCCTTCGAGAGTAATAACGCGAACGATATAGACTTCGCTATCGATTACTTGACGCGTTACGGATATGTGCCCGACGATAGTTTACAAGACACAGACAACGCCACCGTCGACGGCGGCGTTATTACGTCCTACCTGCGGACGTTTCAAGAGAATTACAATTTAACCGTAAACGGAGAATTGAACAACGAAACGATGAATCTGATGCAGGCGCGGAGATGTGGTAACAAAGATTTTGCGTCGTACACCTTACGAACGCATTGGACCAAGAGACGACTGTCGTGGCGATTCGTTCACGGTACCGCTGACGCTATAAAAGCGACACGACAAGCGTTCGCTATATGGCGGAAACATTCAAATTTGGAATTCGAATATCGACCCAACGACATAAATGTGGACATAGCCATCGCTATGAGATATTTTAAACACAGGTGTCTGACCTCCAAGTGTACGATCTGTGGGTACGATTTGGACGGACGGGGAGGTATACTCGCACACGCTTACTACCCGCCCGATCTACCTTACAACACTTCCGAAATACATATGGACTACTACGAATCGTGGAATTATACGAACGCAACCGAAATACCGGACGATCAGACCAGTTTTCTACAGGTGCTAACGCACGAGATCGGACACGCGTTAGGACTGGCTCATTCCCTCGAGAAGGAATCGATCATGTACCCTTTCTACGTACCGCGCTCGGATGGACCGTTCGACCTGAGAGACGACGATATAAGAGGCATTCAGCACTTGTACGGGAAGCCGTCGATCGCTATGACGACGACGACGACGACGACGACGACGACGGCGACGGCGAGGTCGATGACGAACGACACCGTCCGGACGACGACGGATTTATGTCGACTAAAGAATGTTAATCAATTTTTAATAATCAACAGACACGTATATATAGTGCACGATAACTTTTTGTGGACAATGGACCTCGAGTCGAAGCGTCTGGGTGGTGGTGGGAGTCCGCTTCTGTTGACAGATTGGTTGACGTTCTTACCGTTAACGTTCACCAAAGTTTCGGCGATGTACCAGAGACCGCGCTCCGAAGAAGTGGTGCTCTTCATAGACGGATACGTGTACATGTTCGATATACACAGTCTACAGCCGGTGAACGGGTATCCAAAAGCGATCGCGACTCTCGGTGTTCGCACGCTGACAAAAATAAACGCTGCGATACACACCTACACAGGACGTACATTTCTGCTGTATAACGATATGTATTACGGTGAGATAGACGAGTGCTCGTTCATGATCAAGAAACACGGATACGTTAAAGATCGCTTTGTCGGCTTACCTGAAGCCGTTGATAGCGCGTTTCGATATACCGACGGAAAGATTTATTTCTTCAAAGACGCACGTGTATACGTGTACGATGAATTTCTAAACACGATCGTGAAAGGAAAACATACCGACGGACTCTCCGTCGTCGGAATAAAATGTATAGACAGTACGATCGTATCAAAACTAATCGATTTATTACGTGAATACGTATAAATTCTGCGTACGATGGTCGACGCGCATCATTAACGAGATGAGCGTTGACAAGTTCGGCAGACACCAGAGCGCCGTCAGAGTCCAAAGGGAGACGCGACGCAGTCTGCGGGAGGATATCGGAATCGCGATGACAGAGGACGGACACTTCGATGTAGCGGGGAAAAAAATACACAACTTGGGCGAACCGCATGATGGTAACGATGCCGTTCCACTGCGGTTCGTGCAAGACCACTGTCTGGTCGTCGATCCGTCAACGCAAGGTTCCTCGAGAATAGACGTGAAAGGTAGTAAGCTCATCAACGTCGGCGCTCCCATCGATCTCACGGATGCTGTCAACAAGCAGTATGTAGACTACACGTGTTTGCGTTTCACGACGGTACCGAACAAGAAGAACGGTACCGTCATCGATGCGCGGGACCATCGCATACAGTCTCTGAGAGACCCGATTCGTGCGAGAGACGCTGCGACCAAAGTATATGTGGACGCAAAGATCATACCGAAGGATACGAACTCTAACCTAATGGTCGGCAACATGCGGATAACGCAGTTAGCGTCGCCTGTCAACAACAAAGACGCTGTAAACTTGGAATTTTTGAACCAGCATACAATCACAACGGTAAACGACTCTTATTTAAACGCACAAGGAAAGACTATTCTGAACGTCGGTGACGGTGGCACACGGCCCACAGACGCTGTGAACGTGCGTCAATTGGAGGACACGAAGCGGTACGCGAAGAGCGAAACGTACAAACTCGCAAAAGTGTTCCAACACCGTTGGGAGAAAGTGGTATCGTATATCTATAAATTGCATACGCACGCAGCGCGTACTTCACTCGGCGCCGAAGAGGCAGAGTTACTACTCACGAGCAAGGCGGAGACGAGCAAATTGATTAGCGATCTTGACAAGTCCTTCGACAAAAAGGACGAGAACGATTGGAGATCTCTTTATCGACAGCAGGCGAAACAGTAGACATGTACGAACTTCGTAGTCGTGTTGATAAAAAAAAGGGGCGTGGTCTCATAGGAAAAATAGTTAAAAGCGCGGTACCATTCGTCACAAAGTCAGTACCTACACTGATCAATCGAGCGGTGGACGTATTACCTGTGGAACTACATCTGCCCGGCTACAGATTCTGCGGACCCGGAACGAAACTAGAGGAGAGATTGGCTCGTGGTGATCGAGGAATCAACGAGTTGGACGAAGCCTGTCGCGAACACGATATCGCCTACTCCAAGTATAAGGACAACGAACGAAGACGCGTAGCGGATCGTGTGCTAGCCGGCAAGGCGTGGGAACGTGTGAAAGCTTTGAATTCAGGCATCAGTGAAAGAGCGTACGCGGCGGCCGTAGCGGCAGCGATGAAAGCGAAATCGGCGTTAGGTAGCGGACTATGCTGTGGTGGTGTGCGTAAAAGGCGTCGTCGCACCGGTCGACGCAAGTCGATTCGGCGCACGATAATCAAGAGGAGGAGGACGACAGGGACGAAACGACGAAGACGGACCGGTGGTGGTGGTAAAAGGGCTTCGGGACTATACCTTCGTCCGTACCGAAAAAACTAATCGAAATACCCGTGCGCCCGTTGTCCGATGGAGATCTGTACGAGTACGCGAAACGATTGCGCGTACCTCATTTCAGAGGCGTGTACATGCGCGACGCAATTCCTCGCTCACCGTGGGAGAACGAAAGCGCGATCGTGAATCTGGACGACGCTACCGGACCGGGCACGCACTGGGTATGCTACAAGAAGCGTGGTGACGGAGTCACGTACTTTGATGGATTCGGCAATCTACGCCCTCCCGTCGAGCTAATACGGTACTTTGGATCGTACGTGAACGACGTTCGTTACAATTACGCGCGTAAACAACCGCCGGACACGGTCATCTGCGGACATTTATGTTTGGATTTTTTGACATCAAACGATCAGTAAACGACGAGATGTCTTCACTTACGGTCACCGTCACGGGTACGGATCCAAGCGCACTGGTTTGTGACTTTTTTCCACCGCTCGAACTGACGGACGGTGAATGGTATGCAGGACTGCTGGACTTTACCACGTACAACTCTATACCGAACGTGGAAAGCGGAATAAACAACGTCTTTCCTGTACTAAAGGGTCCACGTAAAACGCTAGAACTCATCAAAATACCGACCGGTGCGTACGAAATCAGTGATATCGAAACGTACCTGAAGAAAGAGCTATCAGACCCGAAATTTACTCTACGCCCTAACAACAACACGTTAAAATGTGAACTTTATTGCTCATAAGAGATCGATTTCGAGCGTACAGAACACGGAATCGGTACCATGTTGGGTTTTTCCAAGAACCGCAAGTTAGAAGCGTATATATTACACACGTCGGACACACCAGTAAACATTAACAAAGTGAACGTTTTGGAGATAAGGTGTAACGTCGTACAAGGTTCATACAAGGCGGGACGAAACGACCATATACTGCACTCGTTCTACCCGACTGTCGAGCCTGGATTCAAGATAGTCGAAACGCCTGCCAACGTCATTTATCTTCCGCTTAACATACTACACTTGTGTAACGTTACAGTGTCCGTACACGATCAGGACGGTGATATTGTGAATTTTCGTGACGAAGTTATCACCGCACGTATACATTTGAAACGCGCGTAGTAATCATGGGATTTTATTTCAACGATACCGCTTTACCTACAGCATCGGTGACGAAGAGCGGTGGTACACACAAGATAAAAGTGGACGACACTTTTGGACAGAGTATCAGTAGACGTACGTCGTTGACACGATTAACAACGGCTAACCGACGCTACCTGATTTCACAAGGATTCAAACTTAAGAAAAACAAGTAATATGGCGGACAGTGGTATCGTCTTATCGGTCGAACGACGACTGTTTTTTGAAGACAACATAACACATTACGAATATCATCCTCATGCACCATACGCGTCGACGTCGCGATACGGAAATAACGATGAGATACGTATACCTATCCTGCAACAGGAAGTCTTCACTTTACCGATGGAAAGTTTCCTGTACGTTGAAGGCAAGTTGAGCAAGAAGACCGACAGCACCGATACTGTGAACGTGAAAATGGTCAACAACGCGATCGCATTTCTCTTCGAAGAAATCCGATACGAACTGGCCGGTGTGGAAGTGGATCGTACCAAGAGCGTTGGCATCGCATCCACTATTAAAACCATGCTATCCGTTGGTATGCATGACGTGGTTTCGATGAAAAACGCCGGTTGGGTTGCCCCCACGGCTAACGAGCTAACACCTTCCGGTAAAAACGGTGAATTCAACTTTTGCATACCATTGAGGATGCTGATGGGATTTGCTGAGGATTTCACGCACGTCATATTAAACATGAAACAGGAACTGATACTGTTGCGCACTTCCACTGACGTTAACGCACTGTTCTCGTCCACGGATACGTCAGCTAATGCCGATATAGAACTGACCAAAATCTCTTGGATGATTCCGTTCGTGTACGTGAACAACGAAGTACGGATACGGCTGTTGGACATCGTACGCAAGGATTTACCGCTTTTCTTACCGTTTTGCAGTTGGGAACTCCACGAGTACCCGGCTTTACCTTCAACTGACAGACAGACTTGGACGGTAAAAAAAAAACGACACTACTGGAGAAACCGCGGTACGTGATACTCACGTTCCAGACCGCTAGAAAGAACGATCTGAAGAAACACGCGGACGAATTCGATCACTGCAAGGTGACCAACGCAAGACTCTTTCTGAACGACAAATACTACCCGTACGATAACCTGAACCTGGATATCGATAATGGACGTTACGCTCTGCTGTACGACATGTATACAAGATTTCAAAAATCGTACTATCATAGAACTCAACCCAACGTACTTCTAGCACCGACCGAGTTCATAACGAAAGCACCGCTATTCGTCTTCGATTGTAGCAGACAGGACGAGTCGCTCAAGTCGTCACCGGTCGACGTCAGATTAGAATTAGAGTCATCGACCAATTTCCCCCCTCAGACCGCGGCCTACTGCTTGATACTGCACGATTCGCTCAACGTCTACACTCCGCTGTCCAACACGGTGCGAAGACACAATTAAACTCACTCTATAATTGTTTTTTTGCTGTAAATATTATGTTGCTTTTTACAATATTATGTGTGTGTGTATTTCATGTATGTGTTTTTTTTATATTAAAAGATGTAATCAATTTTCATGTATTTTATTTTCTTAATACCTGTAACCTCCCTCTTTCCGAACGGTGGGAGAGGGAAACGTCTCCCCTCCTATTCTTCGCTCAGTGTTTCATCAGCGCGAGTCGTGAGAGGACGTGCACGATGCTTTCGTACGATCACAAGGATGACGATAACGATCGCAACGAAAACCGCTATTTCAGACAGTGCGGTGAAGCGATGACGATCAAGTCCGTATCTCCGGACGACAAAGAAGTGCAGATCGCACTGATTAAAAAAATCATATCTCCTTATCCACGTTACAGAAACATTGAAGACCGTTTAAGGAGTTTTAAAGATTGGCCGATATCGTTGACGATAACGCCTAAAGAACTAGCCAAAGCGGGTTTCTTTTACAACGGATGCAACGATAGAGTGATATGTTCTTGCTGTGGAGGCGGTTTAAACAAATGGGAGCGAGGAGAAAACGCTTGGACGGGAACACGCACGTCATTTCCCCGTGTGCTCTTACGTAATGTTAGTGAAAGATAAAGAATTTATCCTAAAGGCATTGGGTATCATTACCGAACCGGAAGCAGCAGCAGGAGCAGCAGCAACAGCAGTGGCAGCAGAGAACGGACAAAGCACCGACTCGATCAAAGAGAATAACAAAAAAGAACCGGATGCAGCAGCAGCAGTGGCAGCAGAGAACGGACAAAGCACCGACTCGATCAAAGAGAATAAAAAAGAAGAAGAAGGGGGTCCGGATCGGGATACGATGTGCAAAGTTTGTTACGCACACATTGTTGAAGTCGTACTTATTCCCTGTCGTCATTTTGTCATATGTGTGAATTGCGCCATCACTCTAAATCAGTGTCCCGTATGTAGAGCCACCGCATGCGGGCATTGACGCCTTATGGACTTGGGCAGGATCGTCACCCACTGCCCAATCCATAATTCGTATTTTACACTTGCAGCATCTTACAACATCACCATCGTCTTCGTAAATAAACCCGGCTTTGGCTAGGTCAAAAATTTTTACTTTCGCATTCGGAAATTTATGAACGTAAAATTTAATGTTACCACGACGACTGATGTTATAAAAGCTTTTTAATCGGCTTGCAAAAGAATATGTGTACACATCCATATCTGAAGCAAGAATGTTAGTTTGTCGCGTTGCATTTCACCTCCTCAGCGATAGCTGCGCGCGCATCCGTAGTGGGGATGGCTGTCGTCGATTGGTCGGTATGAAATAAAGCACAGTAGTGGGAGCAGATAGCTGCGCACGCAGTTGGTAGTGGGGGATCGTTGACGGTAATAGTTCGGTATCATGGTGGTGGGAGCGGATAGCTGCGCGCGCAGCCTGAAGTGTAAGCGGAGAGGGGATCGCTGTTCACGTTCACTTTGCAGTTAACCTGCAAGTCTCGTGCAGACTAAGTTTCACGTGGTGCATATAAAGTGGTGATTAATTTCTAACTTCATATCAGTATTACATTGTTCCTCAAGCGAGCAAGTAATTGTTTTGCTTTTATCGTTTCAAGTTTGTTGTTGTTGTTGTAGTTAATTGTACCAAGAATGCAGTCGTTTGCTGTTGCTCGTAAACATTCGTTGCGTGGCGCGTTGATATCGTACGTTTACACGGCTGTTACGGAGAACGAAGAATGTGTCAACGATGTCATAACCTTTTTCGATGAAATGCACGATACGTTACGTACGGACATTCTAAACGAACTGACACGATTGCGTAGTATAAAGTGGCATATAACGGTTAAAGCGAGATTTGTCAAGTACATAGTAAACGCTGACACAGACGAGGACGAAGAAGTGACGACTGAAGCCTATTTTCATGGACGATGCCATACGACGCTGATCGGTGACCAAGACATATTGCCGGATCGTTTAGAAGCTTCGTACGAAAAAATCATTGAATCAATTTATAAATTCACGCGCGAGGGTAGCGGTTGGGTGTTGGACCACATCGTCTCTTTAGAACTCGTTCTCTCACGGTACCAACCGCTGGCCGCCTCCAGTTTCATCCGTACACCCCCCGAATTGTCTCGTACTAAATCCGTCATCAACGTGAACAATACGGGCGATCAAATGTGTTTCGTATGGTCAGTATTGGCCGCACTGTTTCCTCAACACTCGCACAACGATCGTGTATCGAAATACAAATCACATTTCCACAGTATCATCACTTCCGGTATAACTTATCCCACCCGTCTATGCGACATTGTGAAATTCGAACGAGACAATTCTGACATTTCTATAAATGTTTTCGGATACGAAGACAATGAAATTTACCCGTTAAGAATAACTCCCTCCATTGGTAGACGACATCACGTTAATCTATTACTTCTTACCACTAACGACCGAAAACATTACTGTTTAGTAAAAAATATGAGTCGCTTATTGTCTTCACTAACCAAACACGATGGGCGTTCTTTCTATTGCGATTACTGTCTGCACAGGTTCTACGAAGAACGGCTCCTTACCGAACACGTCCCCCACTGTTCACCGTACGGTGAACAGAGAATTCGTTTACCTGTGAAGGAGGAGGAAAAAGTGATGTGTTTCAAAAATTACACCTACTGTCACAAGGTCCCTTTCGCGATATACGCAGACTTTGAATCTTTTATCGTCCCTTGCCATCGATGCGACGCTCCTCCTCACACATCGTCCACCACAACGGAGTCGTTACACCTTCCTTCAGGTTTCTCCTACCTCATAGTCGACCACGAGCGTAAAATTTTCAAACCTCAGGTCGTTTATCACGGTGAGAACGTGGTAGAGACCTTTCTCGATAGACTGGTCGTCGAAGAGCGTGAACTCTTCAGAATCATACATTCCATCGTGCCTATGACTATGAGTGAGCATGACGTGTTATCTTTCGCAAATACCGTCGTATGCCATCTCTGTGGAAAACCTCTGACTGACGACGACAAGGTGCGCAACCACTGTCATCTGACCGGTCAATACCTGGGCGCAGCGCACAACGTTTGTAACCTCAACTTCAAGACTCCCCGACACATACCCGTCTTTTTTCATAACTTACGAGGTTACGATGCGCATCACTTGGTACAAGGGTTGGGCAAATACAACAATCTCGCTTGTATCGCTACCACTAGTGAACGCTTCGTATCGGTCTCGTTGGGTGCCCTGCGTTTCGTAGACACGCTTCAATTTTTGAACACGTCCTTGGACATGCTGGTTGGAAACTTGCGCGCGAGCGGTGCAGATTTCGCTTTGACAAAGCAATGTTTCGAAGAACACTTCGAGCTACTCTTACGTAAGGGCGTCTACCCTTACGATTATATGACAGGTAGCAAGAAGTTCGACGAAACACGTCTGCCTGCACGTGAACACTTTTTCAACAGGCTGAGTGAATCACCTGTGTCGGACGAAGATTACGCTCACGCGCAGAACGTGTGGCGGACTTTCGGAATCCGTACGCTGGGTGAATATCACGATCTGTATCTGAAAACAGATGTACTGCTGCTGGCCGACGTCTTCGAGGCGTTCCGTGAGATGGCCATGCGGTACTACCAGATCGACCCGGCTCATCTTTACTCGCTTCCTGGCGTCGCTTGGCACGCGATGTTGAAGATGAGCGGTGTGCAACTGGAGCTGTTGACGGATATAGATCAGCATCTCTTTATCGAATCGTCTGTTCGCGGTGGCGTTAGCATGGTACCCAACCGCCATGCCAAGGCCAACAACCCGCTAATCATCGATCAGTACGATGCTTCAAAGCCGACCTCTTCCATACTGTACACTGACTGCAACAACCTTTACGGTGCAGCCATGTCACAACCGCTCCCTTACGCCGACTTCAGATGGCTTGATCGTAACGAGATCGACTCACTGGACGTGCGTACTCTGAGCGATGACAGTGACACAGGCTACATACTCGAAGTCGACCTACACTATCCACGTGAACTTCACGACCTCCACTCCGATTATCCACTGGCGCCCGTCCGTTCCTGCGTCAATCCCGACAAGCTTTCACCATACTCTCACCGACTCCACACACGTCTGCACTATACAAAAGGGTTTAGCGGATCGGAAACGCCTTCGTCGTCCGTTCGCAAGTTGCTGACGACTTTGGACGACAAACAAAAATACGTTCTCCATTTTCGAAATTTAAAGTTGTATCTGAGTCTTGGACTAGAATTGAAAGCGATCCATAGGGTGTTGAGTTTTAAACAGAGAGCGTGGATGAAACCGTTTATCGATTTCAACACGCAAAAGAGAGCGGCAGCCACAAACAGTTTTGAAAAGGATTTTTTCAAACTGATGGTCAACGCCGTCTATGGTAAATCGCTGGAGAACGTGAGGAAACGAATAGACTTCCAACTAGTCTCTAACGAACAACGGCTGCAGAAACTGGTTTCCAATCCACGACTAAAGCGTATGATCCGCTATACCGATGACTTGGTCGGACTGGCTTTACGAAACAGGACGATATTCCTTTCCCGTCCGGTGTACGTCGGCTTCACAGTACTCGACGTCAGCAAACTAATAATGTACGACTTTCATTATCGGTACGCTGTCGCCAAGTACGGACAACGATTGACATTACTGATGACTGATACAGACAGTTTACTTTACAGTATACGGACTGACGACGTGTACGCTGATATGAAAGAGGATCTCCACCTTTTCGACACGTCGGACTATCCCGTGGATCATCCTTGTCATAGCGACGACAACAAAAAGGTCGTGGGGAAGTTCAAGGATGAAACCCACGGGAAACACATCAGGGAATTTGTCGGACTCAGAGCGAAATGTTACTCGCTTCTATTGTCCGACCACACCGACAAAAAGGTGGCGAAAGGTGTGCCAAGGACGGCAATAAAAAATAGGTTACGTCATCAATTGTACAGCGAGTGTCTTTTCGATAGTCGTACTGTTTTCACCTCTGCCGAGTGTATACGAAGCGATCGTCATAAGCTGTACACGCAACGTATAACGAAACTTTCCCTGTCACCTTATGACGATAAGAGTTATGTACTGGACGACGGCGTAACTACGCTCGCGTACGGACACTACAGAACGCGTAAACGCACGATATCCGACGACAATGCTGGTCCTAACAATGAAGTGAAGAGGCGGAGGTATACGGATCAGTAACTCATGGTAAGAATAAACTCGTATTTCATGTATAAAAATTATTTAATACAATTCACACAGTGCAAGTGTGGGGAGGTAGGCGACTAGATGACGTCAGTTTAACCTTGTGAAACCGGACGCGAGCCGCTGGTGATGTAATCGACTCCCGCCGAGACAGAGGGGGAATATGCGTTTAATTTTAAACAACAAGATGTTGTCTGACCTTGTGAACGTTATGATAGGGGGGAGCATGTCTGTAGCAGACTCCCACCGAGCAAATGCATATATATATAAGATTTTTGTCGCTACGATTATCATATTCAGTTTGTTTTACATCTTGCATGTAAATACTTACTGTATTTTCTGTTTAATTTCAGCAATACACACACACACACACACACACACACACTTTATTATGTTCTTTTACTAATTAATATACATAATTCATTACATTTTACAGAATGCATAATAACGGACGAGGACGAGTATGCAAACACCATATTCAAGAGGAGCAGCGGCGTGTAAGATAGTAAGTACACCTTTTTTTATGTATTAATGAGCATAAACAATATATTCCATTCGGCTGACTTATTGTTTTTTTTTTGTAGTTCACAACGGATACAACGTGCGTTGCTGGCAACCACGAGTCCTACATCTCTTCAACCCAGGACGAGTGGGTAAGTGAGTTTTCATTGTCAATCTTTTATACTATTACGATTACAGTAGACGTTCAATTCATATATATATTTTTTTATTTTCAGTGATGCTGATGGTCCACCCGCTGCTGTCAGCACGAGCCCAGCGTCTCCTCAACCCGACACGAGTAGGTAAGTCCGTTTTCATTAACAAACTATTGCACTATTACGTTTGCATTGGGTGTTAAATTTATACTTTTTTTTTCAGTGATGTTGTCGCTCCAACTACTGCTGCCAGCAGAACTCCTGCATCTCCTGAACCCGGCACGAGTCGGTACGACCGTTTTCATTAACATTCCGTTGTACTGTTGTGTTTACGTTCGATATTAAATTTGTACTTCTTTTTTTTCCAGTAATGATGAATCTAGCGGATATAGTGGTGACACTGTCAGCGGTGTCTTCATGCACATGGACGATGTGGAATTTGATGAGAGGATGGTCAATCTTTGTGATGATAGTGATGATGATGATGATGATGATAATGACAGTCACGAAGATTTTCTTGATGATGAAATATTTAACAACTCATCATCATCAACATTTCCATAATCGACGTCAGTATGTAAGTCATCTTCTCATGCGTACATATTTCTTTTTCCATGACTGTACACGTTTTTATCTTTTTATTTATATTCTGCCACACAGTGACATTCAACCGCACCCACAACCGCAGCATCGTCCAATAAGACCTCAGACACCGCAGCCTCTACTGCAGCACGAGCCGCAACCGTTGTCGTATCATCAACCGCAGTGGATAAGCACTCGCCCAAACTGCGATGTGTAAGTCATCTTCTTATGCGTACATATATTTTTTTTTCCATGACTGTACACGTTTTTATCTTTTTATTTATATTCTGCCACACAGTGACATTCAACCGCGTCCACAACCGCAGCATCAACCACTACGACCTCGGACACCACAGTATGAGCCGCAACCGTTGTCACAGCATCAACCGCAGCGGATAAGCACCACTCGCCCAAATTGCATACACCATCCGCTGCATTGTAGACATCACCCACAGCCTCAGCCTCAGCCGCAGCCGCAGCCGCAGCCGCAGCCGCAGCCGCAGCCGCAGCCGCAGCCGCAGCCGCAGCCTCAGCCTCAGCCTCAGCCGCAGCCACAACAACGGGAACCACAACAAAGATTACCGTTGTTTGAAATCATTGACGTTATGACACCAAGGGTGCACAACAACTACAACCCCACGTTGATGATGATATTATTTAGAAGGTCATTACCAACGTGGTGTTGGACCCGTGGAGAGGACTGCCCCATCCAGGGTATGCTACCACACGCCACATGTGGTGCGTGTCTAGCTCCATACACGGATGGGGAGAGGCTCCTCGGGTTGCCGTGCACCCACACATTCCATTCTAGGTGCATCGTCAACTGGTTTCGAACCATGGCGTCGGAGGGGGCGGAACCGAGATGTCCGCAATGTCGATTCTACGCGTTCGGGAAGCCGAAACGCGAATTCTACAGACGTATGCATTTTTGAGGTATGTTACAGTACTGATAAACGTTATTCTAAACCATCCTACTCGCATCAACTGTGCGTCACTAATACTCTTTCTTTCTTTTCTTACAGATGAACGTGAACGTGCACAACAGTTTTTTATGTATATATATATTTAAAAATGTAATTATTTTTTAATTTCTGTTTTTGTAAATATTTAAAAATGTATTTATTTTTTAATTTCTGTTTTTGTAAATATTTAAAAATGTATTTATTTTTTAATTTATGTTTTTGTAAATATTTTGTAAATAATATGTGTCTATAATATATGAGTGTGCACAATAGTTTTTTTGTATATATGTACTTTTTAATTTATGTTTTTGTAAATATTTTGTAAATAAGATGTGTCCATGTAAATAAATACATGAGTGTATCTGTAATTGCTTAAGTGTTTATTTTCAACTTTCCTTTTCCATGCATGATGCGTGTGTGTGTGTGTGTGCGTTCCACAATAAATCTCAGCGGAAGCCAACTGCCACTTGTCCCTATTATTCATGTGTGTTTCTTACAACAACAAACGTAGGGCCCGCTATAGCGAGCGCTAGGCCAACAGGTTGGTGCGAACGTATTTTTACAATCTGTATATATTTACTTACCTATAGAAAATTACATACAATCAGAATATCCGACACACAGACCAATCCTCGACGACGAACCGGATCACGGCGAACGGCACCGACCGGATCACGACGCAGCCTCACGAACCCGTTCGCCGTTCGCCGTTCGCCGTTCGCCGTTCGCCGTTCGCCATTCGCCGTCGGCGGCGGACGGCGTCCGACAGCTGATCAACCGGACGGCGGCCGGCGAACGGCGAACGGCGAACCGGATCACTACACGGGCTCGCGATACAGTTCGCCACGACACACAGACACGCCGTTGCCATCGCCATCGACCATCGCCCGCAGCGACGTTCATATACAAAACCCGTACACTATAACCCACGCAAGAGTCGACTACGGCGATTAACCAGCACGAGTCGGCAACGCCGACCACGACGATTTTACAACATGGCCGACCGGAAAAACTCCTTGCATATACAAACCCGTACACTATAACACATGCACGAAGCGGCAACGTCGACGACGTATACACCAATCAACGCACACATAACCCCACTTTATACTCACCGCCCACAACATGACCGAAAGCCGACTACCAGATTTTTACCCCACCACATAATTTTTGAATTTCCCGCCATATGACGTCACATCCGGGGTAGAACTGTCAGTTTTACCCTACTAATGTTGTTATCGGAAATGAACTCATTAACCTTCTGTGTATACAAATCGTTATCTATAACTACCAATGTATGGCCTTTATCAGCTTTTGTAATGCGGGCGTTATTGTCCATTAGTTTTGTTTTTATTTTCTTCAGTGTCTTGAGTTCAGTATGAAATCTTATCTGTTTTTGTGTAATAAGAGATGTGTGGATGTCTAAGGTATGCCTGTATATGATATTATTGACTTTATTGTTTATTATGAAACGTGCTCGTTCTGAAGTTTAGGATCTGAGATTGCTTTAACTGCAGTCTCAGCACAGATAATCTCTTGTAAGACTTGATGTTCGTTGTTAGGTGGAAAATTATAATGTATGCCCTTATTAAGAATATTTATTTCGTCTTCGTTGAAAACTATTGAGGTTAAATTGGAAGTCCGCGGGTAAAATATATGTTTAAAATTGATGTCGGAATGCGGGCGTTGTAAGTCTATTAATCTCTTAATTTTCATTGCTTGTCTTAAACGGATATTGCGTATATTATCTGTTATGTATTTATTTACTGAATCCATGATATTGTCGATTATCGCCGGATGAATATTGTTATAGATTTGTAAATGTAGTTTAAAAAGACGTGTGTTAAGTGTGGTTTTCTTAGCGTACAATGACTAAATTTCCTGTTTTATCCGGAAATTTGCGGCATATTTTTTCGTGTTTCTAGCAGCTTTTGAAGATGAATTAATGTGTATGATGGCATATTTTGGTATTAAATTATTCTTCAAACACAAACTATTGAACTTAATGTGTGCGTTCGTTTTAAATAATTGAATTTTAATATTTTGATATTTATAAACCATACTTGCTTGACTCACTTCTAGTTTAAACATTGTTAAATATGGTCCAAGTCACGTTCTGTTTATAAATTACCTTATTTAAATCCGTCGTGTGACTTCGTCGCGTAGTTCTTAATGTGACGCGTTTCGGAAACTATGCCCCATCATCAGACTAATCACTCATAAAGAGATCGTTAAATATTGAAACTCATAAAATAAATAAAAGTACACCTTTTAACAACATGTGTTCGACTCGGTGCGCACCGTTCAACGTTCGGTAGGATATTGAATTATTGGACTTCAGTTATTGCCAAATTGTTTATCTCAAGTAACTACAACGCGGTGTCGTACAGTGGGTTGGATTTAAAGTTCAATTTATCGTTCAGTATGCCATCATTCCTGAGAAATTAGACCTTTTGTTAATTTCACCACGGCACCAGGTTTCAAGACAGCTAAAAAGCTTGTTAAATTAATAAAAGAAAATATTCATTTAAAGAACAACCACAGCATTATAAATAATACTGATTTTATAAACAAGATTAGACCTCTAAAATTACTGCCGAATTATAAACTGGAGTCCTTTGATATAATAAATCTTTGTACTAATATACCGGTGAAGGAAACAATTGATATTTTAAGAAATAATTTGTGCGATACTAAAAATCTAAGTAAACAGACCATAAAGGAGTTAATCCTTTTACTTGAAATTGTTCTACAACAGAATTATTTTACCTTAAACGACCAATATTTCATTCAAGGAGATGATTTGGCCATGGGTTCTCCCCTGTCCGGTTTATTGGCGGATATTTATCTGAATTTTTATGAAAATTCCTATTTTCTCTCCAACAACAGTTACGCTAGTAATATAGTTTTCTATGGTCGATATGTAGATGACACTTTTTTAATCTTTCATGGCACTTTACGCCAAATAAATAGTCTAAAAAACACCATGAATAACATAAACTGTAATATCCAATTCACTCTAGAGACCGAAACCGATAATAGGTTAAATTTCTTTGATTTAACTGTCATTAGACACATGGATAATCTGAAATTTAAAATATATAGAAAACCGACCACTACTGATGTAACCATACACGCCGACTCGCATCATCCCTTTTCACAAACAATAGCAGCTTACAATAACTTCATACACAGATTATTAACGATACCCCTTAACATTGAAGATTTCAACGATGAGCTCAATACAATAAAACATATAGCAGTAGCCAACGGTTACAACGTTTCAATGATTGATAACATCCTCAGAAAGCACAAATATAAAAAGGCTAAACATGAACCAGCTAAAAATTCTAATACCACATTCATTCCAACCAATTACACCAATATAATGCCCAGAATTTTAACATCCATATTAAATAAAATCGGTATTACTACTACTTTCAAAACTAATAATAATCTATGGAAATTCGTTCTCCCACATATTCATACCCACTTGGAGATAAAAACAGGCATTTATAAACTAATATGTAACGACTGTGATAGTTTCTATATTGGCCAGACAGGGAGACCTTTCGCCAAAAGATTTCAAGAACACTTATCACGCAGGAATTTAAATAACATATATTCACTTGAAAACATTAACTCAAATTACGCACGTCACTTGATTTCAAACAACCACTCTTACACTGATATAAGGTCTAATCTTATACCTTTACATTACTGCAACAAGGGTCGTTACATGGATGCATTAGAGGAATATGAAATATACAAAAGTTATAATAATACGAACAATCATGATGGCATACTGAACG
Organism: Magicicada septendecula; assembly: GCA_034769895.1. NCBI lineage: Eukaryota > Metazoa > Arthropoda > Insecta > Hemiptera > Cicadidae > Magicicada > Magicicada septendecula. The sequence continues at coordinate 160,749,832 of CM068375.1, forward strand.
ATAAATTGAACTTTAAATCCAACCCACTGTACGACACCGCGTTGCAGTTACTTGAGATAAACAATTTGGCAATAACTCAAGTCCAATAATTCAGTATCCTACCGAACGTTGAACGGTGCGCACCGAGTCGAACACGTGTGGTTAAAAGGTGTACTTTTATATATTTTATGAGTTTTAATATATAACGATCTATTTATTAGTGATTAGTCTGATGATGGGACATAGTTCCCGAAACGCGTCACATTAAGAACTACGCGACGAAGTCACACGACGGATTTAAATAAGGTAATTTATAAGAAGACTCGAGTACCACGGCTAGGACTAAATACAACAGAGTGCGTCCTGGTGTCCTGAGGTTCACGATTCACTAACGTAGTGCCATCCACACATTGGCATACATATCCGCACAGCGCCATCCACACGATCAATCCCACGATTAGTTACGGTGTGTTTTTCAAGCGGTACACACAACCTTGTCGAATTCTATTGCCAGTGCCCTGTTAGCAATCTAAAGAGAAACACCTGGTTGTCCCCCCTCCCTAAAAGGCCAAGATGTTGCAGGGTCGGGCGTAGGCTTGGATTTCTGGGGAACATTATTATTAATATTATTATTTTAATTGTTATTACATTGTGCTAAAAAAACAAACATAATATTATACATTAATACTCTCAAGATAAGTGTATAATAGTATGATTAATGTTTATTTATATTCTTGTTATTGTTGATAAACATTCTGCAAGAAGGCATGTAGGAAGGCCAAGAACGAAATTGATCTGGTAATGTGGAGTTGAAGTAAGCACATTGCCTAATCCCTGAATGTGGAAGAAGAAAAATAGGAAGGAGGAGGAGGAGGAGGAGGAGGAGGAGGAGGAGGAGGAGGAGGTGGAGGAGGAGGAGGAGGAGGAGGAGGAGGAGGAGGAGGAGGAGGAGGAGGATGAGGAGGAGGAGGAGGAGGAGGAGGAGGAGGAGGAGGAGGAGGAGGAGGAGGAGGAGGAGGAGGAGGAGGAGGAGGAGGAGGAGGAGGAGGAGGAGGAGAAGAAGAAGAAGAAGAAGAAGAAGAAGAAGAAGAAGAAGAAGAAGAAGAAGAAGAAGAAGAAGAAGAAGAAGAAGAAGAAGAAGAAGAAGAAGAAGAAGAAGAAGAAGAAGAAGAAGAAGAAGAAGAAGAAGAAGAAGAAGAAGATTGCTGTTGTTATGTGTATTATAATTATCATTATTTATTATTTAAAAGACCAAAATTAAATTTGTTTTTGGGTTTATAAAGTCATGAACTTCTGAAAATGAAACGCTAAAGGGTCGAGATTCACTCTCCAACCTAGTGGGACATAGTGCAGTAAAAACTGTAACGATCTGTAAATTTCATTGCATGTAAAATGAGTAGTTTTCAGAATTAACGAGTTTGCAAGTCAAGTTACAAGCTAACAAGCACCTCTGTTGACCAATTTAAAACATTAAGGTGGAGTTTTAAAACCACTGTTCTTTAACTCTTAAATCTTAAGCATCAAATAGGCTATGTGTAACCGTTGCAAATAATGCAAACGTAGGAAACAATGATTCTGTCAGTGAGGCGAATATGATCTTGTGCTACGCGTTATGCCAAATTTTTATTCTTCTGTATTTAATCTTTTAGAATGTATTAATCCTTTTGTGAACATCTATCAATTGCGTAACGGGTACAATTTATGAAATAAATTTTGTATTATAATTGATTAAAAAATTATGTTAATTATATGTTATATTATACTGAAAAAGTAGTATCTCCCTCATTTTTATACAATTAATATTCAATCTATTATTTAGGGAAACATTAAAGCGATTCTCATGTCCTCTTGTACTGCGACAAATTTTTCTGGCGGCAGACGGGTCGCACACGTCGACAGTTGCGAAACACTTTCTATATTTAATTTTATTTTTTGTTGCATAGGAAATAAAAAATTAAAACTCACCTGCACCTGTGTGTGTGGGGTTAGTGCAGTTTTAGGCGCATGTTCCCGCACCCCCCAACACACATATTGTTAGGTTCCGTAGTGTAGTTTTGTAGTAACTGAATTGCCTGGTTGAATTTTAAAAATATCGTGCTGAATATATTCAGGCACTGAGCTAAATTTAAATTAATACATGTGTAGGGTTTTTAATACAAATTAATAGGTAGAATTAATTGTTAAACAAAAATATTTTACTTAAATATCATTTAATAATTCATACTTACAAGATCTACAGAGACAATAAGCAATTAGAAATAGAAACCTTCTTATACATACATAAGCATACGCACACGCACACCTTACATATTTGCTTGCTGTATCGATATACTAATAAATAATAGCAAATTATTGTACATCAATACCAAATATTTGAAAAAATGTAAGAGAATATTCAATATATTGAGAAAGTATTGCATTTGGTGGATTTAAAAAAGTAGCATTCTTTGGTCTCGCTTGACGAGATCTATTTCATAAGGACATAATAAAATGTGAACTTCGTTAGTCACTACTTACATTCAAGAAAAAACAAATGCACTTAACATTACAAATTATCATGTTAATTTCTATAAGTAAAACTGTTGTTTATAATGTAAATGAGGAAATGACAGTGTTTTATCTACCGCGTATATCCAAGGAAACCAAAACAAAACGTCTCACTGACATATTTCTCATTTATCGCTAATTATATTTTTGTAGTAAAGAAAAGAATTTCAGAACAATTTTGATGACAGTTGACATTCAGGAAGATTACTTCTTGTGGTTTTTGCGATTTGTCGTGATTCATTGATTGTGTTTGTATATATTTGTAGGAATAATTATTAAACGTTTTGACTAGGCCTAAATGTTTTTAAAAATGATTTCTTCAAGTTGAGAAACGTGTTGAGTAACAGAAGTACAAGTAGTTAAGTTAAATCGTGTGGGTCTTCTGAAATGACATGTTTCCGTAAAGCCACAATTTAGGAACGGAGGAGTAAAAACGGTCGAACCTCCTCAATTTTTCTGTAAGGTAATAGAACGCACAGCGCAAACTTTGGAATAAGGAAATCAACAGTAAAGCGAGTTTGTATATATCCCTGTTTACAGTACTTAAATGTTTTACATGAGTTCATAAATGTATATCTATTACGCGTTTAGTATTTAGTCCGAACGTGCGTGAAGCAATGGTACTGGACCTAAGCATGAAAGAGACCTATTTCACAGCGAACGCGAGTATACATTTCTTCCAGCAGCATACTAATTTGCATGTCTCATATATCTATCAGTCACAAAATTACAAGGCGTAAATTTTTTAATTGAAATTAGTTGTAATAAATATTTTGCTTAAAACGAAAAAAAAATTTAGCCCTGTAGCATTTTCAGATTGCATTTTTGTAATTTTTGTATAAAACAAACATTCATCATCTAGGCCAACACGGGTCTCCCCATCACCTATATTTGCAATTCAAGGTCTAACGATTCATCAGAATTAAATTTCAGCCCTTTGAGTTAATACTATTGCAATCATCTTGTGGAAGTGAGATTAATTTCCTCTTTAATTGTTCCTTTTGTGTAGATTTCTTGAAAGACAAGATAATATAATTTTTTGTCAGGTTTTGGAGAACACATACTACTGAATGAATACTACTGAATTAAATCTTCATACTAATTTTATATGGTGAGACAGTGATTATTACGACCGTACTAAGTTTTGGTCCTCCAGTTGATAATTTTCTCTTAGTGGAGGTCGATAAATGTGTAGAAATATGTAGGGGAGCACAGTATCATTAATTTTAGATGAGTCGGATTCTTGGTTAATCTGCTAAGGTGGTTGAGTGCTGATTGAGGATCCTCCATCGTCATGAATTGAATCATCTTCCATTCTTCTCTCAGCATTATTATCATTTGGTAAAAATGGCACCATACGAGCGGAAACGAAATCAGCTCCACTGAAGGTCTGTCTGTTGGAAGAGTAAATACCTGTGGCTGTAAAACCTCTGACTGATTTCACCAATCTGTACTTTTAGATGTGCTCGTCTTGGCAGTTCAAGTATTCTATACTGGCTAAGAACCCTATAGTTATGCATCAACCACATGCGAACCAGTCCTAAGAAACCAGTGTCTCATGAAAGTAAGGCATGCATTGGTAACTCTTCAGTGGCCCAATAAAAGATTTGTCGAATAGTTGGAGCTTGTGTGTGGTGTATGGTGGTAAGCAAATTATCTTACAGCGGTTAAATCTTGCCATGTTTATGATATCAATATTTCGTTTGTAGTTAATATGCCTGGCTAATACCAATAAAATTAGTTAATCTTTTGTACGTTTATTATTATTAACAAATTGATCAAACCACTGAGTGAACAAATTTGCTTGCACTCAGCCTGATAGATGGCATACACCAATTGTACCGGGAGGTGCTCCTTTCAGCAAGTAAATAAAGTACAAGCAAATTACTCATATTTTTTATTGTAAAAATGATAATGGAGCTAAGTTAATTGATAGAAGCCAGTCTGTATCCTGCAATCTACGGTTTTAATAATGTAACCAATAAATAAAAAAACGAGGACAGTCTAATTTGACTACCACGCAATTTAATGGGTCCACATATGAAGATTTTTAATTTATTAATTACGTTAGTATAATACGTTACGTCTACTAGAAAACACCAGAACATAATTGCTTGCGGCTTTACACACAGCAGGCGCGGATCGGTGAGTCCGGAACAATCTCGCAACGCATGCTAAGAATCACGTACGCACAAAACATTACAGCCGGATTCCACTGGATCGTTCTAGAAACACGTAGATTGTTTGTAATGTCGTAACAACACCAACATATTAAATAAAGTAAACAATTACATTTATATTATGTATTGCAATGGGTGAGATTTGCATATAAAATAATCATTTCACTCTTAACATATGATAGCATGTTTCAATGAGAACTGGTCAAAGTAAAAGTTGCGTGTTGGAACATTATATTTTAGACAGTAAGAATCATGTCAAAATTGTTAGATTTAGTTAAATTTTGACTGTATAAAAAAATACGAGTGTTGTGAAATAGTGCGAACGTATGCATAGGCATATGGCGAGTACGCGAACGCGCGTGTGAAAAACTGTGTTACGAATTAACAATAAAAAACGAATTAAATTAAATAACGTTTATGTAAATCAAATGTCTGACATAAGACTTATACCGGATTGTGCATAAAAATAAGACCAATCTGGTAGTAATATTTGTTAATAATATAAAGGACAAAATATATGAGTTTTTTCATAAAAAAGGTTTTATCATCCACAAGAAAAGCAATACAATTACACCGGTTTATTTTGCACGTTTTAGTTTGCCCATACGCAATTTCTTACAAGTAGAATGTTATTTGGACTGTAGCGTTATCTGAGGGAGCGGTTTTGACCAATAAGATTGGTTAATCCTATATCGGTTGATTTGTTCTGTGACGAGATGCAAATCAGTTTACCGTAGAACTCAGAAGAAGCAGACTCGCGACTCTCTATAACGTGTAATTAACGTGTAATCGTTAACTCTGATTCAGTACGATAGATTTGTTAGGAGTTACGAACACTAATAGTAAAGTGCTCGACTGAATAATCGAGTGCTAATTCGGTAACAGTTCCAAAATTGTCCGATTAGGTTTTCGAACATATGAAGATGCCGGAGCTATATGATTAACTAATAATTAATAATTGAACATTGTCATAGAAGTACCCAACCCGTACAACGACCCTGAGAGCTGAATCACAGGTGGAGATCCTGAAGAAGAACCACAGGAGGAGCGGTGGTATCCTGACGACTACCTGGAAGGAGCATCTGTAGACATTCATCAGGAAACGAGGAGAAACACCGCATCATTCATCTTATTCAGGAAAGTGAACCCATTTACATTAAAACTAAATAAACCAATAAAATAATTATAAACTAAACAGACAGAGAGTCTTGTAGAAATTAAGATACATTTTATTAGAGTGTAGGAATTATTTTTTAAGTATAAACTGAAGGTCAACAGAAACTGTTTATTAATTTTTATTTACAAGAGAAGTAGTAATTTATTTAGTTAAACAGAACGATTAATTTATTTTATTTGTATTAATTTTGTTGTGCTAATATAAACTGTAGTAAATTCTGTGCAGTGTAAATTTAAGAAAATCTTTAATTATAGCCAAACATTTCCATATCTAGTTATCGACTTATTTATTCTATGCGACCTTGTACATCGCGGTATTTATAATCGGGTTCAATATGAAAAGTATAAATAATACTATACACTACTTATAGAACTACAATAAAAAATGGTTTATATCCTCTTTTACATATTCTGTAATCATAGGCTGTCGCTTCGTTCAGCCTTCTTTCTTTCATAGTCCTAATCTATCCCTGCATTATGTTATTCCATATTTTGCTATTACCGAGTTTTTTATTACCATTTCTCGTTGTGCGTACTTCAGTACGTTGCTACCATCTCTACAAACTTACCATACGTAGACAGTGAAACTTGTTTTTATTAAAAATATCTATTATGTATTCCGCACGTGCTGACATGCCAGTTCGTGTTATGCTAACTGATAACATTAACATACGAGGGCTATTTTTTTTCAACCTCCGGTAAGTTGGCAAACCTGGTTCTGTTGTCATAGCAACAATCTGATTGTTGGTTAATGGTTTAATGGTTTTCTAACCTATAACCACTGGTTTTATAGTTATTTTGTCTATTACTGTGGTGACGACTGTTTAGGGCCTAATTATGGCAAATACAATTGAAATTGCTTCCAAGTGTGAGATTCGGTCTGTTATTAGATTTCTTCAAGCTGAAGGTCATAGTGCTGCAGAATTCATCGAAGGTTGTGTAATGTGTATGGAGAAAATGTGATGAGTGATGGTTCAGTTCGGGAATGGTATTGAAATTTTAAAGAAAGTATTGAAATGATGGTCATGATGAAGGAGGGCAAGGAAGAAAGTCTGTGGCTACTGATGATGTTGTTGAAAGGGTAGACAGGATGGTTCGAGAGCGCCATCGTTTCACAATTACTGAACTTTCTGTTGATTTTCCTGAAATTTCTAGGTCTGCTTTTTATGATATTCTTACTCAGAAGCTTGGGTATAGGAACCTGTGCTCGGTGGGTTCCCAAACAACTCACAGAACTCCACAAGACACGAAGAATGGGTGCATCGTTATCGTTTTTAGAGCGTTATGATGTAGAGGGTCCAAGTTTTTTTGGACAGTATAGTGACAGTAGATGAGACATGGATTTGTTTTTTTAATCCGGAAACAAAGGAACAATCAAAACAGTGGATGCACACACACTCGCCTAGGAAAAAAAGTTTAGGCAGACTATTACCAACAGAAAGTTAATGGCTACTGTCTTTTGGGATTATAATGAATTTTGCTAATCGAGTTTATGGAGCCAGGAACAAGGCATGTTGTCGTCAGGCGTTGTCATCTTGCACGACAACACACGACCTCACGCAGCTGCACTCACACAAAACCTGGTTCATGAATTTGGTTGGGAAGTCCTTGATAACCCATCTTGGCATATCCACCTTGATCAGTCTTTGATAGCCCAGACTTGGCACCAAGTGACTACTATTTGTTCACTGACTTGAAAAAGTGGTTAGGTGGGCAGCGGTTTGACTCCAATGATGGGTTAAAGTCCAGTGTGGCAGATTGGCTGGCTACTCAGGAGCTAACATTCTACAACATGGGCATAGGAAAGTTGGTGCCTTGCTATGATAAGTGCCTCAACAATGGTGGTGGCTATGTAGAAAAGTAGCTTACATATATATGAAATGCTTGTACATAATAAAATTATTGTTTTAGTGGATGGTTAGTGAGGATCGGCCAATAATACAAATTTTAGCTATTTTGCGTCGACGTTTCGACAATATTTATTGTCATCTTCAGGACAATTGTTGCTGACGCCAAATAGACAACTGTGACAGTTTGGCGTCACGTTCACGTCACGTCCTCACTAACCATCCACTAAAACATTCATTGATTGACGGTCACTAAAAATTTAAGGATTTAATAAAATTATTGATGTCGTTCATGTGTCTGTTTATTGGTCTATCGGAAGTTGAAAAAAAAATAGCCCTCGTATTTTGATGTTCTATGTCTCTGCAGTAAATTCGCCCCTGTTTACGGCAGAGAGATACCTGCGGGTACGTGCCCGACTACGTGCTGTAATCAATGCAGCCCCGCGCGGTCTCACTGACCGTCCAACACGCAGACTGCATCGCGGGAACCTCTATAAAGTTCTATTTCTTCTATGAAGCCATGCAGAAAATATACCGAATTTAGTAATATCTATAAAATTAAAGGTAGGTAATTACAGTTTTTTGTTTAAGAGGCAACTCATTAATTAAATGAATAACAACAATAAAATAATCAAGTAATATAGTTTTAGATTTGTAATTAGTTTAATAGGCCTACTGTAGTATGATGGCCACTGATTCTATTTTATGATGTGTTGACATGGCTGCATACTTCGCGCGGCCCACATAAAATTAACTGTAAGAAAAATCACTCTCATTTGTAAATAAATAGTCCTAAAAAATATAAAATCTTGAATCTAAATAACATAGAGACTTTTTACTACAACGTTCTCGGTGGACGTTTTCAAATATCCAAAAAACAAAAAAACGTCCTTGCTTAGTACATTTGTATTTTTGGTTTTTGTACTATTAAAATATTTTCCGGTTTAATGAAAATAAAAAAAAATAACTTTATTACAATTAGCCTAATACTTATATTGCAGTATTCCCTGAATTTTAATGTTTAAAACTACATATATTTTATATACATGGGGTTTATAAAAATTATAAAATTCATTAAAAGCGAAGGCTAGTTTTGGATTCCTAACAACTGTCTGTTGTAGGTTGGCTATGGACGCGAGACGACACAGTCTGGCAACAATGTTCCAGAACTCCGATCCTATTCCAGTTTAGAACAAAGTGTAGTACCCTTAATTTCTCACACGAATTACATTACGTTAAACTGTGAAATTTCTCAATTTGTTTGATTGGGTCGGAAGCTACCCGTGTGGAATCTGTGCATATAATTATTACCTTTTTTAGTAATTAATAACTATTTTCAGTAGAGCAGGTTCAAAATAGTACAGACCGCTAAAGAATTAAACTAATTGCCTGCACTACCTTGTACTACACGCTCTACTGAAGATGACAGCCGTTTGTGCTTCCGAAACGTCCGGCGTTTCAAAAAAATGTGAATATTAGACTATGGCCTAATAACCCAGTTGACATGTCTTACAACTCCGGCCGTGAGAGTTGGCGTTCACTTATTTATTACCCAATGTTTAACACAATGGTTTACTTTACAAGTACGGATATTATGTACCTGTTGTACCATGTTTTATCCTGTTGTACCTGTTGTGTTGTTTACAAATACGGATACCTGTTGTACCTTACGAAATACGTGAAATAGATGGTATTTTGTTTGTGTAATACTATATAAAATAACTATGTGCAGTTCTTGTATTTATTTACTATATTTGGTTTTGTAAAAAAGCATTGTTTTACCAAAGCCCAAGATACTATGTTATCAACGATAAAATACTAATTACTGTTTTACCAATATTCGTAATCATTATTTACTTTTGATTTGTACATAATGGTAAAATTCATAGTAATACATTTAAAAAAGTTGTTTAGTACAATACTGAGGCGCAATAGAAAATTCTCAAATCGTTTACAATATGTCCAAGATAAGAAATAAGAGAAAAAGGCTTATTAGGTTCTTTAATTTTTGTGGAAAATAAGGTTATTCATGACAAAAAATACATGAAGTAAGAGATTTATTAACTATATCGGCAACATGTTAAACGATTATTATAAACTGATTTCCGAATCGTGTGACTGGAAATAAGGAAACGGATCTATTCTGAAAGAATTTAAGGGCAGACTGATCAATTCATATATAATTTGGGTTTCTTGTTGGATGCAGTCGACTTTTGAAGTACAAAGCAATGAGACAGCTGACAACCTAATGTGTACATGAAGAAATCATCTTAAAAGTATTGTCTAGGATGAGGAGTTATTCTACTTTATGTCTAGAAACACGTAACTAATGGCCAGAAATGTAGTCTCTTAACTAAAAAGGTGATATTGATTGATGACTTGTTGGGCACTTGTGAAACATATTAATACAAAGGTTTTAAAAAAATATACAAACACTAGGTAAGTTTCACAGTTTATTATTTACCTCTGAGAGCTGTTTCAGGTTATTAAGCTTTTCTCAAAGAGATGAAAGGCTTCCTCTGACACACTTCTACTTCCAAGTACATCCACTTCACTTGAGCAGCTCACAACATAATCTACATTAAAGGAAGTATTTGCCGTTTTAAATTGATTGTGTATATAAAAAATTAACGCTGCTGGCATTATAAAAGGTTAAAAGATTAATAAATTTTTCTTTGGCTTCACTGCCCTTTGGTTCGGTAGAGACAGTGATTGTTTTGTTATAGGGTTAGTCACCAATCCAGCTTCTCCTACTAAATTTTTTAAGAAATTTTGCGTCGTTTCCGAAAGTTATCAAGCTGTTTACAAGAAATTTTGAAGTTTACCAAACTGTTTTCCTTAACACTTTGAGACACCTTTTCGTAATTTAAACACCTACAAATAGGGATTTTATTATCTCTTGCATTGCAAGAACATTTATATGTATAACTTTAGTCAATTACAAGACTTACTGTTTCTGGAAACTTCCTTTTTCTACCTTGGTTTACATTTTTTAATCTAAACAGTTCACTACTTTTCTTTCAGACTTTAGAGTTTCGCTTATTTGTGTTTCACCAAAAACAAATTTGATTGCTGCATTTCGATCAGTAAATGTTATGTTTTTTATGTACACTTTTTAGTAACATTACTTTTCTTTTAACTTGCGTTTTTGAGACTCTTTTAAACTACCGTACTATAACAGGATACCTGCTAAACGTTTCTTCATAATACCAACTGATTACGTATTACTGGCCTGAAAAGTAACATTCTGTAGCCTTCACTTCTCGGAACTGTCTCTGTGCACTAATCAGATTTCAATGTGCACCAATCAGATTCCACCGTTAGCAAGATAACATTTCCTGCATCGTGACCAAGATTTCCTGTCCACGTTCACAAAATTAGCGTAAGTCAACCGCAGCTTATCGCCTTCAGTATAATCGGCCTATTCATTTGAGTAAAATCAGTAATGTAAAATCGGTATACTCAACTGATGGGAGTTGAATAATTAATTATCATGATAAGAGTTTCTGTAATGCCGCCTGTGTTTTGTGTAAGCGAGAACGTTATATTGTACTGTACAAACACAAGCTTTATTTAATGAACTGGTACTTACAGAAAAAAACCGACTACAATAAATATAAATATTTTCCGCTATTTGATGCAAGGACAACATGCAACTTATCAAACTAAGTAAGTATTGAATACTCATAACAATATTAATTACAATAATAGCATACTACTACACGTATTAATGTATAACAATTTAATATGTAGCCTAAATTTTTATAAACCTTTATGTTACTTGTATTCCAGAACCATCCCTAGCTACCCACTCACGCTTTTTCCGAAAAGAGGACATTAATTCCGATGTTGTAAATTAATGTGTAATAAATATTTGTGTTTGCGTAGAAATTCTGTTTTTGTGTTGATAACAAGTTTCAAATGAATGTTAATTCAAATTGTAACGGATGTTCCTTTGCTATTTAATTTAATTTGACTTCACTAATATCATTGCATACTTATTAATATTAAATAAAATGTAATGCGTTTCATTAAAACAGAAGAATAATTACTTCATAAAATATTACTATAGTTTTACAACATAGGATTACTTAGTTACTTCTGGACCTTTCACGAAACACCTAACATATATCACTTCTAAATACTTAGAGTGTTCTTAAGTATTACAATGTTCGGAGTACAATACTAAATAGAAGTTCAAATTAATATTGGGTTTACTGTGAAGCAAAAAGAGAAATAAAACTGGTGTTTTGTAGTAAACACGCCAGAAGTGAGAACTTCAGTGACAAGTGGCGAGTGATCTGAATCAACGTGTAAAAGAAATCATATCACTCGTCGTATTTTTACATATACAGACAATAAATAGAAAATAATTTTTTCGGTGTAACCGTATACTTTACGCAATATTTATTTGAAAAAGTAGAATGTTATGTTGAAAGTAAAATAATTCAGTTTTTTACAAATCATAAAATAGTTAATTACCAAATCGAATTTTGAATAATAAAGAATCTTTAGCCAAAGACAACAAAAACCAGAATCGAATTCAAGGATTAACTGAAAACCGTACAAAGTAAACAAAAATATAAAATTATATTATTTCTACATTCCAAACACTTACCAAAATATTCTCATTGACGATACTATGAATATTATAATAAATAAGAAATGTCTCTGATTTTCGGCTATATTTATGAATTAAAACGTTGGTAAGTTACGTAAATATATTATGCCAATAACGAACTAAGTAGGCCTAAAAGAAAATGATTTCAAAACTATTCAGCTCGATCTCAGCAGATTACTACATTTTGTTCTAACATAACTAAAAACATTTTTAATATTTATATTATTCTTGTTATTCTGTTTAGATATTTATAATATTCTTACATTTATATCCTGATTTATATTTAGGTCTGATTGACTTGGCACCACTGCATTTTAGTTTCAGTTCTTTCGTTATACGTTGAATCAGTTTACTGCCCACGGAGTGCAAAATGTACGGGATTGAGCCTGACACCATAGTGTCGTATATAAATTTCCAACCTTAAAAATCAGGTACCATCGGTTAACAGGACCTGGAACGCATTTACAACACAATTATTTTGAATGTCAAGTTTGTGACATGCAAGTGGCGTGCACAGGTGTAGTGGATTTATTTATTTAATTGTAGTGGACTGCACATTTTAAAAACGTTTTTATAATTATAGATACTAGAAAAATTAAAGCATCCTCTACATTTATTTTACTCAGTGCATCCGCAAAAATTAATTTTTTTCTAAAATTGACCTGCATGTCAGTGTTGTTTTTTTGCTGTGATTTAAATCGTTTCTTGCAAAAACATTAATACTCTACACACTTTTCCATTTATTACATGGACTTCTTTATGTATTTATTTCGGAACAATAATTTAGTTTATTATGAATATTACTACCTACTTAAAACATAAATATGTGACTACTAACTTTAGAATGGCATATCAATAATAATCAATATTATTGTAACTAGTAAAGTTAACGTACAGATTTCAAGTTCAATTTAAATTGTGTGTGCGCGCAAGATGAGTTTAAAATTTAATTAATTAATCCTTTTCATTAACAAAATAAACGTTTTAGTGATGAAATATAAGGCGGCAATATAGGCCAGAAACTGTGTTTGTAATTGTTGATTTCCCTTGAGAGTTTGCTATATTTCGCTAGCTCTAAGACTGCCACCACTAGCGCACGTTCACATTACTATTCGTACCAAGTAAGGTGAAGTAACTGACTATAGCAGTCCTTATGTTCCGCCCTCGTAAAACAATTATCTTTTTCTAAGCAAAGTTTGATGTGATAGACTTTCTTAGTAGTTAGCTCGGTATTTCACGCGTTCTTCCGTTATTGATCGCTTAGAATATTTTGTAAGACGAAGTTTCACGCGTATTGAAATAGGTATCTTCCGGTCAATGTGACAATGAGGTTGTCGTGCGAAGTCAGATACATAGGGCTAATATAGAGGTAGCGGTAGTACGTCTGGTAAGTGGTGTTATTTTTGTTTCGTATACATTGTTGGCGTGTCCAAACAGTGTCCGTATTGTCAGGCCTAAAGGCAAAGTATATCAACTTGTGCTAAGTGTTCCGGCTTCCCTACTGGTGGCAATTTTATGTTTGGTAACTTCTGTAAACATTCAGTTTTATAACAACAAAATGAAACATAATGTCTATTGAACGACTCAAAAACGGATGGATCTTCAGAGTTGATCATATATTTAGTTATGGCGGAATGCTCAGCAACTGCCGACATTTTAGGTTCTGAGTTTTTCGTGTGCCTCGTATTTTCTTAGACTCATAAAAACTAGCCTGCCCAGCTGGCGAATATATGAATCACGTAGCTGCTACGAATCATCTAGTTACTTTCAGTATTGTACAGATTTCTGTCTTTAATTGATTCAAGAATTGTTTTGTTAAAGCGTTTTTTTTATACCATATTTCCATTTCGTATTTCTAATCTCATCCGTATTATCGCTTAGTAAGGTAAGGTGGCCAGTTTTTCCACATAAGACGTGCGGAAGACGAAAACATTTTGAGGCTATGAAGATGAACCGCGGGTCGGTCGATTGGCTGTCAGCAACTAATAGCTATCTACTATCAGGAGATAACAGTAGCCTTTTCACTGCGTTCTAATACCAGCTACTTCTCTAACAGAAAACTCGTTTGCTTGTTGTTTAAAGTTTCTTGTCTGAGTTACTGAAAATTTAATTTTTAAATACTTTTGCGAGGAATGCAAGGAAACCCAATGAAAATTGATTGTATTCCCCATACCAAGTAAACGTTTTTGTGGCGACTGTGTATCAACAACTTTGGGCGATTAATTAAATTGAACTGATGATGGTAGATAAGTATTCCAGAAGCGCCCATTGTATACTACAATTTTACAGAAACTAAATAAGCAAGTATGATCTGATTTAAGGCATTTTTCTCTCCGTCAAAATCCGTTTAAAAATGGTCAAAATTAGTTAAAAGTTAAATAAATTACCGAGTTTCTACTTTTGAACACCGGTTTTTCCACTTTTCCTTTTCATAAACATGCAACTGATGTTCTTTGGATAACAGGTGGCAATGATTTCTACAACTAAATCTTGTAATGCTTTTGCATTAGTTTTATCCTTTACAGTTTGCCCAAGTAGGTACAATTATATTTCAGATTTCCAAAATTTAAAGTTTATTGTGGATACCTATAAGATTTTTATGGCATGTAGTAAGGAATATAGTTCATGTGATTCATGTTGCCTGGTAGTCGTGTCAAGTAATTGTCCGTACTGCATGAGTGTTCAAGTATCATTTAAGAGTTAGATAAGGAAAGCGTATGTGTCTGAGAATGCTGAACTGCATACACTACAAATGTTTTAACACAGTTAACACCGTTACTGCACAGATGAAAAACAATGGCAGTAGCTCCACATAAACATCATATAATAATTTAGAGAAAAGAACGTGTAGACACCAAACTATACAAGACCATTTATACTTAATTGATACATTCTTGTTTCCATAGTAAGGCGAAAACTTCCTTTAGTACATTCAGATTATAAATTAACTTGTTTTATGAAACTAAAACGATTTTATAGTTAGTTGCATTGTAAGAACAGTAAAATTTAGATAAATATATATATTCCAAAAATATCAATCTATTGCGTTATTGAAATGATAGAACATTTTCTTTCGTCAGTCGTCTTTCAGCTGTCTAAACTAACAATTGTATAAAGAAACACGTAACTAATGAACAAATCTGGTAAAGACAATGTGACAAAGAGCCAAATTTCAAAATAATTTGGATACTGAGAGTACTAACTAAAGTATAAAAAATGGAAAGTTTGTCAATTACGTAAACAATTTGAAAATGGAACAACGTGATAATTTATTGCATCATGTACTCTGAGTAACAACGCAACAGAGTAAACTCAAATTAAAAAAAACCTAAAACTTTTTGAGAACAAATCAAATTCAATGTTAATGAAACAAATCTCATAATACGAAGTAATTGGTAGAATGTGGTCTAACTGACCAAAGGCAGGCTGCCTAAGGGTGATAACAAACATAGCAGGACGTTGCACGGTATAACAACACATCAGAAATTCCACTAGGTAGTTTTTTTCTTTTAATGAACAAAAAAAATATGATTTCTGTATTGTCACTTGAGTGCCACAACAATATGAAACACTTTAAATTTTTCGTTCCTTACGAATAGTGTTACATTCTGTTATATAATGTTATATACTGGTGATGAGAGATAGTAATTTATTTCAAACAAACATATTGTATATAATTAATGACCAGTAAAAATATAAAATGTTAATGCTACAAATTATATAATTAAAACAAATAATGGTAGTTATTCTTATACAGGTTTAAATTATTTATTATTGTCTTAGCACTGCTTGGTAGCCATGTAAATATTAAACAAATATTATTTCTAACTGAGGTCGTGGTCTGAATTGTGCCTATTAAAATAAGATTACCAAGGGTTTGTTAAAAAATAAATAAAGTAGTTTTGTTTTAGGGGTAGGGAAACATGTTTCTTTTATCTCGACTCTTGAAAAATAAAGAAAACTTTTCGTACTTACGTGTGTTGTAATATAAAAAGATGACCTGGTTAAGGAATGAGATGATTTTACACTAGACACATTGGTTAGACCAATTACATTAAGTCCCATATTTTAACTACGTCCACAGACTCACACCACAAGACAGTTCACTTCATTCTAGCTTCGCCTTCTTCCCTCCCCCCTGTCACACTACCACTCTCCCCCTCTCGCTCTATTTTTCTACATCAGTCGTTCACTGACTATTTTTAACTCTTTATCTTATTTTCTCTATCCCCTATTCTTCCCTCTTCTTTTCTCTCATTCATCACGTCACATCTTATTTCCAGCTTTCGGCTTTCGTGTTCTTATATAACTATAGTTTAATTCGATTTATTAAAATTGGTTAAACTTTGTACTTATGTAAAGTTTGTACTGAAAATTACCGCATTGCGGTCGCGTGCAGTTACGTCATTTCTCCCCACGCGATCTGCTACCGGCTTGAATCCAAGCTCGCAGCAGTCAATTTTACTTAGTTACTTGCAAGACTCCGAGCAGGCAACTTGCCTCAGTTCGCCAGCCGCGGCTACATTATTCTCATTATTCTAAATTTTAGCATGATAATCATGCGGTAGTGACTCAGGCTATCCCAGCCAATTTACGCACGATTATGTCCTTCAGTATTTAATTTCTATCTCAATTATCAGGCAATTAGCAAACTCAGTAATATTTTAGCACAGTTTTAATAACATTTAATATAACATCATTAATTCCATTCTCATATCAGCAACAACATCTGTCAGCTGTGCAGAGGTAGACACCGCCTATCTGAATGCCCACAATTCGTGGCTATATCTCCCCTGGAACCAAAAATTATTGTAATTAAACCTAAACTCTGCTTAAATTGCATACGTCCAGGCCATGATCTCGCACACTGTCTTTCCAAATTTGCTTGCAGGACATGCGCTAAACGCCACCACACAATGATCCACATGTCCGGCAATAACCCCTCGGGTAGAGGCAACAATCAATTTTTACTGAAACTGCAAACAAATAAATCTATTTTATTATCCACCGCTGTCTGCATGACAATTGACCATGCCGGTAGGAAGCACCAAGTAAGGATTTTATTGGACTCAGGATCGCAAGATAACTTCTGCACCATGAGTTTTGCACATCGCATGGGTCTAAAACTAACTAAATCTCAATTACCCATCACCGGTATAAACAATTTCTTATCTCAAGCTGACTTCAGTACTAGGGTAAGGTTGCATTCCCGTTATAAGAATTTTAGTTTGAACGTATATTGCGCTGTGCTTCCCAGCATCACAAATAATCTCCCAGCGGAATCATTTGATATCTCATCCCTAAATATACCAAAAGGCATGTTCCTAGCTGACCCGCAACTGAACTTTTCTTTGCAAATCGACATATTGCTCGGTGCCCAGTATTATTTACAATTAATTGAACCTGTCAAATTCATCCGTACCCCACATTTTCCCATAACACAGCAGACAAAGTTAGGATTCATTCTCGCGGGTATCTTGCCCTTTAATGTCGACATGACAAAACCTGTCTCATCATTCATAGTACGTGAAGATAATAATGCCATTTCCCCGCAACTAAAGGACTTCTGGAAGTTAGAGGACGTTGCTGTTCGTGCTCCCTCCGTTGAGGACTCGGAATGCGAAAGTCATTTTGTATCTAATACTTTACGCAATAGTGATGGTAGATTTGTGGTATCCCTAACACGCAGGTTATACAATTCTCATTTGGGCGATTCTCTTCACGGAGCTATCCGCAGGTTTCAATCACTGGAACTCAAGTTCAAGCAGAACCCTGCCATTCACAAAGACTATAGCGCATTCATGCACGAATATTTAACTGTTAGTCACATGTCTTTGCTTGATGCTTACGATTTGTCAGTTGACAAGTCAGACACCTTTTACTTGCCGCACCACTCAGTTTTTAAGGGCGCTAGTATAACTACCAAATTGCGAGTTGTTTTCGACGGCTCTGCCAAAACAACAAACAATTTATCCTTGAACGACACATTGATGGTTGGTCCCACGGTTCAGCAGGACCTTTTCTCTATTATGTCTCGGTTTCGCACTCACCGATATGTCCTCATGTCGGACATTGAGAAGATGTATCGTCAAATTTTAGTCAATCCCAAGGATTCTAATTTGCAGCGTATTGTCTGGCGCGACGCCCCCCATAGGAAACTCCAACATTACGCCTTGAGGACAGTCACATATGGGACTGCAAGTGCGTCATTTCTTGCTACAAGTTGTCTGGCTCAAATAGCCCAGGAAAATAAAACTAAACACCCTATAGCTTGCTCAGCCATCGCAAACGATTTTTATGTGGACGATCTCATGACCGGTTCAGGTGACCCGCACATCCTATCTAAAATAAAATCCGACATTACAGATTTATTAAGCCAATACGTTTTTACCTTGCACAAATGGTTTTCCAATGATCAAACCATTATAGCTTCACACGCCAATTCTTCCCTCGACTTTAGCAAAAATCGAACTGTGCGTACTTTGGGAATTCAATGGGACATTGACGAAGATAATTTTGTATATAGTGTCCAAAGATATATCAAGGTGGAGGTATTCAAAAAAAGAAGGGTATTATCAGTTATCGCAGGTATTTATGACCCTTTGGGACTCATTGGTCCGGTTACATTCTGGTGTAAGCATTTCATGCAGATATTGTGGTTAACAGGTACAAGTTGGGACGAACCCTTATCAGACTCCTTATCTAATCAGTGGGTAGAGCTTTATCCTCAGCTGATTTCAGACACTTACTTTAAAATTCCAAGGTCTGTAAAGAGTATAAATAATTCACAAATCATTTCATTCCAGCTCCATGGGTTTGCCGACGCGTCAGCCAAGGGTTACGCGTGTTGTATTTATGTGCGTACGGTGTATTTAAACCACGGCATCTCATCGAAATTGTTATGCTCTAAATCTAGAGTCGCTCCCTTGAAGCAGATAACATTACCCAGACTTGAACTTTGCGCCTCTCTTGTTGGCTCAGTTAGCTTCCAAGGTTAAAAACGCCGTGAGTTACAAATTTGACGACTTATATTTTTACTCTGACTCGATGATCGCCTTACATTGGATTTACCAGCAGTCTTCCAGATGGAAGGTATTTGTCGCCAACCCAACCGTGTTGCTGAAATACAGCGTCTCACTGCTAGGGGTACTTGGCGTCATGTCTCGTCACTTGACAACCCGGCCGACATTCTATCGCGTGGTTGTTTCCCTCTGGTTTTACACGGTCAACCACAGTGGTGGTATGGTCCATCCTGGTTGTCCCATGAGTCATCATCTTGGCCCACCAGTGCCTTCGATGCCCATTCTCCCTGCACTCATCCTGATCTTGAGCAGGAACAACGTAAGCAGGTCCAAACCTCATTGATTGTCGCTTCATCTACGTCTAGTTATTTTGAAATCTACTCTTCGCTTTCAAAAGGCCGTCGATTCATTCGGAACTCTAGGCTCCCCATAGTTGATAGGGACACTTACTTTTTAACTGCCCATGAGTTACATGGTACACTTTTAGTTTTTATTCGCCAGTCCCAGAAATCGCACTTTAGCATCGAAATCAAGGAACTTGAGGCACAACGCTGCATCCCTAATAATAGTAAAATTCTTTCACTTAACCCCTTTCTGGACAAGACAGGAATATTACGCGTGGGAGGACGCCTTCAGCACTCCCAGCTTACCTATGAGAGCAAACACCAAATCATACTCCACCCGCACTCTCATCTCAGCAAATTAATTATAGAAAGCGAGCATCTTCGTTTACTACACGCTGGTGTACAATTGACTCAGTATTCTCTACGGCAGAAATATTGGATAATTAATGATAAATCTTATATACGGTCAGTAATACATAAAAGTATCACTTGTTTTCGATTCCGTGCTAGGGGCACAAGCCAATTATTAGGACAATTACCCCCTTCCCCGGTTACGCCTGCTAAGCCATTTTCTCAATCTGCAGTCGACTATGCCTTCCCGTACTTATACGTCATGGCGGGCACCGTTCAAAATCGACGTCAAAGGCTTATATTGCTTTATTTATATGCATGACCACTAAGGCCACTCACCTGGAACTAGTCTCAGATCTTACATCAGACGCCTTTATAGCAGCCTAAAACGGTTTATAGCGCGTAGAGGTATCCCTGATCAGATATTCTCCGACAATGGTACAAACGTTCGTCGTGCTAGTAGCACACTTCACGAATTATACAAACTTTTTCAATCTAATGGATTTGAACAGACCACCCACGATTTTACCAGTGCCCAAGGCATCAAATGGTCCTTTATTCCCCCCTCAGCACCTCATTTTGGTGGGCTGTGGGAAAGCGGAGTCAAGAGCGTCAAGTTTCTTTTGTGGCGCGTTGTCGGCGGAACCATTCTTATTTTCGAGGAGTATTACACTATCCTAACTCAAATAGAGTCCTACCTTAACTCACGCCCCTTGTTTGCCATCTCCAGTGACTCTAGGGACCCCGAACCTTTAACTCCAGCGCACTTCCTGGTTGGTTCTCCGCTTACTGCACTCCCGGAACCTGACTATTCCCAAGTCAATATTGGTCGTCTGGGCAGATGGCAGCTGCTCCAAAGATTCACCAAGTCTATATGGAACAGGTGGTCGAAAGATTATTTGCACCAGTTGCAACAGCGCAACACATGGCGCATCTCGTCAAAAAATTTGACTCCCGGACAACTCGTCCTTATTCTAGATGACAATCCCCCACCACTTCACTGGAAGCGCGGGGTAGTCACGAATGTCTATTCGGGTCAGGATTCAATAGTGCGCGTCGCGGATGTTCGCACCGCAAACGGTATCCTACGTCGACCCATTCATAAATTATGTCTACTTCCAGTGGCCTCAGACTAATCGCATGAGCGTTCATGCGACACGTATCAGTAATGTGAACTTTATCGCATTATCGTGCTTCACGCCCGGGACATTCCCCGGGCGATCACATGCTTTACGTTGTTATGATTATTACATTATTATTATGTCTATTGTACTATTGTGTATCACTATCATGTTTTTGGGTACTCTTGAATTTTTTGGGGATTATTATTCTAATATTATGCATATGAATTATATGTTTTATACTATTGTATTATTCTATGGTTATATATTTTTGAATTTTTTGGGGATTATTATTATAATATTATTGTATCAATTATTATGTCTTTTATTTTGTATTATTCTATGGTTACATATTTTTGAATTTTTTGGGATCATTATCCTATTATTATGTACTGCCAACTATTAGGTCTGCCTGATTATTGTATTATCATGTATCATTATCATGTTATTATGTGTTATGAAATTTTATTATCATTATTCTATTACTATGTAACGCAAATCATTATGTATTATGTATCCTTACATGAATTTGGTATGTCAATCATATTGTTATGTACTATTAATTTCCTGGGTGTCATTGCTTGACTGTTATGCATGTCTATAGTTGTCTTTGTTATTGTATTATCATTTGTTATTTATTATTGAATTTTGGTATCATATAATGTCAATTATTATGTACTATACACACAATGAATTAAGTTGCAAAATCGCCCCGATTTTGTGCGGGCAGTATGGTTAAACTTTGTACTTATGTAAACTTGGTACTGTAAAATACCGCATTGCGGTCGCGTGCAGTTACGTCACTTCTCCCCACGCGATCTGCTACCGGCTTGCATCCAAGCTCGCAGCAGTCAATTTTACTTAGTTACTTGCAAGACTCCGAGCAGGCAACTTGCCTCAGTTCGCCAGCTGCGGCTACATTATTCTAAATTTTAGCATGATAATTATGCGATAGTGACTCAGGCTATCCAAGCCAAATTACGCACGATTATGTCCTTCAGTATTTAATTTCTATCTCAATTATCAGGCATTATGCCGCTCTAAACTGCACGCGCCAGCAACTATCTTCTAAATAATTTTCAATAAACAATTGTCTCAAGAACCTATACAATCCACTTCATTATTTCACTTATTTACTAGCTAACACCACAACTATCGTTCAAAATCCAACTCAAGATTTCATCGAGAGCGTCTAAGACGCAACAACAATAGAGAGTAGGTCTACTTCTTCAATATTTGTACATATACCTATTGGCATTTTCATTGTGTCAGCGTAAATTAATTTAAATAAACTTTACATTCATGTTCACTAAAAATATGGATAATTTGTACAATTATTTACACTATATCACACGCGCGCACTCGTATGTGTGTATGTATGAAGTCTACATCATTTTTGAGACCTACATAACTTTGTATACGTCTATAACACTGTAATCGTTAATCATATCCACATGACAAATATGTTTACCACAAATTTGTGTTTGTAATATTTATAATTCTGTTTGTTTGCACATAATTCTGCACTTTACATACAACAGTTTTTAGTACCAGTAGTAATTTTTAACTTGAGTACCATAACCTACTTTGAGTACGTATTAAGTAGGAATGCGTTTGAGCCTATAATCGTATATTCATGCACATAGTCAAACGCCTCTACACTCTGTTTTCAGCTTAACATATTTTAGACATATAATTATCCCGATAATAATTTCAGTATACATTCGATTAAAACTGAATTTATAATTTATCTTAATTGACAACTGTAATATAAATATACTGTAGTGCAATAATACATTACTTAATGTATTAATGTTGCAAAAGGGCCAGATACCAGTACTAATGCTTATCAATATCATAAAACTACAATAAATATATAGTAAGCCAGAATGTTTTACATATTCGTTAATTCTGCAAGTAGCTGAAACATAATTATATAACATTAATAAGTCTTAATAAAATACTTTTCTGAACATCCCTCTAAGTATTCAGCAATGACCTAATTTAGGCCATCTATTGCTATCCGTACTAATTCCAATATATAAAATAGTTTATAACCGCATCTATAATTATGGTCTGTACTTATAATTATAATTAAGCAGTTATTATATTATCAGTATACAAATTTGTAAGATTGTATTAATATTTTGAAACCAGCTTGGTCACCCAAAGGACATGCCAGACGAGAAAAACGTGACAACACACTTATGCCCAACGATAAAACAAAATACAATAAAGTTACCAACAAGTAAGTACTGCAATCTCAAACGAGGCGTATGAGAGAAGTTGAATATGACGACGATTTATAAACGATCCTTTATGGTTTATGTCTTTTATGTTAAGTCGCATTCACAAGTTGCTTCTGTCACTCACAGTTGCTTCTGTTGCTTCTAGCCTCCTGTGATATTGCAGCATTGCTTATTCACAGCTGCAACGGCATTTTGTAATCTGTATCGTAGATAATTACGTAGAAAGTAGAAATACAAGACAACCGAATGCGATCTACTAACCTACGTTGTTAGAATATCTTAATACAAAGAACATGTTAATTATTAGAGAAAAATCGTTGAAACTAAGTCACAAATACCATTTTCTACTAAAAATGAACATTCTTTCTACTACTTATCAGCTTAAAATGAATTCACATAACTCCTTCATAAACAATACATACTGTGATATTCTAATGTTAAAAACATGTTTTTGTATTCTGTAAACAAACATAGTCAGTGGCAAGATTTACCTCTTTCAAGATTTTACGTAGTGTCTGATAACGTAATGTTCTTCATTTTCTAATAGATAGCGCCAATTACTCGTACATTGAACGCGGTTTTAGCGTTCCCGTCTTCGCATCGTTGCATTTCCTAACTGTAATCTAAGTATGATTTAGAATATATCTTTCTTTTTTTACATTTCCTAAACTCGCATACCAAATGTTTTTACAGATTATACAACAATTAGTTTGAGTGGATTGAGGTGGTGCCAAGCCAATCTAGTTGTGTAATTTGTACACTGTCTAAGCGTATGGTTTGGACAGACTTAAATTGTCATATCCTTTCAGAATCTTTTATTAATATGACTGTAGACAGGCAGGCCAAAGAGCATAAACGGATTGTATACTAAAAGGAAAGAAAAGAAATTAATATGGGATATTCCATTCTTATAACATGGAAAACAAATATGTTAAATAGAACTGTATTACAAATTAGTATTCCAAAAAGTACGCTCAAACAATATTTTGAAACCAGTTTGGTTACTCAAAGACGAGACAAAGGCCAGACGAGAAAGACGTGACAACACACTTACGCAAAACGATAAAACAAAATACAATAAACTTAGCAACAAGTTAAAAAGAAAATCTTAAAATAACGTTTTACAAACTAAAATGTTTGTAACCTGACTAGACGGTACAACTGCAGAAAAAACACATAACTGTTAGAAACCAGGTAAAGGAGTTGGCATCTTTTAACCACTAGTGAGAGGAAATTAGATCAGATTAAGAAATAAACTACGCCTTCCTCCGAACAGTACACCAACTTGCTACCCCACTGGTGTAATTAAGGTTCACAGATTTGTTAGACATTTTTGTTACCAACGCAATTTTCCTGACATACACGGACGTTAATTGAAGTTATTATTCTGTGGTTAGATCACGTTTAATATTAGTAACAACAGGGAAAATTATTATAACCAAGAAACCTACTGCTAGCCTGCACATCTCTTGGAAAATTAGGATACTTAGAGCCAGATAATTCAGGATAATAAAAGTGTGTCTGCATGAATAGAGAAACCAAAAGACGTACAGTCTAATTAATTTACTCCACATACAGCCAACAAGCAATTCCATACGTTGAATCTCTGAAAGCATGTAGCTATATCTCATACAAAACAAAAAACTAAAAGAAGAGAAAAATCAGGTCTACCTAGCCACTAACACATATACACCCAACAACAAAGAAAATACAACAAACTTAGCAACAAATTAAAATGAAAATTCTCTTCTTAATACTCAATCATGCAAAACAATTTGAAAATGTTTATACAGGAGAATTACTAAAGACATTACACACCAAGCTCCAGCCAGAATACATTGGTGAACATAAAAAATATTTCGGACTGTAATTTATTAAGTTCTTATTATTTTTGTGAGACAAGTAATTTTGACATTTAAATCTTTTACATAGTTATTGTTTTAATGGAAAACGGAATTTTTCTTTACAATTAAGTAGAATCCAATTTTCTTAAACAATTGTGCGTTTAAAAAAGTCAATAAGGAGCTTTGCCACGAAAATTAGGATGTAACGTAATGTCTCCACACCTACATATTGAATTCTAAGTATCCATGTAAGAAAAGAAGTTTCTACAAACATAGGTCCAGAAACGTCTCGTATTCCATCTGGCCGCAATTTTATGTTTGTAAGGAAAACTTTGTACCTCAAGAAATGATTAAGATGTCATAATAAAATGTGTTACACATGTTTACATTAATAGTTTTTTAATAAATAAAAGACACGGGATTTTATTGCAATTACAAGTTTACACGTGTACCTAATGTCATTAAAATGTTTCAGTTCCTACTTAAGACACAAAGGTCTTGTTAAAAAACACAAAATGGCGACCAGACAGAATGCGACATGTTTCCGGACCTGTGTTTATAGGAACAATTTTTCTTATCTTGATCCGAATGTGTACAGTGAGGACACCTTTATGCGTTACACCGCAGATATATACTGCAAATTTTGTTAAAATATTAATTTAATAAAATTAGTAAGTCAGTAATCAAGCTAAGTTATTTGTTTAATTTTATCTGATACATAGAACAGACAGTAAACACTGAAGTTTTATGTCGCCCGATTCTTGTAATTGTTATCGTGCAAAACGAAAAAATTTAATTTCCATAACTTTGTGACCATTAATTTACAAAAACCAACTGGGTTACAGGTAACTGCTATCATTTCACATTTGTATTAACCGTGATAAACACTTATGTTAGTGATAGAATTTACCGGGAATAACAAATATTAATCCCTTTAATATTATTTATAAATTTTCTACAAATAATGCATCCTTGAATGTGTAAAATTATTCAGAGTAGAAGATAATTAAGAAATACGGTAACTTAAAAGAAGAGACAATTTTCAAATAAATAAAAATATAAACATTTATGTCATTGATTTCAGATAGTGTAAAGTTAATTGTAGGTGATGGACATGTTTTTCTAGTTGATTGAATAACTTTATAAACAATTTGCTACAACACGTTTAGAGACATTAAAAATCTGATGAGAGTAGTGACAACAAACGACCTTTAATTAACCTTGAATATGTATCACCAGTAAGATTAATAGAAATAACGACACAGTTGTAGGAAAGGTTAAACTAAGGCGTTATTCTTGGTTTGTACTATAATCTAGTGGAAATAATTTGAAATGTTTCTGTAGATATCCTGGAAAAATTATTACGAAATATATAATAGTTGCGACAAAACATATGTTAGGCATAGTAATAATGGAACAATATAGTCAGTTATCTGGAGCAAGGTTGTATATTTTAAGACAACATTTTTATATGGTTGGTAGTTCACAAAATATTTATTTTATTTCAAAATATTGTCTCTGAAATCAGACTGAACTGATTTAAAAAAAAAAATGTCATTTGTTACTTGAATGTTGTTTTCGTGGGTTGATTCGTCTCACTGCCAGTCCTGTGATTCGCAGCAATCTGCTCCTCTCTCGTCTCCTCCTTTCTGCACACTCCCGCTTCGCTGGCACTCCTCTTGTACGCACGCACGCCGACACACCGGTAATCAGCCTACTCTTTCTCAGGGCACAGAAATTGGGTCGTAATTTAATCTTAATTATTTTTGGTGCTTTCAGCGTGCACCTTCCCGCGTCTTGAGGTGTCCTCGCGATAACATAGGAGTATCCCGGATGGATAAACCTTCCCTATGCGGAAATCTTCACTCACGCGAGACTAGCACTATTTACAAATATTAAATAGCTTATTTTTTTTAATATTGAGTTCGTACCCAGTCAAGGTATCAGTAACGGGTAACTCGTCGCTAAATTGACCCTGATCACTCGTACAAAAGCACGTTTCTGTTCGGAAAACTCGCGCAGAGAGCACGTCCGTAATATTCGAGCTGCAGGCTGGAACTAACTAGATATTCGTCGGCGGAGACCCAATCTTAATGGAAATTGGGGCCGCTGATTGGTCGAAACAGCTACCACGCGATTGATGGCTACAACTAATAGACGATTTCTTGAAACGATTTGCAGATTTCTGCAGAAGCAGGTATAGATTTTATCTATGAATTTTCTGACTTCTAAAAGATAAGGACTTTATAGAAACTGCTTTTTGCTAACTAAATCCCTATTAACATACTACGTAGCAAGTCTCTGATACCCAGAAAATATAGCGCTATTTAAGATGCTTGCGCTGCCCGAATCTCAGTTCGGTACGTCCATTTATACTGGAGCTATTCATAAAAATACGAATGACACGCGCACTCGCGCACTCGCACCTTTAACTCGCACATGACATGATCACAGATACATTTATGGGCATTTTAATACATAATAGTCTTTTACCCAATTCTTATTTCAATACTTACATCTAATTTACATACTCAAACAAAATCAAATTTTATCTTGTCTATAACGTCATAAACCTGTTATAACAGCATGTAGTCCTGGCTACATTTTCCTTACTGCAATGTTCTATTGCATAGTTTAGTATAGTTTATAATAGAAACATACAAAATAAGTAACATTGAAAATAAATACATATCTTTTTTATCTTATAAAAAGGGGCATAGCTTATTAGGAAATTACGTGACTACTGCAATTAAAATAAATTGTCGAGATGTCGCAGATACGAGTCTTATACGAGAACACTGAGCAACATATGGTGGCAACGACTGCAACGAATTGCTACACAGCCTCCCCTGGCTCACTGATACAGTTCACCCGTATTATTTGTTTAGCTTTAGTCTAGTTCTGAATAAAATTCAATAACTGAAAAATTTTTATTGTCATTATTTTCTGGAAGTGACCGGAATTAAATACGCACTTTTGTAAACACCTATGAAACGTTGCGACTGTGCTGCGCAAAATTAAGACAGGAAAACACAAAAAGAAAAAAGTAATGTGTTCAGACTTTACGGTAAATTGTCTTATTACATATATTTACGTACACAAAATTTTGTACTTTTAAAGTAAATTTACGCACAAACTGCAAACACACCAGTAAACACAAAAGAAATATACAACAACTACTTGTTATTCTGCTTCTAATGGCCGTCCCAGATTTAATTTACAGCATTGGTTATATGGGGTACACTGTTGCCGGGTTTCGTGTGTGGAAATGCGTATTCGGCGCATTGAAGGCGTTTGAAATATATTTTTCCCGAACAGCGACGTCGGTTTACTGCCAAATGGCATTAAACTATTTCAATTTTATCATTGAAGGACTACACATTATTGTACAGTTTTATTGGTGTTTTACTTATGATGTAAATACTTACGTGTTAACAGTTACGTGAACAGTATCACTCAGTTCTATGTATGAAAATAACATGAGGTTATATACCAAAAAAAAAGCTTTACTTTACCTCTGGAAGTGTGTTTATATTATTTAATGAATAAGCGGTGTAGACAGTCAATATAGAATATCATGTACCTAAGCAAGGACGAAACATTTGTATTACAGGAAAAGCAATTATCTAAAATAATAATTGTGAATTGTAAACGTGCAAAATATTGTACTCTTAAAAAATACGTGACGTTAAAAGTAATATAAAATTTATACTATATACTATAGGATTGTACACACGCACACGCGCGCGCGCATGTATATAGCCAGAGTGTAACGTAAAAGGTGTCCTCACTATACAGATCCGAATTTTTTGTGTCAATACAAGAAAAAAGTTCGCGTACACACAGGTCCGGAAACTTTATTTTCAGTCTGGCCGCCAGTTTGCACTTTTTAAAGAAAACTTTATATATCAAGGGATAACAGAGATATCTTAATGAATTCTGGCACATATGTAACGCTTATACGCTTATACTGTATGGCTATCTCAAGAAATAAAATAATTCCTCACAGACTGAAAATTTTAATACACACACGGACGGCATTATTTAATTATAGAGATAAAAAAATCATTAAAAATTTTATTCATTGCGCTTTGGCTTTTAAAATGTGCTTATAATGAAGAAAATTTATTGTAAATAAAACGTGGTTAAAATTAACTCCATACATTTAATAATAGGGTAACAGTCACTGGTTGATTAAAACGTTGCTCTAACACCTACAAGTAAAACTTATAAATTTTATAAATTTATAAAATATTTTTTTATAAAGACGGTAATTATGTTAGAGACATGTAATTTATTTAGAAGTGTCCAGCACAGCATGTAGAACATCAATAAAATTTAAAACTCGTTAAAATTTGTACTTCACAATTAGTACGAATGGCAACATTGGAACGACAGAGCTATAGGAGAAACGCATTGACAGCGCGACAGCTCCTATAAGAGCCAATGCTGTAAATTATACCTGGGACGGGAATTAGTGACATGCGATTGTAATTATTGTTTGACTGCAGAAGACTTCAGGAAAATCGGGTAACGTTCTAACACTTCTCTCTTTACGAATTTGAGTTAAGCTAAAAATTTCAGAAGGGAACACTTGGCTCGCCTGATGTATTCTCCATTCAAACATATGCTTAATGTTTTACGTAGACGTCTTGATACTTTTATTGGCAACATGAAAATGCCTACAATAAATTAACTGATAAAATGTATACTGACTTATATAACCATACATAATTTATAAGAATATTGGTTTATATAATATGTGTGTTACTATGTTATGGGTAAGCAAAGATAAGTTAATATCGTCTAATGTGGAATAAGGTTTAATAAAAATTTATTAATTTTTAAATATAAAACATTGGTTAGGTTTTGAAGTTTTTAACCCTTTTTATTTTTTAAATTAGTCTGTTAACGACACGAATTTAAATAAAAATAAATTAATAATCTTGTAAATATGCTTTCTGAAAGTTGCAAAATTTCGGTGTGTTTGAATCTATATGCGTTTTTAGTTCAGTTTTTTAATGCCCGGAAAGCGTGAATTGAAACAAATTCTTGACGATCCGGGAGGCAGAAAGAATTGAAAAACTAATCAATTTTAGAGAAATAATATACCTGGCCACATTAGCGAATATTCAGTGTTTAATGCGTTTAAATTTTATGCCGATTCTGAACTTTCATGAAGCAAATGGTAACTTACTGGGTTGATAAACTCACGTCGATAACATTACAGAAAAAAATCACTTTGCAAACTTACGCAGAAATGTAATTTGTTAATGTTGTAATCGTAAACGTAATGTCGTAACGTTGTAAAATAATCATAATTTTCTACAAGAAAACTATACTAAATACATGTTTCATTTAAAGTAGACATACAGCAGTTTAATGAAAGCTTATTACATTATTACTGTGGAAGTGAGGACATAAGAATTTGGTGACTTCATGAATCAATAATAAACGAAATGTTAAAAAGCTCATCCTCAATAAATTATCACGCGCATAAAGAATTGCTCCTTTCTTATTATTATAATTAAACGTTGATTAAGCTGTAAAGAACACTACCAATTGTACAAACATTTTTGAAGGAATGTAAAATTGGTTGCTATTTTGTAAATATAATCTCAGAAAGAAGAATATCCGCGCAGTAAATAGTAATAGTCTTTAATTTTATCTGAAGACACTGAAGACTATTAATAGTGATAGTTTTTATCTGAATGACATTTTAGATCGAGTAAGATTATAAAAAGTATGTAATTTAGAGAATAAGTATTGACATTTGCCTGTATTTCTGTAGATTAAAATGCAAATTTGGCGGTTGTCAATTTTCAGCGCTAACTAGAAGCATTCGCTGGGTGGGCCGAGAACTGAAGAGTTGCCGTCAACAGTACTAAGAGCGCGGCAGTAATATTCTCGCGACTTTTAAAGCGGCTTCGGCCTCAGTCAGGCTGTTCTGGACCAATAGCGTAAAAAACCTAAGTGTCCACCTACACTTCAAAGTCACCTGGGACACACATACTCATAAAATTCGTCAAGCCGCTTTCGCGCAACTACAAAGACTTGGGCACGGGCTTTCTATTCCGCCCACCAATCGAGGAATGCTTCGTGCCCCTCCACTAGACAAAATAAAATAAATACATGTGAAACGACCTAGTGGCAGGAGCCCAAGACGGGACTCGGGACATCTCCGCCTTCCACGAGACGCGCTACACCCAGTCGGGTAAGACTGTCTTTATTCATACTCCTACGAGGGCGTTGAATATCTCTGCTCCCGCGTCACTAAAGATATCCGTCACGGGTAAGGTCGAAATGTCTGAAAGTATTTATAAACATTGGAGACCACGGTCTTTCCAGATTTCGATATCTATTGTAGGTTTCGTATCTGAAGATGAGCTGGAAGGCTCGATAGCGCTAATCATGAATTGTGTATACAATGGTTTATACAATGCTTCCATTTTCTGTGTGTGAATATAATCACTAATAATAATTTATTATGAGATTACTTTTATTATTAAATAGAAGTAAGTTATTTCTTAGTGAAATCCCACTTGAGTTAATGAATGTAAATTACTGTGTTTACGCCTGTTTGTGAATGTAACTCCTGAGTGTGATATGTGACGTTTCATTGTAAAGCAGAGTGTATATACAATAGAAATGTTACACGCAGAATGGTTGGAGCCCCCTTCAGGCTCCCTGTGTAACAAGGCAATTAGTAAATGGCATTACTATCAGCTAGTAACTGCTTCCCAGAATATGTATTTAACTGTACTGCCGTTCCATTTCAGTAACACCTTGCAGCGGTAAAACACACACCAGTACGTGACTTGTTTGATTGTTTAGGATATAGGTCATCAGTCAATGTAGTATATGCATATATAAGTACGTAATTAAGCGTGCTGCGTATATTGGCGCTGAGTTGTTATATTTATTAAATGTAACAATTCTGCTTCAAACTGTCTGCGGATGACGACGAGAGTTATATCCTATGTTTTCACGTGGCAAAATTCTACAATAGCATAATTATATGTAACATTAAGGATATAATGCAGTATCCAGATAAACAGTTCAAACGGCTTCAATTACCGTTGCATACAATTTCGTACAATTAACAATTGCAGTCTACCAAGTCTCCATTACGATCTGGCATAGAATGCAACATTAGACGTTCTATATGGTTTAACGCGACAAGACGTATTGGAGTTCCTCTCTAATCAAATTTATATGATTACTTTAAATTTTTGTTCCATCTCTTTATGTCATTATGAATATATACGTATGTCAAAATATCATAATTATTAGGTAATAAATAGTCATAGTCTGTACAAGACTATAAAATGCACGTCTAAATAACATTTACCTCAAAATAATTATTACATAAATACGATGATATAATCGATTACATAAATACGATAATAATAATTATCATTAATCTGTAACAATATTAATTTGTGAAAGTTTTCTTTAATTCCAATGGTAAAAGTCAGGTGAGATTAATATATGAATATCTAACGTAGTTTTACAAATAAGATAATTAATGAGCAGTTATCTGATCTTAATAGATAATCTTACTCAAAACAAACAAAAAGAAGCTGGTTCGTACTGTGTAAATACATATATACATAGACGACGCATATTGCAGCTTACTTCACTGTACAGCTCCGTGTAATGTGTAGGTTTACACATTTTATGCGTATCTGAGGACAGTGAGAGGGTTTTGCGGAAAGGCTGACGTAAATTGTACAACGTGCGATTCATAAACGTTTGCCAATTTAAACTCCATGACACAATAAAAAACTCCATGAGCACATACAAACTGACACTAAATAGTTTACATGCGTAGTGTTTCTTTCCGGTGTTTCCGTGCGCAACACAACTGTAGCAACAAAGATAAGAACGCTCCATGTATTTATAATTTATTTATAATGTATTTACACAAGTATTTGTAATATTTGTGTTGTGTAGGGCAATATTTATCATTTTATTTTGCATCATTGCCAATATTTAAACAAATGTCTAATGTATTTTTTAAATCGTACAAGTTCCTGTGTATTTTGTTGCAATGTTTGTCTTCATTAAGCATCTTCTAGTTTAATATATTTTACTTCTTCTGTACGAGAATTTCTGTACGATTTATAAATTCATTTTTATAATTTTGTAGTCGCTAATGACCGATGCTGTTGGTGCGACCTGATAAATAAATCAATGTATAAAAAATATAAGAACGACAAATGTTTCATAAAATTAAGTGCTTCTACAAGCACAATGATTTTACTAGATGCTGTCATTACATGTATGTACATTAGGTAATACAAATATGAACTAACCGACTCATTACAGTTATCAATGTAATATAATCACGTAATGCTGCTACTTGTCAATTCAATTGAATTTATATTTTTGTTTCAAAGGTAGGTCCAAAACGTTGTTAGGTTGTTTAGTAAACACTGTTGGCAATATTTTGTACTGTGTTCAAATGAAACTCCTAATCTTAAGATTTGGAATTAAGTTGTTGAGTATTTATTACCACATAATGGTTTCCCTATAAAAGAGACCTGCGAAAAAGTATATGAAACATGCGAGCCTGCTGAATTATTTCTTTGTGACAATAGTTTTCAAGGTAGTGCTCAACACATGCCGCAATACAATTGTTACGGTAGTGGATTTCATCAGAATGTATATGAAAGCTCAATTAGCACAATGACCAACATACAAAAGGTGTGAGGTATATTACTAATAAGTTTATTTTGAACATTTACCTGTATAACATGATGTGTAGAACAAATATATTGTGACACTAGCACTAAGAAGGATCACGATAAATGTTGGTGACCAAAAGCCGTGCAAGCGACGCAACTGCTGATGACAGTAGCAAAATCCATCCGGCTGTACGGGGCTGTGTGGGCTTTCATACTCAAGTTGCCAAAATATTCCATCAGGATGGCATCAATGGAACGCTGAGGACCACTGCGGATAGCTCAGTACCACACAGTAGGCTTTATTAGTACAGCAGTATTAGTATCTGCCCGGATGATACCTACTAATATGTTGACACAAGAGAGAAAACTGAAATTTTAACGAAAAATTTCATACAGCTGCTAAAAAGGAAATGTAGTTATACACCATACGCAAATAGCAGGAACACTGGTATTGAGAATCTGGGAAGGAGGACCGAGAGAAATGTTAGACATAGGGGGAATAAAATATCGACAATAATCTGGACACTATCTGGGTTGCGTATATTGTGATTCGCATAGGCATAATGGATTTCACATATTCTTTGAACGCCACAGGTGGATAGTAAAATACACAGATGTTGCAGCAGATGATGATACGGAATATATATGGGTATGATTTATTCATATAAAGTTGGAAAATATTTCAGAAGCCTGTATAAGTAATGTAAATAATTTTTTCAACTGTAAAGAAAGACGTTCAACACATATAATATTACATTTTTGTATGCAAATTGTCTAAATGACTTAAATATAGGATATATTTTTTTACCACAAAAATATGTTGTAATCACTGAAAGTCTTGATCGAGACGATCCTTGTGTCTTTAATGACGCAAAAAAATATACTATTGGAATAACAAAGACTGCTAAAAGATTAACCCGACTTAAAATGCGAAAAAATTTTGAATATCCAAATTACTGTATGGGGAACACACCTGTTATTTGTTGATGACTTTAATCAATTTAATAATATAAAAATCATCTAAACTAACATGAAAATATTATAACTTAAGCTGTATTTCCAAATAAACGAATTATAAAATCATTCCTAAATAAGAAAAACGTGTTTTTGTGAACGTGCAGCGCACTTTGTAGTAATATTTATACATTAAAATTTCCTAAAAATCCATGCTGTTCGTCTTTGTCACGTAACTTCAATCTTGCTTCCTTCTCGCGTAGTTGGTATATTGTAGGAGGAATACACGGTGAATCATTCTTTTTAGTATATTTAAAAATAAGCAAATCCAACTAAATTTTATTACGCTTACCAATCTGAACGTGATAAAATTAATAATATTTCTGTTTAACGTTTCAGTTAATATAGCAGAATTTTTAACAGAATTAAGTGCACTAATAATCTTACAAAACCAGTTAATTTAAGATATTAGCAAGACAGAACAACCAATAAAGCATTATTTACACAAAAGGCTACAATTAAGAAATCTAAGGAATAATTGTTTCTTCTTTTGTGTTAAAAGTTATACAATTTTTAGTCACATGTCTAGTTATTAACTATTTGAGTGCAAAAATCAGCTTGCTCTTCAGTATAGAAAAATAATTAGTATAACAAGTAAGTGATAAATTTAAAATTTACCAAAGCTTACTTTCCATGAGCTCAAAGCCATAAATGGGTTCTTTTTTTTAAACATAATTCTGAATATACCGGGGTATTTTCAAATTACGAAGTATAAAATTAAATACACCATAATTAAATTTCGGGACCAGTCAGACAGAACACAGTGTACATGAATGAAGATATAGAGTTAGGTCGTTCTCAAGTTAATCTCAATGATAGACTCAGATCCACCTGAATCACAGAGGAGGAGCGGGTGTATGGGCATAATGTTAAAGGTATTAGGGACTTTCACCAAGTAAAATTAAATAACATTTTATGCATATAGAAACAATGATGTGTGTAAAATTTAAAACCCTATGACGGCATTCATTAAATTAGCTAATAAAATCTTAGGCTTATGTACACATAAATACACATCCATAGGCACACATATGTATGTGTGTGTTAGTGTTTCGAATATTGTAGCATGACAGATTTTCCACCACTAATTAATTCAGTTAAGATCACAAAAAATAATTATTTTACATACACTCCAAGAATATCAAATAAAATGCAAATTACTTCAAAGGAAAAAACCACAATAAAAGAAAAACAATCATTAAATTATAAAAAATACCACTATTAAAAGTCAAAGAAAGAATTAAGGAAAACTCATATTAAACAACCAGGAGATTACCCAGGAGATTAGGAGCAGGAAATAAACAAGATACCCCAAAATTAAGAAAAAGGAATAAGATTAGGAGTTGTGATGAACAAAATACCCCAAACACAAGAAGAAAGAAGAGTAAGGTTTATTATCAGGAGATAAACAAGATACCCTGAAACCAGGAAAGAAGAGTAAAGTCAGTATCAAAAAATAAAGAAGATACTCCGAACCAACCATCAGTCAAGATAACACTGAGTACCTTGGTTTACCCAAGATTGAAAACAAGAAGGAAGACGAGAAGAAAGGAAGAAATAGAATGGAAGAAATACCATAAAAAACCTATTATTAACTACCATAAACCCCAAACCAATAGATACAATTAAAGAAAGTATAACATCCCGAAACCCTATAAAATTGTAATTATTAATAAACAAAAGTGTGGTATAGTATGATAAGAGGTGCACCAACTAAAGTTATTATGTGATAAAAAATAAACAAATCTTCACAGTCCATTCTGACTAAAGGTCTGGTCTGAGATAATAAGACTCAATATAAGTCAGAACCACCAGTGAAAGTGTACTAGTGTAAGTGTTTTGAAATATAATAAACTTGAAGTTGTAGTGTTACTATAACTTAAACTATATGCTATAAAACAACTTTTATATTTGATAATTAATAAATCATGAAATAATAAAATGGAAGGTATTTCCAATATTTTATTATTTTAGGTCAGTTTGTTATATCAAGACATTCATAGGAATGAAAATAACAAAGAAAGTGTGGGTGGAAATGGTTACTATATAAGGGGAGGTTAAATAATAGTGGTAATATCAAAAAGGACTGGTAATAGTTTAAGTGTTAATAGAGTTAAAACGTTTAAATGGCTAATATTGTTCAAAGCCATGAACTCCATATTTTTGAAAGAGTTCTTATACAATAAGATTTATATGTTCAGAATACGTTATATTAGTTAAATAACAGCATACATACCAATTAAAATGTTTCAGTATGTATGCTGTACTAATTAATAA
The DNA here is from genome assembly GCA_034769895.1 of Magicicada septendecula. Lineage (NCBI taxonomy): Eukaryota > Metazoa > Arthropoda > Insecta > Hemiptera > Cicadidae > Magicicada > Magicicada septendecula. The sequence continues at coordinate 160,787,094 of CM068375.1, forward strand.
AATGAGTTAAATGTATGTTAACTACAATTTCAGCAAACATGTCCAACTTTACAGAATGCTGAGTGATGTTAATTATTATTTTTGTAACAGTAGCATGAATTTGATGCTACACATCTCAATAAGTTTGTAAACAATTTTATTTTATGTCATGATAACTATTAAGGAGTAGAAGTAAATTTATTTGAAAAAACCATACATGTAAAATACTAAATTCTAGGCCAAATAATGAATTCATAAAACTCAATATAAACCAGTTAATTCACCAATGAATCATGTAAACTGACAAGATTTAGGTAAGGTAGGTCAATTAACAACTACTGTAAATGAACCTATGAGTTAAAAGGGTAATATAGAAAAATACCTTAAATTACTGAAAATTTTTGAAATGTATAAATTAACTATTTTTAAAGAGGAATGTTAAATTCAGAAATTATCACTAAAAAACAGTTCAAATATTAAGTGTATATGTAATTAAGGAAAAGAAAGGATTTGTGACCATTTGAAATTTATTATAATGGTACTAATAACTCTTAAAATGGCAGTAAAAGTGTAGAAGGGCGGAAACCAAGTTTTGGGCCTAGATTTCCAAACAGACAGAAATTTGGTAATTTTAACAAAAATCTCAACAAATATGGACTATGACATATCAAATTAAACAGAATGAGATAAATAAACCAATTATATGGTTAATAGTTCATGAAAGCGAATAATAAACTAAAATTATTCCATATATAATGTAATTTGTAATCATGTATATGGGAAGTAACAATTATTTTTACAATACTTTTCCAATATTAACTGGGCAAGATTTTTACTAAAGTGGAGGAAGTTAGTTAGTTCTTTGTTAACGTTCAACCTGAACAGTCTATGCGGAATTGCGTTCTTTAAAACCGTATAATGAAGTGCTAAGGTTACAGAAAAATTTCTGTGAGAAACGAGAGTTACTTAAATAAACACTTTTCCAGTCAAAACATATAAAAACTTCAACGACAACAGTGAAAACGAACACCACACTACATAGTACCAGTGAATTAAAACATTAAAACTACATATTAGTAATAATTCAAGCTACCATAGAATAACCATTTTTGAGTAACGAACAGACATAAGTGAACACCTCTAATATCAAACAATTAACACCAGTGGACACTGAACACTCATCCAGACTACCCCAAACAACATACTAGACAGTTTACACAAGTTCGGGGATCTTTAAAACAATTATAAAGTTAATTTTATTGTGAGATTTGCTCGCGACGAATATTACAATAACCTCGTCGATTTAGCTGGCCGCCATGATGGAAAAACGATGCAATGCCACCAACATCGACTGACTTCACAGCCTACAACTGGTCTGATACTCAACTATATTAAACATTTTCTATATTTTTATTCACAATTGTTAGATACTAGTTATTTCAAATTATTTATTGTAAATGTTATACTTTCTCGTCCTGCCCTTCTCTGACTATTATTAAATAATCGCTCCAAGAACCTTTTATAATAATTATATGAATTTTTAACCTGTATTAACATATCGATTTATCCCTGAGACGGAGTCGACAATTGCTCGAAATCGATTTAATATCGATTATTATTTATAAATGTTAATAAATCAATTCATTTCAAAAGTGTGGAGTAGAAAATTATTTCACATTGTAATTTAAGGTTTTTAATTAAGCAGAAGACTTCCTGAAAGAAGAAAATATTAACGAAAGGTGAGATACTGGAGCAACACGGAAAGTCGTTAATCGATTGCTGACAGGAGTTAATCTGTTTAACTCCGGATTTTGTTAATATCTTTCAGAAGTGCGAATTAAACAAAATTACCTTCCAGAATTTTAGAAATTTGTTTTAAAACAATAAAACAGAATTAATTACAAATTATATACACCATAAACAAACATAAAAAAATTTGTTTTTTCAGAAAATTTTTTTTAATAAAATTTTTTTTTTCTTTCTTTTATTTGTAACGACAGCTTACAGGTCTGGTTACAATATTTATATTTATGTTTTCTTATTTTAAGAAATAATTTTGAACTTTCAATTTCTTGAAGTTTAACGATACCTACAGTATCGTTTAAAATGTCTCTTCGATTTTAGTTGTCGTATTAGGGTCAGTTATATCACACGACCATTAAATACATTACAACCGTTAAGATATACTAGACCGATGAGTTACATCATACCCTGGGCCAGGCAGCAGGTTTAATTTTTTCTGCTGGAATTGTAATCAAGATGTTTATTGTTTTATGATAGTGAAAATATCTGTCTATGTATAGCAGTTTATAGCAACGTCTTGTTAAAAATCATTGAGTTTGTTGTAGCGTGTAAATAAAAGTTAGAGATAGAGTCTAGTCACCAGTTTATTTCATCCTACACCTGTTGTGTTATAAAGCAAAACAATATTGTTTTCACAGCTGAAACTGATTACGTTGTTTTTTAGCTTTCTTTCTAATTAACACACTTTCTATTGTGCGCAGTTTCTGTAATTGTCCAACCTTTTACTTACCTACATAATAATATTTTCTAACAATTATTTTAGTCCTATCTCCTCTCGTCGCCTAAGCACCTACAAAAACAATAATTCAAATTTTTTTATATTTCTACTTTTTAACCGACTTATTAAAAAAGAAGGAGGTCCTACATTCGTCCGTATGTTTTTTTCTAAATGTTTGTTTGCCGATTATTCGAGAACGACTAGACAGATTTTACTAATTCTTTATTTATTTGAAGGGCTATATTTCTGAGATTCTCCCAGAGTATTTAAATTGGTATTTGACTAATATTGATCCAGTACCAGTAGAATAATCTATTTTATATTAACACTTGTGTTTCGACAATTGAATAGTACTGCGTTATTATAGTTAAGCTGAATGATTGGCTTTTGTTATTTCCAAAGTAGAGCGTAAAACTATATGGAGTACTTCAATACTCACAAAACGCATACAAAAAAATTTTGTTTAAAAAAGAAACTGTGATTCCATATCTTTGATTTCGTTGTAAGGGCGATTAGATAGCAATATCTATTTGTACTTAAGTGTAAATGAAAATCGACGAACCAAAGTTTATAATCAAATACCAATATGTAATTTAGCATAATAAAGAAAAGTTGCTTTTGTTCTATTAAAAGCAGGCATGTTGAATACAGGCCAAAATTAAAAGATATATTTTTTGTTCATTCTAACTAGTCCACTTTTGTCTCTTCTAAAATGTATATTTGCAAGAAATTAATAAGCTGCGTGACATGTGTATAACTATGTATGACCAGGTAAACTATTGCCTACATTATTTGTATTTTAAACTTCAAACTGCAGTGGAAGTGTGTACAACATTTGTTACATACAGTGATTAACACTGCTCAGTTTAGACTATGCTGAACAGCTACCACAATTTAGGTCTTGAGAACAGCAGTAATCCGCAACTGTATGGCAGGCACTTGAAAGTCTGCGGTCTCCCGCCGTCAATCCAGTTAGTTAGAACTGACTGCGCTTAGTGCTTCAAAGCCCATTACCAAGGTAGTTGTGGTATGGATGTCGCACATTTATCCTTGAATAATTTTCTGCAGCCAAATTGGAACAAAACCTCTTGAATGAATGAGACATGCAAGGCATTCTACAGTATATCATGAAAACGAATGTATAGTGAAATATTTATATTTTTGAAACTACGTAATACCTTAATGTGGGGATTTCTAAGTGCTTATTTCTTGTCATTCTTACCAGAATTTTGTAAACTATTGAACACTGTGAGTAAAGTATGGAAAAAATAATAAGTAACCTAGGCTATATTTATATATAAAAGCCAAATACTACTCATTCACTCACCACAAATACATTTTAATCCAGAACCTTGAAGACGAAAAACGAGAAATATGGTAGGCGGGTTATTCTTGTGGCACAGGTCCTCGCTAAGAAAGATTTTTGAAGAGTTTGATGTCTAACCGTAAACACTCACGGTCAAATTGCAAAGCGTGTAATACAATTTTTTTCTACTTAATGATTAGCAGATGACGCTGAAATTTGAATTAGCTTTCTCCAGAGAAGTATTTTAAAAAATTTATTATTAGTAACTGCAAGTAGCCAATACGGAAGGCCTAAAACCGAATTATTTTCTAATGATGAGGGTATTTTCTACGCTGAAGATTAAAAGAGGAGAATTTAAGTTAATTTTACTGAAAGAATTATTTTGTTGGCACAATGTGTATGTATAATATGTATTAATAAATACATGTTTTTTCTAAGCAAAGGTATGGAATATGTAAGAACCCGTGCAGAAGTATTTTATTCACTATTGAATCAAAATTCAATTCAATTTTACAAAAAAATTTAATACAATTTTGAATGCATTTATAGTTCATATTTACATTAAACATTCTTCAAATCAATTTAGATACAATTTTTCAACATCCATTATTCAGTTTTGTTAATATTTATACAGGACAACCTAAAAAACGTAATTATTATTGTTCTCATCTCAAGCGCACTTCAAATAATATTACATTAACTCTTGAATAAAAAAATTTTTTCCGATTCAATTTGTTTACCAACTATTGTGCACTTGAGGAAGAGCTATGGAATGATGGTGGGCAATCAATGATACACCATTGCCCTCGGTTTTCTACCGAGTTTATGATTACGACCCTTTCTTATAAGATTTGAGATATACTTATTACTTTGTAATGAACAGTAGGTGCTCGCTATTTTGTGAGACAGTAGGTAACTCTGAGACACGCGTCAGTCTGAGGACACGAAAAGGATTCCCTGCTTAGAAAGTCGAATAAGAGTGGTGGTCGAAACATCATCCTGAAAAGGAGCTTATCTTAATAGGCTGAGCTCGTCAAGCTGTCCAAGGTAAGAGTTAGACTAATCGCCGGCTTCTTTGAATACCCTTCCTTAAGCAGAGAGGTATCCATGCTTTACTACGGCATTACCACAAGCGCATCGTTACTACCGGTGGAGGCTTGCTATGGCCGTCCGGAGCAGTGCTACATAATGCAGCAACAAAAGAGAGGCCAGAAGCGCTACGCAGAAGAAGGCCACGCACGGTGGCGGTCTTCTGGTCTTCTTTTTTGTTATATTCTTGCCGACAGGTGTACTCGGTATGCAGCTAGTCTTTATGTGGGCGAAGTCATTGCTGCTCCTGACGAAACCATATTGGCGCTAATTCTGTTGTAATCCCCTTCGCGTTTGGGAGCTTCCTACTTAATTAACTTAAGCAACTTTTTGTAAGCAAATACAAAAAGCAGATAAGAAACCTACTAAAAGCTGAGGAGAGTAGAGGTTGCGTTGCGTTGGGTTCTGTAAGTAGGGCGTTTTAGCGTTCGCGGTTTGATTACAGCTTCCGGGACGTGCCCGATGCAGGTTCTCGGTCCTTCCAAAGGGGTTCCTAAAAGTGTATTACGACGCGTTAGGATAGATGGCGATTATACGATAGTTTTATTTGTCATTTTTACGTTGTTTATCATTTGATAAATTCATTATCAGAAATCCGTGCTTTACAAGCAGGATAATGAGACCATACGTCGAACCTCGACGTAATAAAGTAAAAGAATTTGCAACAGATTCAGTACTTGTTTACAGACGGAAAGAAGGGCCAAGATAGACACTTGCAAATTTACTATTTTATATATAAATATAATTTTAGTTATTTAACTTGTAGGAACAGCTTACTAGCAAATGTGAATAAAATGACTTTCTGATGCTGAAATTAATCTGACTCCTAAACAATTAGGAAGCAATATAGCAACGACAAACATACGAATTCAACATCTTTGATAAAGGCCAGCATGGCAGAATATCAAAATACAATATTTTATTCAGCACTACTGTAAAGATGTAAAAGTTTTGTATTCAGTGCAGTCTCTTCCGCTCATTTCAGATTATGAGTTCGCAGATTGGTAGCTCCCAAAGTTTTCAAGTTTGAAAAATGGTATACTGTACGATTATTACTTTTTAGTTACGTAAACGAGTATAAATTTTAAAGTGAATAGACATTAGAACAATGAAACTAATCAAATGCACAGTTATTTTATGGAAAGGTTGACGCAAGTAAAAACCAAGTCAAATTTTATGACTACCTTATTGGTTTCAATAAAATTGTAATTAGAATAAACAAATTCTTAATGAAGAGAACGAGAATCTAAAAAAAATGAGTATAAATCATTGAGTTTCCACGTCAAAAATACGTGGATTTTAAATAAGAGGCATGGATTATGTCCTTATTTCAAAATTAAAGAAAGTTGCTACGTTCTCCTAGAACCACTGTATTAACGAAAATGCTTGATTGTACTAGTGTAGGTGCTCCTATTTTATTTATGTATATATACATTAATTTTGCCAACAAATCGATTCCGATTTTATATGTACATTGAGGCTCAGAAATTCCAACATGTATTTTAAGTTTTTAGACTTTTGTTCACTTGGAGATAATTTTTTATTTATTTCTTTTTTACATTTAATCCTGCTACAGTCGTTTTGCGTTACATCTTGCATCAGTCTAGGTGATAATATTGAATAACTATTTCCTCGGCCTGTATTAAAACTGTCAAACATTGAGGCTGTGAACCTTCTTTAGAGATTGATAATCCTATTTCCTTTATCTGGGCTTATGGAAAATAAAAGTAAACCTACCCTATTTACGTGTGTTGTAAAATAAAAAGAATGCTCTTAAAGGAAGGAAAAGTAATCCTGCTTTCCGCTAGATACATTACTTAGGCCAATTACATTAGGCTACATATTTCAACTACTCCCATACACTCAACCACACAAGATTTTCGCTTCACCCTCGCTTCGTTCTTTTATCTTTCCTTTTTTGTCTGTCTCTTTCTTTTTATTTATCTATCTATCTAAATCACTGATTTCCTTCATTCTCTCATCTCATGTTTTCCTATCCTTTGGCTTCGTTTTCTCTTTTTATCTCTCATTCATCACATTATATCTTAATTTCAGTTTCATGCATTCTGCTTTTATGTTCCTGTACTTTATCTGTATTTTAATTCTACAATAGAGGTCACTGCTTCGCTAGATATAGTTATAACCCATATTTAAAATTCGTGTATTTAAAAAAACATTTTTTTTTAACTTAATAATAACAATAAATTTCATTTTGAATACGAGTGTATAGAGTGTGTGGTTATAAATATAAAGGAAAATATAGCTCGTACTATGAATACGGGATTTCTGTGTACCCGAGTATCTAACTTGTTTTAGTGAACTCCGGTCCAGACATGAATTCATAACAATAACTAAAAATGGATGTTAAATGAAATTTGGATTTTACAAAATACATTTTGCAATTCAGATAATGCAATCGGAAGATCTCTACTTAGATCCGTTTTAACAGAGTTATATTGACTACAATTAATGACAACCGTAATTAACAGTTAAAAAACAATTATCTTATATGCAAATAACGTGTAGAAAATTCCACATTTAATGCGAAGTTTGTTTGAACGTCGGTTTTACTGGTATTTTAAAAACTGACAAAAAGTGATGTATTGATAAGGCGACGCTGTCCATGAACAGGCCAAGTTGAACATGTTAAAAACGGCATATTTCTATATCTGACATGTCAGAGTTATTGCAGACTATAAATACGTCTGCTAATTTTAAACAAGGGACAGACGATAATAACTTTTCTACGGACACCCGATGTTGAGGACAGTAGCATTTTTATTGCTAGAAATAAGTGATATTGATACAATTAAGTAGACTAGAAATGAACACCGACATCACTAAGAGTAACAGATCTCAGAATCAATGTTTGTTAATTTAGAATTTAATTAATAAAGTTGTGTTAGTGGTTATAACTACAAACAAGAATTACGCTGTTGCACACCATTACGTTAAAAATTCCCGATTAGCGCTTTCAACCTTCACAGCTCATCATCAGATCACAAATATATGTGAAGCTTGAAAGCGCTAATCGGCGATTTTTTACATAGTGGTGTTCAAAAGCGTAATTTCTATTTATCTAAGACTTGTTGAAACAAAGGGAGAATAGCACCATCTAATGGCATACCGGCTTGGTGAAGCAGACACGAGATTGCTGTTGACGGGTCTAACCGCGTTTCCCACAAGTACTGTCACTTACTTTACAGTACGTATTGCTTCAACTCAAGATACAAAACATCTCGTCACTGTAATATGTTACACAGAATTTATCTCTAATAAACCGGCATTTTTATATATTTAGAATTGCAGATAACAAAGGAGGCAATATGGGTTATATCATAAAATTGATTAGTTACAGCGAAGGTACCGTTTTGTAATTGGTACCAAGTAGTGTAATGTTGTATACAACATTATGACAAATGGCTCAATATTTTCCCTCCCACCCTTTATTTTGCACACACATACACACACACTTTGTCGCAGTATCACGTACAAAAACGAAAACAAAAGGACGTATATGTGATTCGGTTACGTACAGAGAGTACTGAATAAGCATATTTTAAATGAATGAACCATAGTAAAAATTACATATCACCTATATATTGCATTGTAAAGAAAAATTCAGATTATAAAAAAAAAGGCAGTGACATGAAATATCTCAGATTTGTGGCTTAATGATGAGATGTAAATTATCCGACCTATCTGTTGTTGCGAAACCTGGTCTGTAACGCTAAAATAATGCTCGTAGCAGGAAACAGAAGTTGTATCAGTCTCATAAAATACATGTGTTCTTTCAATTTAATATACTATTTCCGTTCTTAGTTCATTCCGGATGTATACAAAGCCGCGTGGAACATCTAAAACGCTATTGGTCAGGGACGTTGACACTTTTCACACTGTAAGGAGTTATGTGCATACGCAGACTATCTGTATAGTCAAATGAGAGTTGTCTTAGCATTTAGTTTTTTAGTTTTACTGTGACAAGTGTTTTTTTTTTTTTTTTTTTTTTTTTTTTTTTTTTTTTAAGACGTTTAATCATCTATGTTTAGGAAAATATAGTAGAACTTTCTCGCCGCTGATTGAAAATATCGAATACGAGCGGGTATAATAGAAAGTGGTAAAACGTTAATAGTACTTAACGCCTTTAATAACATGCACGAAAAATACACGAGTCTTGCTATGAAAGACTAAGAGAAACTTTCAAATGTTGTGTTTGTAGCACAGAAGTTAGTTTAAAAAGACAGAAAATCTCGTTCACCAAGAAAAAAAATAAAACGGCAAAATACTGTTTGGGAACGACTTAGTTAAATTGACTATACGTTGTAAAATCCATACCTCTTCCGTAATAATGCTCAAATCATAAAAAACTATGTCTAGAACTTAATAATGATCCCGATGTACCTCATATGGGACGTACCAGCCGCCAAGGCTTTTGAAATCTATGGGTCTAGACCCTCTAAATTTTTTGGGTTTTGAATTTAAAAAAAAAAAAGTGAATTCTCTTTAATTTTAGATAGACACGACATTTTGACTTAGCGAAGAAATTATTTGCAATCAATCAAGAAGTTTAGGACGGAAAATTGCCACATTTTTTACTTTATGAGACATGGTACAGAGAGTAGTAACGTGTTCAAACTGTGAGTTGACACTGTAGACTATTACACTATTACCAAAAAATCGTATAGTAATTAATAGATAACGTCCCATATCATTTTGTGATGACTACACGTATCCCGAATAGTTCGTTTTGGAAAGATAATATCGTCACTTGTATCGGCTTAAAAAATATAAGTATTGAAGAAAGTTGTGTGAAAACTAAACTTTTAGGGTTAGGAAACCATATTATATGGTTCTCTGTTTTATGGTTTTGAACATTTTAGTTCTCTATTTAAACTGTAGAAGTCAGCATGCACTGGAACATACAGGGGAAACATATTTCTCTTTGTACTATATACACGTGTTTGAAGAGGGAAGCCATTTTTGTTGTTTACCTACAGCTTTTGCGTGAGATGGTCGTGTTTTGTTGTATTTTTATTTATTGAAAACGTATTTCAGGAATTATCTTACAGAAGACGAAATTAATTAAACCATAAACAGTTCTGCTCCGACATGGATTCATCAAATTCATATTCAGAAATCAGTGGTAATGTGTGTTGATAGTAGTGACATTGTGATGGGTGAAACAAATGACATAACTAACTCTTCTCAGTTTTTAGTTGAAATTATTGAAAACTCAAAAGACATATACAATAATACAAATTAATTTCATATACCAAATTAGAGTTCATGGTGTGAGTTATATGAACAACCACTAACCCGTGTGTGAGAAAGGGAGTAGTATCCTAACCTCAATTCATAAGACGTCTTTTTTCGACTATTTCAGTAAATTTCTTGATAAAATCAATATTTACGTGTAAACAATATAATTTTGTGTACAGTTGTAATCTGTGTTTAAAATTAGTTTTATAAATAATGTACTGCAAAAGAATTAAGTCGAGCAGAATTTTTTAAAGTGAAAAAGTGTACTTTTCTCAACTACAAAACACCATAACAAAATATACACCATATTAAAACAGAAGACATGTTACTTTAATGTACTGTTTACAGAGTGGATGTAAGTGAAGAGACAAATTTTAATTAGCCCTAAAACTTTCACAAAAATTCTCAGGACACAGAAACATGTAGGAACCGTAGCCGGGCAGGTCTCATTGTGTTAAAACGTTCGAAGTAAATGATATTCATGAAAAATCAGAGCATGCTGTTACAAGACTTCCTCCTTGTTACTGCACACAAAATTCCATAGAATTTACGCGTAGCCCGTTCAAGGGGTACGTTACCCGTCACAACAGGAGATATAGCCTAAGCTGCCAGACATAATAAAATTGATAGGAATAGTGGTAGATGAGATAAAGGCGGAAAAGTTGCGTTTTTAAAGTGGCGCCCTTGAGAATATTATCAAGGGCGAATATAAACTTAGCGACGAGCACATTACCTACATTTTTGTAGACAGTCTTATTAGGACTTATATGTTATCTTACAGCTGACTCAAGTGATTTTTGAAGTTCATATAACTTCCGACTCATATGGAAGGAATTCCATACTCTCTGACAGCAAATAATAAACGAGAGTACAATGATAAGCAGCCATAATTATCAAAGCTTCTATTTTCGTTTTAAATAAACTTCGTTTATTATTTTTTTTGCGATTTTTAAACACTGAATAAGAAACCATTATTTGATGTTATAAAATATTTCGTTGTCGCTCTGACAGTCACACAAATTTTACAATTGGTCAGGAATGTAAAAATTATCACATTTTATATATGTTTATTCATTATCAACATTGTGTGTATCCTGTCTGTACTGCTTCTCGCAGTGTAACACGCTTCTAACTCAATCAGCAAATAGCTTTTCAGATGTGCCGTACCTGTTTGTTTACATCAGGATTAAACTAAGAACGGAAACAGTATACATTAGTCTCCATCGTAACTACTGATGATAGCCCTAAAATCTATACCTACCCCAAAAAATTTTAATTACTTAAAAATTTTCAATGACCCCAAATTAGCAGTAATAAGAAGTAAAAGCATTATGGCATTAAGATTAATGGAACAATATTTAATGCGAGTCATTACTTTTATATTGTTGTCAAATGCATTCGTTAAGTTAGTAGATACAGACTAAATATAGTTTAGCCCAGATGACCGACATTGAATCATCGTGTCTCTATGAGTCTGCTTTGTAGTAGTAATATTTACAATAATATGAACATTTGTATAGTGATATCAGTACGTTCGTCAGAAATCACGTTACTTAGGTATTTTCTGCATAATACAACACAAAGGTCACAAGTACACGCACACGTGCGCGCTTATCTGCACGTATATTTTGGTCCACAGCCACCACAAAACACGTAATTCAATAACGCTTTATCAAGTAGCCTGAAGGTTCCGCCACCAATTTCTTAGCAACAGAGAATTTATAGCCCCTTGACAACTAAACGCTTCTGTATATGTTATCCGCAGCTTTAGCTTAGCGTCAATTTGCTACTTTCCTTTGTTACGTCGTAAATTTTCAGATTTTAATGTATAAGTAAACAGTCTCAAACTTTTTGTATTAGTTAAGTATTAAAATATAAACATCTAATTGTGCATGTTAAATTAATTTTATTTAAAAAACAAACTCATAATAATTATTTAAAATTTTTCCCCAAATATTTCAAGCCTAAACTAGATTTACTAATGAATTAATAATACAAAAGTGTTTTCTATATTAAAAGAAGAAATGGGGTGTTTCTTAAGTAATTTATTTGTATCATGAATTCTCGTACATATAAGAGGATGAGAGGGAGCCTCGTATGTAAGTATATCCGGCTACGATATGATACTGGATTAATCAGTATAAATAGCACTCCGTTCTCAACATGAATAGTTTACTAGCTATTGACTTGTAACACTCAAATATAATCTAATTAAGTTATTAATTTTATTAGGTTAATGTGAAGAGTAGATTATTATTAGATTCCCTCTGGTAGACGTCATATCTAATTCCTTTATACATTTCTACTAAATATGACCCCGTTAATAGTTATTATGTGATACGTAAATACGTTTCACCGGATACATAAAATCTTTTGTCCAACTATACTCAACTTCTTGAAACCGTTACGGCATTATTTCGTAAAAAACACATATAGTCTGTGTCCCGTACAGAATGCTTCCTTATGTCGATTTAGCGTGTTGTTAAATATTAATTAGTGTTACTTCCTCTTACAGTGTAAATTACGTACTAACTTCCTTCTAAATATATGATCCCTTTATTGAGCTTTACAGGACAAATGCACGACGTACAAATGTCATTTGATTGTGATTATAAATAGAGTGTATGTTGTGAGTATGATGAAGTGCAAAAGAGAGGAAAAGAAAAAAGAACGAGAGAGAGAGAGAGAGAGAGAGAGAGAGAGAGAGAGAGAGAGAGAGAGAGAGAGAGAGAGAGAGAGAGAGAGAAGAAGAAGAAGAAGAGAGAGTGTGTGACCGTTGACATCTATATAAATTTACAATAGGCCTATATGTAGAAATGTATTGCTCTATCTGTACGAGTCCCAATATACATTTGATGATTACTGCATCCATAATTATTTATAAATATAATTAAGGGGTAATTACATTATAATTCTTTTAAACTGTAATATTGTATTAATTCTGTTATGGAGCATTATAATTTTGTCTATATATTTCAATAAAACAAAATGTAATGTATGTAATTATTTTGCTGATATAAAACAAACTGTCTCAACTCAAACACAATACAACACAGACGCACATTCACTCAATTAATTGATATGGTTACATTTGATTTTTCTCTGTTGTCCGTACACAGGTCCTAATGATGACAATATTGCCGAAGCGTCGACACATATAATGTAAACTTTGTTTTATACCTAATGACGAAACTTGGTAAACCTTCAAACTTTAAAATATATTAATCGACGTTCACTAGGCCACTAAATTAAGGATTAATTTAATAATAGCTATTACCTATATATATCCATACGTTGTAACATATACAGATTTACAAATAATCTATGATTACAAAATTACACATTTTTTTATTAACAATTTGTTAATTAACAATAACGTATATGCCTAGTAACAATTATTTGTATGCCTTTCAATCTATACATAAAAGCTATACATATAATCTTTGTATATATAAAAGCGAAATACCACTCACTTATTCATACACACACTCATCACGAAATCTCCATAACTATAAAGCCTACAAACTTGAAATTAAGCACGTACGTTCCTCTTGGCTTCTAGGTGCTCGCTAAGGAAGTGTTTTGAAAACTTTAACGCCTAACCGCGGAAAACGCGAAAAACCGCTAAAAACCATGACTCCTATAATGCAGCTTCTTTTCAACTGTACGCTTCCTGGAAGTGTAATGTTTATATTTTTACTTTGCTTTAGGCTTTTGGGGAGTTACTAAACAGTATTTTTTTCATCTAAACTATAACCACGAGGAGGTGCGAAAATAATCGCGACACATTCAACCTGTCCCTCTATTCCTTTCTATTTAGCGTTTAGGGTTTATTTTGGGTTCTAAGTTCGGCACGTATATTCCTCTTCGCTTCCGGGTGCTCGCTAAAAAAGAGTTTTGTAAGCTTTAACGCCTATCCGCGAAAAAACACGAAAACCCCAACACTAATAATGCCGCTTTTTAGTTGTATCCTTCCTGCAGTACTTTTTTCCACCACCTTCACGACAGCAAGCAGCCGTTGTCGCCAACCGTGAACACCTGAGAGAACTATCTTATGATACCATTGAGGTGTCCGAAACAGTTGCTTTGAATGTTCCAAAATTAAATCAAGAACAGATGAAATCATTCACATCATTGGGTCTGATTCAGTGCAGTTGTTCTTTCTTGATGCTCCTGGTGGCACTGGCTAAACGTTCTTGAACAATCTGTTGCTAGCCACAATTAGGGGCGAAAGGAACATCGCCGTTGCCGTTGATTCCTCAGGTATTGCAGCTACCTTGATCGACGGAGACAGGACGGCTCACTCTACCTTCAAGTTACCTCTCAACCTGAATCATTCTGAGTCTGGACTTTGTAACATCTCTAAACAGAGTGACATGGCTGAGGTGCTTAGAGAAGCCAAAGTTATTGTGTGGGATGAGTGCAACATGGCCCACAAGGAAGGTACTGAGGCTCTGAACAGGACGCTCCAGGACATTAGGGGCCGCAACCGTCTTATGGGTTAGTTACGGTGTTTTGGCTGGTGACTTCAGTCAGACCTTGCCTATTGTGCCACGGGGGACACGTGTAGATGAAGTCAATGCCTGTCTCAAGTCATCCATCTTATGACCTAATGTCAAAGTCCTGTCCTTGAGAGTTAACATGCGTGTCCATCTCCAACGTGACTTTTGGGCAAAGGAGTTTCTTAACTTATTGCTTGATATTGGTGATGGCAAGATTTTGGAAGAGGAGGGAAGAATAAATATTCCTGGTAACCTTTGCGATGTTGTGGGAGATCTGATCAGCTTCAGTGACAGAATATACCCCAACATTCATCAATCTATAAAGGATTGCACTTCGTGGTTGAGGTAAAGAGCTATTCTTATTCCAACAAACGACTCACCCAACAGCAACTTTCTGCTGGAGAAGCTGCCGACTGAGCGTATGAGGTATGAGTCTGTGGACTCTGTGATGGAGGTCGAGGATGCTGTACATTACCCTGTGGGTTCTTGCGTACTCTCGACCCACCAGTAGTACCACCTCACGTCCTCTACCTCAAGGTTGGTGCTCCAATCATGGTGTTGTGCAATCTAAACCCTTCAAAACTGTGGATTGGCACCAGGGTTCTGCACAAACATGTCATCGAAGCCACGATTTTCACAGGCGTCGGTAAGGGTGAAATCGTCATCATCCCCCGAATTCCTCTGATCCCACCAGACTACCACTTTCAGTTCAAACATCTGCAGTTTCCCGTTAAGGTGTGCTACGACATGACCATCAGTAAGGCACAGGGGCAGAGTCTCATAGTGGCTGGTGTGGATCTGAAGAGTGACTGTTCATCCCATGGCCAGTTGTACTGGGGTTCTACAGAGTCAGTTCACCTGACAGTCTGGTCATCCTCCAGCCAGAGACCAAAAGCAGGAATGTTGTTTACAGGGAGGTCCTGAGCACTTAATCTGAGGGAGCAACTGAAAGTCTATGCTAAGCAAGTTATTAGCCTGGCTACGTATACCAAAAAAACAGGGGTGGTGGTGGGATCAGAGGGTTTAAGCCCATCTATTTTATTTTGTTAGACTTACAATAAAGGACTGTCTTAATCTCTAACAGAAACTTAGCTGACTCTCTCTAACTAAATAATACAGCGTAATTTTTAACAACTCATTACTTTTCAAGCTTTAATAGTTGATTGATCAAGCTTTATCAAATTGATCATATTCAAGCTTGATCATCTTCAACTTGATCGAGCTTAAATAGCTTAAATAGTTTCTCTTAGTTTCAAAATACGATATCTAAGCTTTACAAATAACCTATTTCTATTTTCTGATTTTAAAGTCTGTTTTTTTTCTGATAATCACCGTAGTGAAGCATGGGTATCCAGCTAGTAATACCATAAAAACTGAGTATTTTTACATTTTGTCAATCAGGCCTACTACTGTAAGTGCTCGGGAGACCTCTTGTAACTTACCCCGTCCACGATGTCCCATTTCTATGTTTATAGCAATAATGTCACTAAGTATACATTTTCTAATTTCTTTTTTGTACTCTTAATTTTTAAGAATCTTTAAAAAAATTAAACGTAATATAACTATAAACACGGAAAATATTTGGAAATAAAATTGGTTCAACGAGGTCAGTACCATCTACTTCAGTAAAAACACTTCAACGTAAAATACTAACAATAAAGACATAAAAAGGTATAGAATTAAGGTATATTAGTATAGAATTTACCTGTTGTGGAGCCAGTTCATGTCAAGGCTCCAACATTTGACGGAAGCACTCATTGGGCAAACAGTGGCAATTTGAAAAGGTACGTGTACAAAGGGGACGATGAAAGGTAAAGCAACTTCACTAGTTTTTACTCTCACAAGCCCTCCTGCATAGTTCCCACGATAACTACAACGCGAAAAGCAAAACAGCTACGCCTAATTCATTAAAGCTCTGGAGTTACGTTATGGGACCAACATCTGCACCATGTGAACTGAAAGCCAGAGGAGAGCATCCAGGAAGGGATTTAAAAATGTCGGCCAATTGGTCAGACTGGCAATCCCACAAGCTAAGGACTTTTATATGATCTTGATTTTCACACATTGCAAATGGCGTCAGAGACTGTAAGCCCTGAGAATTCCATGCCCAAGGCGTAGTGAAAATCCTCTTGCTCATGTTCTCCACTTTCAACCTGCTAAGTCGTCTCCCACATACACTAAAATATTTACATTTAAAATTTATATTTAACTTTTTCCTATTATACTTTTTAAAAATGTTTGTTATATTATGAATATATACCATACAGCATGGACTAACACTGTAAACAGCAGAATGTATAAAACTTTCAGGACGGTGACACAGAATGTCGTTATTCGGAATCCAGTGTCACACATTAAAAGCTGACAGAACTGATTTTCACACACTGTGGCGTCCTTTACGGACTTTTACGAACTTAGTATCGTAGTTATAAATGACTATGCTTTATAATAGATTTAAACAGACTGAAGAGACAATATGCTGAAAGTTGTGCAAGAGAAGAAAAAAGTTGTACGTTGATTCTGAAAACAGCAGGTTTTGCTGCAGCAATTCGGAACAGTCTTATCTGCTATCTTATGACTTAGTCCTACTTGGGAGTTCTAAGGTTCTACGCACATATGTAACACATATACTTGTATAATTACACATTCCTAATATATAGAAAATTACGTAAACATAAATAATTTACGCGTGCGGACGTGTATGTGTGTATACGTAAACGAGTAAATATATATGTCTTTCTGGAAGCAATACGTTCATATTACATTCAAATTTTTATTATGTATATTAAAATTTAGGAGCTTATGTTACGAAGGAGAAATATAACATACGAAACGGAACACAAGGT
This sequence comes from Magicicada septendecula, assembly GCA_034769895.1. Taxonomy (NCBI): domain Eukaryota; kingdom Metazoa; phylum Arthropoda; class Insecta; order Hemiptera; family Cicadidae; genus Magicicada; species Magicicada septendecula. The sequence continues at coordinate 160,804,596 of CM068375.1, forward strand.
ACGCTCCATGTATATCTTACGGAAACGAATATGTTCGCCAGTGGAAACGAATAGTTTCTTGCTACACGTAAAACACTTCCCCGACATAACACAACGCTCTCACATTACCTGTTAACGTTCTACTTTTGCCGCACTATAAATTTGCACAGACGTTCCTATGATCATTCAGACGTGACTGCAGAGGAACATACTAAGAATACAAAGGTGCTAGCTTATATCAATTTGTCATAAACTAGAGCGGAAATAGTTACATGCATAATACAGTACCACAATTTTTTTCAAAAACAATACCTTTAAAATTATAAGTATTCTGGACAAGTATGAATTATAGACTTAATGTATTGCAAAAATATTTAAATTGTTGCATATAGTATGATAACTTTCTATATTAGTTATTTTTTTATCAGTGTTACGGCTGGCTATATATTTAATTTTATAACATTTAGTTAGTCGTCCTTAATATTTTTCGAATACCATTGAGTTGAAAATAGTAATTGTAAATGTTAGTTCTGTAAAACCCAGGCATTGTGAATATAGCACATACTTATTATTTAACAAATAACAAAATATTAATTGTTAATAATTAATAAGATTAATAATATTAAATGTTATTCTAACGATAGATCGTAACGTTTATTTAAACAAAATGTTAAACAATGAAAGCGATATCTACAGGAATATAATATAGAGTTAAAAACGAAATTTGCCTTATTTAGCTATTTTTAATTACAATTAAGCTATTTTAGTTGCAGAAGGCAATCATATAGAGTTTTTCTAGCATTCAATAATTTTAGAACCTTTCTCAAATGCTGTTATACAACTAGGATCTATGTGTAACTCTTCTTATATAAAATATAAACACAAATAAACCTTTAATGTTTTGAAGAAAAAGAGGGGTACCAAATCATCTGGTAGAAATTGTTAAATGTATATATAGACCCAAGGATATGCGTCGCTGAGAATATTAGTAAATTGGAAATATGAATAGAAGGCCGAAACAGAAATAGGCCTACAACCTTTCTTGAATATTATTTAATGTGTACACAGATGAAATTGTACACGAGTGGAACAGTTATTTACTATTTTATAATTGGGACTACGGAGATTACAAGAGCATTTATACATTACTTTTTGCTGACGACAAGGTTGTCATATCAATTGACAAAAGTACTTTACGGAGAGCACTGCACGAACTTCATAAGGTAATTAAGATATATAATTTAATTTTATCTGTTGAGAAATTTACATCAATAGCTTTTTGTGGAGCATTTTCATAAAAGAAAAAAAAGAAAAATAATGACTCCAAATATTAATGACTCCAAAGAAGTATTGTCCAAATTTCATTGTTTAATTTCTTAGGATGTAATATATCGTATATTGAGGAGGTTGATGTATGGAATAAGACAGAACGCCTTAATAGGATTAATAACACAACCAAGCGTACCTTCAGAAATAAAGTTAACAGAGAAACTTTTTGAAAATTTTAAAAGGTGATGTCCATTGCAAGCTGCCTATTTGGTAGTGAAACTTAGACAATGACAAAAGCGCATGAGAATCTACTGCAAAGAGGAGAGATGAGGTTCCTAGACCAGTAGCCGGGTATACCAGGTTAGATAAGCAAAGAAATTAGCACATCCGTCAAGATTTACCTGTAAGACCAGTGAATGACACGGTGAGGGAACATAGACAGAAATGGTTTGATCACGCAGAACGTATGGACTCATCAAGAATGCCACACGTTAGTGCTAAATATATGTCTAAAGATAGAAAAAGTCTGGGACGGCCGATGAACTAATACAGAGATCAGTTGTAACAGCGGGCGACGTAATAGTCTTTGAAACTTATACTTGCACAGAAGAAGAAGAAAAAGAAGAATAGAATAAAGAAGGAAATAAAAGAAAAAAAGAAAAAGCAGAAGAGACACTTCGACTCTGAATGTGAGTATATTTGACTGAACAAAAAAATTGTTCTTTGGATACATTCAATACAAAAGAAAATTTGTTTTCTGAATAACAAGAAAACTTAATTTTTCTAGATTTTCTACGAGATTGGATAAAAGCGATATTAATGCCTCCGCGTACTACTTACGCTACCAGTATGGCAGGACGCAGAATGAATACTAAATTCGATCGGTAAACAACCAAATTTCTGTGTTCTCGTAAAAAAGACTGTGTTTTACAGTGATTTGCTTTCAGTCAATATGTTGTTACACATTTCTGTGGTTGAAATAGTCAAAGCCATCACCTTAAAGTCAGACCATATTTTCTAAACTCATAATACCTACACCCTCTACCTTTTAACTCTCGCCTCAAATCATTGTGACATTAGCCTCTTGTTAGCAATTTACCTGATATTTTCCGAAATAATTTCTATGTGGTAACTGTTGAACGACGTAGCTGTTGTACTTCTTCCAGCTCCTAATTGGATCGACGAGGGCTTTAAAGCATTCCGCCAGGTATTTACGGCGATCCTATCAGATGGCTCCCTTGCTGGCATTTCTCCGGGGTGACACGGTGGACAGATATCGTTTCTTCTGTCACAACGTATCTACATGTGTGTGCGCTTCCGCTTGTGACTGGCGTTCCATGTAGTCTTATAAATTATTTCTTATACTGTAATTTTAATTTCAAGAAGAACATTAGACCTTACAATATTTGTATTCTTAAATAAAATAATAATAGGGAGACAAAATAAAAATATTTAAGAGGCACAGTGATGTCAAAATATGACAACAGAAGGTTTTCGCTTTACCTTGTCGCATATATCCCAATAAAAATCTGAATGGTTTCCTAGAGAAACAGACTGTTTTTTCTACTTACTGAATTTAATAAATGTATTATTTTGAAACGATTTTAGCTTTACTTTGAAATAGCAAATTCCGGACGGTTTTTGTTTGTAAAGAGAGAGAGTTGAGCATTTTTCGGTTGTGGTTTAGCGTTTTCTATGGTACCACGTTAGGTCATCCTGTAAAAGTCGCTCGTTTATTGGAGGCGTACGCATAGTCTAACATAAGTATCCGTTCGCGAGTTCGCAACGCAGACACATAGCATATTACCATTATTATTGCAAACATTATTATAACACACAAAATTGCATTCTAAACTGAAATTAAAGAAGTTTAAAAACTTTGTCTTGACACTGTTATGAACAGAATGCTAAAAAATACTATTATGGACTGTCAAGTAAATACATGTAATGTAACCAAAAAATCTTAAGAAAGAGAAATGTTTTATTTAGTAAATATATTAATTACAAAATTTTAAACGCGTTGTGCACTAAATTGTGTAAATCATGAACACGTATGTACATAATAAGATCAGGTAATATTAATGCATGTTACATTGATAGATGCCCTATTTCTCAAGGACACTAAAAAGTCATGTGTATTGTGTTTACCGTTGCAAGATAGTTCTTAAATGGAACGACAGCTCAGTGACACACATTTGGGTAGCAGCTACGAGCAGATAGTATAGCCATTTACTAATTACCTTGTCGCACAGGGAACCTGATAGGATCTCCAAGCATTTTGCGGTTAACACTTCTAGTGTGTGTGTACACTGTCCGTTACAGTGACAAGACACACATCATCTCCAGCAGAGATGTACGCTCAGTTGCTTACATTCACTAACTGAACTAGTAATAGAGTAAGAGATAACTTATAAGTATTTTTAAATATAAAACAACTTTTAATATCATGCACTTTATTACGAGCAATTATGTGTTCGTAATTAAAGAGGCTAAAATAATTGTGACGTGAGACTCACTCATCCCAGAAGTATCCCCTAAATTCTAAAATTGTATCACACAAACAAAATACAACTTTTAATATTAGAACTGAAATAAAAAAATAACAATTTCTTCTGAGATCCAATCAATTGTTTTATTTCAATCTATTCATGTTTTACGTACCGAGTCACTTTATGGTTAATATAATTAAATTACCTTATTCGGTCCACTTTAGTGACACTAGCTTCTTTCGTTCAATGACGCGTTTCGGGATGAAATCCCATCTGCAGATACACAATATCAATTAAAACGTAAATGTATACCACATTTTGTGGTTATGTCATAATTTAAAATGTTTAAAATCTTTTAAATAAAATATACAAAACGTAACAACTGAATCGCTTGGAGCGCTCGCATGCATGCACGCTGTACCGCGATTTCCTTACGACTGGCTATAATTATCATTCAACCGTATAGCAGTGTCAAACAGGTTATTAGATCCGAAGTTCATTTGAGCATTTAATATATTATTTTTGGTTGTTGCGTTTTTTGTAGCTTTATATATTTCGAACTCCTCTAGGCTATCCGTTAATTTACCCTTCTTGCAAGTATGTAATGCTACGAAATTGTTTTCGAAACTAGTATAATTATGACCTTTTGTTATTAAACGTTGTGCAAAACTGGAATTATTATTATTTCTTTTAGGAATATGCTCTAAAAATCTTGTATAAAAATCTCTGCCGGATTGGCCGATGTAAAATGCTGCACAATTATTGCATTTTATTTTATAGACTCCTGATTTATTTTTTAAAGGAATATTTATTTTAGTTTTGAAAAAAATTTTTAAATTATTACAGGTTTTGAATGAAATAGTATATCCTTTACTTTTAAAAACAGATTTTAAAATATTTGGCATCAAACCAGTATAATTAGCTGAAATGAATTTTTTGTTTTTTATTATGTTGGTTAATGTTGGTATTTTTATTTTCTAAAGGTTTTTTATGTTTCATTATCATTCTATCAATTATTACTGGCCTGTAACCATTATTTAGAGCTATTTGTTTTATAATATTTACTTCTTGATCATAGTCTTCGTTATTAAGGGGAACACAAAGTAATCTGTCAATAAAGCTGTTAAATGCAGCCATTTTTTGGGCTGGAGGATGAAATGACTTAGCATGTATAACCGTATCTGCGCATGTGTGCTTTCTGTATATTTTGTATTTCAGGTCATTACCGTTATTTGTTATGTATGGTTAGATCCAGGAAATTAATAATTTTGTTATCTTCAATTTCCATAGTAAATTTTATTTTCTTATGTATTTTATTTAAATAGTTATTAAATGACTCGAGCTGTCTATTGTTACCATTGAAAATAACAAAGGTGTCGTCCACATATCTTGAATAATATACTATTTTATTGTCAAAATAATTGTTTTTTAAAATTTTAGTATTTTCTAAATGATTCAAATAAATATCAGCGAGGATACCTGAGAGTGGAGCAATGGGTTCATTTAAACTTGACTATTGTTTAACACAATTAAATTAACTGGTTAGTAGATTCCTGGAATACAATTTCTTATATAGTAATTATAAATCACATAAATTATATAATTTATTAGAAACCACATTTATGTGACTGAATAACTGATTACAATATACGGACTGATTCTGATAACAGGTTACCTTGTTACGGCTTAATATCAAGAAGTACCTTGTTATGGCAGAAGTTTCCATTGTCGGACTGCATATTTTCTGGTGTATTCAAACGCATTAGGTGTGTGTATGTGTGTTTCCTGTTTTCTAAAACACAATAATCGTTATATTAAATGTTCTATGTATCCCAAGTGTTCTGGTTTCCGTAATAATAATTATATTATTAATTATTGTCCTAAATAATTTAATAATCTGCTAATAAATAAGTAGTAGTTATTAAAAGCATAAAACGATTTACGTTGCTTTTAATAACTTTAAAAATTGTTTAAATGATACAGATTAATATTTGACCCTTTATAAGTCGGGTGGCAATACAAATCAGACACAAAGTCCATAGTTAGAGCAGACGGATTTGTGTCTCTAAAGAAGTTTTGTTTCGTCTTATTTTTTTCCAAGAACGGTGTCCGGCCTTATTAGGTTTTAAAAAATTCTTCTTGGTACACTTGGGAGAACGGGGCGTCGACGGCGTTCTCCCCTCTCCTTTTTGCTCAAAATGGAGGTGCGTGCAGAGCAGCCACAATGTTTGATTCCGCCTTTCCTGACGGATAGACTGTGGGTCTTGTAGCAGACCCACTGTTATTGTCTGCATTTCCGCTTAATACTACTGCAGTTACGTGTGATGTCGAGTGCACTTTAGCTGTATAATGCTCAATGAAGAAGGAAACGTAACAAGCGATAATACGTCTTTCAGCATAGGTGTTGACGTCATTGCCAGAGTAGACTTAACAGCCTATGCATAGCTAAGTTTGCCCTTGTTCGACGGCCAAACGACTTTCTTTAGGTTAGAAGCAGCTGGTTTTCTTTAACGTTTGCGCTCTTGCGTATAAATTGGACAGTTGTGTGACGTCGAAGAGTGTTGGCCTATATAATTAATGCACTTCATTGGTTTAACACAATGTTTATCGCTATTGACCGACTTCCCGCAAAAGAAGTTTTGACTCGGGCACAATCTGGATGCCGTGTGCCCAAAACGTACAGTAGAAACTGAAAACACTGCAATGCATAAAAGATGAAAGGTCGCACGCTCAGCCAACGGATACTTGCTTGTATTTTCTCTTGCAGTGTCGTTTTGTTAACGTCAAGCCGCGGCGGGCTGAAGGAAGGCGCCTGTCCCTCCCTGCGCACGGTCAGCCTCCTACTTGCTATGACTTCCTGGGGTGCTACTTCAATTGTAGTCTCCTCGTCAGTGGAGTTCAGCAAACACGCTTTGTGGTATCGAAAGCGGCGTGGAGACTCACTTCAACTTCTATCCCGCCAACCTTCTTCAACATGGTCGGAAAGTGTCGCAATCAAGAGACTGCCAGGCGTTTTTCTAATATCCATAACAGACAGTCCAGCACAGGATTTTACAGATTATTATAATGTAAGTGCGCTCACTTCTGTGTAGTCACCGTCCTTTCTTTTACTTTTAAATGCTTAGGCGCCGCCGGCGTAGTAAATGACGGAGCCAAAAAACTCTCCACATCTGCAGTAATGTAGTGCCTTCCTATCTTCACGCTCCAAAGAAGGATCTTTTTGGACTAGGGTTTTTAAGGAATCCCTCAGTACTAGAATTGCTTTGGGAAATTAAGATTTGAGTTCTACCAGTACCGGCGAAATAATAGACCACCGCGGCAGAGATATCGAGTATTACGGCTAAAATTAAAAACAAGAGGGTACATTCTGGTGCCCTGAGGCCATTGTTTATGACCCATGGTGCACGATCGTCCCTCCGTGAGTTATGGTGTATTTTCAAGCAGTAGGACTACATACAACCGTTTATAACTTACCTACAGCCGTTGCCCACTCCCCACGAAGTCATGATGTTGAAGTCTCGGGCGTAGGATTGAATTTCTGGGTGGTTTTCGTGTTCCTTTTATAATGAAAACGTAGTAATTTTGAATATTTTAAATCGGACGGAGATCAGATGTATGTTAATGTTAATACTTTTTCGAAAATTGAGCTGGTAATATAATACAAATTTGTTTAAAAAATATTTGACAATTTACTCATTGTTTAACACTGATAGTTAAACTAATAATAAATGAAATCTAAATAGAAATTTCTGTTCCTGACTTCTGTACTATTAGCATAGTTTAAAAAATGAATTAATACCTTTTAAACGTTAATAAACGGATTTTAGCTTTGATAAGTTTATCAAGTAAAGCCATGCCAAAGCTTAAAGTTGTCGTTAGTACCTCAACTTTTTATACAGTTCTTGATAAAATGCTACAGGAAATACTAGGTCTATTATTGTATAAAATATTACTGACCGATCTATTACTGAATTAACGTATATCTGTCAATTGCAAACCACAAACAAATTGTGGTCTGCAGGAATCTAGCTACAGAGGAGATTAGTATAACTGAAGCATTTAACAATGCTTGTGGCTGCTGATTAAAGCGGCAAACAATACTTGTTTCTATTTGGTACGAAATAAAGTCTATTGTTTGTTTATCTACGCTTAGTACAATTGTTTGTCTCCCTGTTTTGCCAAACCACAGGCTGTACCGTCATATGAGTGTGCTACGACGACAACGTCGTTACATTGCATAGTTGCTTTAAATAAAATTATACATCAAATGTCAATGACGGAGTTCAACTAATAAGCTGAAGCTTTAAAAAAAAGGAAGACATACGTAGTGCTAAATGTTATGGATCCACAGTTGACTAAATATTGAAGTGCATCACACATTCTGTGCATCACAGCGAGAATTATGATTCCTGATTTTCAACCGCATAGTCCAGTGGTTCCCAAAGTTGGGTGCGCGACAATGTTTCAGGGGGTCCGCGGATACTTTTGAGAAAAAATAGTATATACCATAATTTTTGTTGATTTTTTGTAGTCTAAAATTTAATTTTTAGAATCTTAAAACAATTAATAGAAGATTCAGTCTTTTTTCTGGTGCAAACTAATTGTAATTGTAAAAGTAATTTCAAACTAATGGCTTTAATTATCTCTTTAAATTATGTCGTGTAGCAGATCTGTTTATTAGTCGAACCGACTAGAGATCCGCATTAACGCATAACTAATCGCACTGTTTTAGTCCACGTATAAGCACTGTATCTCGCGTAAAGCACTGTAGCCTATCTAACTAAGCAAAACGTTTTTCCGTGTAGCTGGTTTTACCCCTATGTAGCTGGATTTCGAAACGTGTGGCTGGAAAGATAGAGCCGAGGTTGGCAAAGTTAGAAATAAACGTGATGTCGAGAGTGACTTAATATTGAAATTATCAGACATTAAACCTATTATTGCAGAGCTAATTGTTCAAAAGCAGCTGCATTGTTCACATTAAACTATGTTTGATATCATTAATATTATAATTATTCAAGTTAAGATAATTTCGATTTTAATATATTTTAATTAAAATATAAGAATTTGTTTGTTTTATTTCATAACTCAGACGGGGTCCGTGAAATTTTTAATTTTTTGAGGGGGCCCGCGGACTGATAAGTTTGGGAACCACTGGGCATAGAAAATCGAAAATCACAAATTTACTTTTCTTTTTTCTTTAGTTGTTTTTTTAATTTTTTCGATAGTATTTTTACACATCTTGGATTTTGTGCATCTGATAAAAAAATTGGTTACATTTTATTTTACAAATATGGTACACTTTATTCTATAACTTCTATATAGAAACAACTGAATATAAGAGAATAGTAGAAATTTGTCTACATGGATTTTATAAACCTTACAGAAATTACAGTTCTGATGAAATTTTAGGCCTAGTTCGAAATAAATTATCAAATGAAACTCTAACCAAAGACGTACCTCTTAAAAGTTTATTAACTTATTACTCGTACGCTTTTCACCTTACAAAGAAATATTTTTAACTAAATGTAGAAACTTTTGTGTGATTTAAGGCAATTAAAACATTCATTTTCTAAAATTTACCTAAAAGGTTTTATTGTTTTCTTTCTTTAATTGCCAATGAGTGTATAACTCTAGCAGACCAGTATTTGCTACTGTTTTTTTTTTAATAACAAAATATGTCTGTATGGCTGAATATGTGATTGTAAGTAATTATAATCGAAGTAGGTGTATACTATATGTAATCTTTGATGAGTGTGCAACGACGTGTATTTTGCTGACAGAATGAACTAAAACTTCACTGACTTATATTTTTCAAAAGCTGTTACCAGTGTAGTTATTTTGTAAAATTAAATCTTATTAAACCAGTCTGAAGTGGAACCATACAAATACTAAATTTATTAACATATAAATATATTATATTAAATTAAAAAAATCTACTCATTTAAATCGACCTGTTTAAGTTTATTTCTAGCTTGATTATAGTCTAAACACAATAACGTTATAATAAATCTTAATAACAATAAATTACATTTTATGCCGTTAATATCTGCGGATAGCAACTAGCAAGAAGGAAACAATTAATTGTGCGCTGCTTGTTGATAGTTTGTTACTGAATTCTTGGAATCTAACTACCTGTTCCTTTGATTTTACTCTGAATTTACTCTATTTAATTAACAGGTACTACCGCAGACATCCGACTGTCTCTGACAGAATTCGTGGTACAACAGAAGAGACACAATTGTAGCAAACAGAGCAAGAGTTAAACATGGATATAGAACAGTGTTCATAAATAAATGACCCATTAAAAGTAATGAAATTTGTTATTTTTGTACACACTTTAAAGATAGGAGAAGTGACTTGAACATTCCAACTCACCTCGAAGGTGCAAGTTGTTGAAAAATAACATTTATATTACTCGCACGACTATCAAAAAATTAATAAAGTTATCGACTTCATTACATATTAGAGTGTATTGGTGACCACACTTTGAAACGTGATGGTATAACCATTAAAGCGTTGAAGCAAAATGAGCTATAAATAGCAGATTCTTAGAATAGACAAATAAATAAATATTATAAATAGCATCATAGAATAAACAAAGAAATTCTTTCGCAATTGGTGTCTTGTTTACTACATGCATAAATGTGGACACTGCCCAATCATTCCTTATTGTTTTATCAAAAATATAACATTTTCATTTGCATGAGGTCATGTATTAATTAAACGTTTGTTTGTGTCTGGTTTTGTTAATTTTTAAATACTCCGGAGTGTAAGGTTTCCTTCAGTTTGACAGTGGTAATCTGTTTTTGTGGTAACGAATTCCACAGTAAAAACACAAATGTTGCTTTTTCCATAATAGGCTAAATACAAATGTATAAAAGTTACTTATTAAAGCTTACCTACTAAGAATATTTATTATATAAACGCTTTAATAATATCTGTACAAAAACGTAAACCATAAGCACTGAATTACGCAAAATTTTCTGTAAATAGGTTTCGAATATTCAACTATCATAATATAAAAATATTTTAAAAATGGAAAGCTTCATAATTTTTATTATACACTCTATTAAACACTGTAATAAAATTATTTCAATAGCAAAGACTTGACTTCAACAGACTTATATTACTTTAAGAAATATAGGCAGTCAAATAAGGAAAATAGTATTAATTTCATTAGCGACAAAGAAACACTTTATAGACATGAAATTAAGATAATAAATTATTAGAAATTTTAGGTACCCCCTAGGAAATTCTGTACCCCCTATTGACTTCTGTTTTCAGGTTTGACTACTTGTTTCTACATAATTTTGAAACTTTCATATGGCATAATCGTGTTTTGAATTTCAGTGTCGGAATGCGTGTGTGTGTTCTTTGTTAGTTTAACTATAGCAAGGGAAAATGATTGAATGTTTATTTTATCAAATGGAAATGCAAATTTAACAGCCAAAATACGTTTCTTAAAGTACTGAAACTATATTTTGACGTGTATTTCATAAACAATCCATCGTACTACTAGTCCGTACGAGCTGGAGAACTCGCGCAACATTACATATTATATAAAATCAAATTAATAAACTTTAATTATTTAAAGCTGTGAGTAAAAGAAGGAAGGACGACGATTGATGTGGTAACTTTAAAATACGTACAATATACTTGAGTTTACAAAGCAAATATTTGATATTAGTTTTCGTGATTCAACAGCTACAATTCCGTGAAAACATTAGTAAGCAACAAGGTAACTGGATTTATATCACTGACACAGAAAATAAAAAATTTTCAATCTCAGCACAGCGGTTCAAACATGACGATAGTGAACATAACCTACAGTGAAATAAAAATATTAAACGCATCGCCATTACTGGATTTCTCAATGCAAAAGATTTCTCTTAACTCTTATTCAATTTTTATATTATTGTGGTTATTATATTATTTCTTTTGTTATACAATGTTATATTGTTTGTTACACTTTATGTTTATTGGATCAAAACATAGTTTCCCTTATTATTATTGATCCTCAATTGCTGTGTTCTAAATACATTTATGACTCTCACATAAAGAAACACTCCCGGCTTCTCCGCGTGAATTTATTGGAGTTTCCGTCGCCTCCGTCAATCCTATCATTCTTGATTCTCTATTTTCCTGACATGACTTTTAAGACGGTTAATAAATTTTTGCTTTTCTTTAAAAAGAAAGAAAAACCATAATTATTGGTTTTTCTTTCTATAAATACAGGAACCAACAAAATTAGCGAATATTCCTTTACGTGTGTGTGTGTGTGTTTTTTTTAGTTAAATATTTAACCAAATTGTTCAAATGACAAATAGTAGACATATGTATCTGTGTTGTAGATTTACGTACGTTTCATGTACGCCTAAACCTAATACTTTTCACAAATAAATAGTGATGCAAATATGTAATTGTTTTACAAATGTGGTTTACAGGTATTTAAAGGCGGTCCAAAATTTTAAAGATATGTTAATCTTGTAAAATCCCCGCTATTTGATCTGCTATATAGGCCTACAATTTTTTTTAAATTTTGACTGACGTTCATAGCTTATTGTATCCTTAAATTAAAAAAAAGTCAAAGTTAACGCTACCTTTGAATTCGCATTAAAATTACCCGACGTCTTTTAGCCGGCATAGAGTTTATAATTTTTTTTAATTCTGATTTCTTTTGTTTTTGCTGTCCTAAATTTTTTAAATTTCTAAAACTGTACATTATATACATTTTTGGTTAAAATTCCCCTTAGCATAGCCCATATGGATTTTTTATCGTCCTCTTTCTCTTTCTTTGGAGTTAAGTGGAAAATCAATTTCTAAAACTACAGTGTTTTGTGGGATAAAAAAATTACACGCTTGTTAAGTTCTACGAAAGTCGGTTGATGCACTGAAAAGTTATTGTGAGACGTCTTTGTAATAGTAGTCAGGCCGAGATATGATGAACTGTCGAATTAAAATGACAACCCAATCACTTAGCTCGATAAAAGAATTATAAGTTACAATACCCACGCGCGCTTTCCCACTCACAAAAAATATCCTACTTAACCACGTAGATGAGCATCAATAAAATGACTAGGCGAAACTGCTCTGAATCTACGTCTGCTCTGTGTAACCGAAAGGCGGCACAGTATTATATCGAGACTGGCTATACAAGCTAACACTTATGCGAATTCATAGTTCCTTAATTAACGTAATGACCACAAAAAGTGCTATATAAACGAAACCCATTTGGTGACTTTGTTAGGTTACTGAAGGCAGCTGGTATGGCATTTGGGAGTCCCGTAAATTATTCAGATGAAGCTGTTGTGCCTTTGTTATAGTGTTATAGAAAGTAGGTTACTCAGAGTGCCAGTATGTAACTGTTTATTTCTGTTACGGACTGTTTTAGTTTTATTAAATGTGGTGGCATATTATTTGTTCTGTACAGTGAGTAGGGCGTAGCTGTTTAACTAAGAGAACTATTGTAGACTGTGTGATTGTTTACAGAAAAAATAAAACTATGTTTGTATTGCTTTCTCGGGTATGCTTTCAGTCACTTCTTTCATATCAGACTGTTTGAATTTCACGATTAACAGCACACACACACACACACACACACACACACACACACACACACACACACACACACACACACACACACACACACACACACACACACACACACACACACACACACACACACACACACAAATATTCATCATTGTTGATTTTTGTTGGAACAAATATTTATGATCTATATGAAGTCAATTACAGTGTTATAAATTCATTTGATTCGACTAATATTCCGAAGATACATTTACAATTACTTTTTTGTCCTTTTTTAAATATAGTTTGCTGCTAATTTCAGCGTTTACTGTGAAAGACGGCCAGACGCATGTGGCGTTCACAATTAAATGTATAATTAAACTAAGTGTAATATCGCTGACTACTGTAAAGAACCACCGAGTTTCCAACACTACACTAGCCAACCCACCCAACAAGTTACAGTCAGCGTTTAATTGTTTTGCTTTTATTACTTCTCATAAAGATTCTGACGACAGACCGCCTTATGCGGCGGCGTTTTACGCAATGTTTTATGTGTCAGTTGTAACGTCTTAGCCGCATTTATATAGCAACTTATTAGAAACGGTATGTGATACATGTATGTTTAGTTTTCATATAATAGAAATGCATGTTGTTGTTTTTGAAACAACCAAATTAATTTTCATAAATGTGCAATGTAAAAAAATGTTGCTGGAAGCCTGGATTTTCACGCACAACACATTCACACACGTTCACATTTTAAAGCGTTGCCTGGAAAGTCACAAAATACTTGGATAATTACGTACATATGATCATTATTTTGTCATGTGAAGTTGTTTTTTATTAAATATATATTAAGTCATTTATCCTGAAAAGTGATACAGGTTATTTTTTTTAGCCAATAGTTTATTTTATTCGACTATCTAGTAACACGAACAGTAATTTGATGAAGCTTTTTGATTACATCGTTTTTTTATTGCTTGAGGTTAACATTTTATTTAACGAAAATATGGCATACATTATAGACAACATTATAACACCAACAATTACTGCATGCACGAGAAGGTACTTAGAGCTCCATCATATGATAAGTACGAATTATTTTCTATTTTTCTGTAATCTTGATACAAACAAGGTCAGTGAGTTGCAGCCTTTCTGCACTGAAGATGACCGTCGAAGGTACGGCCGAAACGTTTGTGATCAAACACTTTAGACCACGGCCTTACAGCCCGGCAACGAGTAATTTTAACAGCATTTTCTATTTATATTAAAAAGTTTTATATCCCTAAGTTCCAGATTTACACAGCACACTTCTGAGTTGCTAAAGGACATGTAAGGTATATAAGATATATAGTTACAGCTGTGGATTATAAGATAGTGGAATGTAAAGTATGAAGACATAAAAGCCACACATGCTGCTTTATGGCAGGAAATCAAATCCCACACTAAGACTGGGTACAGTCTTTCTAACGATTTTTAACTCAATGGATATCGCGTTTCCTAGAGATTGTAAGAGCTTAACTTAAATTTGTTAACAGAGTAGTTTGTACCGAGAACAAATAAATATGTAATGTGTAGACTATACACATAGTTAGATTTGGGTAAAGGGTATAGAGGGAGCAAATTAGTGGAATGTAGAAACGCTACGTAGAAAAGTACAAATGTGTAGGTTATTGATACCCAAGATTGCTGCAGAGTAGAGGTGGCTGCGGCAGTGCAGACGGATTTAGATATTGGCTGTACATGATCGGTATATATATATCGGTAAGCGAGGTATGATCAATTGATAATCCGTCAGCCAAAATGAAAACAATTTTTAACATCAAATTGAGTTGAATTTTAAGTAACGGTTATTATTTTTATTTCAACTCTTAAAAATCTCGAAACAATAGGCATATAGTCCTTAGAAAATTAACACACCTATATTTGATATTAATCAAGTTAACGCAATAATAATAATTAATATTAGCCGTACATGTAGCAAAAATGAAAATTACGCTGCAAAATTATGGCATTTTCTGAATTTGTGTAGTCAGTAATTGTAAATTACTGATTTTAAACGCGTAAGTCTTAATTTTCATAAACTCAGAAACGTACTTCAAAATGTACGTTACTGATTGAGAACCTTCACCATTCGGTAATATATGTAAGTTTAAGACGAAGACTTTTATCAAGTTGCTAGACCAGAGATCACATTTTAGCTACGTGGTACTTTGAATGTAAACACACTTTTACTGTCTTTGTATTATAAGGAGCATACACACAACCTCTGGCAAACAAACGCCTATGCATGTAGTTGGACAGGATTTGTATTAGACAGGATTTTATATACTAAATAACATTTTATTAATATATTCACACAGCGATTAAAGTATTACCGCCATCCTCACTGACTTTAAATAGTACTGAGGTACTGCTGTTTCGAACTCCTGCTACTACTACAGCTTCAATACTTCACTACTACTACTACTACTACTACTACTACTACTATTTTTTACCATATTATGTTGTCTTATTCTTTCCTTTTTACATATATGTGCTCATGTCTTTATTCCTACTTTCTTCAACACTCGGCAATTCAATTCATCACTATCATTAAGAGAATTTTTTGATTTAACACCTACCTCAGACCTCTAGTATTTAATATATTGAATGTTCTGTTATTAAAGCCCATTTTATCAGTTATTTAAAAAAAAGTGCAAACCGATGAAACTTTATGTTCTTTTCAATTTTAAAACACACGTACATAGTTTCTTGAAGTCTGTAAATTTTTTAGCCGAAAAAGTATAATTTGATAAGCGTTTAAAATTTTAATTGAATTTTTACAACTAAATCAGGCCGAGGAAGTTGACTTTTGAAAAACTGTTCAATTTTAATCATGAAAAACAAGACATGATTACATCTGAGTAGGCCATCGATAAAATAGGTTAGTAATAATTTGTGGCAACAGCGGTTCATTACGTCTGCTCTCCGGTACCAGCGACACGGCGCGTGACACCTGAAGAATACGAAGCGAGGCAATCCGGGATCAGCAGCCGCCGAGCATGACCAACTACGTGTTCGGAGCAAGTCAATCAGCGATCCCGGTTAGTGCATAAAACCCGGATCGGCAGAAAATTTTACAGATCAATAGACACTTTCTTGGCTAACCACGCTGACCTCTTCACCCCTTACGACGTCGTGAACGCAGACCACGACCATCCGCTGGAGCAGCCTATCGACCCAGACGACATCAAAGACAGACACACTAAATGTAGAAATACTTCCCCCGGTCCCGACGGAATACCCAACCGCATTTTAAAAGCACTCCCTGACACTGCCATCGTAGCCCTAGCGCATCTATATACCGCAAGTCTCCTGCTCGGATACGTCCCACGGGCCTGGAAGCACGACCATGTCCTCATGTTCCCCAAACCGCTCAAAAACGCCAGCCTCCCGTCGAATTATCGCCCGATTTCTCTTACCCCTGCAATCTCCAGGCTTTTCGAGAAAATCCTCGCCGCCAGGATACATCCCCATCTACAAACTCATAGCGTCCTCCCCAGTACCCAGGGCGGATTCCGCCCTGGCTACAACATATACGACCAACTTGTTCGGGTTATCAGCGCCATCCAGGACAACTCGGCACGCAAACGCCCGACCATCTTAGCCTTACTCGACATCCGCAGAGCCTTCGACTCTTTCTGGCACAACGGCCTCCGTTTCAAGATCCTAGGATGTCACTTTCCCCCAACCATCATCAAATGGCTCTCCCAGTTCCTGGATGGACGCACTGCACAAGTCCGAGTCCGCCAGCATCTCTCGGCACCCTTCCACCTCAATGCCGGTGTCCCCCAAGGTTCCGCCATTAGCCCGTTACTGTATATCATTTTTACTAAAGACACCTCTCCCCCGCCAACTCTACCCTACCCATCAGCAGGCCTAGCCCAGTACGTAGACGATACTGCCTACTGGGTTTCAGCAGGCGCACACTGGCAAGTCACAACAAAATTACAACAAATCCTCGAGCACACTTGGTTACTGTACCACTTGGCGAATAAACGTAAACGTGGACAAAACCCAACTCTGTGTTTTCAACTCCACCGGACGCAACATTACTCATTTCTATAATACACCTGTCCGCGTAGGCCCATCATCAGTACGCCCGAAGCGTGATTGACAATATCTGGGCGTCACGCTTGACTCAAAACTTACCTGGCGACCACATATCAAAAGAACGACCATCGCCCGTACCCGCCTCCGTTCTCTCAGAACCCTCAGCCGACTAAACCACTGCTCCAGCGACTTACTAGGCTGCATCTACACTACCTGCATTCGTCCCATCATCACGTATGCCCACCCAGTGCCTACCTAGATCTCCACCGAGTCACAGAACGACGAGCCCTAAGACTCATATACCGCCGACCACGCCTCACGAGGACCTCCAACGCAGCCCTGTATGCGCTAAACACCCGCTTCCCAGACCTAGACTCCTTCCTTGTTAAGCTAAACTTAAAGTATTCCCGCACAGCCTCCCGCCGCACATCCATACAATCAAAAGTCCCTTCAATTAATAGAAACACCCGCAAACACAAGCAGACCTTCCTACTTAATAAATCGCCTCCTTACAATAGCCAATGGCCCTCCCCCTCGACTCCCTCACCGCCGGCGACAAAGATGCAGACACAATTCAACACACATACCAATCCCCCACCCATGATTAATTTCTCCCAGGCGGTAGCGACTAGACACACTCATGCAGCCTAAATACTCAACACTCTGCTAAATTACCCCACACTCTAAACTCTAAGCCCTATTTTCGCTTCACCACATGAAAACACACACTCTAGTTTCTCACACTTACGTCCCCGCTTATAATCATCAAATCTGTTCCTTCCGCCTACCTTGACGGCACCCTGTCGCCACCTAACAGCCTTGGTGACGCAGTGCGTCACACGTCCCTGTCTTGGCCCCCCCCCAAAAAAAAAGATCATCAAAGAAGAAATAAATAAAACAAAATGAATTAATAAATATACCACCAAACAACTATAATGGCCACATCTATCTACCACTCCCGTTCGCATATGGCTACCAACTACACTCGGACACAATATAAACCACAAGCAATACACTCCCAACTTCGTGCCTCCACCTTCTCAGCTGGCCAGCTGGTGTACGTCTCCCCTAAAATCCCATACCCACATGGCTGAAGGGAGCTTGCCTCCAAAACAGCCCGAGTCTGACCATATTGGTCGGTCTCAAACAACGGAAAAAAAAATTTACAGACACTTCATCGCCACGCCATCGGACGCACCTCTCCTCTCTCGGACGACATCGAGGCGGAGTCAGCCGGAAGGAACGACCGAAGAATAGAACCGCCGCCGTTCTTGAGTCTTCGCACTCCCGTTCCGCGCCAGCGATGGAGGTCGCTGGGCCGGCAGCCGACTCTACAACCGATGCCGAAAGAAGAGGAGGACTGCAGTACGCTACAAACAGCGGGCGCAGCCGCCGAACATCTCAGCGCGGCACTACCAACTTCAGCGTTCTCGCCACCAGGTCCTTTTTAGGGCCATCAAAAATACTAGAGTGTACGATTGGCGCCATTTGTCATGCGGCAAGCTTTTTGCGCGGTGACAATGTATTAATAAAATTGTAGCTTCGCTGAGTAAACGTTTAAGTGTTCTTATTTTCTTGATGGGTTGTATACAGTAAAAACACTTGCTTCACCTATATTTATCATTACAGACGAACTGGGACATCTAACTCGATTACAGTAAGTGCTTGCTGTCTCTGACATATAAGGCTAATCTTAAGTAAACGTTCGCTTTACTTGTGAATCACATCGTCCTTTATGTGAGGTATTTCCGTCTACTCAACTATTTAGGATTGTAGATGCCTTAGTTTAATTTAAATTATTGTGTTTTCTCTTTATGTTTGTGTTACCTTTAACTTACTGTTTTATTTTATTACTTAAAATCGTCCAGTTTACGTATTATGTCGTTTCACAGTTCAGGTTTTTCATTGATTTTTTAACAAATCATATGCAAGTGCATGTTTAAAACAATTTGTAATCAGGACCTAAATATACGAGGTACCTGTACCTAAAATATACTAAACAATATATACAATATTCTACATTTATGTATTAGGCCTTCTTTGTTCCTTTACAATATGTTTGTCATGTAGAATTTTCTGAGTTTTGTGCAACACATGTACTCGTATTTACAAAATGCGACCTACCTCTCTGTCGGCATAATGTTTGAGACGTATTGTGGTACATTATTAAAAATATAAATATTTATTAATATTTAATAATTTTTTAAATATTCTATAATTATAAAATGGCAATTGAACATATTTAGTAAAATTAGTTTACCGGTTAAAATTACTCAGAATAATTACTTACACTGAACTTTACTTGTAACCAGAAACAAATTTAAGACGACTGTATCAAGTGCCTTTATTTAAATTGGGAGTTTAATGTCTTTGAACTACTGTGTAATGAGTGAAGCCCAATATATTTTATAATTTCCTTGAAACTTCCCAACTGCTTTTCGTCTATTAGATTTTAACAAAAGGAAGAAATTGTCAATTTATTGCCTGTTGTCCTGAATTTGATTGTAAATTAAAAACTAAAAGAAGCCTCATAACAAGCAATTACTTGTTTTATTCTATATAGAATAGTTACCCCGACATGTCTCATGCCTATATATAACATAAGCATGCTGCTGATGATTGTTGGTAGTTGTGAAACGTGAAGCTATGCCACATTGACATTAAAACAAATAGAACTTTTCAGCCTAGAATATTTACATTTTTGATTGTACATTATTGTAGTTAATTGCTGTTTTCGGTTTTTATCGTATTTTAAAATAACAACTCAAATAAAGAACTGATGATAGGAGAGGTTATGAGTTTTCGAATATTCCTAATAGTGTAACAACAAAGCAAGAGATTAAAGGTGTCTACTGGTAACAAACAGAGAACATTTAAGCAGATTTGTGGATAATAAATTAAAACAATAATCGGCAACTATTACTTTTTATATCCAAGGAAGAAAAATTACTAATTTTGTAAAATTTAATGAAACGATAATGAAAGTGTCAAATCCTGGCTTCATTTCCTTGGTGTTACCAGAAGCTTCCTATTCAAACACGTTTCTTCACCCAATCGCTTGATCGGACACTCCACACTTCTTCGTTCTATCGGCTTAAAATGCCATACTTGTTTGGAGATGCAGCAGTCATTCAACCGGCTAAATATTTTAGTCGGTATTAGGCAATCCTATCACGTATACTTATAATAATTAGTTCCTGCCGTACATAGACATTTTTTTTGCTATTTTGAAGAGTATATCCTGCCTCGTGGCTGCAAAATCTCATATCGCCCACTTGAATACCACTGGCCTGGTATTCATTAAAGTCAAATTCTCATACTCAAAGAGGTATATAGGCAGAGCCATCACATTGTAGAACTTCAGCCGTTTTTCATTACTCGTTGATTTTAGAGTTCTCCTGATGGTCCAACATAGATATAGTTGTGTTGTGCAGCTATGTCACCACATCATTGTTTGTAATGTAAGAAAAATTACAACTCAGACATTTAAAACTATTTACATGCTCTAGAACACTGTCTCTGTCACGTATTTTATGAATTTAGGCTATGGGATGAATACAGTTGGTTCGCATTAATAGTGGAAAAATTAAATCTGCTCAATGTGCATAAAATAAACGTAAAAGTATAAAATAAATTTTCTCAGTGTAAGAAATAAGGGGAAGTTAAAGAAGAATGTCACACACCGACCACACCTCTTAATTCATATTTGTAGGACGCTGTTGGATACTTAGAACTGAGAGTAGAAACAGTAAACACAAATAGTTATAATTTAGTCAAAACGTTGTTGCATGTTGTGGAGTCAATATAATAGCAGAAAATTAAGAGGAACTGCAAAGTGATCAACAGGAATTTGCAGGAAATTATTGTAACATGTGACCTGGAAATCTCTTTTATTGTGCCGAGTATCATAAGCCGCCAAATCCAGTTTTTGACAAAATAGAATTATACATTGTTTCTTATAAATTTGACCTCGAGGAATTCAGCAAAACATTATTTTGGATCAAAAACTATTAAAATACGCATTCAAATGTGAGGCTTAGTTTCAAAATCCGCCAAATCCAATGGCTGTTTTGGAGTTCTCAGTTTCAAAGTCAGCCAAATCCCTGTCAACCAATGATAGCTTTCCGTTGTATCACGTGACTTCCCAGCAAGCACTCACTACTTGTTCGTTTACTGCTTCTTCACATATGACACTGTTTTAACCTTTTTGATTGTGAGTTTGCAGTTATATTCTGTTTTGTTTTGTAAAAATAAGTTTTTGTAATAAATATTATTAAAACTGGTGTTATTTATCATACTTTAGAAATGGAGAGTAATGGGAGCTAATTTAAAAGTGGTCTCTGGAAATGAAGCTAGGAAGAAAACACCTAACAAACAGGAATGGAAACGTGACAAAACAGAGAAAGATGATATTAAAAGAAATGAATTGGAAACTCACACGCGATTGCACAAACTGAAGGCTAAAGCATTTTACTCTATATTAAAATCTGATGATAACAATGCAATATTCATAACCTTTGACTGTCAAAAAAACTCACTTCTGCTGAGACTATCTGATCAGTCTGGTTACTTCAGCAGACAGTATACTTTTTATAATTTTACTATAGTTACAGGAAATTCATCATGCAAACTGACAAAGGAAAATGTTGACTGCTACACATGGTGTGAAAGTGAATTTCCTAAAAATTCAAATATAATTTCTTCTTGTGTGTGTACCATCATCTAGTGAATATGGATTTTGAAGGGAAGACAGTGGTTAAGTGTTTTTCAGATGGGTGTGATGGACAAAATAAAAATACCATACTCATTGCTATGCTGAAAAAGTGGCTAGTCACTGAGCTCATGAACAAGTGAACATTTCCTATGGACATTCATTCGTCCCACCCAACAGAGTATTCAGTTTAATAGAAAAGGACCTGAAAAAGAAAGATAATATTCTTCAGCCATAGGAATATGAAGAAATTCTTGGGAGACATGTGACAGTACAGAAAGTAGGAACTACTGTTACAATTAAGGATTGGAAATGTAAAGCTAAAAGAGTCCAAAAAACCTGGCCAGTGGCACTTTAAGTTCAACTCATCGAAAAGGATCATTTTAAAAAAGAAGACTAACCTAAAAAATGTTTTGTTCCAAGGTGAAATTTTTTATAGAAGTGAAGCTTGTAAAGCTTAATTTGTCACTAAACCCAAAATAAACATGACACAAATTAAACTAAAGACTTTAAAGAGAGGACTTTGCCTGAATGCTGCTAAGGTACTGATGTGTCAAAATTACTGTCAAAACGTTTTGGAGAAGAACAGAGGAATAATGAGCTGCTTAAGTTTTATTCTGATTTAGAAAAACAAAAAACTATTGGACTACAACGAAGAATACGTAGTTTATGCGAACGAAATAGACACATATGTAGTGTAATAGAGAAAAAATATAAAAAACTAATTTTAGACTTTAATGTTACATTGAAAAATGTTAAGTAACTGTTAGTTAGTTAACTGTGATGACGTCTTATTAAGAGACAACATTTTTTATAAGGTAGTAATAAAACTCAATTTTCAGATACTCCTGTATTTTTTATTTGTAGCCTAAATTCAATTATGTTAAGTAACCAAAATTAGAAATAAAATTGTATTAGATAAACACACTTCTTCAGCTTTAAACGTATTTCAATTATTTCATTTCTTAGTTTCAAAATCCGCCAAATCCCAGTCTTGGTATCAAAACCTGACACATCCAAAATTCTCAATTTTATTTCTTAAATATTTTCAAAACTGTATTCCAGATTAGTTAGATATCTCAACATTATATCCTGAATGACTAATTGATATTTTTAATGTTAAAACTGATTTACTCTGGATAATGGTTTTTTATGGACAGTTTTTTCCAATTTGCCAACAAATTGGATGAACGGATTTGGCGGATTTTGATTCTAGGCACCAATATCAAAACTATGTCTATGTCTTTTAATGTTTCTTTCCTCACAAACTTTAAAGTATTGGAGAGTGATCAACTAATCAAGCAAGTGCATTAAGTTGCGTTGGGTGCATTCATAAGTGGATTAAGTTCTTTCAGTGTGGGTGTCTCAGGCTGGAGAAATAAGTGTAGCAGAAGAATAGAAAATTTTAATTTAATGTGTAGGATGATAAGAAGAACTTTGAAAAAGGTCAGAAATGATGTATCTTTAAAATGTTTTAATTGAAGGCAGCACCAAGCAGAATTTACGGTAATAAAACTTTGACGCCGCAAGAATAGAAAGACTCACAGCGGAATAAGGGCCAATGAAATAAATGTTTAATTCGGTAGCGGGATTATCACGGTAGGGTTGGTTAATAATGATGACACAAAGAATATCATTAGAAATGATGTGTCTTTTATTTATTCTAATTACAATAAAAGATATGCTGCTAAACAATAGATACAATATTGGAGAGAGCCGATAGAAAGGAGCGTAATAACAGGGTACAGAAAGAAATTTCAGCTTATAATGTAACAGAAAGGAGAATTATTTGAAGACAAAAAAGGTTGGTTGGAACAAGGAGTGCGCAGCGTGTCGTAAAGTTCATTGCCTAGAAAATATGAAGAGAAAGGAAATGAAGACGAAGAAGAAGAAGAAGAAGAAGAAGAAGAAGAAGAAGAAGAAGAAGAAGAAGAAGAAGAAGAAGAAGAAGAAGAAGAAGAAGAAGAAGAAGGTGATGATGATGGTGGTGGTGGTGGTGGTGATGATGATGATGATGATGATGATGATGGTGACGACGACGACGACGACGATGACGACGGCGACGACTATGACGACTATGAGGATCATGAAGAAAAGGGGAACACTTTTCCTTAGTACTTTTTTGATGGGAAAATTAACCAAGGATCAGACTATAACCAATTAATAACATATTATAAATTACGTACGAGTGAATAAGTCACATTTACTTATTAATATTTCTCTTAATTTAATGCGATAAGTAGAAACATCTTTACTTATATTTTTCATTAAGACAATCACATACTATTAATATACATTGCTAATGTATGGAAAAAGTGACGTTTTATTATCAAGTCGATCTACGAGTTAAACCACGTGATGCAAATACGAACTTTGCACAGATCTTTGGTATCTGCGGCAGCCCGACTATTATTAAGTTAACTTATTTAAAATCAAGCGCTCGCTCGCGCACACACACACGCGCGGCAAAAAATGTGGAACTAAATAAGAATGTATTTAAATATTTATTTGTTGCAAAAACAAGGTAATGAAATGTCTTGATTTAGATATTTAACAAATTTATAAAGTAACCTAAACTATAAGTAAATTGATATCACGTGTCGTTTAAATTATTACACTTGTCTTTAATTCACAAATTTTAAAACAAAAAGAGTTGCAAAATTGCTAAAATTTAATTTATCAAAATAAATAACGGTTGGGTATTCTTCGATCGTATCGTACCAAGAATTATAGATGCGAAACACATTTATGTTTTCAATCTGAACACCTTACATAATCTTGAATATTTAAAACGATTTTATGTTCTAGTAAAAACAACAATATTGAGTACACTTGTGAAAGAGTTTTTATTATACTCTGCAGCCAGGTGATGTTCCTTTAGTTTAAAATTTATCCTCGCAAGAAGTTAATAAACCATACTGCATTTGTATAGTATATTATAACAAGTTAGATAAATTGTTGCCCAAATTGTATTTATGTACGTCATTTATTTCGAACATTGACACAGTATAGACAGTATATAGCGTAGTTGACAGAAATCAGGTGTTGAGAGCAGTACTAGTAATTCCTCCCCCCCCCCCTAAACGTACGGCAGATACTTAGTCACTTTGGATGTTTGTGGTTGTCTGCCGTCAATCCACTAAGTTTGCAACCGAAAGACAACGCTTAGTGCGTTAAAGCCCATTAACAAAGTATTTGTGGTTTGGGAGTAGAGTCCCATTTTAACGTATTAGTAACATGCTGTAGAAAATTTGGAACAAACCTCTTGAAGAAATTGGTAATAAATCTCGTACCATTAATTGGAAAGTTTTTATTTATCTATTTATAATTTTTTAACCTTATTTCTACAATAGAATAAACTTACGTACAGAAAACAACGTTTTTGGTAACAAGTGATATTCACCAAAGGAAAAGATAACGCAATAAAGTGCCTCAAAGCCCTTAAGTAGCATTAGCAACCCAATTATACAATCCAGCTTACAGCTAACAAGCATCGCAGAATAAGATTCAAGTCAGCATTTCTCGGGTCTGCAGCGAGTCTCGAACTCTTACACTCTTACCTCTATTTTGTAGATGCCATTTTAATGTTAACCTACTCTCAGCAGTTTAACTAATCTATGAATAATGAATACGTAGGCCAATAAGTTAAGTATAATTTACAATAAAACACCAGTTTACGTGTATATTAAAAATAATCAGCTTTACAGACAGATTTTTAATTATTGTTTTTCGATCGAAAAAATAATTTAAAAAAAAACAAATATTTTAATATACTGAAGTAACTAAACATATTTTAATGATGCTAAAGTTGCACGCCAGTTATTTAAAATATAATGTGTGAGTCGAGTTTTTATAAATAGTTTCGTTTGCAATCTAGTGACTGGAACGCATCTCATCACAAATCCAGTCCCTTTAAATACTTATATACAATTAAGTCTTCTTTTTTTGGCACTACAGCCCAAAGTGAGCCCTGGCTGCCAACAAAAATCTTCTCCAATGTCTCCTATCCATTGCCATCTCAGTGTAACCTCTCGCATCCATTCTTCTTAGATCTTCCAACACATCATCCAACCATCTTAGCTTAGGACGGCCCATCTTTCTGATTTCACAAAATTGCGCCATCAGGATTTTGTCTGGTATATGCTGACCATCCATCCGCTCTAGGTGACCTAGCCATTGTATTGTACGTGTTGAGCTTTTATGAATGTTACAATGTCCTCAGGCTTCAATAGGCCATCTATCTACTGGTTATTTCTTATTCTCGGTTTCTCGTCTTCTATAACCGGGCTCTAAACACGTTTTACAATCATTTGTTCAAACCATCTTAGTGTTTGATACAATGTAGTTCGAAACAACAAAACTCAATAATACAGATTTCTTAATAAGTTTTCAACATTGAAAAAGGAGTTTAATACGTTCAAAGTAAAACTCAAGTTATAAAAAATAAATAATTACAGTTTTATATATTTGTATTTACATGTATATATTGCTACGCTGAGGAAATAGACAGCACCACATCGCTCAATGACTACGTGACGCTTTGCACGTATACTGTGCGGCAGAGTTACTTAACGCTCTCGATTGTTCTAAGTACTATCAGCTGCCCCTTCCAGACAGTAATACTCGTCAACGCTACAGACATCAAGGCCCGTTATCTCACTACTTTACAATTCTGCGGAGGTTCGTATATTGGATTTCAATGCGGTAGGGTTCAGTTACACTGGAGACTTTATATTGCCGTTCGCAGTTATTGTTGGAGCTAATTGAGAAGTGATTATTCTGTTAATTAGTCCAAAACCTTAATAAGATGACCATTCATTGTTGAGAACTTGAAATATTGTATAACTGGGGGGTTGTTGTTTTATAACTCCCCCCATTGTGTTTAATTAAAAACTGTAATTGGTGACTTTATTGGTGTCAGTTATTCTGCTTTCACTAAACACACAACGATCGCTGTAACAGTCGTAACAGTGATATCAGAAGTGGGATAAAATCTTTAAAATTGGAAATAGAGAACACTTCGTAGAAAGACAGTATAGTAGTTATTTATTTGTAAAAATCGATACCAGCGAGCAGATATAAAATTTATGGGCACTCCTGTTGCAGACAGAGGAACAGTGGCACTAGGGGGTAGACAAAGCAGAAAACGACAGGAAGGGAAACCCCGACAGAAGGCGTTAAAAGCGGAAAACAAAAACCACTAATGGTAGAGAAATAAAACAGACAGAAAACGCTAATTTTTTAAAATGAAAAACGGAATAAATAAAAACTTAAGGGGGAAGCAAATAAGTAGGAAGCTATTTTAGAAGCTATGGAAAAACAGATGCCAAAGCATACTACTGCAGAGTTGGATCTTCTACGTCATGACTTAAAATCTGCAGTAAAAGATTCAATTGCAGACAGAATAGAATAAATTAAAAGTAAAGAGTCGGGCAGTTAATGAAAATACAACCTTGCGTTTCGTAACAGACGGCTGAAGGAACCGTGCCAATCAAAGGGACAGAAAAGTACATATTAAATCAAGTTTCACAGAAAGCGGTTTTGCATGTAGTTGGGACAAAACGTCAAGAGCCCAACATTTGATGGGAGCGCTCACTGGGCGACGCATATTCGGCAATTCAAGCCGCTCCTTGTGCAAATCACTGTACGGAGAAAGAGAACGCTGCTTCACTCGTTCTCTCTTTATAAGAACCCGCATTAAAGCTATTACAGAATGTGCCACCTGACAGTCAGAAAATCTATATGCCGAATGGGTGAAAGCCTAAAATCACAGTATGGTGATATCCAGTTACACGATGTGTATGTATTACTCTCAGTTGAGAGCAAAGCGAAAGCGTTCTGGGGAAAGTTTCAAGGTTTTGAAGCAAGCACCGACAGCTTAATTAGACTGGTCCCTCCTGGAGCACCAGAGGAATTTTGAATGAAGTGTACAATGCAGATATTTATTGATAGCATCTGATATTGTAAACTTTAACGATTGTTAAGAATGACAATGCACCGAAATAGCTCAGAAACTGTTGTTCACGCCTTCGAGTTTAAGCAGCTAATTCAGCTTCACTCTATATTAATGTTATCACACTGTAGTCAGAAGATTACATTGCCGTTACGATTAGGGCAGATAAATGTTAAAAAAGATAATAATTTTGAGAGTGAAGTTTGCCGCAATAAAGTAAACAATGGAAAAGAGACGGAAGACCAAATCGTTACAACTATGAAAAACGTGGCCATCTACATGCGCCAATTGTTAGAAGAATAAAATGTACAGCCAAGGGGTGAAAGTACATATTATGAAGCTATAAAGTTTCATAACATCACAGAGTTTTCGTGTTCATTAAACGAGTGGAATCTTAATCGTTACTGGATTTGGGAAGGTAAACCAACAATATTTAAAGTTGACACGGGCGCTACAATATCCATTATGCGCCCTAATTTAGTCAGATAACGACAGCCTCAATTTAGGTCTTGTACCATACATAGGCCTACTGTGACCGCAAGCACCGTGAAAGTGGTGGGAAAGGTAGTAGCTAACATGTGCATCTAGGTTTCAATGTGTTTAGCAACCAAATACTTACTGCAGATAATGTCGACAAAATTATTCTTAAACAGAATTATCACTGTTGCACACCACTATAGAAAATTTATTTCGATTAGTGCTTTCAAGCTTCTCAGTTCATCGTCAGATCGGAATTACGATTATAACCACTAACACAACTTTCTTCATTAAACTTCTGAAATTATTCTTGGCACGGACATGATGATTGTCTACGTGTTCGATTTCGACTTAAGAGAGAATATGCTGAGAGTTGGTCAAGAGAATACCAAGCTTTGCATGGCTAAAATGACAGAGTCAATGAACAATTTTAAAAGCGGCAGTAGCCGAAGAAGGAGGCAACAGGTTTGGAGAAGAGAAACCGTTCTTCTCAGATGAGGAAACAAAGAAGGACTAGTCGATACCAAGAAGTACCGGTATGAATTTCTATGACAATAGTAAAAGTGATTCTAAAACCAATTGTGGTCGTTGAGGAAAGGCTGTTGAATGGTTCTGAGTTAAAGTAAGTTCCTGCGGGAGAAGTCGTTGCGCAAGACGTTATTGAAAATAACTGTACTGACTAGGAACACTCTTACAGAGGCCCTTAATTAACGTTCCGTAGAATGTATACCATTAGAGATAGCGACCCAACTCTTACATTGCATTAATTAACAATTCACTTTAAAAAATATAGGCTATCTCGTTGAAAATTTCAATGTAAACGTGTAACACTTGATAAAATTTCTTCCTACAGTAAACAATTTATTACTGTTTTCTGTAAGAATAATCTACTAGAATTATAAAAAGTGTATTGATACGAATAGATAGGGAGATACATTGTTCACAATGTTCAGTTAAATTAGAATTGATAAAACCAGGTCTTCATTCTCTTTTATTGCGACTGCTTTTAGCTAACTGTACAAGTTACTAATAATACGTAAAAAAGATTTCATGTAACACAAAACGTATATTCGTTCAAAACAAATTAAAAAACCTTTATTATTTGATAATTCATCTTTACAACAGCTTACATAAAAAGTGTGAAATAACTTCCGTATAATATTGTTATGAAGATCGCCTAGGTTGGGATCTTATAATGATGTAATAAACTACTAAGATAGATAAATTACCTAACAGAAATGGACACAACTTTATTTGCAGTTCCGTGGAACAGAAACACTCCTATTTTTACAGTATACATAACGAAACTAGTTACACAGTTATCCGATACACATTTTACAGAAACAAATATAAAAGTCAATAATGTAATAATTACAATAGTACGTAACGCAAATAAATAACTAAACGCTTGTCACTTTTACTGCACAGTAAGGCTAACCAACACTAAATTAAAACCAAGTACATTAGACCCTCACATATCCGCACTTCTCATATCCGAAATCTCTCATAACCGGAAAGAACAAGAATCGAAAAAATTACAAACTCAAAAAATTTAGTACTGGATTATTTTAAGCTTCGTTAAGCGTAATATAGTTGTAAGGAAACCGGTTGTTTTATTTCAGTCTGCAATTAAGTTTAAAGCGTGCAATTAATCTTTCGTAAACTGGGCACTGTTGTTTTCGTTTTTACAATCAAACAATTTCTATGGAGTGATGCTACGACTTCTAGGAATTTGCATAAGCACGGTGTAAAAACAGTAGAGGTACAACAGCCTGACCTGTCCGTCATAGGCTATTGTATTGTGAAGTTAATTTCATTCATGTATGTTATTGAAGTTATTGTTGCATAGTGAAGTTACGTTTACAATAGTTTAAAAGTGTTGTGATTAATTTTACGGTTAATTTTGTTTACTGAGTTTCCTCTCATAGTGCATGTATAACACTAGTCATGTCAGCAAAAAGGAAACGATTAGTGATTACAATCGAAATGCTGAAAGCCATAAACAAAGTTGAAAACGATACACTGTTGAGTATTATGGCAACTGATATAAACGTAGAAACGTCGACCAATATTGATTGGATGAAGTGAAAAGAAAAGTTAATTAAATTTCTGCACTGTACGAATACGAAATATTAAATGAAATTCTTTTTGTCTTCTTCTTAAGGAAAGAGATAAAGGTCTAACTGTGTCAGGGCCTATTATACAAAAAAGCATAAATTTTGGCTTCTATGCTAGGTGAAGTTAAAAAGTGTTCTGTGCTAGTTCCTGCTGGTAAGACGGATGGAAATCTCGCTACGGCTTTACACAATTAGCTGTAAGTGGATAAAAAGTATCTATCGATAAAAGTAGCTGGGAAGGTTATGGGAGGTTTTAGTGTATAAGATTAACTCAAACACCGGATTCGGCCAATGACCGAAATGTTTGGCCACGACACGATGTGGACAGACCAAAATACCCATAACGCGACGTGGGGATTTGTATTCGGTCATTTTCCAAAACTAAATGTCTACAACGCATTTTTGGTAAACGCAGCTGATCAATAGCCGATGTAGATTCGTCCTTCGGACTTTGCGCAACATGGTATTACCCACAACGCGTCGTGAGTATGAGCGTTTGTCCACAACGCGTTGTGGGTATTCCGTATTTGCACATAGACTAAAATAACGTTCCTCACAGTGAGGCTGGGAAAGCTAACACTCGTGTCGGTAGGGGACAATGTATTGGTGAACATACCTGAGGTTGATCGTGAGCAATTAGGTCCACGAAATGTGATGGCAGTCGTGATGAATATAAATGAAGATCTTCACACCCTTGGTACAAAACATGGAACGTTGGACAAACAGTTTGCCAGAAATCAATTTCAAGTGATTAAAATTACATTTATAGAAACTGACGAGGTACCCGAAGAACCAATTAATGTAAGACATGAAGCAATGGTGGCGTCTGGGTCAAAACAAGGTTTCGTGAAATGCGGTTGCAAAAAAAATGTTGTGCAAGGAAATCGTGCAAGTGTTTCAAAAACAACTTAAAATGCAATTCCAAATGCCACCTTAACACTGCTTGTGCTAATAAGTAGGCCTCATAGTCAACAACATTAATAAAAAAGTAAAACATCAATGTAAAATTTCAGTATTGTTAAATAGGCACTAAGCTAGTGATTTAATTTTAAGTATTGTATGTTATACATTACCTGATAATTGTATTTTTTGGAAATAAAAATTCAAATAAAATATGTTTAAAAAACCCCAAAAACAAGAACGAACCAAAAATATTAAAAAATGAGAGACTAAAACAAATTACCCAGTGGTGCACGTTGCCCGTGCCCATATTTTCCGTCTTAGCGTAAATACCAAATACACAGAACGCGTTGTGGACAAACGCTCATACTCACGACGCGTTGTGGGTAATACCATGTTGCGCAAAGTCCGAAGGAATAATCTACATCGGCTATTGAGCAACTGCGTTTACCCACAACGGATTGTGGACATTTAGTTTTGGACAATGACCGAATACAAGTGCCCACGTCACGTTATGGGTATTTTGGTCTGTCCACATCGCGTCGTGGGCAAAAATTTCGGTCATTGACCGAATCCGGTGTTTGAGTATAACATATACACAAAACTGAATTATAGGCATTCAAATCACCGAACTCATAACTTACGTTGTCACGGCTGTCCCTTGTATTTTATACAAACAGGCAAGGTGTCGAATGTTTACGATAAAATTAGACAACTTTCTACGTCACAAAAAGGTGAGAGTCTGTAATCATTGCATCTTCCTGCTGATACGCATTACAGGGCAACGGTTGTACATATATTTCTTTTCTCAAATCGTAGAACATTTAAAATCTAAATTCATATAGACCCTATTACTTTATCGCTTAGACAAATGACAGTCGGGATCAAATCAACTGTAGTTAATTATTATCTCGCATCAGTGTAGTTACTTTATTGACATAGTACTCCACACGATGGTTCGGTTCAATTGAAAGCGATAACCTGCGGTTGATAAAAATTAATTGTGGGAACACAGAGGCAACGCGGACATAAAACAGTAGTCTCATCTCACTAACGGTGCATTTTAATTGACACTTTGCACTCCTGACTCATTGACACTTTATAGACGAAGGGGTTAGTCACTATTTCAGGGGTTATTTATTTATTTTTTACTGTTTAGCTTCTGTGAAGAGGTGGCAATAACCCCTACAGGGAGAGCACCAAAACCTTTTTTTAACATTTATGTAGGCACGATGTAGAAGATATTACAAAAGGTTTGTTGTGATTTCGTTTCACTGCAAAAAATTCTAAATTAAAATGGTTCATTGGTACGACTATTTCTTATGAGTAGCAAAGACGTACGCAGGTGTTTAGAGCTTTTGTAGCTAGCTACTGAGCATATTCTGTGACGACTTATAGAGTTAAGTTTACCATATATTCTGTTGTTCTTCAGTTTCCTTAGCAATCCTTTAAGGTGTCTCACTGATCTGTTTTATAACATTGTGCCCTGTGGATGTCTTGACACTATTAAATTTTTTCTGAGAATTCTTTTTGGCTTTATTATTCTTGATATTCAGAGGATAAGTGAATGCGATTTATTTGTATGTAGACAATGGAGTAGATTCCCACGGAACTTCCTGCATCAGGGATACAAAGTATTCTGCTGCATTTTAAAGATTATGTTCATATTGAATCTGTTACAAACCACATTTCTGAAAACTTCCCAGTGAGTCTTTTGCTTTAAAAATTTGCAGGTTTGTCGTTCTCATATGTTGTGAATATATTTTAAATATCACTGGTGATTGGTATGATTCAGTGTCTCATTTCGTTCGAATATTTCGTACTCCGAACATAGTTCTTTCGTAACAAAAAAAGTCCAAGCAATGTGGAATTTTACTAGGAATAGTAGTCAAATAGATTGACTTGTACGTCGATGAGTGACCAAGTCCCTGTTCGTTCATTACTTGACAGAATATTCTGCCTTTTCCAGGTAGCGTCCGTCACATGTGTTTCGCAATAAAATCTAATTACGCAAATTAATTACATGTTTTAGTGCTGTGAAGCATTTATATAGAAATTGTTCATTTTTTACGTATATTTGTTAATTTATGTTGCCAATAATGTACTAGTGATTAACAATATCTAGCGTTTAAGTAATTTTAATGTATTTTACCATTTACCGGAATACGTTACTCCGTGGTAATGGAACACATACTGTCACTATGCTAACAGTAATAAAATTGTACTATTTGCAATTAAAAATAATGGAAAGCACGGTAATTAGGTCTAGAGCGTTAGCTTTTGATAAGGAAACCTTGGTTATACGTATTGGTAACAAAAGAGAAGTAAAATGGCTCCCTAATACACTGTGCACACAGCGGTGTGAACAATTGCGTTAGTCTAATGACTCTGGCACCACCGTAAGCTACTCCCACATCCTTTACTGCCACAAAAGCATACTAATCTTATTGTATTGAGTCATTTACTCCATGCTTTTCTCTATGTTATTGAGTATTTAATGTTTTCTTATTCTGTTGGTACTTCACTAAACATTACTGTCTTTATTTTTACCTTAATCAATAGGTGTAGTTGTCCTTAAAATATAATAGCTTTAACGAAATTCTATTAAAGTAAAACACACACACACACACACACACACACACACACACACACACACACAAATACAGGTACTGACAACATGTCAGCAACACAGTTCTTTCGCTTTGCGTAGAACAAACTTGAACTTTAAAAATGGCTTACACACATTTCAGATTTAATATCATTCAAGCTGATAGAAATTATAAATGCTACTTTCGTTAATACTAATTTTTATTTAAAGTGCTTATGTATTATAGAAAGTACATAATATACATAAATAAAGTCAGCAAACAACACATTTCATTGTGACAATTTTTAATCAACTGTAACATACGAATTTGACATGCACTTAAAGTATCAACAGAAAGATAAATTTGAATACAGGCTTATAATTTTTAGCTAGAGACAGCACATGTAACAACAAGGGATTATCATATTGTTACAACGGTCTCACGGATCGTCGTATGGTACAGAGAAAACAAAATATTGACACCAATGGGATCACTAATTCCCAGCTGTAATGAGGCACAAATAACAATTTGAAATAAACAAAATACTCTCATGCAGTAATACAAGTTAAATTTTCACGAGCAATAATAATGTCAACTAGTAAGATTGCCCCGCTAATTATAACACTGTAATCACATTCCACAATTATTTTATCTGCACACTACAATTTTGCCAGATGTAACTAACTCACGAAGCCGGCAGCTGCTGACTATATAGGTCACACAAATGTTCCAGAATAATTATCCATTCTTGTGGCGGCGTGCCTGCGTAATCTGTATAGTTTAGCAAGCACTTGAACAAACTGGAAGGTAATTAAATGCGACCTTGACCGCGACGCTACGTCTGCTCGGCTAGCCGCGTAACGGGCGGAAGGACGCTCTCGACTCTTCTATTGCGTTCCGTAATAGTCGTAGCAATAATAAATCTAGGTTATGTTCAGAGTAATCTACTCTCGCTCGTAGGATACTCTTACGTGGATAGCATGTATTGAGACGTTCAAAAATTTAATTAAATCACTGGAGAAATCACTTTGTTATCAACACTTCCCTAAGACAATCACACTCGAATTACAATTTTCTTTAATTATACAAAAATTTCATATTATATAAACAGTAGTATTATACAAATATAATACAGGAACGTTAAGTAAATTTTCCTACATAATAAAATTACAGTACTTTGCAGTATATAATTGGACGCTGATAGCTCTACTAATAACGCACTATCGTCATTAGTACAATAACAATTTGCGGATCTGGACTAGCTGAACTGTAGCCCCCTTTCCTTTTTAAAGGCCACCCATATTACACGATAAAGAAATTGCGAGATATTTGGACGTTAATTGGATTTTGCAAACACCTGCTTTATTTAGTATAGGCTAATGAAATCACCATGCTTGCCCGCTGACAGTTTGTGGCAAAATATACTTACTCTGACAGCACACTTTTACCTAAGTAACAAATAAATTAGTCATCGAAGTTACAAATTTTAGAAAATAATACTCTAGACAATAATTAAATTTTTGATAAGTAAACTCTAGTAGGAAGTATGATGCGAGTATTAATTGTACCGATAAGGTGTACGCAAATTGAATGGAATCCTTACAGGAGGACTAATTTGTCATTTATGTTTTGTAAGTTTGAATACTTTCTACAAAGCAAAAATCGTGAAACCATTTTAACGTTAAAGTAAACTAACGTTATAACCAATTCACTTTTAACATTATTAACTCAAGTTATTCTCAGACGGGACATAGACATTTGTAATTATGATAGTTACTAAAATATATAAGTTTAATCAGTGATAAAAAATACTTAATTAAAAAAGTGGGTTGTTATTTTAAAGCAGAAGGTCTGTCGATTTCATTTAACTGAATTTATCAAGCATTTGTGCAACTTATAGGCTAAACAGTAGTTTAAATACTGTAGGCCTAAGATGAATGTCAGATTATAATACTAAACAGTATTTATTACACATTTACTAAACTCTATAAACAGTGATGAACAATATTATTTATTTAAACACTTAGCAGAGCATATTAGCAGACATCGGCAGTAGGAGAAACAGCTTACTCATTTACATGGTCTGCGTTGGCTGCTGTCTGTGTATTCCTGCACAGGTGACCGCAGGAGAGATCGATTCTCAACTAATCACCCCTACGTAGGTTTCCGACTGTCAGATTCAGGTAAACCCGTTTCATCCTTGCTCGTTCTTCTTCGTATCCAAACACATAAAATATTAAAGCATAGCAGTACGCAAATCTTTGAAATGGCTAATAATTAGCAGCTGCTTTGTCACTATAGAAAACATTAGAGTCTATTATTAATTTGGAAATACCATATTGCTATTTAATTAAAAAATCAGAAGGACTATTGTGTATTTTCATATATAATGTAAATATAGTATGTAACAATGTATAATTGTATTTATATTGTATTACAATTTTTAATCATGATGTGGATGTGATTCATTGGAAACAAATAATAATTAGGCTGTTTTTTTGTTGAGTTAAAATTCCATCTCAAATCTGAAGTTGTGGATAATTTACCTTATTCTTACTTTAATTCAAACTAAATCCGAAATAGATTCTTAATTTCATAAACCAAGGGACCTGTCTTATAACTTGTATACTTTTCACCATGATTAATCTCAGAACATAGAGATATTCTTCCCGCATAACATGGCCTGATTGTCTCAATTATCTCCTTTTACAGTTATAAATAGCCTCTGTGTGTGTCTCTCTCTCTCTCTCTCTTTCTCTCTCTATTTCTATTGACCTTACGTAACAATTTTTAAAATTATTAGCCCAAACTGGACGCCTAGAGTTGAAACTAGGAAAGTAGTGTTACTACATTTTATAGAGACTTCGATTCTCCTAAATTTTATTTGGCGACTTACTGGAAAATAAAAAATTGTTGAAAACCTTAATTTACTCATATAGGGTTTTGTAATACCATTATCACTAAGGACACTACATTTATTGACACTGGTTCCTGTTGAATAGTTGGCACAGACGATAACACTACTTGCAAGAGTAATGAATGTGTGTTCCAAATCTGTTCCAACAGGTTAAAAAAGGTAAAAGTGTTTTCAACGTGCCGGCTATATTTTCTAGTGGAGAGGATACAGAAGGACTACACTGAGAGAACAACGTGGATTCAAAAAATCTTGATCGAAGCTACTTTGTAGCTGCTTTGAACCTACTAAATTAGATTTACTCACCTCCTGGTTACGTCAAATTTTAAACGGTTTTGAAGCCAAGTAGCTCTATGGGCGCAAATCAAATTGATTAGCAATTATCCTGCTTTCCTCTTTGCCATTGTTAGGGTGAATAACTCTACTAAAATACTACAAAACCTGACAATGCTACGAACATACATATTGCATATTATTTATGTAAACTGATAAATACATGTCAATTTAATTCAGAAAAAAATTGTAGCAGTCTACGTGGTCCATAAAGGGACGCCATACGACCTTATACAGAAAACAATGAAACATGGAATCTAGTTTTGTATGTTTTTGTCCCCTTGCATTTTCTCTGAGAATTCTTTAAAACAGCTTTTTAAAACTCGAGATGTAAACGGTATCCGTTTACCTTTGAATGGGATAAATTTAACAAATAAGTCGTCACATTTTGGTCTTAGCCAATTACCATCAAGGATATGAAATTTTAGAAAATTAAATTGGCAGTTGTTGCACACTGTACTGGTAAAATGTGGTACAATACATTAAAGGTAATGTCATTTTAATTAAAAAGATGTCATTAAAATATGATTATTGTAAAAAGTCCCCACAGATTTGTAATACGATTAACAAAAACAAGAAACAATTTGGAAACATTAAGTATTAGGAACACTCGTAGAAAAAAATTGGACAAAATGTACATTTACAATAACCACAGTAAACCTCATCAACAAAAACAAAGAGCATAAACACCCAAACAGAAAACCAAACGCAGATACTTTGTCAGCGAGAAAAATTAATTCGTTATGACAGATGATGAGATAAACTGCTTAATAGTCGTAACACGCCACAAGTATGAAATATATTACTTTACAGTAAAATCATATAGTATCATGTAGTATAAAGTTACACACAAACACACACACACACACACACACATACACACATATTCCCACATAATGTGAAAACAAGAGGATTAAATAACTCAATAAAAATTTATGGCCTCCTATCCCAATTTTTAGCAGCAATTCCATTTTATAGCTTCAACTTTCATCTTTGTTCTGTAACCATTTAATTACTTTCTTCAGTCTGTAAAGCAACTGCAAGATTCCTAAAATTAATCATGATGGTAAATATATTTTAAAAGTTTTCTGTATTGGGACAGTAGGTCCAGTGTCTTTGTGGACAATCGTATAAAGGCAAAAAGATGGTAGACACTAAGTAAAATCAGTAAACGTATAGGAACAACTACAATACTACAATTATACAGAATATTGTATCTGTATACGAGGTGATAGATAACATAAGTGACAACATCACGTTTCACACACGTTGGGGTTACGCAACTCTCTCAACTTTTGCACACACACATTCCAGACGTGTGTCAATTATTCTACCCGTTTTCAGGTTAATACACCACAAAGGCGTAGTATAAAAGCACCACTTCCAAATCAGAAAGTTTAGATTGGGACCTGCAATGTTAGAGTGCGTTTCGAACTCATTGTTTTTGGGACATGGTTTTAGTGTAAAGTAGTATTGTGCATGACTCAGTGTAACATTGTAATAAGATGACTTAGGCTCACAGTGTTTGTTACACTACTATGTGTTGGACCTCTAGGATGTTTAGCCTGTAGGATTGTATATGAGAGTATTTGTTTATTTCTTTATAACTCGAATACTTAATTAAAGTTGTAATCAAGTACTGTGCCTGTAATTCTTTTCTAGTTCTACCATATGACAATCTTTGAAACCGTCGTCGTCAAAATATTTTGCAAAGTTTTTTAAAATAGTTCAGATTTGCTTACACTCACATTTGACTCATTTTAAGACGCGAGGAAGTGTCTATTAGTGGGGCTTGTAGGATGTTAACGCAGTACAGCGATCATTCAGTGTTTTAACATAGTTCTGCAAAGAACAGTACTTTTTATTATATTGTAATAATGTATTGAGACCTTCCAAAAGAAACAATAATGAAATAGTGCTTAATATCATAACAATAAGTTGGTTTTATTAGCTATACAAAATTACTACTTTAGTACTCATTAGCTTCCCATACGTTTATGTAGTAAGTAATAAATATAGGAAAGTATACTATTTATTATTAGCATTTTGTTAATTTGATTAAATGTACTAATGACAGCAGTACTTTTGTGTCAAATTCAAGATATATTTAGAAATATACCGATCTTCAACTAAACGTAACAACAATCTAATCAGGTGTATTTCTTAAACAATAATACACTTTTTATAAAACGCATTACTGACACTTTTTTCGTATCGGCCATCGAAGGACCACATGCCAATTTCAATTCTTTACTCTTTGTTCTTTTCTTTTTTCCAATATTCTTTTATCTTCTCACTGTGTCTCTTCTTCCTGACTTCAGTCCACATTCAACCTGCGTTTTTATCTTTCCTACCCTGGACTTCCTCCATTTTTACCACTTTTCCCCGAAAAACCTTTCTTTACTGACACTTTAATAAATAAAATTTTTACGTATGTCTTTAAACAGATGCTACTTACTGTACTGCAGGAAAAGTACCGGTAACAGTCAAGTCAAAGACAAACAATGAATCACTTTAGAAATTTGTAATATTTAAAAAAATGTGAATCCATCTCTGATTTTCTTATTAAAAGTTACAGTACCTCATTGAAATGCTTTATATTTATAAACAAAAAGAAACAATATTTCAAATTTTAAATTAAGAGACCAGTCTACATTCTTTACGACATTATTAAAATTTTCTATATTTGATTTATAACGGCAGTGTTAAAGGACCTAAAATCTGATATGTAAAATAATATTTGAAACTTCTCGGACTTCTAATACATATTGACTACTTACTTTGAATTCACATAATATTTATTTCACGTAGATACCCTATAACTTATCCAAATCAGAAAATTATTTTGCTTGATGAATTTAAAGTACCTTCCCTCAGAAGATAATTATAATTATTGTTATTAAATACAAAGAAATATTACTTTATATTTAAACATTATAAAATGTGTTATGTTAATGGAAAAAATGGGACCTTTTACTCTAAGGCATACGTATTTAGCCTTTTCTAGACATATCTGTAAGGAACGAATAATTGACAAAATCAGTAAATAAGAAATAGGCAAGCACACATATATATGACCTATGGCATGAGTTTGGTTTGGCATCAGTTAATAACATTTTATTAACGTCTCTAGTT
The DNA here is from genome assembly GCA_034769895.1 of Magicicada septendecula. Lineage (NCBI taxonomy): Eukaryota > Metazoa > Arthropoda > Insecta > Hemiptera > Cicadidae > Magicicada > Magicicada septendecula. Next base: position 160,845,081 of record CM068375.1, read on the forward strand.
TAGTTTTTTTTGTACTAACGTCTTGGCGTAAATTTGGCAATTTATTTGGAATCACTTTACGCTCATTAATTTCTCTTCGTTAATTTAAAATTAAATATCATAAGCTACGCATAGAAAACGTTTTCCTGCTATAATTAGGCTATGCATTGTTATGTATTATTTTTTGTAATTAAAGCATCTTATATTTATTTGATTACCGTATGTATTTAAGTTATACTGAGCCACTTGACAGTTTATTCTGTGAATTGTCTTTACTTTCTGTCTTAACTGTCTAGTCACCTGCGTAGAATGTAATAAAATGTTCATAGTAATATCAGCATTCATTTAATTTGTATTATAAAATTCAAATTGTCACTTATTAACCACGATAAATTCTTCCACTTTCAGCTGATGAACAGACAACTACTCATACGAAAATATAGAAGAACATTCTATATATTTATTAGTACAGCCAGTGGACAAAGGCAATAATAATATTTTGCTGAAGTTGCTCCCACTCGTAAGATAAAATAAACATTTTTGATAAAATAAAAGTTCTTATATAAAAATCATTACATTGTATTTTTTTAATTAGATGATACTAGAAATTTGTTTCTTTTCTACACTCCATTGTCTATTGTCTACTATCTATATATTATTCAATGGCCTTACTCTGAGTTGCCGTCACAGTAAAATGGTATCCACCTATATCGTTAGCAATGGCTGGAACACTGCCAGGTTAAACGTTGCCAAATTCTCGATACCACATATTGCACACACTACAGGCTAAAACATACTTTTCCTAATATTTTTTTTAGAAACAATCAGAAAATTTATTTTAATCGACAGAAGTTCTTGTCTTGTTCAATGCGCATAAGGTATATGCACTTTTCTTGTCAGTGTAACTTATTATAATAAATTATTATAATAACTCATAATGCGAAATACACGTATAGAGAATGCTACTGCATTATGAAAGTTGCGGTCGCCAGAAATATAGATTACTACGCTGATTTCTAAACACACTGGGACACACACAGATACAAAGGTGAGAACAATCGGGAAAGTGTGATAATAGTCCCAGTAAAAAAACATTGACACTTACATGTCTGTACTTTCCAGAAACTGTTTACAGTGTGGTGTTTCGAAGTCGTCAACTTTTAGGGTGGAACGAAAAAATCAAGTTTGGATTTTTAATTTGTAATAGCGCGGAAAAGTTGCCTTTTGGTGTAAATAAGATAAAAAAAAGATATGAAAAATATTGGAGCACGTCTTGAGGTGCCGCAAGGACGATAAATTTTCATAAAATTGCAATTTTCGCTACATTTTTAAGTTTTTTTAAGAAGTTGTCAAACATTTTTTTTTAATTTCAAATACTGTCAAAAAAACAGTTTTTATATAAAAAAAGACATACAATTTTTTTTTAACTTTTTGGATTATGTCTTGAGGTGCCGCAAGAGCGGTAAAGTTTTATAAAAACACACTTTTTGTAACTTTTTCAAAGAATTTTATGTGTCTCGATTATGCAATAAAAGTTTCAAATAGGCGTTTTAATATGAATAGAAAGATAAAAACAGTTTAACTATTGCATTGTTTTTTGATGGAAGAAGAGACAAAACAATTCTTCAAGAAAAGAAAGGAATTAAGTTGTACAAAAAAGTTATTTCAGAAGAGCACGTTTCACTAATAGAGGAACCAAACTCGAAGTTTTTAGGCCACGTAACACCTAAATCTGGCACTGGAAAGGCATAGCAGACAGTATACAGGAGTTTCTTGAAGATAGAGAACACAACGAACAACTTTTGAACTTTACTGCTATTGGGTGTGATGGAACCGTTGTAAACACTGGACATAATAATGGTGTGATTTCTTTGATGGAAAATGAAATAGGAAGACCTTTACAATGGTTAGTTTGTTTGTTCCATGGAAATGAGCTACCTTTGCGACATCTTTTTTGTCATTTAGATGGTAAAACGAAGGGACCCAATGAGTTTAAAGGCGAAATAGGTCAGCAGCTGGAAAACTGTGCTAATCTTCCTGTGGTTACTTTCTTGCCAATTGAAAATAACCTTCCTCTTTTGGAGAACATAAATGATTTAAGTACAGATCAGAAGTATTTATTGGATATGTGTATCGCTGTATCAAGTGGAAATTGCTCACTAGATTTATCTTTAAGAAACCCTGGAAAACTTGCTCACTCCAGGTGGCTTACATTAGCAAACCGTATACTTAGATTGTATGTGGCAACTGAAAATCCAACTGAAAACCTTAAGACTCTGGCTGAGTACATTGTGAAAGTGTATGCACCTGTGTGGTTTAACATTAAGTTAAAACCTTCATGTACTTATGGTTCCAAACATCTGTTTAAGCTTATCTCATATTCACGCTATCTCTCTGATGATTTCAAGAACGTTCTAGACCCGGTTATTCAAAGAAATGGGTACTTTGCTGCAGCAGAAAATCTCCTTTTGTCCATGCTATGTGATCAGCGCAAAAATGTAAGAGAACTTGGTTTACGACGTGTTTTAAAAGCAAGAACAGAAAGTAGAGGCGGAGTCAGGAACTTTAAAGATCCAAAGATAAACTTTGACGCAAAGGATTACATCGACATGATCTCATGGGCTGAAAATGACGTAACTGAACCCCCCTTGGTAAAACATGTTTCCATTGACTCTCTCAAAGACTTTATACGGAAGACATCTGAAGCTCAACCAAATAGTAAAGTGGACCCGCTTATCGACTTTCCCCGGCTTCCTTGTCACACGCAAGCAGTGGAAAGAGCTGTGAAACTGGTGACCGAATCGGCTCAAAATGTCTGTGGTTCAATCGCAAGAGAAGGATATATAAGAGCAAAAATTGACTCACGTGAGAACATGCCAAAATTTGATACAAAAAAACAGTTTAATGTGTCAATGAAGTAGAAACAAACATTTTGCAGCTGTAACATTTGTAATTATTAAGGGTTTTTTAAATCATAAAAAATGAACTTTCAATGTCTTTAAAAGTGTATTATGATATTTTTTTACGTGTGCTCTAATAAAAAAAAATATATAATTGATTTGACGAGCTTTTATTTCAACCTTATTTACTACTATTTGTAACAACCAAAATGTTCGCAAAAGTTTCAAAATTAGCAAAAATACAGACTTTTTGACATTAAAAAATATTTTTTTAATATTATTATATTTTGTAATTACAAATTTTTTCCAATTCTAATGCTTATATATGTATTTACAACTATCTTTTGTAACATTATATGTACGAGAAAACCATAAAAAATTATTTATCAAACTTTATAATTTTTCAATTTTTTTAATTTTCTTACAAATTTTAAGCTCTTTGCGGCACCTCAAGATGTTGTAATATAGCAACCAAATTTTTTTTTCTTCTTTTTGAACCTAAAAGGCAACTTTTCCCCACTATTACAAAACTAAACAAAAAAAAAATTAAAAAAAGGCCATTTTCGTTCCACCCTAATGTATGTGTATGTGCTTAAGGAAAATAAAGTAGTAAGCTTGACTATAAGGATAAAGGAAACCATGTTTTAAGATTAAAATTTTAATTAATACAGTACGATAAAATATGAGATCTTATTAATTACAAACAACATTATAAAGCATTGCACTTAACTACCGTTGTACATTATGTTCTGGTGTAAGGTTAGTTAATAAAAAGGTAAAAGGCAATAGTAGTTATGTTAGAGCTTCGCAAACATAAATTTCTGTTTCATAGTTGCATATACTACGAAATAACACAGCAATTAATTTAACCTAATAGATGTATCTACATTTATATTTTAAACAGTTATTTTAAAGCAAAACGTTTATTTATGTGCTTATTCTAATACATAATTTTAAAACATATTGGCTTAGAAAATCAAAATATCATATTTGTTAGTCCCACATATCTTCTTACAACGCCTTAAAATTTCTGCATCTATGCTAAATTTATCTGAGTTACAAAATATGATTCTTTGGCATTGAATATTGTTTATAACACGATATCCGTTAGCTAAGTCATCAAATAAGTTTATTTAGTCGACTACATTCTATTTTAATATTATCTGTTGTCAGTAATTGCCAATAATACATATTCTATAACGTCAGTTAGTGATTTTGAGTGTGTCACCTTTTACGCTTTCATTGATAAATAATTTATATAGGCTTATTATTAATGAAATTACTATAAGTAATACTAAATTTTAATACTTTTATATGATATATGATTTATTTATACTGTTACGACGGTCTACTTGATCGTCGTAGGTACAGTAGAAAACAAAGTAAGTACAAAACACCAATTAAGTCACTAATCACACCTTTAATTTTTACAGTTAAACAGTTCGTAAATAACAACACAGTCTCTACAGCAAATCAAATGAAAATTGTTCACACGCAATAAAATGTCCACTAAAATTAAACACAATTGTATTAAAATTATACCGACCGATTATAAAACACCACTCTTAACTAATAACCACTTGAACGCGCACAGTAATATCGCCCGATAATTAATCGAACCGCACTGTCAGTATATCGCACTAATACTGAACTGAACGTCGTTGAGTACTGGTATTTATACCGCCCTAAATTACTAGATTATTCCATAATGCTCGATAGCGCCAGTCTAGGACGTAATTACTTGCGGCCTTGACACAGTCCGTGCGCCTGCGCGAAGTCTGGCACAGTCTAGAAAATGCGTCAACAAGCACGTACGCCACATACGTTACATTCCGGATCACTCTGGAACATTCGATAAACACGTATATTGTTCTGTGATGTCGTAACAATATATATGAATACTATAAAGTTTAATCTTTTAATAAATATGAGGAGCACAGAAAGAGTATAGGTCTATTTTTTCTAAACAACTGGACCTAAATATAGTCGATAGTTGAAATTATATATGTGAAGTTGATTGTATTGCATTTTACGGAAAATTATTACATAGTTGATTTTTATGACACTCACAGTAGGACGCATCAGTTCTGTGTTTTTTGTAAACATTTGTTAGTAAACTTTGCTTAGAGTCATATATTTTGGAGGAATTTTGGAGGTACTTTGTATATTTACATTCAATGAGCAGTCATCAGTGTATTGTGGAGCTTTATCCCAGGCTGTTAAAAAGCTATTGACAAGTTATTTAAAAAAACGCAAGAAACAGTCGGCAATTAAGTTACTAAATGATTTGAACAGTCATTTCACATTAGCCTATTCTAATTTTATTTTTGTGTTAAGGAGGTCGATTAATTATTTGTGGCGTGTGTAATATTTAAAGATATTATTACACAATTTTATTATTTTAATAGATTTTAATTATTTACTTTGAAATATATTATTTACATTGTATTATATTTATACATTAATACCGTGTTTGATTCAGGATTTGTTACCAAGTTATTGCAATCCAAAATCTGTGTATATTCTAACATAAACCCTTAATTCGGAAGCGTTTGAAGTAAGTCGTTGAAAGACCATGTTGGGAAACCTAACAACAGTATCTTTCAACAGCTACACACAGCGTCTGAGGATGGTCCCAGATTCTAGGGACAGAATCCCTACTTAACATCTAAGTATAAAATATTACGAAGTGGGCAGTACGAAACTTTACCTGATAGAAATCACCCATCACTTATGGGTTTTAAAGATTATATGATGGGTGTCACCAACACAGACCACGCGCGCTCACGGACATGTATACAAACGCGCGCGTGTGTATAATTAAAATTTACAGGATCACGAGACAATATTTTGTAAGAGTTATTTAATATTGCATTTATATTTTGACGAAAATTATTTTTTACATGTTTTTAAGAACATCTTGAAATCTGGCAATGGTATACATAAAATCAGAATTTAGATTGTAGCAACTGTAAAACTCAGGAAATACACGTACGTTCACTTTTTTAGTAAAATGTTTATGCAGGTAATATTTTTGGCGATGACATATATGTTTAAGACTTGTGCTATAACTATAAAACACCATTAATTACTAGAAATTCTAAGAAAAGAATAAAGATTTTGTTTGAAATGCTTTACAAACTATCACAGACAAATTAGGCAATCAGAATGATCGATGACATAGACAAAGGTGTTATCAGTATAACCAGCAGGTGACCCCGTTAATTTAGCGTAGGTGTGGCAGATGACCCATTTTAATTGCGTCTCGTATCAATCAACCGCCAATTAGTTGTCAGAGTACGAATATTTGTCGCAGTTAGTGGAATACCAGTCGTAACAGCTTTAATGATCACGCTTTGTACTAAAATATATTTTCCAGTTTTCTCTCACATCATTTTTACATTAAAATGCTGACAAAACGTTGACTTTTTTAAAATGAAGGGAATAATTATGAAAATGATGTTAATAACAGTTTAAAAAAAAGTAATGCTGTTAATAAAGCTGGAAATTTTTGAAACTTATTGTGAGTTAAGATGAACTATTACAGTTATCTTTACGTTATATGGTTATGGTTACGGTTATGGTTGACACCATAAAATATCTCAATAATATAATTTTATTACATTCATAAATAATTTGAAGTATTTAAGTGTCAAACAAATTGGGTATATAATATAATAATATTGTTATATGATGGTAACCGCATACAAAATATGAAAATGAAAATGGAATCAAGCGTTCATTGCTTCGTGTTCCTTCAATAATAGGAACAAATCAATTTTGGAGTTACCAAAATGATTTAACTGTGTAACATTTCGATCAGTGTTAGATTAATATTTATCTCATATTAGTTATATTGTCCTCAGTTCTATGAGGCAAAACTAAATATTCTGTTAATGAATGTTATTCATTATTCTGTTAAATGTTATTCTGTTAAATATTCTTTTAATGAACAGAATGTGCCCTGTGTCCCTTGACAGTAGAGAAGCAGTAGGCAAATGCAATTTTATATAGCGAATATTTTCCGGTGAAGGGTTTATGACGATCGGTCAAAAAAATTTAACACAAATTTTAACTTATTTGTGTCGACGTTTTGACAATGTTTATTGTCATCATCAGGATCTGTGTACGAATATACAAAAGAAATGTCAAACATAACAGAACAATTATTTGAGTAAACGTGTTTATGTATGTGAGTGAGTGTGTGTATGTGTGTGTGCATGCGCTTGTGCGTGCGTATGTGTGTAACCTTGTATATGTGAAGAAGTTGAGATAGATTGTTTTACATCATCAAATGTTTTCTTTAAATAAACCGAGAAAATTTTAATATCTCAGAACTTAATTTCCACAATAAGTTATTACAATTTAAATTACTCATAATATAATGGTATTTGTAAATAAGTATAAAAGCAGTAATCAACAATTAACTATTAGAATTGGTACAGAAAACGTTTATACATCCTATACTGTGCCGTAACAATGGGAATTTCGTTACGGCAACTTACTAATATGGATACTCGCGACGCCATCTAGTTGCGATGCGTCGCGTCTTGAGCTTCACTGCTCCGCCGTGAGGGGCCGGGCTGGTAGTTGGCTTATACACGTGTGTGCTTTCTTCTGACTTGTTCCTTCAAACGGGCGAGACGTTTTCTCGCTCGGCTTCTGAAGAAAGTTTGAATTCTTTTTTTAAATACCGGGCGATTTATTTTTATTATGGCCGGCTGAGTAAAAAGGTGTGCCCTGGGGCGTCTGCGGCCCGTTCATCCGTCTCCCGAGTGTCAGACCAGGATAAAATGTGAGAATATTAAGGAACTTATTGGTGGCTACTGTGCTGTGGCCAATCTAGACAGGTATGTTTGGAGAACAATGTTTCTCAGGTGCTGTGGAAGTGTATTTTTCCAAAGAAAATTATTAACTTATTACTATGTGTGCATGTTGCACTAATTGAGTTTCTCGTCAAGTGAGTTATCTTAACACAAAAAAAAAACTTTTGCTTTAATTCTTGACGTTTTTTTTACTTTGCTTAATATCTGGTATACCCCGGCTATTTTAATGATTGCTAATTCATTTCTGAACTCAAGTTTTCTTTCAAAATTCTGTGAACTGGACTGGCATCTTATTTTTCTTTTAATCGTGAGGACAGCTTCTTGTGTTGTTAGTGAGGTGATAGTAATACCTTCTCTGCAAAGCTTTTTGAGATATAATGAAGTAACAAAAAAAAAAAAAAAAACTTTAAAAAACGAAATGTGTTAAGATACTGCTGGGGAATTGGTGTCTATTTAAACCTTGCAGTGGGACGGCACTTCCCAGCGCTACTAGAGTAGAAGAATGGCTGGTTCCTTTATTTTCTCAGAGATAGTCTCTCAATACTTTTCTGTGTTCTCCATGTAACTATATAACTGTTTGTGTGAAAATTGTTTAGTGAATGTAAGTCAAAGAAAATGATCAAATCATATGTATTGTGTGCACTCCTTGGCATAACAGGTTGTGAATGGTCCATCACATTGGGTCAGACTAGGTTATCCCTACACGTGTTGGGATTTATAATTATTTTAATTCTCTGTGAGTTTCAAATTAATGTTAAAAATTTTTTTTTATATATTTATACCTTCATAAATCTAATGGAACTTAATAATGTTGGCTCAGTTTAAAACATGTTGAATTAATTAAATATTAATTAGTTGTTGAGTGATGAGCATATATAAATAGTGTCAGGGATCTAGTCATTTGTATACCCACATGTGTATGTATAAAACATTTTTCATTTTGAGAGACCTGTTTATTTAATATTTTTTTTATATAATGGTGTACACTAGGAAATCAATAAACCATTGAGCGATACAAGTTAAGAAAAAAAAAAAAATTGAGCACACATGGTTAATTTCTTACTCAATAACATGATTACCAAATTATGTTTTAACATTATACCTTTACTAATATATATTGTTGTTGTTCTTAATTTTTGTTTATTGAGATGTTAGATGGTGTATGTTGTTTGTGTTTGTTAATTAAAATAGTACAACCAGAGGTGTCCTGTAAAAAAGAAAAAAAAGGAAAGCTTATTGTTATTAGATGTATTAAATATAAAAAAACCTCTCGATTTTTTTTTATTTTATTAATGTTAATAATAAATCAAACAGTATTAAATTATTCATAATTTATTGTTATTAGACGTATTCAATTTTGAGAACCTCTGGATTTATTTCTTTTTTTATTTATTAATGTTAATAATAATTTATTGCCAAAATGTATCGAAATTATATTTTTGTAAAGGTTTTAAAATTTACCGGAGAGGTTTTGTTGCTTGATTATTGTTATTTCAAGTGAATACTTCTATATTCTGGGTACTATGAAGTACAAGCATTGTATATAAAATTGTAATGCTTTTGAAAAGGAATTAGAGCACCAATAAATTTGTGGTTGTTGTTGAGTTTGGAAATTGAGGTCACCTCATTAATTCAATTGCCTAATGATTCCCCAGCACGAGGCCTTTCTTCCACTAGGAGGCCTCCTCCTGGTTTTGAACAAGTGAGCCGGTCATCCAGGTAAGCTGTATAATTTACTTACACATTTTTTTAAGAATGTTAAATTCTGAAGTAGGGTTAATGTGTTGTGATGACAATGATGAGTGGCTCACAAATGGTAGCAGAGTTGGACGTTGGTTGGACGTAGGGGCCACCTCTGAACCAAAAATTGGAAATTGATGCGGTGCCCTCAATACGTTAATTGGACATGCACTGTCAGTTTTGTGGTGTGTTCGCATATCTCAAAGAATGTAATGAGGTAATTTTTACTGTAATTATGTGTTCACCATTGTTGTAAAATTTTGGTCTTTGGGAGCGGTTGCCGGGCCGGGACACCTAGGGGTGAGCACAGGTTAGTGATTCCGGATTGTATCTTTGGGGTGTTCGCCGTTAAGTGTCTATTTGTTTGTTTGTGTTCGTGTTCTTGTCTTTGTCTTTGTTGGTCCTACAGCATATGGTCTTGGTCTTGGTCGTTGGTCCGGTGTCGGGTCGGGAACTCTGGGGTGCATTGATTGTTATTGCTTAATACTTGTTATTGCATTGATTGTGATTGTCTGTATTAAAGTCCTTGTATTGTGAAATGATGTCAGAGGTGGGGCAGAGTAGTGGTCGGCGTGAGGGTCGCGGTCTGGTGCCCGAGTATTTTAATAAAGATGAGCTCCAGTTTGAGATACGCTTGCGGGGTGGGATTCCCCAGAGGGATGTAGCGTCCTTGCGAAGACAACTGCGGGAACTGCTGGTGCGGGATGTCCCCCTCCAGAGAGTCGAAATTGAGGAACTGGGGGAGGAGTTAGCCTTGTGTTCGGACAAGTGGACGGAGTTCTCCACCCTGATGGAGGACTCTGAATATATATGGAGTTCCACCCGAGTTTGGCAGCGGGTGACCCAAAGAATGCTCCACTTGTCCACTCGCCTCCATAATTTGTTGTTGCAGGACGATCTGGAGGAGGAGGTTCGGCGGGCTGCGACGGACCTGCAGTCAAAAATTTGCCTACCTGAGGAGGCTCCAGAGAGTCCTGGTAAGCCGAAAGAGATGCTCGAGCGCCAGACCGTGGCCACTGAGCGGGTGGATATCCTGGGAAAAGCATGTAGTGCTCTGGTCGAGGAACGTCCTCTTATTTCGTTTTGCAGTCGCCCTCAGGGATTTCAGGGCGATCAGGTGGAAGTCCCTCGCGGGTTTGGTTCCACCCTGGCCAGCGTCAATTATGAGTCATTGCCGAACCCTATCTATGACCTCCTCCGTCGGCTTCCCGTGGCCGACGGTCTGCATCTGGACCAGCTGGTAAGATTTTTTGAAGGGATTTTCGGCATTTATGACTTCCCTGGGGTGAGTGGTTCCTCTCTTTTAAATATGATATATCCTTATTATCGGGCGCCACTACTGGGTCGTGTGGTCTGGCATCTCGGCGCGGGCGGGGATTTTGATGCCTTCCACAGGGATGTTCTGGAGCTGTTTATGCCCGGGAGGCTGCGTGACCAGATGCGGCAAAAATTGTTTTATAGGGTTCAGGGGCACGGGGAAAAGCTAAACGTATTCATAAATTCTATCAAGAGTGCTGCCCGTGTGCTGCGTGTGGACGTGTCGGAGGCTGAGGTGGTGCGTGTCATCTTGGAGGGCCTCAATCCCCAGGAGAGGTCACAGTTGGTGTTCTTGGAGAGACCGCGAAGCTTCGCGGATCTCAGCAGAGCTTGTGTCTTCGCCCGCACCATCCAGATGAATGATGAGACTCGCTCCGGCACTTCCGAATTCTCTGTCCCCTGTTCCATATCTGGTCAACAGCGGCCACCTACCCGGGAGCAACGAGGCAACAACTTTGAAAGAAGAAACTATAGTTGTTATACATGTGGTAAGATGGGGCACTTGGCCCGGAATTGCCAATTCAAACGGTCGGAGGTCCCGCGTGAGAACCGCCCTTCAAAAAACGGCCCGCGTGGGGGGGATTGAGGGGGCGCTGGTCCCCCCCCCACGCGTGGTGGCGTTAGTGCATCTCATGTTCCATTATGTGCGGTTGACACTGGGCACTCATCCGGGAAGCCCTATCCTAAGCCGATTCGTCCCGGCCTCTCCGTGTGTCCCTATCTTGATTTGGAAGTTGGAAAGGGCCGTATTACGACCTGGTGGACTCGGGATCGGCGCGGTGTTTGATCTCCTCCCGGGTTTACCAGCAGTTGGTTAGGGAGTCTTTAATTAAGGCGAGTGCTCTTTCGTTGGTGGTGTGTTGGACGGCCTCGAGGGAGATTTTGCCTACCTCAAAAGTGGTGGCCTTCAAAATTAAAATAAATTATTTTTCGTGGGTGTGGGAGTTTCTTGTCGCTCCGAATCTGAGCGTCGATTGTACTTTGGGTGCGGAATTTATTATGAAAAGTGGTCTGGTTCTCGATATCCAGGGGCACGTTTGTGGTTTGTTTCTTCAAGTTTAACCGTGCCGTGCGCATTCCCTTTTTTGGATATCGGGATGAGTCGGGGGAGGGACTTGAAGAACTTCAACCCCCGGCGGCTATTAATAACTTAAGCCAGTCCCAACAGACCACTTTCCGTCAATTGTGTGAGGAGTTCCCCGAGGTGCTGACGGCCGATCTCGGCCTCACACATAATCTGGAGTACCGTATCCGACTGTGTGACTCCTCGGTTGTCCGTTCGCACCCTTATAAATTCGCCCCTCCCAAAATGACCATTTTGCGTGAAAAGGTTCAGGAACTGTTAGATCAGGGTGTCATTGAACCTTCCACGTCGGCCTATGCCAGTCCAGCATTCTTGGTGCCTAAACCAGGAGGGAAGCATCGGCTGGTTATTGATTACCGTAAATTGAATCAAAATATAGAGGTTGAGTCGGTGCCCCTCCCGGACCTGCATTCGGCCTTTGACTGGTTTTCGCAGGCCCGCTATTTCACCATTTTTTACCTTAATTCTGCCTACCACCAGATTCCCTTACACAAGAAGTTTCGGCCGTACACGGCCTTTTGCGTACCGTGGAACCTGTACCAATGTAAGAGAGTCCCCATGGGACTGGCCGTTGGTGCACAGACGTTAACACGTCTACTAGATACAGTGTTCCACGATGTTAAATTTCAGTACGTGTTCAATTATCTTGATGATCTGCTTATTTACAGTGCTACCATAGAGGAACACATGGATCATCTCCGAGAGGTGTTGTGTCGCCTGAGGCGCGCGGGGCTCACGGTAAACCCCAACAAGGTGAAATTTGCCCAGGAGGAAATTTCTTTCTTCGGTCACCTTGTGTCTCATAAAGGGGTCACGGTATACCCAGAGAGAACTCAGGCAATTCGGGATTTTCCTCCTCCTCGGGACGCTAAAGGCGTGGCCCGCTTTGTGGGGATGGTTAAGTTTTATCGGCGGTTCATCCCCGGGGCCGCAGAGATTGCTGCCCCCTTAATTCCTTAAGAAAAAATGGTGCCAAATTTGTGTGGGGTGACGAGCAGCAGCGTGCCTTTGAGACCCTGAAGGAGTCCATTCTGTCGCCGCCCGTGCTTTGGATGCCTGACTTCACGAAGCCCTTTATTTTGCAATCGGACGGCAGCTCTGTGGCGATGGGCGCCGTGCTCTCGCAGGAGGTGGATGGTGCTCGGCAGCCAGTTGCCTTTGTCTCTAGGACCCTCACTGACACTGAAAAGAAATCCTCTGTGTATGAGTTGGAGTGTTTGGCGGTAGTCTTCGCTCTGGACAAATTTAGGAGATATTTGGAACATGCTGAGTTCATTTTAGAGACCGACAACCAGGCTCTCTCTTGGCTTCTGGCGCATCCCCGTCAACTGGGTAAACTTGGCCGCTGGGTGGTCAAAATTTCATCTTTTAAGTTCAGGGCACAACATATACGGGGGACCCAAAATGTTGTTGCCGATGCTTTGTCACGGATGTACCCTCTGCCCAGTGAGGAGCCAATAAATGAACCCTGCGCCTTACTCTTGGAGTTTCCCCTCGCCTTTACCGATGTTATCCCTCATCAGCTTGATGATGAGACGTTGGGTCCGATTATCGAAAAAATTAAATCAGGCGAGATGAAGGCTCTTTATCGTCTGTCCAAGGGCGTCCTCTGCTGCAAGGAACGTAGAGGACGGGTTCCTAAGATAGTGCTGCCGAGCAAGCTTGTACCCATGGTCTTCCAGTATTATCACGATTCCCCGGTAGGAGGCCATTTGGGTTTTTCGAAGACCATCGCCGCGATTCGAAAGAACTTCATCTGGAAAGGCATGGACCGGGACATCGCCACCCGGGTGAAGTGCTGTCATCTCTGTAGTCTGAGCAAGCCCGCTCAGAACACCAAGTTGGGGTTGCTGTCTTCTGAGGTGGCTGGCAGACCTATGGAGAAGGTTTTCATCGACTACGTGGGTCCTTTCCCACGTAGCAAGGCCGGGAATTCGTTCCTCCTTGTTTGTGTGGACGCCTTCTCTAAGTATGTCTGGCTACTTTCCTTGCGTCAGGCAAGTGCTGCTACTACCATCATAGCCCTTGAGACCAGCATCTTTCAGCATTTCGGGCTTTCCTCCATCATTGACTCAGACAATGGCCCCCAATTCATCTTGAGGCAGTTCCGAAACATGTGTTTCAGGCACGGCATTCGACATGTAACCACTTCCCCTTATCACCCGCAACCTTCCCACGCTGAGCGATTCAATCGCAATTTTAGATCCGCCCTCATCGCTTACCACGCGGAACAGCAGAACACGTGGGACCAGAATCTTCAGTGGTTACAAATGGCCTTTAACTCCTCTCTTCATAAGAGTCATAGAGCCGTGCCTTTTGAGGTCATGTTTGGTTTCTCCCCTGCTCATCCCCGTAGCAATTTGTGGAGATTGGAGGATCTTCTCCCGGATTTGCGGGACGGGGGGGTCTCTCACAGGTGGAAAGAGGTGAGGAGAGCTCTGCTCCGATCGCACGAGCGCGTGCGGCGTCGTTATAATGCGGGGAGGGTCCCCAACCCTTTCAAGGTGGGCCAGTTGGTATATTGTAGGAGCCACCCGCTCAGCTCTAAGGTGGAAGGTCGCGCCTGCAAGCTTTGTTTTCGATGGTTGGGACCTTTCCGCATTTCCGAGTTTGTCTCTCCGGTTACCGCCAGCCTGGTGGGTCTAGAGGATGGTATGCAGGTGAGAGTGGCCCATGTGTCGCATTTGAAGGCGTGTGCTCAGGTGGAGGTTCATTGAGTATAGGATATAGTTATTTTTTTTTCTCACACCCCTGTTAGGATTAACTTGGGTCCTTGGGTTTGGTTTTCGGGGGGCTTTTCTGGAGGAGTTGGGTTTCAATGTTTTACGTTTTAGAGTTTTATCTTTTTTTAAGGGGGATTAAAAGGGGTTTTAGTGTTTTATCGGAATTTTAGCTCCTCTCCTTTCCTTTCCTCTTTCTATCTCTTTAGGTCGCGACCGCTCACACTCCAGGTATCTTCCACAATTACACACACCCAGCTACACACACACACACACCTTGTCCTTCTTTCCGGTGTCCTTTCGTTTTCAACTTCCAACTACTTTTACCTTTTAATCGGTTTTAGTTCGTCCCCTCCTTTCCTCCAGTTGTGGCCGACCCAGTGTCGTCCAACCCGTTGGACTCCTTTTGTTGTGGGGGTGTGCCGTAACAATGGGAATTTCGTTACGGCAACTTACTAATATGGATACTCGCGACGCCATCAAGTTGCGATGCGTCGCGTCTTGAGCTTCACTGCTCCGCCATGAGGGGCCGGGCTGGTAGTTGGCTTATACACGTGTGTGCTTTCTTCTGACTTGTTCCTTCAAACGGGCGAGACGTTTTCTCGCTCGGCTTCTGAAGAAAGTTTGAATTCTTTTTTTAAATACCGGGCGATTTATTTTTATTATGGCCGGCTGAGTAAAAAGGTGTGCTCTGGGGCGTCTGCGGCCCGTTCATCCGTCTCCCGAGTGTCAGACCAGGATAAAATGTGAGAATATTAAGGAACTTATTGGTGGCTACTGTGCTGTGGCCAATCTAGACAGGTATGTTTGGAGAACAATGTTTCTCAGGTGCTGTGGAAGTGTATTTTTCCAAAGAAAATTATTAACTTATTACTATGTGTGCATGTTGCACTAATTGAGTTTCTCGTCAAGTGAGTTATCTTAACACAAAAAAAAAACTTTTGCTTTAATTCTTGACGTTTTTTTTACTTTGCTTAATATCTGGTATACCCCGGCTATTTTAATAATTGCTAATTCATTTCTGAACTCAAGTTTTCTTTCAAAATTCTGTGAACTGGACTGGCATCTTATTTTTCTTTTAATCGTGAGGACAGCTTCTTGTGCTGTTAGTGAGGTGATAGTAATACCTTCTCTGCAAAGCTTTTTGAGATATAATGAAGTAACAAAAAAAAAAAAAAAACTTTAAAAAACGAAATGTGTTAAGATACTGCTGGGGAATTGGTGTCTATTTAAACCTTGCAGTGGGACGGCACTTCCCAGCGCTACTAGAGTAGAAGAATGCCTGGTTCCTTTATTTTCTCAGAGATAGTCTCTCAATACTTTTCTGTGTTCTCCATGTAACTATGTAACTGTTTGTGTGAAAATTGTTTAGTGAATGTAAGTCAAAGAAAACGATCAAATCATATGTATTGTGTGCACTCCTTGGCATAACAGGTTGTGAATGGTCCATCACATTGGGTCAGACTAGGTTATCCCTACACGTGTTGGGATTTATAATTATTTTAATTCTCTGTGAGTTTCAAATTAATGTTAAAAATTTTTTTTTATATATTTATACCTTCATAAATCTAATGGAACTTAATAATGTTGGCTCAGTTTAAAACATGTTGAATTAATTAAATATTAATTAGTTGTTGAGTGATGAGCATATATAAATAGTGTCAGGGATCTAGTCATTTGTATACCCACATGTGTATGTATAAAACATTTTTCATTTTGAGAGACCTGTTTATTTAATATTTTTTTATATAATGGTGTACACTAGGAAATCAATAAACCATTGAGCGATACAAGTTTAGAAAAAAAAAAAATTGAGCACACATGGTTAATTTCTTACTCAAGAACATGATTACCAAATTATATTTTAACATTATACCTTTACTAATTATATTGTTGTTGTTCTTAATTTTTGTTTATTGAGATGTTAGATGGTGCATGTTGTTTGTGTTAGTTAATTAAAATAGTACAACCAGAGGTGTCCTGTAAAAAAGAAAAAAAAAGGAAAGCTTATTTTTATTAGATGTATTAAATTTAAAAAACATCTCGATTTTTTTTTATTTTATTAATGTTAATAATAAATCAAACAGTAGTAAATTATTCATAAATTATTGTTATTAGACGTATTCAATTTTGAGAACCTCTGGATTTATTTCTTTTTTTATTTATTAATGTTAATAATAATTTATTGCCAAAATGTATCGAAATTATATTTTTGTAAAGGTTTTAAAATTTACCGGAGAGGTTTTGTTGAATGATTATTGTTATTTCAAGTGAATACTTCTATATTCTGGGTACTATGAAGTACAAGCATTGTATATACAATTGTAATGCTTTTGAAAAGGCATTAGAGCACCAATAAATTTGTGGTTGTTGTTGAGTTTGGAAATTGAGGTCACCTCATTAATTCAATTGCCTAATGATTCCCCAGCACGAGGCCTTTCTTCCACTAGGAGGCCTCCTCCTGGTTTTGAACAAGTGAGCCGGTCATCCAGGTAAGCTGTATAATTTACTTACACATTTTTTTAAGAATGTTAAATTCTGAAGTAGGGTTAATGTGTTGTGATGACAATGATGAGTGGCTCAATACCTGTCAACATATAGCATAATAAAATATATTATAGCTAAATACAGATTATAGGGCTAGTCAATTATGTAATTATTAAACGTTATTTTTTCATGTTTAACTCACTACTGCTATTAAAAACACCGTTATTAACTTATAGAATTCTAAATTACACAATAACTATAGAGCTTTACGAACTTTCGTCAGAGAATTTACATAATACCTGTATTACAAACACAAGTTTATGGTAAACCTATCTAGCAAGTGAAAATGGATAATAATTATAATCATATTGTTGTAAATTATTACTTATCGAGAATTAAGTATATACAGAGTAGACTACTATAGAATATTGTAAAATTATGTATATGTCAACAATCACACCCTCTCTCTCATCCATTCTCCCTCTACCTCTCATTCGCTCTCCCCTCTTACTCTTACTTGTACTCGCTCTCTCACTTGTACTCTCACTTGTACTCGCTCTCCCTCACTCACTCTCTCTCTCTCTCTCACTCTCTCTCTCTCTCTCTCTCTCTCTCTCTCTCTCTCTCTCTCTCTCTCTCTCTCTCTCTTTCTCTCTCACTTTATCTCTGTCTGCAATGGTACTCTACAACTCTCACAATCTCTATTTAAACTATCCTCCACACATTCATTAGGGAATTATGTACTCCTTGGAGAACATAATATGAATTACTATAATATTACTGTAATATAATAATGTATTATTAGGATAATTAGTGTATATTTATAACATGTTGTATAGTGTAACATGAATATGTGCAGTATTGTTAACTTACTTTAATATAAAATGTTCCTACTAGGCACTGTTATTCAGACGCAATTAAATTTTCTAGCACATTCAGTTAACGAGTTGGTCTACTAAAATAAAACCACTCCTCAAAGGTTACCATTTGTATTACAAGTTTTGTTCCTACATTTACACATCCATACAGAATATACAGAATACCTCCTTTGACTGTATACAAACTGTAGGTCATAATGAAATATATATTAAAATAATAATTCGGTACATCACTTTCTCATATGGTTGAACATATTTCATTTGTATGTCACGCATTATAAATAAACACATTTAGCTTTGTCTTAAACTATCACTGTCTCGTCCTTTGCAAACATTAAAGTAAGGTATATAATTGTTTTGAGAGCAGAAAGGTATTCACATTCCCTTCCACTGTTCCTTATAACATCATGGGTTAAAACAACAGTCTTATTTCCTTGATCTCTTGCCGTAAATTGGTTTTGATAAATACAGTGTTTCATTGTTATATGATGTTCATTGTTTTATATTCATTTGTTTGATGTTGTTAGTAATTTGACACAATTTTTATTCCTGACGTATGTTTATCTGAGTATAGTACAAATTCAAATTCAAAATACGGTAAAACAGCGTATTCCTTCAATATTTATTACTTTCCTCAAATATATTTTAGCCACAGGTAATATACTACTTACTATTTGAAGTACACTTCTCTTCTTAATTTAACTGTATTTACACAAAAATTCAAACACATATTTGCACAGTTACAGTTTTTTTAAATTCTCTAACCACATGAAGCCGCAATATTTTTTTCTTCCTCAAAAAAAAAAGAGTATTTTAAAGGACATTTGATTTACTGTTATGGACAACTATATTAAAGTAATATACTATTACTAGCAGCATTACTGAAAGTAAAGATGTAGATTCTAAAATCTAACCGCTTTCATAATTAGGTATATTTTGCTGAGTTAAAAAGTTTGTCAAAGTAATTAGCCGCTGGTATTATTGAACTGTACGATGTGTAACGGTGACTAATGTAGGTACACAGGCCTAATGTATTAGATTTACTAGAGATCCGAAAGTGAAATATTTCTCCGTTTAGCTATTTACTCTTAATCTGACAAACCCCAGTCCAAAATTAACTGTGTAATGAGTTCCTTCACTTTGCGAGTTGCAATGTTATTTTTGTGTTCTATTATTTTGACCTTTTATGTCGTAAATTATCGATATAAAAATCTAGGTCAATCCCCGGTAAAAGAAGCAAATAGTAATTTTAATAAATATAAACCTATTTGATAGTAACTCAAAAATTCTTTATAAAAGCAAAATTTTATTTTGTAATAACAGAGTAATACTGGTACTCAGTAGCGACCAGACGCTGTTAAATCAAATGAGAATCCAACATGACATTGCTGGGTTACCACCCTAGAGAATATGATGGCTTAAAGTCACTTTAATAGTAACTCATTTAAAGTTGTATTAAATTAGCAGAAACATTTTTAACAATAAAAAGAGACAATTAACATTGTTGTTGATTGTGTAACGTCAGTTATTTTCCGAATGCAACAAAACTAATCTGTACACATTCCCCACATGCAACAACGTCACAATTCAATTTATAACACGATTTATCAGAAACAAGCGTCTGAAATAAAAGACAGAGAAACACATAGGCGCGAGCCCACCGTTTTCAGCAGCGTTCAGTCACACAGTCCTACCGGGGCCAAAGAATTCAATAAAGGTTTAGTAAGTAGCTTTTGAAGTTTGCTTAGCCCTCTTGCCTAACCGACAGAAAATTTATAGCCCGATTCTACAACTGAAATACCTCTATATATTAATAAATTTTATTTCTTATCAGTCCTTAATTCCATTGCAATTTTTTAAATTATTGGATATTAAAGCCCAATTACAGTAAAACCCATGTGTCTAAAATATTTGGTAAAAAATGCAATATAAAAGTAAAGAAAAATTAGAGGTCTTAAAACCAATGTATTTAAAATACTGAGTTAAAATTTATGAATCTATAGGAATGTTGAGAATATTTACACATAAAATAAAATTCTGAAACGTATTGATAATAATAATATATAGTGTTCACCTTGTTCAAAATTTTTGATCAAACATACCATTATACGTCTTGTTTACACTCATTTGTACACAATAGTTCATCTTAATTTTGTATAGACTGTGCCGGAGTTTGCACAATCCGGCGTTCGAGGAAATGCAAGTCCTAGATTTTCTGATTCGGATAAGTGTCTAGTTACTAGTTGGGGAGCGCAATTTCGGTGGCAATGTTTCGACTGTGAACGCTATCTAGCGGGCGGAGTTCAGGTTTCGATTCGGAGCACATGGTAAATGTTCAGTTCCGCTCTGGCTCTCACAGCATAAATTACTTCAGCTGCCTCCCACGGTCTAGCAGTGTTTTTGGGCAGGCTAATTGCTTAAGACTCACCGGGTTCTCGCCTAGAATGGAGATCTGACCACAGCTTGGTGTGCTGCCACCTTCACCAGCTATGAACCACTGAAGCTTCGTCTGTGACCGAGGAGGGAGTACCAGCTGCCGCCAACAATGTGGGAACCCCCCGCTTCGTATGAGGTGATATAAACTCTTTTTTTTATTTTATCCTGGCCCGCGGAACATCACATGTGAGGTGTTTGTGCTATAGCAGTCTAAATGTATTCAGCGACATGGTTAAATCGAGGGTGTGTCGGCAAGACAATTTCAATGTAAATTAAACTTGATAATACAGTACAACCACTGCAATTGTAAGCTGACCTGTGGGAGGGTACCAGAGCTGTTTTCGTATGTATTATGTGTGCAAAAGTTGTAAGGGAAAATTTGTTCTAAATTAAGTATTAAGGTATGGTTTTCTTGATTCCGAACCGGCTGTTTCGGATGTCTTTCTTAGATTATTACTGGGATTTTACATTTTATGATTTTTGCTGTTTACAAGAAAACATTTGTTTGTTTTTTTTATCCTGTTTCCGGGTGTTATTTTATAAATGGGTTTTCTGTTCACAAGGTAGGCACCTGTTGGTGCCATTTCATGCAGGTTTTCTACGGGTCATATTTGGTCAGGTGCGGCTTGGTCTGGTACACTCATGCAGCCGGACGAATACAGCATGTTTTATTTTATATATGCACAGCTGGCTGAAATTAACATTTTCTATTTCTTTAAGGTCTATATATTTAATATTTTGGAGATTATAAAATTTTACATGGAATGAAATTGTACAGGCGGTACTTATACCTTTGTAACTTAGATTTTCTGGCCATTATATGCTAAGCCTGGTTTTTGTTAATTTTTGTTATTATCAAATCCTTATGGTTAAATAATGACTAGGTATATAATTAAATAAATGAATAATTTCTAAACATTTAACATTCTTATGACAGATTTTTAGAAAGGTTCTGTGCATTATATAGATCAACAAGTTTCACATTTTGCCTATCATTATAGCAAGCTTTACTTATCATTATATTTTTTAATTACCAGCCATTCCAAATGTTTTCTCAATTTATAATGTATATTTGTATCTGACATGGAATTGTAACAGTTCGTAGTTAATTATGCGGACTGCCGACATTATAACAATTTATAAGGGGTGGTCTTGGTCGATGACATTAGTTTCCATTTATTTAATAGCTATTGGCGGGTCCGTTATTTGATGTTTCTATATCACGGGGCGATAAAGGAATAATATAAAGGCGGGCCGTGGGGCTTTTGAGTATGATGGCATATGAGTTGTAACAGTGATTTTGTGAAAATTAATTGTGATGTCAGAGGCTGTTATGTGTTCTAGAGAGGGAGTGATAAATATATACATAAAAGTACCTTTTTATAATGTCGAGATTAAATAAAAAAAAAATAATAATAATAATAAAAAATTTTGTTGAGTTATGATCATGATCAGTTCAGATTGAAGAGATATGTAGGCTATGTATATAAATAGATGTATTATGTTCGACTTTTATGTTTGTTATCAATGTGTTATAAACAGGGGCTATATATGGATAAATTATGTGATTTTGGACATGACGGGGTATTATGGGGTTTTGGAATTGTGATATATGTGATTTCACCTAATAAATGCTGTTATTGTTGGTTACCAGAGAGTTGAGTTTAATTGCAAGTCCCGTCTCACTGGACCCAGCGCATTGTTTGCTTCTCTAGGCCTTCTGCCTAGTTTTCAATATCTAGTGGCCCCTCTTAAAAAAAAAAGAGGGGTTACATTTGGTAGCAGAACGTGGTTGTATCTAGGGTTCTACCCTTGGGTCCTTGGGTGTGACGGGGCTTGCAAACTCAGAAAACTTTTGGGGCAAAATGAAACTTCAAAAAAAAAGAGATTAACACATGGGTCAATGTTATATCATGTTTAATGTTTTATTTGTGTATGTGAATGTATAATTGTTAGCTTGTTTGACTTGTGAGTCTGATCGCACCACGAGGCAGGCATTAGTAGTTAGAAAATTTTGAGATGTTGAACTGTCGGGGGTCTTAAGCGTTGCATGGGGGATAGAAGGTATTACTAATTCGAGGTCGAATTATAGGGCGTGGGATTAGCGGGATGCGGTATGGCCCGATCGGAAGTCGGTACCGTCACCGACTTAATTCATGTATTGAGAATTTTCGGAATTTAATGCCGATTGATGGTTGTTAGCTACGTGTTGGTGAGGCGTTGTATGTCGTGATTGGTGTTAGGTGTTGTGTATTTTATGTACATGTTTGTTGTTGCTTGTTCTCTTCGGTGATGTCAACGAGATTGGTTCAGGAGTGGGTCAGGTCTCCGCAGCGCTAGGGAACCCGGGGGTCTGTTTGAAGGAAGGATCAGTACTAGAACTTTTCTGATTTGATTTCTTGTTAATTATTGTTGCGTGTTGTGTGGGTGTAATATTATTCGAGCGGTTTAGGGATGAGCGGAATTAATCCAGACTTGTTTCTCAAGCACGAGCTCGAGTTCGAGATTAAGTCCCGGGGTGGGAGGCCCCAGGGGGATATCGCTTCCTTGAGGAAGCAGCTAAGGGACGCCCTCTCCGCCGGAGGAGCGACATACATTATTAAAGTTACCGATGTGACGGCGGAAATGGAACTATGCCAGGAGAAGTGGGGGGAGTTGCGGGAGGTGATGGAGGATCTGGAGTCGGTCCCATCCACCCTGAGGGCGAGGCAGAGAGTGCGGCAGCGGGTGGAACACCTACAACACCGACTCGAGAATTTGTCCTCCCAGACGACGATCGCCGAAGTCAGCGCTATACTGAAGTTGCTTTAGGACCAGGTGGTGAAGGCATTGCGGAATTTTGAGCCGGGGCAATCTCACACTCCCGTGGACGCTCCTCAGCCCCCTAAGTTGGACATGGAGCAGGCGCCAAGTCCGCCGGCTCAGTTGCCTGCTTTCTCGGGCGGGTCAGGCGTTTCTTATAATAAATTACGGAATCCCCTTTCCACGATTATCCAGCAGCTACCGGTCGTAGATGGCCTGGATGTGGACAAGCTGATGTTGTTTTTTAAAATCTTGTTCCAGCTGTCTGACTTCCCGGGCATGTCAGACTGCACTCTCCTTGAGCTCGTGTATCCCTACTGTCGTCGGTCCATGGCTGAGCGGGTCGCACAGACTACACGATGTGGCGGCAATGTGACGTCTTTCCATCGGGGGGTATTGGACGCATGCGTGCCTGGCAGATTGCGGGAACAACTGCGATATCGACATTGTTATCGGGTACAAGCAAACAGGGAGAGTTTTTCTGAGTTTGTACTCAGCATCCGTGAGTCTGTGAGAATCTTAGGGTTCGGACTGCCTGAGGAGGAGGTCGTACAAATGATTTTCGAAGGGGTCACTCCCCAGGAGAGGTCACGTTTACTTTTTGCCGAGCGGCCGCGCAGTTTTGAAGATCTGAACAAGCTGTGTGTGTTATCCCGGGCCATACAGGCGAATGATGAGTCCCGAGGGCCCGTAAGAGCTAGTCAGTGCGAGTTTCGAGGGGAGGAGCGACGTACAGTTTAGTCCCAACCCCGACAGGAAAGAACCGCCGGCTATCGGGGCGGATTTTTGAGAGGTGTAGTTTGTTTTCGCTGTAGAAGACAGGGGCATGTTGCCCGCAATTGTCCGGAGGGTGGTGTACGTCCGACGCTTCCCCCGAGGGTCCGGTCTTCAAAAAACTAAATAGCCAGGGGCAGACAGGTCGGAGGTTATCTTCCCCTAGCACTAAGTCTTTTCTGTGTCCTACTACCTCCAGGCCAAGGATAGGTCCCGACTCTTCTAACATCAAGGTCCTCGCTACTGTCCCGCAACAGGCTTCTATATACCCCTTCCTGTCGCTCAAGGTAAAAAGGGGTCAGCTCAGATCGTTAGTTGACTCCGGTTCAGCCCGATCTATTATCTCGTCTCGAGTGTGTGCGGGCCTTGAGAAGCAGGCCTTAATAAAGAGGTTGGATCGGTCGTCCGTAGTATGCTGGACTGCGTCACGGGAAATCCTGCCCATCTCCCGGGTGACTTCCTTTAAGTTCAAAATCGACGGTTTTTCTTGGGTATGGCCTTTTCTAGTTTCTCCGGCTCTGGGAGTTGATTGTATCGTGGGTGCAGACTTCATCGCTAAAAGTGGTCTCGTGTTGGACATCCATGGGCACCAATGTTATTTCAAGTTTAATCGGGGAGTCGTTATTCCGTTCCTTGGATACCAGGGAGCCAAGGGAGGTATCCAAGAGGTGGCTTGTCCCGATTCTGCACGAGACCATCTCACTCCATCCCAGCAGAAGGCCTTAGACCAACTGTGTGAGGAATTTCTCTCGGTGTTAACTCCTACCTTGGGACTCACACACATTTGTGGAGTACAAACTTCGTCTTACTGACTCCAAAATAGTGAGGTCACACCCTTATAAATTCGCCCCTCGGAAAATGGCCGTTCTAAGGGAGAAGTTTCAAGAGCTGTTAGAGCAAGGGCTCATTGAACCTTCCAATTCTAGTTATGCTAGTCCAGCGTTTCTGGTACCCAAGCCTGGGGGTAAGCATCGCATGGTGATTGTTTACAGAAAATGAAATGCAAACATTGAAGTGGATTCGGTTCCCCTTCCGGATCTCCACTCGGCTTTTGACTGGTTTAGTGAGGCCAAGTACTTCACCGTGATTGACCTGAATGCTGCATATCACCAGATCCCTTTATCCAAGGAAAGCAGACCTTACACGGCGTTCTGTGTGCCGTGGAATTTATATCAGTATACTCGAGTTCCTATGGGTCTGGCAGTGGGCGCCCCAAACCCTCACGCGTCTACTCGACCGGGTATTTCAGGATGTTTAATTTAAATTCATTTTCAACTACTTGGATGACTTGCTAGTGTACAGCAAGAAGTATGAAGAACATCTATATCATTGAAGGGAGGTGATGTGCAGATTGAGGAGCGCGGGCCTCACGGTTAATCATGAGAAAGTGCGGTTCGCACAAGAGAGTATTTCATTTTTGGGGCATCTGGTCTCGCACCGGGGTGTCACAGTGGACCCTGAAAGGACACAGGGCATCCAGGACTTCCCACCTCCTAGGGATGACAAAGGCATCGCTAGGTTTGTCGGCATGGTAAATTTTTACAGGAGGTTTATTCCGAATGCAGCGGAGATAGCTGCACTATTGAATGAATTGAGAAAGAAAGGGGCCAAATTTGTGTGGGGTGAGAGACAGCAGAAGGCCTTTGAGACCTTGAAGGAAGCTATCATCTCCCCACCGGTGCTACGGATGCCAGATTTTTCACAACCGTTTATCCTGCAGACGGACGCGACTTCGGTGGCGCTCGGGGCGGTTCTGTCCTAAGTCGTTGATGGTGCTAGGCAGCCTGTGGCTTTTATTTCCCGAACGTTGACCCAGCAAGAACAAAAGTCTTCAGTGTATGAGCTAGAGTGTTTAGCTGTGGTGTACGCTCTAGACAAGTTCAGGCGTTTCTTGGAACATGCTGAGTTTCTGCTCGAGACCGACAATCAGGCTCTCTCTTGGCTTCTTGCTCATCCCCGGCAACTGGGTAAAATTGGTAGATGGGTGGTCAAGATCTCATCCTTCAAGTTCAATGTGCAACACATTAGGGGAACTCAAAATGTGGTTGCAGATGCTTTTACACGCATGTTTTCCCAGCCCAGTGAAGTCCAATCTGAGCGACCCTGTTCCGTTCTGCTAGACTTTCCGTTAGCCTTCACTGAGGTGTTACCCCATTAGTTGAATGACGAAGAGCTGGGTCCGATCATCCAGAATATAAAGGAGTGTAACGTACATACCTCTTACTTCTTGTCCAAGGGCGTCCTGTGTTGTAGAGAGAGAAAGGGACGTGCCCCTAAGATCGTGCTGCCTAGCAAGTTAGTGCCCATGGTCTCCAGCTATTATCATAATTCCCCAGTAGGAGGCCACAAGGGAATTTCGAAGACCATTTCCAGCATTAGGAGACATTTCATCTGGAAGGGCATGGATAGGGACATCCCAACGAGGGTTAAGAGTTGTCATCTATGTGGCTTGAGCAAACCTGCCCAGAACACTAAGTGAGGGTTGTTGTCATCGGACGTGGCGAGCAGACCGATGGAGAAGTTATTCATAGACTACGTGGAACCTCTCCCGCGTAGCAAGTCAGGTAATTCTTACCTGCTTGTTTGTGTGGATGCTTTTTCGAAGTTTCCCTGGCTATTGCCCTTACGGCAGGCAACGGCTCGTTTGACCATAAGCGCGCTCCAGAATCACATTTTTCAGCATTTCGGTCTTCCGACCATCCTTGCCTCTGACAATGGTCACCAGTTCATTTCGGGTGAGTTCCGGCGGATGTGTTTCGCCAGTGGGATCAAACATGTAACCACTTCTCCTTATTACCCACAGCCGTCCCATGCGGAGAGTTTCAATAGGAATCTCAGGTCCGCACTCATTGCTTATCATGCTAAGCAACAGACCACCTGGGACCAGAATCTGAAGTGGTTACAGCTGGCCTTTAATACGGCCCTACATGATAGTCATCAGGCCGTTCCCTTTGAAATTATGTTTGGATTCTCGCCCGCACTCCCGTTGACTAACTTGTGGAACACTGGGGATCTTCTACCACGGGATCCAGATAATGGAACAACAGAGAGGTGGAAGGAGGTTCGGAAGAATTTGCTGCGAGCGCACGAGCGGGTCCGTCGACGATATAATCTGGGGCGAATTCCTAACCCCTGTCAGACCGGAGACTGGGTCTACTGTCAAAGCCATCCGATCAGCTCAGCTGTGGACAAGAGAGCCGCTAAGTTATGGTATCGCTGGTCGGGGCCATATCGTATCCTGGGGTTCGCGTCGCCGGTGACGGTTCGGTTGGTCGAACCGGGAGGTGATTCCAAGGAAATCACAATACATATTTCGAAGCTGAAGCTCTGTCGGAAAGGGTGGACGGGCTGATGTAGGGAAGAGGGGGCGAAAATTGGTGGTCTCCAGGTATAGGGGGGATCGTGTCACTATAAAGAGGTGTGCAAGATAATGTTAAGGTAGCGGTAGATGTTCCCCACGGTCCCGGTGGTTCTCGTCTACTTCAGGGATGCGCCCCTGCCTGCGCGAGCCTTGGTTTTCTCCATTCGTCCTTGTTTCCGGAGGGAGCCATGTCCTTACCTTTAGTCCTAGCTCTTCACCTTTCAGTGATCCTTGCCTTCTCCTCTTCCCGATCTTCCTAACCATCCCCGCAGAAAACAAAAAAAAAATTTCAAAAAAGTTAGAAAAAAAAATCAAAAAAAAGGAGTTAGAGAATGGAGTGAAGCCTACCGTGTTGACGGGGCCGGTTATGGTCCTCGTCAACACGGTATGTTTTGGCTTGCCCTTGGAGTACACATGTAATTTTTTTGTAGGTTAGGTAAATAACATATTCATAAGTTGCATTGCATTTGCGTGCTATCGAGATTTTGGAGTGTCGCATCATGGAGGCCATCCTCCCCCCCCTAGTCCTGTGGGATGCAGGTTGTATTTAGAGATAATGTGGTTGTTTTGTTTTTGGGTTAGACCCTCCCGTGTAACTGTAGGGCATGTGGCCCTGTTAAGGTAGCATGGGTGTCTCAGGCGTGAGTGGACAAGCCTCAGGAGGTCAGAACTCAGGGAGCTCCCGAACTGTTCTTTCTTCTTTTCTTCTCTATCCCTTCTTGCTGTGGGTTGGCCCTGATCAGGTCAGCGTGCAGTGCCTGCACACTTACACACTACACGTCTTCTTTCTGCTCTTTCGTTTTCCTTCTGCGCCTCTGCTCTCCTGAGAGCAAGAACCACTGAGATTACTATTGAAATTCGTGTTTTCAAGACTATAGGTGTACACTGCAGGGTACCCCTGAGTTCAAGTGTGGGGCAACTAGGTTGCCCTTTTGGGGGGGGGGTGCCGGAGTTTGCACAATCCGGCGTACGAGGAAATGCAAGTCCTAGATTTTCTGATTCGGATAAGTGTCTAGTTACTAGTTGGGGGGGGCAATTTCGGTGGCAATGTTTCGACTGTGAACGCTATCTAGCGGGCCGAGTTCAGGTTTCGATTCGGAGCACATGGTAAATGTTCAGTTCCGCTCTGGCTCTCACAGCATAAATTACTTCAGCTGCCTCCCTCGGTCTAGCAGTCTTTTTGGGTGTTGTCTTACTCATCTTTATGGCAGGCTAATTGCTTAAGACTCACCGGGTTCTCGCCTAGAATGGAGATCTGACCACAGCTTGGTGTGCTGCCACCTTCACCAGCTATGAACCACTAAAGCTTCGTCTGTGACCGAAGAGGGAGTACCAGCTGCCGCCAACAATGAGGGAACCCCCCGCTTCGTATGAGGTGATATAAACTCTCTTTTTATTTTATCCTGGCCCGCGGAACATCACATGTGAGTTGTTTGTGCTATAGCAGTCTAACTTTATTCAGCGACATGGTTAAATCGAGGGTGTGTCGGCAAGACAATTTCAATGTAAATTAAACTTGATAATACAGTACAACCACTGCAATTGTAAGCTGACCTGTGGGAGGGTACCAGAGCTGTTTTCGTATGTATTATGTGTGCAAAAGTTGTAAGGCAAAAATTTGTTCTAAATTAAGTATTAAGGTATGATTTTCTTGATTCCGAACCGGCTGGTTCGGATGTCTTTCTTAGATTATTACTGGGATTTTACATTTTATGATTTTTCCTGTATACAAGAAAACATTTGTTTGTTTTTTTTATCCTGTTTCCGGGTGTTATTTTATAAATGGGTTTTCTGTTCACAAGGTAGGCACCTGTTGGTGCCATTTCATGCAGGTTTTCTACGGGTCATATTTGGTCAGGTCAGGCTTGGTCTGGTACACTCATGCAGCCGGACGAATACAGTATGTTTTATTTTATATATGCACAGCTGGCTGAAATTAACATTTTCTATTTCTTTAAGGTCTATATATTTAATATTTTGGAGATTATAAAATTTTACATGGAATGAAATTGTACAGGCGGTACTTATACCTTTGTAACTTAGATTTTCTGGCCATTATATGCTAAGCCTGGTTTTTGTTAATTTTTGTTATTATCAAATCCTTATGGTTAAATAATGACTAGGTATATAATTAAATAAATGAATAATTTCTAAACATTTAACATTCTTATGACAGATTTTTAGAAAGGTTCTGTGCATTATATAGATCAACAAGTTTCACATTTTGCCTATCATTATAGCAAGCTTTACTTATCTTTTTTTTTTTTAATTACCAGCCTTTCCAAATGTTTTCTCAATTTATAATGTATATTTGTGTCTGACATGGAATTGTTAGAGTACGTAGTTAATTCTGCAGTCTGCCGACATTATAACAATGTATAAGGGGTGGTCTTGGTCGATGACATTAGTTTCCATTTGGACAATAATGTTGGTATTTAATGTGGGAATTATGTTAATGGAAGGTTGGCTAATCTGATCATATTCCAATTCTGCTTGCAAAGGCAGACATGACGTCACAGTGTGCTCTGAGCGTTCGATTACAACAGACGTGACTTACGCTTGTTGCGTTCGGCTGTCATCTTAATTCTTTTCATGTCGCGACTTATTATGTAGGCCTTAAGCCTAAATCATTTCATTTCATGTATTATTCAAGTGTTGCATAAATTGCGTCCTTTTTCTATAATGTAAATTTTTTCTAATGTGATTTCTCTGACGTCATGATGCATAGAAGGCTTAGCTAACCTTCTCAAATTATAAATTCAATTGTACCATTTACGTACAATAAATGTATAAAATTACTTTCCGCTTATCCACAATTATTTTCACCATCCTGGCCAACTTAACTCCACGACATTATTAAAAATGATCAAAAAATGAATCTAGACGTCAAGGTTTATAGCTTAACAAAAATATTAATCAAACACAATTCTTAACACCACTTATTTAATAGATATTGGCGGGTCAGTTATTTGATGTTTCTATATCACGGGGCGATAAAGGAATAATATCAAGGCGGGCCGTGGGGCGTTTGGGTATGATGGCACATGAGTTGTAACAGTGATTTTGTGAAAATTAATTGTGATGTCAGAGGCTGTTATGTGTTCTAGAGAGGGAGTGATAAATATATACATAAAGGTACCTTTTTATAATGTCGAGATTAAATAAAAAAAAAAAAAAAATTTTGTTGAGTTATGATCATGATCAGTTCAGATTGAAGAGATATATAGGCTATATAGGCTATATATGTGAATAGATGTATTATGTTCGACTTTTATATTTGTTATCAGTGTGTTATAAACAGGGGCTATATGTGTATAACTATGTGATTTTGGACATTACGGGGTTTTGGAATTGTGATATATGTGATTTCACCTAATAAATGCTGTTACTCTTGGTTACCAGAGAGTTGGGTTTAATTGCAAGTCCCGTCTCACTGGACCCAGCACATTTTTTACTTCTCTAGGCCTTCTGCCTAGTTTTCAATATCTAGTGGCCCCTCCTAAAAAAAAAAGTATTAAAAAATAAAGAGGGGTTACAAGACTATACAATGTTAAGACGGTCACAGAGATCATCGTGTTGTTCATTGGAAGTAGAATAACACACACCAAAAAATACACTATTTACAAACCTCAATTAGACGTAACAATAAGTATCCATTTATTACAGTTTTGCACCAATTAACACAATAAACACTATTCAATAAAATGCCTCAATAACTCCAAACCGAATCTCTAAACTCGCCAGATGTAACTGACCGAGCTGCCACTGGATGCTTATACTTAAACCGTGCTGGGATTCCAGAATTATCTTTCAATTTTTCCGACGGCGCGCCGAGAAAAAATACAAAGTTAGATGTATTTCAACAAACTTTTGACTAGGTCTCAGTCTGACCATAAACTCAACGCGTCCCCGACTAGTCGAGAAACATGTGGAAAGGTAATTTTGAATCTTTGAAAACATTACGCAACTATCTTTCATCACGACGGACGTATCACTTTCTCCTCCTTAAACCTGTATGTCCCGAACAGGAAAATCGTTCTGCAAAAATACTTGGCCAGGCAATCTAGGTGGATGACAAGTAACATCATTGATTCTTTTTTTCACATTATAAGGTCCTTCCTAGTTAGTGTGAAGTTTTGGAGAGCGATCTCGTCGCCGCTTTGGGTTGTACAACCAAACGTGGTCTCCTTCTTCAAAACACATACTATTGCTGCGACTATCACACAGCGTTTTCATTTTGCCACTCGCCATCTCCAGTCGTCCTAGTAAGCCTATCAAGCAACTAGTTTCTCACACTTTGTATTCTACAGTAATTGCAAAAAATACTTCTCCGGCTGTTGCAACTGAGTCTCTATTGATCCAAACACCCAGTCTCCAGGAAAACAAATCTCCCACCCCAACACCACTTTTGCTAGGGTCGTGTTGTGTACCGATAACTTATACGCTATTTGGGATAAAGGTATACGGTGGCACCAGTCTGTTTGGCTCTCGTCAGCAATCTTCTAGTGGAAGTTCTTCCCTTGATCCATAGGGACTCCATAACGGCGACAGAAATTGTGAACAAACGCATTTGCCACAGTGGTAATTTCCAGTTTTGGAATTTCATAATCTTCTACGCACTTAGTAACATAATCACTTCTAACCATGACGGACCGGTTTCCATAATAAGTAGGCTAACTGTGATCGGTCTAGCAACGTCTAGGGCAATTCTCTCAAATGGCAGTTCAACGCCATACTGTCTTCTTTTCCCCCTGCTTATAGTTTGTCGGCCCTTATTTCACAGGTAGTGCAGCATATATTTCACAGCTCGGACACCAGTCCTCTACATTGTGGCGAAGATGAAGCCAATAGAATCGTTTGTGTAGAATGTCAATTGCTTTATACACACCAAACTGCCTCCAGGTGCTTAATCATGCATCTCCTTCAAACCGGACTGAACATTACTTTTGGGAACAATCAGCTGCATAACCACGTCTCGTCCATCTGTACTTTCCCAAGACTTTTCAGCAATACTGCCTCCAAGGTAAGAGATTCCCATTGTGCCCAGCTGCTCTTCACCATTTTGGAACGATGGCAGATATCTTTGCCAATCGGAGCGACGCTAATCTTTGCCAACAGAATCGGTGCAATCTATTCATCACTCATTTATTCCTGCCAGAAATCTTGTGTCGTCCAACCGTCTGTCAAGAAATGTGTAGTGATGGCTTAAACTTCTTCATTTGCTTTCTGTTCTTCCTTTCTGCGGCAATCTCGGCAATCTTCCAAGCATGGTTTTTGGTAGGTGACATATGCATTATCATGCCGGCACCCCTGCCAAAACATGAAATTCTCAAATGTTTTTATGACGATAAAGTTTCTACTGTGGACAAACTGGGACGTCTATAACAAGTGGCAAAGAAAAACTGTCCATTGCTTATTATATTTTTATTGATCGATATTAATTGATGCGAGCTAGAGCGGAGTGAATATGGCATTCAATTAGGATAAGCGACTATACTACAGTAATTATAGAAAAGATGTTTATGACTGTAACAGATAAGAATGGTGTTTGAAATAGAGAAGAGGTGTCGTGAATCCTAATACCAATTATAAACAAGATGTTTATGACTGTTACGGATAAGAATAGTGTTTAAAATAGAGAAGAGGTGTTGTGAAATATTTTCCTTAGATTGTGAGCCACACGGCAATCTATTTCTTTGGTGAGTCGGCTTACAAGCATTTTCTATCAGTAAAAGACCTTGTTCTTTACTATAGTCAATATTTTTATTCTACTTCTAGCTTAGGAACATTATTTTTGAAACGTTTCGACAGTTTATCGATTGGTAAAATTTCTACTCAAAAGTTCTACTCATATTATACAATTTTCCAGCAAAACTATGTCCAGGTTTTAGCTATCAGAGCCTATATATTTATACTAGTCGCAAAAAAAATTATTCCAGAGTGCATGATTTGTCTCCTTCAGATTGTCTTTTTCAGGAAAAAAGTAAAGAAGTCTCCGCAGTACTTCTTACCGGTTGAGTGCACACAAGGTCTGTGGAATAGCTAAGGTACTGCAAAGTCACACTAAAAAGATACAGCGATAGGGTTTCAGCAGACACTGCTTCTAGGCTTCCAAATGTCATATAAAGCTACACACAAATTATTGAGTCAAGAATGGTTGGCCAAATATAAATCTTTGGATTAAAACAATTGTTTTATATCTCACTAACGCCCTCCAGAAGTATTACTTTGTATCTTAATAGTTTCAAAATATTTGTTGAAATATCATGTGTGATCCTTGTATGCCAGTCGTGCCTTTTTTGCGTACGCGGAGCACTAATTAAAATCAGAAAAGAAGTATTAGTATACAATTTATTTTAATTAAGCTTCCCGCTGAAACAATTTAAAAGATAAAACGGCTGGGATTGTCTAAAGTAGCACTCATATTTTAGAAAAATATTTAGTAGAGCTCAACAGAGCCCAATCTGGTACTAATAAGAACGTATAAAACAAATTTTTGTTGGCTACATAACTTCTCATCTAGACACATCTTAAAAATGTAATTTTTGCACACGTAACAGTTTTTATTATGTGTAATGAATTTGTTTCCTATTTTTAAGAACACAGTAGTAAAAATGAATCAACCATATAGTAAAATGTTTGTGTTATCGGTTTATTTCAGAGTGTCTGTTCTACATTCTAATTATTAATTACATGGAATTTACTTGTTTACATTTGCAAATACCAAGTACGTTAGTTTTAATTACATTTTAAATTTATAGTATTTAGAATAAATTACTACAAAAAATTAAATCCTCTAAACAGCTTATGAACACTGATTTTATTTAAAGAAAAAAAGCTTTTACTTTAAAACTGTCGAAGACCTATTTAGACAGAAAAGACTTTAAAATTAATTGTGTAAACAAAATTACAATAAGTTAAAGTACTTTTTTTAGTAAACTGACAGGTAAATGTTTTAATCTATTTTAATGACTGGAACTTAATTTGTAATCCTGGAACTTAAATAATTTCTTTGTGCCTACAAGACACATTTTTTTCAAAGATTTAAAGTGATATAGTGTCCGTACGCTTAGAGGGTTTAAAAAAGCCACTACGCAGTTACCTTGACAAACATCGGCAATTAGTCAACGAATTAAAATAAAACGGTAGAGTAAACAACAAATCCGAGCAAAGCAAATCTTTACAAATTACATCATAGCGAAAGCGATTAATAAACAAACCATCTGGGATTTATTTATGTATTCCACTTATACATGTTATAAATATTATTAAAATCCTATGCTTTTATAGCAAAGGAACTAATGAAATAAATAATCTTTTAAATAGGTATTATACAGGTAAACGTAAAATTATAAAAATATTTACCGTTAAAATTCATTACTCGTCGCAGCCTGCTCTCTTCACCAAAATTCATTACGAAGATGAGTCTCTCAAATTTTGCTTTAAACGCTATTTATAAAAGAGTCATAGGAAATGACTTGTCAGATAATGCAACTGACGTTAGTTGTTAATAATATTATTGATAAGTGTAATTAATAAGAGTTTTTTTGTAGTTAAAATGTAGAAAACATTTTAAGATATCTTGCTAATTCGATTTTTTAAAAGTTCATTCGAAACATGAGATCTCAACATCCAAAATATATTTTGAGTCGATTTATACAAAAATTATAATAGTTAAGTTTAAGAAATTGGTCTTGAAAAACTAATCCTTAGCCGTTCGTAAAAACCAATAAAATAAAAAAGCTTTTATATTTTAAATTGCTTACATAAATGTAATAAGGCATGACAAGTTTAACTTGTTTTTTGAAACATATTGAAACATACTACATTTCTTCTTCTATGGCGTCACAGCTCAAAGTCAAACGTTAGACTCCATAATCATCCGCCTCCATTTATCCCTGTCATTGTTTTATTTTAAATACATATCAGCATCCCTGGCCACTGCGTTAATCAAGCCTGTCTTGGATCGTGTCATACTACATTTAGTAATATAAAAATTAAACGGTTAAAATATATTAAAAAATATTTTATAAAGAAGAATGTTTTAAGAAATTAAAAAAAAAATTCTTTCCATGTAGGTGTGAGTGTGTGGGCGCGCGCGCGTTTAACGTACTACATAGAACAGTATGACATATGCCAAGAAGAATATTACAATGAAGAGTGTATTGCAACACCTATTATATAAATATCAATTTTTATTTGAATACAAATATCATTACGTTACAAATATACCTTACCTTAATTTTTATATGAATACAAATATACCTTAAACGTTTGCTTCAAAGCTACACGATTCGATGACAAAATTATTAAAGGCATAAACAACAATAAACAAAACTAGTTCTTGTGACGTAGGTCTTCAGAAAGACGTGAACGAGAGAAATAATCTTTAGTAGTTATTAACTGTATCTAAGGAATTGCTTAAAACTTTACTTATATTAATTTACAGTTATTAGTTTTAAAATCCTATCTGTCTATTGTGCCACTTTTTGATTACATTTACATAAGCTGCTACAATATGTTCTATCTAAAAAATATGGAAACTCTGAGCCCTACATTTCTGGCTTAAATTATGGTTGCCCTAGTTACTTGTAGTGTTATTTGTTTGCGATTATGCTGATTCCTCACATCATTTGATTAAATTTGATTGTATCTAAAAGTGAAGTAGAATATCTACACACACACACACACACACACACACACACACACACACACACACACACACACACACACACACACACCTATATATGGCTTGAAATGATCCATACAGGTTGCGTGGATAGGTGGTGATGTGTTACAATGGAGGTTGATATTTATTGAAAATTAACTAAACAAAATTCTCTTAAATTGTCAGTAACAATCTTATACAAATAAAAATAAATTATTGTCTTTGGCACATGGAAACTATAATAAAACAGATTTAAATATTTTATAAATGTTTATAACTCTTGGCAGTTACTTAATGGATGAAATCCACACTTAGCTGTTTAAGCTGAAGTGCGTTGATGGTGGATGCGGCATCCTGCATATTTTCATGTGCAAACTAACCTATGCGGCATCTTCGATTCTCTCTCCCATCCTTGCTCGAGTTATTAGGAGAAGCCACTGCTTTGTTACGAGTGGAAGATTTGTGCTGGATGCAAGGGTTGATTCCAATGTTTATTCCTAAAATATTTCTTATTCGTTTGATGTTAAATAATTTTCTCTTCGTTACTTTATTCAGCAGATCTCATTGATAAGCCAAATAAGGTATGGAATAATAATGTATAAGTTTTATTAACGTGTTTAAAGCAATTATTTTGATTATCAGTTATTCACACTTTACAGTACCAAAGAGAACAATTTCTTTAGAAAGGCCGATGATAAATGTAAAACGTAAAAGCCTTTTTGTAAAATCTGCAAGACAACAATTATATGATGGAAGGATGACAGCACAACAAAATATTCAAACTAATGTTAGAATTATTAAAATTTTTAAGTTAGAAAAATTTTATATTAACATTTTAAATTAAATATTGGTTATAATTATAATCCACTCATTGAATAAGAAAGGGGAAGTGACATAGGATGGATTAATATTGTTTTTCGTCACTGTAAAGTTTTGAAGTTGAAAGCAAATCTGCCGGTTTTTGTGTGCCGGAAATGTAGGACTATATCCCATACTTCCACCTTAAGAACCTACAAAATCATTATTGAAGAGAGATTATATTTTATCAAAGCAATAAGTGTTAAATGCATTACGGTCTTACAATTCAGTTTTTCAATTTACATTATTCGGAGCCAATGAAATTGTCACAGGAAATTTCATGCCTAATTTAAAATTTCAAGGATACGATGTCATATGGTCATTACGAAGGTAAACAACAACGTCTTTAAAATTCGTAAAATGCAGTCTACTTCTCCGTAGTTGTACTTCATTTGCATCAGGTTCAAACGAGAAAAGAGACTTTGAATTTGTAACCTGTTCGAACGATAATGAATACAACATTGTAATTCTTGCTGGTCGAAAAGCAAATAATTCGAAACACCATGGTCACTATAATGCACTTCCATAGAACGATATTATAGTTACAATTCAATAACTACGCACTTACAACGCTGTAGTTGTAGTTAATCGAGAGTGTGACAAATGCGGTATATTAATTTCAGATGACAAACGAGATATAGCTGTTGAATAAGTATATTATATACATGCACGCTAAATAGAAACTAAAACATTCATATATGTTTGTACCAAACTAACTAACTAAGCTAAGTGCTAAAAATTACATGTTTAAAAGATGCGTTGAAAGCATTGAGAACTTTGTAGTGTGGTTATTCTACCATGGAGCTTTACTGGTGTACCGCGATATATGTACGAACAAACTCATGACGCTTTTCGCTACGCTTGCAAAAATTTACGTCTTGATTTGTTTATAAAGTTTACTAAAAATCCTAAATGGAAAGAGATTATTTGGGAAATGCAATATTGCCACTTATCTCAAGATCGACAAGTCTTAGTACCACGAGTGTCTCTTTGAAATTACGAAAAATTAACGGATCACTTAGCATTACTCACTGCGTATTAAATATAGACATAAACAATTTGAATTTTATTAAAGTACATACATAAAGTCAAATATTTTCGTGCGAAGCTGCGGGTAACAGCTAATAGATAAAAATGCAATAATTGAAAAGTTTGATTCACTTTTGAACAAAAGACGTTGGATTGTTTCCAATCGTTATCTCCAAGTTTTATGATTTCGTTAAAATGTTCTTCATAATTATGAAACTGTATAAAAACCATATTAAAATATGTTGAATCTTTCGATATTAGAAAGCTGTATCGCCAAATGTGACTGATAATCAGTCAAAGGTTCATTTTGATACTTTCAACAAATAACGGAGTTATTCCCTTTAATTAAATAAATTCCCGCGCTCACGCGCTCGTACACTAGTGACATACATATGTGGATACAGGAAAAAATTATGAACAATTTGATATAACGTACTCCACAGTCAGAAATTTAATTGACTTCTTTTTTAGTGCTCTTGAAGAGATATCTTCAACAAGGACACCATCAACAATATCCGGCCAAGATATCCATAAAAAATATTCATCGCACAAAAGAGTCTAAGACAGTTAGGTATAAGCTGAATGCAATCAATCTGGCAAATTCCAAAAATATTATAATAAATCAAGTTATTAAAGTTTAAGTTATAAATAATATTATAATAATAATAATACATTTATTATTATGAAATACAGTTATTATGAAAATAAATTACAGTCGTACATAACCGAACATTAAAACATAAATAATAATTGTACATACAAGAAAATAATATGTTATCAGGATAATATTAGTTAGCTTCAGGTTGTTCAACAGCAAACGTAAGACGCATACTACTCCAAGACACCCAGGGATAAACTCTAAGATGTCTAGAATAATAAATTGTATATGAAAACAATTACAGTCAGACGTCTGGATACTATACAAAAATTATTTACAAAGACTAATTTATACTCGACTTTAAACAAAGGTAAAAAGTATTTTTCTAATGTGATTGAAACAGCGGTTTTTGTATCAGTTGTTAGCGTGTAAACAATATGGCAGTTTTATCTCACCAACAACAAACGTGGCGCAAAGGCGAAAACAGAGGTGTCCAGAAGTAATTCACATTAATTCCCACGCACAACGAATATATTAACGAAATATATTAAATCACGTTCTACCTAATTTGTACAGAGCGCTCTAGTAGCAAATGCTTTAACTAAACAAGCTCATCACGTAAGCAATGAATACAATTTTCTCAGACCTATTACTTATGTGTTGACGGTCCAGCGTATTAAGCTACATGGCAACTAAGCAATCGTTATTTGCTTCGGTTCCAGAATCTCACGCGCGCGTCTTTAATTTAGGGGGGAATTATAAGCCTGCGTTTGGATAAACAGGATATCGCAAATGGCCACAACGATATCCTGTCCATGCTAACCCTGCCTGAGAAAGGCTATGGTTCCGGTGCACCGAATTGCCACACCTGTCAAAATGTGTGTATGCTTGTGTGTCTTCCGTCTTCATCATTCCCTGTTTCACAATTCCCTCTTCACTGCTGTTCTCACTTGCATCTCACCCATTGCACGTCAGTATACTGACACACACAACAATTCTCTAGAATTAAACGGCACAAGTCTCACTTCTCTCTCAGATGCGACTCACATAAGACTTGACAACAAACCTCCTGACCTATAAACGGTTGGCTACCTTATAAGTGCAAAGTAAATAAAATAAGGTAGCAAGGTAATATAATCAAACGAGGAGTGGAGACGTTTGAGAGAGACAGTCGAGCAGGCCAATACCGGGTACATCCTAAGCTTAACACTACACGACACATACAGCAGAAATGCTACTTTCTAAAATCCAAACCTACCTTTTATCCCTTCTTTTTTGTTAAACCGACGATTAAAAGAGTCGTTAGAAAAAGCTTATACAATATATTTTAGTTACTTTTTTAAACAAAACATTAAAAAAAAAATAATTTTAAACATTTTGAGAACGTCATAATACATCACCTGCTTGGACAGAACCTTCTAAGATACGTAGTATCTCCAACATTTTTATCTGAAGATGCTGTTAAAGATTTCTGAAAGTCATTATTTACGATATTTATGTTTGAGTTATTTACGTTAAAATTCAAGATTTTGCTCCACATTAAACGCAAAGTCTTATTTTCTGCAAACAATATTTTCTTTTTTACGTTTTCTTGATACATCTTATACAGCAACGCATAGTACCTACTTTTGGTGTTAAATTTTTCGAGTTCATTAATCTTCACTTGGATATTCTAGATTTTAATTTAATCATATTTACTTAAATCAGCCTATTGATTTTTTTGTAAGGAGACTATTATAAACTTAGGGTTCATAAAACTCCAAAAGTATTTGTGACATCGCAGATGAAGGTAGCTCCAGTGACTTCTGTCTTCTCAACACATTGCCGTTGTCTATATTTAAAATTAACATTTTAACCTCTATAGTTTAACTTTTCCAACTCATTAATTAATTATTTTTGCTAGTCGTCTTAAATGCAAACAGCAGAACCCTTACGATAAAATTGCTTATAGTTATCTTCGCAGGTTTAGGGAGTGTACAAATCAGAACCAGGATAAGAATATTAGTAATCTGGAACCAATAAGTAGCGTCATTATCATGAGTCGTCTTGGAAGATAGATTAAAGCCAGCTTTTTATATCGGTAGTGACACAACCTGAAAGATGCCAAGATGCGCGAAACTCCCTTTTTCGGAGGCGACGAATTTGTCACCTCCTTCATAAGCTGATTCAAAGCCGCTGTTAACCTAATGTACCGCTTCCGCCTGTCAGTAGGTAATGCTACCATTAACCGTACTTATAATCCCTGGATACTCAATTTCGTCTACATGTTTATTGTGCTTCCTAACTTCACTGTTAATAAAAAAATGTAAGGAACACATACCAAAATAACGTTATTGCCAGTTCCATAATTATTTCCGTCGTCTTGTGTCAGTGTTTCATAAATATAATACTCAAATCGGAAACAACAGAAACCATATCCAAAGTCGATAATTTCACTCTCATATTCGGATTGTTTAAGTTCAATGAACTCGTGGGATAGAAACTCTTATACTGCGCCCTCACTATGCCAACCAAATACTACGCGTAGTTAGTCATTCAGTTAGAAGAAAAAGTTTACTAAAGCTTAGTTTTACGTTATCTAATGACTCTTCTTAGACTTAGCTATACAGCACCTAGGAGATAATATTTTAAAGCCTTGCTTTCTTTCCAGTGCCTGTTTGTCTTCAAGGTTTGCTTACACTTGACACAGTAAATTAACTGCATTTAATTAGGAAAAATTATTTCGATAAACTTTTAATGGATTTAACAGCCGTTATTATTAAACAATGATTATTCCCATTTTAGACAATTCGCAATTTTTATATTTTTTATTGTATTCTTTTTTATACAGCCGGCTTTTTATAAAATTCGTTTTTTAAAAATAATAAAGTTTTATAATATTGTGAACAAAAATGTGCTATAATGTTTTACAATATTGTGATAACCTGAAGATGGTCTACTGACCGAACTCGATCACTTTATAATAACATCACATGGTGCCTTTAGGCTGTATAAAAAAGAATACAATAAAAAATATAAAAAATTGAATTATAGGTACCATTAAAAAAACAATAAGTGTAAGTATATAAAAATACATCCCATTATCATTAATTCGCAATGGTCTTATTTATATTAGCTGTTGCATCGTTCAATTGCAGTTTATTAACGCAGTTATATTCAGCAGTAGCCAGTGCGTGCTTTATTGAACGTTTATCTTTGAAAGTAACATATCTTGTATTAATTTCAATAGTTTTGTTCAATGTATAATAGGTTTATACATTCAGCATAATGTATAATATACAATACAATGTATAATAGGTTTATTCTTTCTTTAGATTCAGCATTTTTGAATTAGTATCGGTTACGAGATTATTTTTGTACTCAGTTAACATAGAATTCATTTTCAAATCTCTTATAGGATTATCAGTTATCAGTCTATTCATTTTTTTGTTCTATTTCAACAACAATTTTATAATCGACATGAGAAGTAATTTTCTCAAATTTTTCGTAACACACTTACTAATCCTTACTGTTCATATCAGTGGCGGCTCGTGAGTACATCTACAGGGGTTTCACAATTAATAATTTGCAGTTTTTGAGATACACTGTGTCAAACACTTGTGTGTTGCTTGCAATATTCACATAATTTAGGCGCTGCTATACCTTGATGTAATGTATTAATTTTGAAACGAAATGTTATTATAGATATTACTGTACTTTAACTATTTCACAACTTAATAATAAAGGATTACTTTATTTATCATACTTGTTATAATATGAATTGTTCTTTTTTACTAAAACAATTATTTTCATTTATTTTTAAAGTAGTAAAATAAACGCAAAACAGAAAGCTTGTTGTAAGTGTTAAATATTTAGATAGTTAGTCACAAGGCCTCATGCTCTCAATTATTAGATTAGATTATTAAACACACAGAAAAATGAAAATAATCAAAGCTGCTGCATATGATGGTAAGATCTAGTATTTACTTACACAAATTTACTTGGATGGTAGCTTAGACAAATATTTTCTTTAAGTACAGTTTTTGTAAACAAAGTCCATCCTTCTATCTTTTCTTGACACAAAAACATCAATAACTCTTTCATTGAAATTATGGATGTTAGAAATCATTTCCTTCTCGATTGTAAGCATGGCTAAAGCTGTAAGCCTCTCTTGACACATCGTAGACCGCAAAAATGTCTTTATCCGTTTTAGGGTTGAAAAACACCTTTCAGCTTCAGCAGTTGTCATTGGTATTGTTGCAACAATTAATAACATTTTATAACTTTCAGAAAATTATGACAATAAGTTGTTTTCAATAAAAAACTGTAAGAGACTAACAGCACCACGCATGTTTCTGAAATCAGTTCTTTTGTAAATGATTTCAAGCTCTGTCTTGAGACGATTTTTTTCAAGAAATGAATACACATTTACTGTATCTTCAAGCAATTTCTCGGGGAATTTCTGTTCAAACTCTTCAAACTTTTGTGATTCAAAAAGAGATACAGCTGAGCAAGATGTTGTGAATGAAAATCTTGTTTTTATTTGCGTTGTAATAATGTCACAGGTTTCCTTGGCAGCCACTGTTCTACTTAAGTAAAACTCTTCTTCACGCCTCGATCGTTTAGGTGCATTTTCTGGGTACTGATTAACCAGCTCTGTCACTTTGTCCACGTTAGCTCTTCCTTATCAATGGCTTTGACGAAGTGGTCAACATTGGCTTTAGTTCTCACAGCATCAGTGTAAGTTAGCTGTAATTGGTTGTACAAAATATCCACATGTGGCATTATTCTGTGAAAAATAGAAAGCCAAAATATAAACTTATTATCTCTAAGGAGACGAGCTAGAGCACCAGCTTTAATTATGGTGGTTGGTTGCTTAGAGGTTGATTGGATTTCCTCCATACATTGAATTAATTCCTCTCTGTACTCAAAAACAGTATTAACAGTTCTGCTCTTAAAATTCCACCTTGTAGCTGACGCCCGAGGTATTCGTTTGCCAACTATCTTGTCCAAAACAGCCACTCTCTGAGGGGAATTCGAAAAAAAATTTGTTATATCACTTAAGTCCGAAAAAAAATTCTGACATCTTGGTTTTGGCTTGTTGCTTGAGCTACAATCAAGTTCAACTGATGAGCGTAACAGTGAACGAAAGAAGCATGTTTATAGGTTTGTTGCACTATGGTCTGCACGCCAGCATGGTGCCCACTCATTACATTCGCACCGTCATAGCTTTGAGATACGAGTTTTTCTGGATTTTGCACAACATAATCTAAACTGGTACAAATACATTTGGCTATAGATTCTGCGTCGTGCCCTTCAGGGTTATCAAATTTCCAAAATCATTCAACTGGTTGGCCATTAGCTAAAACATAGCGGAAAACTATAACTAACTGAAATACAGACGAGATGTCTGATGTTTCGTCCGCAATCAAAGAAACATACTGTGCAGTTTTTATTTCTTCTATTATGTTTTCTTGACATACAAAAAGCATACAATCTAACAATTCATTTTGAATTTCTTTCGAGGTACCTTTAAAGACAGTAGTGGTACTCAAGTGTTCTTTCAAAGATGAGTCAAGTTCTGCAGAAAAGTTTACAAGCCCTTTAAATATGCCAGGATTTAAGGAATCGTCATCCTCACGATGACCTAGAAGGGCCAACTCAAATGCACCGCAAAATTTAATACAGTCTATAAGCTTAGAAAGGACATACCTATTTTTAGTCACTTGTTCATTGTGCTTTTTAATATTTTGTCGATAAGCACTGTCAAGCTGCTGACGAACGTCAACCTTTCCCAGCAAATTAAAATCCAATGTAGCACTTATGTGTCCATGAGAACTTTCGTGTTTTTTAATTTTTTGATTCAAATGAGCTAAGTCACAAACGCCGTTTTTCACCCAAGCAGGATCGCCCTTTTGACGGGAAAATAACAAACAAGGAAAACAAAATATTTTGTTTGTTTGTTCACAACCACAAAGCCAAGGAATTTTTTCGTATAGCTCTTCTTTAAATTCTCTTTTAAAAGTTATAGATTTTGATGTCGATGTTTGACTTATATTAAGTCGGGGCGTTGGCCTACCACTCTCTTTTATTGCTATTTTAACTTCTATGGGTAAACTGGCAAACGCTACTTCGTTTAAATTACTAACTGAGTACTTACAGGTACTTTCCATTATTGTACAGTAAATAAAAACAACAGTTCACTAGCTACACTATAATAGATAAACTGTAATTTCAAATAAAACTTTATCACTAAAAAATAATTGAAACTGCAAAACACAAATGTAACACGCGCGCGCGCCAAGGTAAGGAGCATCCACCGTCAACTACAGCCGTGGAACTACGTACTGAGCTGAGCTGTGTCAGAGGCAGCTCTTCGGTATTCTCCGTTACGCCGCTTGTAAACATGTTTCTCCCC
Organism: Magicicada septendecula; assembly: GCA_034769895.1. Classification (NCBI taxonomy): domain Eukaryota; kingdom Metazoa; phylum Arthropoda; class Insecta; order Hemiptera; family Cicadidae; genus Magicicada; species Magicicada septendecula. The sequence goes on from CM068375.1 coordinate 160,889,935, forward strand.
CTACCGCGAGCAAATGGACCCGTCGTATATCCCGTGTGTACAGCATCGAGAGCGGCGCATTCAGTCCGCTCCCAGCCACTGGCGCGTCATTACACTTAACTTCCCTTGGCGCGCTCTACGCTGTTTTTCATTGTCCGCTCTTTTAAACTTACTGAAGATAAGCCATTCTAGTACTGCGTCAATAAAGATGTATAATTTATATCGTATAATTATTTTTATAGGGGGTTCACGTGCTCTTATGGACGAGCCGCCACTGGTTCATATCAATATTTAATTGATCGGTTTTACCATCAATCAATTTTGAATTATCATGCAACTTATCAACTTTCTGTACATGTTATCTCGATATAGCTAGTATATTATTTAGCGATTCATCAAAATTATTAAGAATATCTTGCAAATTTGTGTTCATATCTTTTATTAAAACACGTAGTTTATTTTCTATTTGGACGTTTTTTAATTTTTAAGTTGTTCAGTTAGTTATATTTTCATATCTGTACTTGATTTCTGAAGATTTCTATCAAGCGCCTTATCAAGTTCATCGATTTCGTATCTGGTAACACAATCAGTCTTATGTAGGCTGTGATTTTGTTATTAACAATTCTCATTTATCTACTGTAACTAGTTATTATGGCCTAACTGATATGCCGTCATTTGGATAATCATATTTAGCTAAGTTTCTTTTCAAGCTATTCTCTAGAGTTTTCGAATTCTTATATAGTAGATTACCTTTCCAAAAATTTGACTGTTCAGTGAGTCCTAAAATTTCCTATAGCCTTAGCCTTTTTATCCAGTAGTTTTTCTAGATGCTCTATTTCACTATCGAATCGACTAATTGGTCATTTTGTAAATACTCTTCAGTGTATTCTTTGACTGATTCATTTTCTTCTCATGAAAATTTTTAGTGTACTAGTCCGTTTCTAATTTAACTAAATGATCAACTATACTCTGTTTGTCTTCAGCTAACTTACCGACTAAATAACTTTATAAATCCTTTATAGCAGTTACCGTTTTATTCACTTGCTTACGTTTTTTTTCTATTTTGCGAATTCATTGGCTACTTGAGTGAATTTAACCACTTCGACATCTTGACATAGAAACTGTATTCTTTCGTCGAATCTCAAGGTAACTTCGTATGCCTTAACATGTTCATCTAGTTGAATTCATCTAACTTCTATAACCTATTGTTGTGAGAAACTAGTTGTACAGAAGAAAAATAAATCATAGGAATAAGTCTCTGCTAAAGATGTAAGATATCTCTTAAACTATTATTAATTTGTAAGTGCCAAATTTTAACGAGGCCTTAAAAGATAAGATTCATACAAGTTACCTATTAGCCTGTAGGCTACACATGCAGATGCATTAAAAATATGTGGAACGTAAACAATTTATTTCGCGAAAAATATGCCGGAGGTTGAATTTTCCGGCGCGGTTAAATTTTGTTCAGTGCTGCCAACGCTACGGCTACGCGATTAATTAGCCTAGTCAACCGGTTAGCTTATGGCAGTGCTCTGATCGCAATCAGCTTAACCAAAGGCTCATTTTTGCAAATTTGGATAGGTTGTTTTATGCAGGATGTGGAACCAATTAATTCGTGCCTCGTCCTCATTTCTCTGACAGACTTCCATGTAGAATGTTCCACTGGTCTGACGGCCCAGGATTTGCGTGTACATCTTCTTACCATGCGTCGGTAATCTTGTAGAGATGATCAGATTAGCACGGACTTAATCACATTATTCTATGTTTATTTAATTATGAATTATGTGTTATGATTGTGTAAGTGTGTGTGTGGCCCAGACCTACGTAAAACTTATTTTATTGTAAAACTCTTGTCTTGTAAATTTAATCTAATCGTTACTTCAGGTCTGGAAACAATTGTTGCTTGTTAACACTTATTCCGATAAAGTTGATTTGTAAGTAATTACTATAATTGAATAAAGTAAGTAATACTGAGTTAATCAGTGTAAATTAGGTGTTGATAAAAGATTGTGAAAGTGAATGCGGTATTTGTGTTCCGAGGCGAGAGAGTGTTATGTGTAGGTGTATTAACTGACGGCTAATCTCCAAATAAAATGTTATAGGGTCCGTGCACCAGCCAGGAGAAAGGGAAAAGAGCGGTAATCACATTAACAACGGTGACTACCCGCAGAGCAGTGCACCAGAATGCTCCCCGAAGCCGTCAGACCTAGGAATGCTGAACGAGCCTAAGACACCGAAGGACCCAGAAAACCCCCGAAACGAGTTCCAGTAGACATGCACCGTAGTTCAGGAATAGATTTTGCTACACTGCTCGTACACCGTTCACCATGATTCCAGTTGAGTTCATCTCCACGCAATCACAGGTGGGAACGTTTCATTTATCACTCTTCAATCAGCATCAACTCCACAGACCGGCTACCTTTGTGTTCACATTAAAAATCTGTATTAACAACTTAAAATATCTCATCATGTTCAAATCACAAGGACTCAAATAGTTAGAAGTTTGTAACTGACTATTCTGTAACTGGTCTGACATACACCACTAGGGAGTAGTCAGATTGTTTTGCGAGAGCATGGTTTCCTCCCTTAAACTATTTCGAGTCTGGTGTGTATTACCTTTATTTATTTTAATTATTGTGAAGGGTTATTCATGTTTTCATGATGGGGTGGGGTTAACTTAGTTCGTTCGTTACTTCAACTGTAAGCATGTTCGCGTCGTCCTCCCTCATGGGGTATGCTGGTCTGCATATTAATGTATGTATACCTTATGTCATTATTCTTTCAACTATATAAAGTAATAACTGTGTACAAAACGCAACGATTGGAACTTTGTGTCACTACTTAAACTCTAATAAATTTTGTTACTTGTTAAAAGACTGTTGATTGCAAATCCTGTCACTCTGTTTGGGCTCCAGCACACTTTTCTCTTCCTCAAGGTTTACTAACCTAGACTTAAATTTTATGTAGCGGCCTTGCGACCAGAGCCGCTACAAAAATATGTTGCAAGCTTAATACACGTTTCCTTATGAGTATGATTTGTAAAACATTTACTCTAACTCACATTTCATTTCGACGTTAGAAAATTGTAGGATTTTGGTTGTTCCAAAATCGAACGCCTCCATTTGGTACACGGAACGGGCTGTCTCGCATACCGTTTTTTCCAGACAGATGTTCGAATCATAGAGGGCACGCTTTTTGAAAGTGGGTATATGCGACTATAATATCAGTTGTAAATTAAAAAAAATGTATGTAAAAGCGTTGCTCTACAATTAACTTGTTTAAAGGTTTGATTCTTCCTAGTATCTAAGTGTAAATTATTGCGCGCGATAACAGTGTTTTACTGTTCATTGCATCAACCGGTTTCAAATAAAGTAAAGCGTATTGCGCTAGATCTGGTTTCGGTTTTACCTCTTTGTACCGCTTGTGCGAGCAAACATTATTGTTTCAGACGCTGACGGATGCAATCGCAATAGCTTCCTTCGTAACAAAGTTTGCTCCAATCAGTACAATAGAGGACACAAAGTGCGGTGACTTGACGACAGGTATGAAATACGCTACAGAATGGTTACAGAACGTAAACAGTAAGCACAAAATATTATTCTCGTCTCCATACAAGACCACGCTGACGAGAAACTTAAGTTCCGCCTATACCTGCCGAAACGCTACGCTGGAGTTTTCAAAGGTGAGGAGTTGTGACGCATCACGTCGTACACTCTGCACCTTGCTTAACAAGGTAGAAAGAGCGAGCAAGACTAAGGACTAGAATAACGTGTAAGGGTAAGTTCACGTAATTATTCCTTCACGAGCCGCATAGTTTCACGACTATAATTCTTTTCAACGTTGCTGTTGTTACAGGTGTTAGCTGCTATTATCAATAAGAAAATCTGTGTGTATGTACGCCTATCAACTTATAGACTTATATAAAGTGTGTGTCTGCGTATATGTTTATTGTATACTATATGTAAATACAATTGGCTACACACGTGCTTGCACAGTGATGCTACTATTGTACTAAACTAATTATAAATGTAATTTGTATTAAATACCTTTGAGTGTATGTATTTTACATGGTATATGATCAGGCTAACAAGAAAGTTTTATTTCTCCATGAAGTTGTAAAGTGATACAAAAATTCGAGATGGAAAGACATTGGTTTAAAAATTTAGTCACGTTGTCCAAGAAAAAAGGTGTTTTAAAATCAGCAGGGTAAAATTGGTTATGTAATTTATGTTTCTTTTATTTTTTTAATGTAGTAGAATTGTTTTAATTATAAAAAAATGCAACTTGTTTATAATTACTGAAACTAATAAAATTATTTTTTGCAATCTGAATGCAAGTAATCATGATCAAACGATGCCAGGGGGAATGACGATCTTTGATGCTTGAACATTATGGGTCGTCGTGTACATGCAAACCAATTTTCATAATGCAAAGCATAAAGGGAGATGGGTGTTTTCTAGCTTCAAGGATAACTCTATCCCATGCCGCAGGGGATTCAGCAGATTCAGTATTTCTTTCCTTCTTTCCAATCAGAGAAAAATCCTGACCACTTGGTAGGTATGAGTGGCCTCCAATTGGAAAAATGTGTGTAACTCTTGTAACGTCACAGAACGTTCCATAAAAGAAATCATTTATATAGTAAGTTAGCATAAGAGGAAAGTGACGTGAACAGTATCGAACCCAAGTAGTCCCAAAAAATTGTGTAATTTTGTATAATAATTATTTCTATCAACTTGAAAAAACGACCAAACTATGACTAAGACAAAACCCCATATATATTATTAAAGTGAATAAGAGTGAAAAAAACCATAAGACACTATAATGTCAGAATCCACCAGAATAAAGTCAATAATTATTAAGTTTTATAACTATGAATAGGGTATTAAAAACTATTTTTTGTGAATAAATGGACATGATCCATTATTATATTATGTGATGTAAATAAAATAAATGTATTAAATGACTTAAATACATTATTAAAAAGAGTTTAAGTTAGAATAAAAATGATATATTTGTTATGACAAAAAAAATATTAATGTGTTGGATTTGAGACCATACACCAAGATTTCATGAAAAAATTAATTATTATCAGATTTAAATAAAAACTATATGCGATTGTCAAGCAGACAATAGTGAACAATTTATCTTTAATAAAGGAAGCTGTCAAATGAATAAAAAGCAGTCAAAATAGCCAAAAACAGTGTTAACAAAAAACATGTAATAGGCATCTAATATTGTATAATTTATGAATTTAATGTTGCCAAAATGCAACCAAACTGTATTAGAAAGCTGTAATATGATATAAAGCAACTATACTAATATACCTGACTGACTTTAACATTGTAATAGTCAAGTCAGCAAAATATTTACTTATACCATGTATGGCTGAAGCCAATCATCCAGTACAAAAATAATCATATCTAACTAAATACTTACATAATACTAACAAAAATAAGATAAAAAGGTACAATACATCAGAATACCTTAATAAGAAACAAACTCAGTTGAAAGTAAAGTCAATTCTAAAAGAATTTAACTAATTAGAGTGAGATTTGTCACACCATAAAAGATGACATCTCAAGACCAATCAATGATGCTATGTCATCTTGTGATAGATATAATATATGTACAGAGTAACCAGGTATCACAAAAGGTAGACAAAATAATAAACTCTGTGTGTATAGTAGTGAAATAATACATATATTAAAGAAAAAGACTAATCATTGTATTAGAAAACTGACAAGAATCTAGGCCATGAGCAGAGGCCATATAAAATTGTATTTATTTGTGTTTTATTAATGTTAAAATTTGTTTATTTTGTTGTAGGAAAGTAGTAGTAGTAGATGTTCAGCTTGTGGAAGGAACTTTGTAACTCCACAACAATTTTTGTTATAAAAATTGAGTTTTCAATGACAACAACTCAAGGTGAGGGTTGTATATTGTATTGTTTATTAGACTTAAGTTAATTAAATACCAATCATATTTAGTATCGCTAGATTCAGTTAAAAACAAGGAATATAAATGTATTAATGGCATACAAATTGTAAGTACTAATGTGAAACTGTTTGATAAATACCAGTGTAAATTTTGAAATATCCTTTGTATGAAGAATAAGAAATTCGTTCTAAAAGCTTCTACGGAAGTGAAAATTGTTCTATGACATTCCATTTCGTTTATTCTCGAACAATCTAGAAAGAATTTTTACACAAATATACCGGAAGTCGAGGAAAACAGTCTACCTGATTTAGTATAAAAGCGAGACCAAATTCGACCCAAAAACACTTGAAGATTGAACTCCAGAACTGATGCATCTCACACAACACTGATCAACGCAGCTAAGGCGAAACCAAAGAGGCGAGAGATCGACAAGACACGGCAGGAAGGCTTTTCCCGTACATAGACATAACCGACTGACTTAACCTCAACGAGAGTCTACGCCAAAAAGTATCGCTGAAATAGAGCAGCGATACGGCAAATTTTAATAGAAAGCACGCAGCCAGAACGTCGACGGCCCAGGAGGGACCAACAAATTTAAATAGAGAACGAATTCTGCTGTGTTCGCATTGACTGACTAACGTGACAATAATTCCCCCGAACGTAAACAAACAATACACTAAGCCTTCCTCAACACTGCATGGGAATCAGCGCTGCGGTGGCAGATTTCTGAATCAACGCTAAACAGATGATTCGTAGTGGCGGCGTTTGAACGAGATTCTACTGCCAAACGTTTTGACAAAAAGTGCGGAAAAAGTATTGATCGCAAAATTTGACTTTAAATAGATTCAGTGTACACCCGAAGAGGCGAGATTGAGAAACTACCCGAAGGAAGTGTCCAGTGAGAGAATAAACGACCATTGGAACGTGAGTTACCAAAATTAAAGTCATTTGTTACCTGGTTACATTTATCACACAGTTGTACTTTACACGCCACACATACACCTTCAAATCACTTAGTTTTTTTTCTTGTAAGGCATCTAATTGATATGTCTTGGTAGTTCAAAGGAGTCACGTCCTGAGAGTAAAGTTTTTTCACATATTAAACTCATGCTTTTCAACTGAGTCAGAATCTGAAATACTAGCCGATACTTGATTGGATATAAAAATATTGTCAATAATAATAACTTGTAAAATTTTTTCTCTGCAATTTTATAATTTTTTATGAATGATAGTCCTTCAGACGATTTGTTTGTTTTTAAAGAACCATTAAACTTAACTGATTTTTCCAAGCTAAACTGACTTGTTTAAATTTTTTCGTAGATTTAAAAATTTTATCAATCACATATTTTTTTTCTTGGAACAAACGTTTCCAAGTGGCGCCCACAAAAAGCATAGTATTAAGTTGTGTTACAGGACTACATCGCTGCAGAGGATCCAGTCAACAGAGTAAGTAACAAAAGTGCGCGGAGGGAACGCCCGACAGTTTACAACACAAACAACAACACCCACTACTTACTATTTGTTATAAATTGGCAGCCCAACTAGTGAGGCTTGAAAAAGACGGAACAAGCCCGGCAACTACCGACATATTAAAATGCCGCAACCAAAGGGAAAGAAGGTGAAGAAGACTGCGGAACCCGAGTTAAGTGTGGAAGACGGAGAGGCAGTACAGGTCGAGGAAACGGAATTAGAACCACCCACACTAGAAATGGAAAGACCGGTACAAACGGCAGAGGAATTAGAAAAACAAACGGGAGAAGAACCCATACAAATGGTAGAACAAACAGACAAACCCGAACCAGAAAAAATAACAGGGAACGTTGACGCTAATGTAATAATGATAATGTTCCAAACGCTAAACGAAAATATGAAAAAAAATGAGAAGAACAGACAGGAGGATAAGGAGGAGAATAAAAAAAGTAATGAGCAAATGTTCCAAAGGATGGAAGAAAATATGAATAAAAATAGACAGGAAGATAAGGAGGAAATAATAAAATGCCTGAAGGAGGATAATAACAAAAACATAGAATCTTTAAGGGAGAATATAACCGAGAAAATAAATGACAATGGGAAAAAGCTAGAGCTATTTCAGGAGGAGAATAAAAAAAGTATAGAGTCCCTGAAAAAAGAAATTAGCATAAAATACGAAACAGTAAACAAAACGATCAATGATAATAAAATCGATAGTGACAGGAAGGTCGAGAATATGGAGAAACAGTTGGAAAGGTTACGGGAGGGAAACAATACACGTTTCGAAAGTATAGAGGAGGAAACAGTAGAGACCAAACAAGATGTTAGAAATCTCGAAAACAAGGTAAGGCAGAACCAAGACGCCATCATGCAGGAAGTCCAGAAAGACGTTAGCGAGAGGATGCAGGAAACATATGACATCGCTAACAGGCTGGACGAACAAATAAAAACTAACAAAAATAGCATACTGGAAATAGACCAGAGAGAGAAAAACCTGCAGGAAAGATTAGAGGCGCTGAGAGACACACCAATACTAAACACTCATACGTGTCATGGTGAAAACAGGGAAGTAATCAGCTTCCAGGACTATCGACGAAACCCAATGGAATTTTTGGAAAGAATGGAGGAGGTTATTGGGAGAAGTAGAGAAACAAGGTGGGACAGGATAAGAGAGATGATTGACGAGACGTTTAAAAATACTAAGGATAACTGGTGGATAGCGGTACGACCAGAAATAACGAATTTAGCAGAGTTTAAACGCCAGTTTAAGGAAAAGTATTGGTCAGAGACCGCACAAAACAGGGTAAGAATGGACATTTTCTATGGCAAATACGACGCGTCCTATGGACAGTCCCCGACGTCTTATTTCCTGGGAAAGGTATGTTTAGCACGGAAGTTGATACCGCCGATCCCAGAAGAATGTTTGGTAAGGCAGTTAGCTGGACATTACAGCTATGGTATCAAGGATGCCCAATTATACCAACAGATTAGCAAAATAGCCGATCTGGCCAAATTATTGGAAAATTGCGAATCCACAGGAAGGTTCCAGGATTACCAACCCCCCAATCGTAAGGTAGAGTACAACAACAATAATAACGGACCAAACCGGAATGGAGGTGGGAACGGTAATAATCTAAACACCAATAATCAGAATAATAATATCCCACCAAATGGCCGAAATGATACCACTCAGAGCCCAATTAACCGCAACTATCCGGGACCAAACAGAGGTAATTACACCGGGAATAACTACGGTAGGAACTTCCACCAGGGAAACGGTTATCGCGGGAATAATTATAGAGGAAGTAATTATGGTCAACGTAATGGTTATCGCAACGGGGGAAACCAAGGAGGAAGCGATAGGAGAAACCAAAATGAATATAGGCCCCAGGTAAATTATACAATGGCCAATAACCGACGGCCATATCCACCTAATGTACCCACTTACATGTTTTACCCACAACAGGCGTCAGGTAGCCAGGGTAACACGGCGAATAGCCAACCTATTAACGGTAATCCCGAGGTCAGGCAGGAAACACAGACGGGTCAGCAACCCAATGTTCCGGGAGACCGGGCCAATGAGACAGTGACTCATTTAAACTAAACGCGGCAGTGAAAAAGGAAAACCGCCCTTCACTGAACCAATATTATGGGGTGACAAACGACGAACATAGACAGGACAAAGACGGGACTATATTAAGAATAAATAATTACCTTAAGGATCGTAGAGAGGAGTTATTAGAAGAAGGTGACGATATCATCAAAAATAGTAACCAAGGGAATAATAGTATCGTGCAGATTAAAGCATATATCAATGGCATAGAAGCGATACTACTCATTGACACGGGGTCAAATGTGTCACTTATCGATAGCATTGAGTTAGAGCGGATTAAACAAAATAGTAATTTACCAATACCCACTCTACCGATAAATAACATTGTTTTAGTCGGAGCAACGGGGAGGCAAAATAAATCAATAAAGAAACAGGTGTCATTAGAGATGACTAGTAATGGGGTAACAATACCAATAGGGTTATTAGTGGCGAGTAATTTACCCATGAGTATACTAATAGGCTGCGATATACTCAGGCCATACAATGCTGTGATAGATTTGGAAAGTAAGGTGATAACTTTTAAGACTAACAAGGGGATTTGGACCAATAATTTAATCGATGTCCAAGGAAGTGGTACAGACAATACACCTTATCGAGCGATAGTGAACCATTATTATTGTACCGATCGTCCAATCAATATGCCATTATGTCAGGAGGAAAACCCAGAGTTGTGGTTAGAAAAGTTAGAAGAAATACGGGATTTCCAAAGGACGAAAGCAAGGGGTCTGATCAGCGAAGAACAGGCGGAACAATTGATCGAGGTATACAACCATTATAAACACATATTCTCGAACGCTCCAGGCAAAGCCAGAGATTATCAGTGCACCATAAAATTTAAAACTCCGGTGGAATTTAACAGGAAATCGTACCCGATCGCATACTCGCTAAAGAATGAAGTCAGGGAAGAATTGAACAGGATGATAGAGGACGACATAATCGAGTATAGTCATTCGCCCTTTACCAGCCCAATCATAGCGGTGCCAAAAAAGAACGGAAAGGTACGTATATGTCTCGATGCTAGGGAGATTAACAAAATGATTGTTAACGACCGCACATCACCTGGGGAGATAAGGAGATATTAAAAAAGTTCCACGGAATCAGATATATAAGCTCATGGGATACGGTATGCGGATACTGGCAGATAGAACTCCACCCTGATAGTAGGAAATATATGGCATTCATATTCGAGGGCAGAAACTATCAGTTTAAGCGGTTACCTTTTGGCTTAATAAATTCTGTGGCGGTGTTTGTAAAGATAATGGACAGAATATTGGGGCAGGAAGTACTGAAGTTTACGACAGTGTACGTCGACGACCTACTGGTGACTTCAGCGAATTGGGACGACCATTGTAATAGGGTTGAACAGGTGCTACAGAAATTATCGGAGAATAATATCACCCTCAAATTAGACAAGTCCCAATTCATTGCAAATGAGGTGAAATTTTTAGGATTTAATTTAACAGAACAAGGGATTACTCCATCCAAAGAAAAGGTAGAGGCCATACAGAAGTTCCCCACCCCAAAGAATAGGAAACAGCTGCAGTCATTTTTAGGAATCGGCAACTATTACAGAAAGTTTCGGTCCAATTACTCAGAACTAACTGCCAGGTTCCAAAAGCAGTTATCAGCTAAAGACAAATGGACTTGGGGACCAGAGCAAGATGGAGTGCTCAATATCATAAAGAAAAAGTTTTTAGAAACCGTAATGTTGCATCATCCCGACTTTACAAAACCATTTTTTCTAAACTGCGATGCCAGTAACGTGAGTTTAGGTGCAGCCCTCTATCAGGAAGATCAGGACGGTAACCATTTAGTAATTAGCTTTGCTAGCCGCGTGCTGAACAGTTGCGAACGAAACTACAATACTACCGAAAAAGAACTGTTGAGTGTAGTTTTCGCATGCGGTAAATTTAGGACATATATATTAGGGTACCCCGTAACAGTTAGAAGCGACCAAAAATCTACATCATTTTTAAAGCATTGTAAACTGAACCACGGAAGGCTGACTAGATGGGTTTTGGCCTTGCAAGAGTACGATATCACATGGGAATATATACCCGGCAAACAGAACGTAGCCGCCGACGTCTTATCTCGCGTCAATATACCAGACCAAACCTTTGACGGCGAAAAGGAACAATTAGCCAAGGTTTATCACATTATTAAGAGAAGGGAGGATTTAAAGGATATTTTGCACGAAATAAAGTCACAACAAGAGGCCGATCCGAAATTAGGAGATATTAGAAAAAGGGTACAGGAAGGCGATGAGGTCATAAACAGATTTTATTGTATACACGACGACACTTTGTTTATTAGGAATACCCCGCACCAGGAGAGTTGGAAATTAGTGATTCCACCAGCGATAGAGAGACCGCTAATAATCGACTATCACGATAGGTACGGACATATGGGTGCCCTTAAAGTAAGGAAGGCATTGGAAGAGCAAACATACATCAAGGGGATGAATAAGAAGGTGCAACTGGCGATACGGTCGTGCGATATTTGTCAAAAAGTAAAGTGTGATAACGAGAGGAAGGAAGGGGTCATGATACCCATATTATCTACCGAAAAATTGGAAAAGGTATTTCTCGATATATGCGGACCCTTTCCACGCAGCGGTGGGAGACACCGATATAAATTTATCGTAATCATTTTCGACCACTTTAGCAAGTATACAAAGCTATACCCAATAACTAGGGCAACGACCAGGAAAATAATAGACATAATAATCAAGCGTTATATAATGGAAGTGGGCCGACCGTATTCTATAATTACGGACCACGGTACTCAGTTTAGGGGAAAACTTTGGAAGGAAAGCTTGGGAGAACACGGAATAAAAACGTACAAGACGTCCGTATATCACCCGAATAGTAACCCAGCCGAGAGAGTGTTAAGGGAGGTAGGACGGTTGCTAAGAACATACTGCCATAACGAGCAGAAAAGATGGCATGAATATGTAGCCTCTACCGAGGATTTTCTCAATTTCTCGCATCACAATACCATCGAGATGTCGCCATACACGGTTATGTTCGAAAGACCCCCACCACGAGAGATAAAAGAAATTATTAATTTTCCCGACGAACCCGCATACCAATTCGAAGGGGCAAAATTTTATAATAAGGTGTTAGAAAAAACGGAACAGCAGCGGAAAGAATATATCAAATCACAGCCTAAGGCAATTAAATATGAGGTAGGTGAAAAGGTGTTAGTTAAAAATAGAGAATTGCCCAGTGCTATACAAGGCATAACGAGGAAATTGCTACTCTTATATACAGGGCCTTTCACGATAACCAGAGACAATAAAAACAATACCTACGAGGTAACTGACACAATTAGGAACAAGGTAAAAGGAACGTATAACCAGACTTCATTAAAAAAGTACCATGATTAAAAAAAAAAAAAAAAAAAAAAAAATCACAAGTCGAATACTCAATCAGTGACCAAGTACCATGACCAAAGACCCAAGTCAAATACAGCATCATAGAGAAGGTACCTTGACTAAACATGTCAACGTGAATTTTTTAACTTAGCCATAATTAGAAAGGAGGTAGAGATTTTTAAATAAATATAAATATTATTGTATAATGATTGTTATTAATAAATATTACGAGATGGACACATTCCATCATAGGCAAGATTTATTTCCAATAGCCAAGTCAACGTATATTTACGAACTTACCCGTACTTAGAGAAGGAGAAAGATTGTTATTAATAAATATTACGAGAAGGACACCTTACACCAAAGGCATAAAGATATATATAAAATATAGATTTATTTCCAATAGCCATGTCAACGTATATTTACCAGCTTACCCGTACTTAGAGAAGGAGAGAGATTATTATTAATAAATACTACAAGATGGACACTTAGTAAAGGAGAAAAGAGGGAGAAATACTGTCATATATTTGATACTAAATGGAAATGATAAATGATAAATGGAAAAAAAAAAAAAAAAAAAGGAGAGGAAAACAGTGTGTTACAGAAGGAGGTAATGATGAATATGAATATAGCTATTAACATTGAATGATTTTAAACGATAATTTTAACCTGCGGAGAACGATATATTAATATAATTGTGAATTAATCAGAAGAGTTTAAGAAAGGGAATTTATGTGTAGGAGCCTATGATCTTTGAATATTGTATTTTTTTATTATTATTATTATTTGTTGCAAAGGTGCAATTATTATTTTCTGAACAGGGATGTGTTGCCTCTGATTTCAGTAGTTATAGACAGGAAGGGACAGAGAATGTATGCCATAGCGAGCCACTCTGACTCCCAACCCTCTATGTAAGTTAGGGAATCGATAGGGAATTATATCAAAGATTAATTATAAAACATCAAGGTAAAAAGGAAAGGAATAGGTGATATGACAAAGAACGAACTAGGAATATTGAGTTGGATTAATATATTAAAGGAGTAGTACACGAATTTAATTATAAGATAAAAGAATGAAATATAAAGAAGCTAATAATAAAGGGTTATTATAGAGATGATAATTTCATCAAAACCAAAGATATGTTTTTCCAAAATTATCAACTTTAACGAAGAGGCATATGTAACGTCACAGAACGTTCCATAAAAGAAATCATTTATATAGTAAGTTAGCATAAGAGGAAAGTGAGGTGAACAGTATCGAACCCAATAGTCCCAAAAAATTGTGTAATTTTGTATAATAATTATTTCTATCAACTTGAAAAAACGACCAAACTATGACTAAGACAAAACCCCATATATATTATTAAAGTGAATAAGAGTGAAAAAAACCATAAGACACTATAATGTCAGAATCCACCAGAATAAAGTCAATAATTATTAAGTTTTATAACTATGAATAGGGTATTAAAAACTATTTTTTGTGAATAAATGGACATGATCCATTATTATATTATGTGATGTAAATAAAATAAATGTATTAAATGACTTAAATACATTATTAGAAAGAGTTTAAGTTAGAATAAAAATGATATATTTGTTATGACAAAAAAAATATTAATGTGTTGGATTTGAGACCATACACCAAGATTTCATGAAAAAATTAATTATTATCATATTTAAATAAAAACTATATGTGATTGTCAAGCAGACAATAGTGAACAATTTATCTTAAATAAAGAAAGCTGTCAAATGAATAAAAAGCAGTCAAAATAGCCAAAAACAGTGTTAACAAAAAACATGTAATAGGCATCTAATATTGTATAATTTATGAATTTAATGTTGCCAAAATGCAACCAAACTGTATTAGAAAGCTGTAATATGATATAAAGCAACTATACTAATATACGTGACTGACTTTAACATTGTAATAGTCAAGTCAGCAAAATATTTACTTATACCATGTATGGCTGAAGCCAATCATCCAGTACAAAAATAATCATATCTGGCTAAATACTTACATAATACTAACAAAAATAAGATAGAAAGGTACAATACATCAGAATACCTTAATAAGAAACAAACTCAGTTGAAAGTAAAGTCAATTCTAAAAGAATTTAACTAATTAGAGTGAGATTTGTCACACCATAAAAAATGACATCTCAAGACCAATCAATGATGCTATGTCATCTTGTGATAAATATAATATATGTACAGAGTAACCAGGTATCACAAAAGATAGACAAAATAATAAACTCTGTGTGTATAGTAGTGAAATAATACATATATTAAAGAAAAAGACTAATCATTGTATTAGAAAACTGACAAGAATCTAGGCCATGAGCAGAGGCCATATAAAATTGTATTTATTTGTGTTTTATTGATGTTAAAATTTGTTTATTTTGTTGTAGGAAAGTAGTAGTAGTAGATGTTCAGCTTGTGGAAGGAACTTTGTAACTCCACAACAATTTTGACATGATAATGTCTTATGGCTGGGGGTCATTTGAAAATTTCTGTAACGCATCACGCTGCATGACGTCATCATTTACCAGCCGGGAATCGTTAACTAAAACCGCGACCGCTAACGTGCTAACGTCCGTCGCAGATTAAAGACCTAACAAGCAAAGAACACTGCATAGCTGTAGATAGGTATGTAACCAATCAGTCAGTCAGTAACCATAATAATGTTGCGTTTAGCTGGCGGCTGAAAGACATTATCATGCTCTTAAGCTTTTACCATTTGGTAAACGGTACTTTACATTTTGACATGATAATGTCTTATGGCTGGGGGTCATTTGAAAATTTCTGTAACGCATCACGCTGCATGACGTCATCATTTACCAGCCGGGAATCGTTAACTAAAACCGCGACCGCTAACGTGCTAACGTCCGTCGCAGATTAAAGACCTAACAAGCAAACAACACTGCATAGCTGTAGATAGGTATGTAACCAATCAGTCAGTCAGTAACCATAATAATGTTGCGTTTAGCTGGCGGCTGAAAGACATTATCATGCTCTTAAGCTTTTACCATTTGGTAAACGGTACTTTACAATTTTTGTTAAAAAAATTGAGTTTTCAATGACAACAACTCAAGGTGAGGGTTGTATATTGTATTGTTTATTAGACTTAAGTTAATTAAATACCAATCATATTTAGTATCGCTACATTCAGTTAAAAACAAGGAATATAAATGTATTAATGGCATACAAATTGTAAGTACTAATGTGAAACTGTTTGATAAATACCAGTGTAAATTTTGAAATATCCTTTGTATGAAGAATAAGAAATTCGTTCTAAAAGCTTCTACGGAAGTGAAAATTGTTCTATGACATTCCATTTCGTTTATTCTCGAACAATCTAGAAAGAATTTTTACACAAATATACCGGAAGTCGAGGAAAACAGTCTACCTGATTTAGTATAAAAGCGAGACCAAATTCGACCCAAAAACACTTGAAGATTGAACTCCAGAACTGATGCATCTCACACAACACTGATCAACGCAGCTAAGGCGAAACCAAAGAGGCGAGAGATCGACAAGACACGGCAGGAAGGCTTTTCCCGTACATAGACATAACCGACTGACTTAACCTCAACGAGAGTCTACGCCAAAAAGTATCGCTGAAATAGAGCAGCGATACGGCAAATTTTAATAGAAAGCACGCAGCCAGAACGTCGACGGCCCAGGAGGGACCAACAAATTTAAATAGAGAACGAATTCTGCTGTGTTCGCATTGACTGACTAACGTGACAATAATTCCCCCGAACGTAAACAAACAATACACTAAGCCTTCCTCAACACTGCATGGGAATCAGCGCTGCGGTGGCAGATTTCTGAATCAACGCTAAACAGATGATTCGTAGTGGCGGCGTTTGAACGAGATTCTACTGCCAAACGTTTTGACAAAAAGTGCGGAAAAAGTAATGATCGCAAAATTTGACTTTAAATAGATTCAGTGTACACCCGAAGAGGCGAGATTGAGAAACTACCCGAAGGAAGTGTCCAGTGAGAGAATAAACGACCATTGGAACGTGAGTTACCAAAATTAAAGTCATTTGTTACCTGGTTACATTTATCACACAGTTGTACTTTACACGCCACACATACACCTTCAAATCACTTAGTTTTTTTTCTTGTAAGGCATCTAATTGATATGTCTTGGTAGTTCAAAGGAGTCACGTCCTGAGAGTAAAGTTTTTTCACATATTAAACTCATGCTTTTCAACTGAGTCAGAATTTGAAATACTAGCCGATACTTGATTGGATATAAAAATATTGTCAATAATAATAACTTGTAAAATTTTTTCTCTGCAATTTTATAATTTTTTATGAATGATAGTCCTTCAGACGATTTGTTTGTTTTTAAAGAACCATTAAACTTAACTGATTTTTCCAAGCTAAACTGACTTGTTTAAATTTTTTCGTAGATTTAAAAATTTTATCAATCACATATTTTTTTTCTTGGAACAAACGTTTCCAAGTGGCGCCCACAAAAAGCATAGTATTAAGTTGTGTTACAGGACTACATCGCTGCAGAGGATCCAGTCAACAGAGTAAGTAACAAAAGTGCGCGGAGGGAACGCCCGACAGTTTACAACACAAACAACAACACCCACTACTTGTTATACTCTCTTGAAAAGCTTAAGAATATGGACTACTGTGTACACAAGCTGAAACATAGTTTTATTTTTATTTTGACCAGGACACCCGTCACTTACTAATACTAATTCATCAGTGAGCTCTTCCAGTGGGGTATTTTTAATGTAATCTAAAAGCATCGAAGCTACTTCATTAGGACCTTTTCTTCCTTCATGCTCACAGTAACGATAAATTGTTACAGAATCAGTGGCCAGGTTATGGATACCAAAGACATTATACCACAGTTGTCTGCTGTAGAAAACAGCATTTGTCTTGATATGAGGGAGCGGTAAATTTTGCATGAAGTCAAAAGACAAAGTAATATACCCGCTTTTGCTCTCAAAGTGTATTTTTTCATTTCTTCCCGGAATGCCTCCGCTTTCCTTAAGTGAAGATTTTTTTCTGTTTCTAAACTGCTTCTCTCTTCTAATGTTTCAGCAGTTTTTATTTTCTGCTCCATAGCATTGCAGTAGCTACACGTATCTGATCTGGGATAACCAAATTCAATGTTAAAATTTTGGAAGGTAGACCAATACGTTTTGTAAGGCACATTAATTAGATATTGGGTAAGGAAGAGTGTGTGCATTTTACTAACTGTCATGTCTTCAGGAAGATGTTGTCTCTCAGGATTATGACGTAGGGAATAATGTGATTTCCTAACTTGAAAAGAGTTAATGTGATATTCCACGAGGAATGCTATTTCAACTGGGACTTTAGTTGGCTTATTTTCCATGATGGCCACATTGGTCTGTCGGTGATTTGCCTGTGAATACCAGACTCTGCTGAATTCTGTTAAGCCTATGTTTGCTTATACCATGCATACCAATAAAAGCCTTTTGGCAAACAGGAACCTCCTCACCAGCAGTTCTAATTTTATAGGTATATGCAGTTACATGAGATTTCTTGTGATCATCATTCAGGACCCTTGATCTTCTCCGGTTGACTGAGTGTACACTGATCAAGCCACTTAAATGGGAATCTTGAAGATTCTTATTAGACATTTTGTTGAAGTCTTCTCAAATTTTTCTCCTGTCAGATTCAGTTATTTTTTTGAATCAGTGAAATCTTGAACATCTAAAGCAATAAACGAAAGAAAATTATCAGTAAAAACCAAATAAACACCGTAGATGGTAAACTCATAGCTTACCATTTTCCTGAATTATGTTGGTTCGTGACATGTCCATGTATTAATACTTTTACAAATTACTTTCCGATAAAGGAGCACATTAAAGTATTGGTAAAAAATCGTACTAGCAAAAGCTATCTCAGGCTGCAATAAGAAGTTTTACGAGTTTTTGTCAATACGTTAATATGTTTCCTGGTACTGGCAAAAGTATTAACATCTGCAATGCTGGATATTTCAGTACAATACTTTTTAGAATGTTCGACACTAAAATGTTTACTCAACATTTTCAGAAAAGGAAAATTTAGTTATAACAGTAATAGGCATCTAACAATATTATGAAAAATAGTTTTCAGTTCTGCTTTACATGGTGTTCATATCGCACACGTACTGTCCTTTACACATATAAATAATAAAATATATCACCAGTAAGCTACAAGTATGTGTACTTTTTTTAGGTGGACTTTTATAAACACAACTCTATTTCAATATAAACAAAAATTAACACTGGCTTTTTATTTTTGTTGCTATTACAATAATTTATTTAAGTTTCGTTAAATTAGTTACTTGTGATTTTGATAACTAAAAAAATGACAAATACTAGACAGCAGGAAAAACTGCATTATTGAATGTGACTTTGTATTTAAAATATTAAAAGTGACATGGCAAATAACGTGATTAGTAGGCAAAGTGTTAAAGCTAAAAGCAAAAAATTGATTAAAATGAACAAATAGTAGAAAGTTAGGTTATGTTAGTAATTACTTGAAACTTTACTTTTGGCAATTCAAATATATAAATTTAAAAAATATAGTATATAAAATTTCAAAAAATTATAAATTATTTAAAATAATAAACTTAAAGCCTATTTTTACCTGCAGTCAGCACCAGTTCGTGCTGGCATTATTTTTTAACATTAGTAACATGTTCAACTCCTCGAAATTTGGCATCTCTTATTATGGCTTCTTTCTTCTCTTTGAGTTTTCTCTTTCTTGGCCATTGCAGTGTAACTGTTTGTTCTTGTGATTCACAAATATCATCACTCATTTTACAAAGTTTAAAGCACAAAATTTACTATTAAACTATTACCAAAAACAAATACCGTAACCACAAACACTACAGCTGATCAACACAGGGACTACACTAGCGCAGTCTACACATCAGTCTGGCTAACTCATGGACATATCCAGTTTTTGCTGGAAACCCAATGGACATGTCCAGTTTTTGATGAAACCTCATATTTTTCATGCCCTATTTCGATAGGATGTGTCCGGTTTTTGCGAGAATCGACTTTACCATTCTGTGGCATTAGGGTTACGGAATGTATTCATATCATAATCTAAAAATGTGAAAATTTGGACATATCCGGTTTTTGCTATGAACCCCTCAATTTTATCTAGCTGGTATTGGTATGCTTAAAGAAAATGTGATGCTTAAGTACTCGCACAGTTAGCTAAACAAATTATACATTAATAATTTCAGCCAAAATATATATTAAAACTTATTATTAAAATTAAAAGAATTAATGCATTAATCAATAAAATAATAACAATTATATGTAAAAGATAAATACAAGTGATATGTGATTGTTGTGTCTTAAGACAAGAGTAGTCCCCTCTAATTATATAATATTTAATTTTAAATTGAAAGAAATAAACATAAGCAGGATACTTACTTGTTACATCGATGTGCAAGCCATAGATACATATAGGCCTATCAGTAAAATAATACATGCGTTGAAATTTGCTGCTGTTACATATCAGAATATTTTGTAACACGTCTCTCTCTTTATTTTTATTTTTTTTCGAATGTCTGCTGTTGACACGCCAAAACTACAGCCTTCATATGTCCAGAGCTTATTGCTAAGGAATGTGCCAACTGACTGCACTTTATTTTATCTCCCCATAAGGGAAATAATTGTTAGAAATTATATTTTCATATTCGCATGTTTTTGTTACACAAAGGCAAATAATTGTTTAGAATCAGTGGTTGATATTAGTTTACTTGTGTAAATCGAGTAACGCTAGGACAACAGATATCTGTTTCATTTCCTAAATTTTCTTTCATTATGAATGTAATGGAAAAGCTAGAGTTACAATATGCGATAAAAAAGCCAAAATATGGTTTTCCATTTCGACATTCTACTTCTTTTTACTGTTTCTTCACATGCACGTACGTCCACATGGGTGCGCATGCGCGCACGTGCCTCTTACATCACGTGCTTTTACCGTTATGGTTATTGATGAGATTAACCGGTTTACACAATGTGTACTAGTCATGAACTTGTAGGTAAGACACTAAATAATTAAAGTAAATGTATAAGCAATGTGCAACAATTAATACTCAACGATGTATTACAGCACAGTGTACTACAGTATAAAGACAATAATTGTTGAGATAAAATAACTTTAATTTGCTCCTAATTAATTAAATTTTTATTACTAGTGAATAGGCCAGCATGTTAAACTGTAAGCTAAAATGCTAAAACGGTCAATAATCCCGTCAAAGTGCATTTTCAAAAGTTATGGGAGGACGATATACATTTACCCTTACATTTACTAATTAAAGTATAAATACTCCACTTGTTTAGGACAAACTAACAAACAATTTATATGTTTTAATGTGAATAGTAAGAAAGTGGAAATTTAACAATGATGTAATTAAATTAACTTGTATATATTATAAATATAACTTGCATAGCTAATTCAATAATATTGAATATATTATATATAGGCAAGTCAATTATTTATGTTTAACAATTATATTTATTAAAATTTATCAGTTAAAATAAATTGTTAGGAAGGATCAAAAGTGTAAAAGTTCAAGAAAGCCAATTTGATATTGTATAGCAACACACCTTAATACAATTTTAAATTTGGGATCATATGACGAAAAAAGCAAGTGTATATGTGTATCCCAAAAAAAGTGTAGTTAATAAATATGTTCCCAAAAATTCACAACAAGCCTACGGCAGCTGTATGGTCCTGCCTTAATGCCGCGTTTCTTACTAGTGACAACAATCCTTACATGGGAAGTTACCTACTTAATCTAGGCTTGTGATTATAACTTGTAATTACTAACAATCTGTTGGTAACGAACTTTCGTCGCGCGCGCTTGAGCCTGTGTGTGTGTTTGTGGCGTGCTCTCTCATTTATACATTTACAAGTGACTAATATCATAATAAAAACAGTTTACAACAGTAAATGCGCTTTGCTGTTCAACAATAATTACAACAATAGTTTGCTGTTCAAAGCGCTTTGTTATGCATAACTACATTCATTAATTGTACACGTCTACGAGTAATATATGATAATGAAATAAATCAATTACATCGCTAAAATATTAAGCGCATACTTTGGTGCTAATTAACATTCCTGTCTACTGCACAGACAGAACGGAGTGAAGGCGGCACTTCTAAAACGCTGACTAGCTCTTTGTTGTACATACTGTATAAATGTAGTCTGAATTGTGTTGATTGCTTGGAAATGCCACTTAAATTCTATCAGTGGCACTTTACGTACACTTGATTGCCTCTTCCTACAAGAAATCTTAAATTTTACTAAAACTGTGTAGAAACTGTTTAAAATTGTGTTGTGGAAATAATGTTAAAACGATATCTTTACTTATATTCTTTCTAACTGAACAACCTTACAGTTTAAACATTTTTAAACTATTTACATTTTTAGTAATTAACCTATTTTATAACCTTACAGTTTACGAATTTAATTAAACATTAACTATAATTTGAATTAATTAAAGAAAATTGTAGTTTAATTAATTTAAATATCTTTAATTTATTTTAATATTAAATTTGAAAAATTGTACTTAAATACAAGATATTTGAAATGTTATACTATGTACAATCATATACGAAGACACTGAGAGGCTTGGGTTATTTAAAACTTAAAGTAATAGGCATGGCGGATTTGCTTAAGGTTCTCATCTTTTTGTAAGATACAATATAAATTATTGCAACATTACAGTTGCAGTGATTGCTGCGAAACATATATTAACGATGTGCACAGTGAATTAAAACCTCTAAGCGATGGGTCATTTCGTACACCAGACTGGATACAGGTAAATTCTCTATCCAGACTGCTTCCATCGTAATTTATTTAAACTACGAACTGATTTAAAATAAAATAAATCTTTTTTTTTAATTAATTTTGAATATAATATAAGTTTTGAATGTAATATAAATTTTCAATATATTATAATTAATTATAATATTTTAAATATATTAAAATAAAATGATTGATTTTATTTTATATTATTTTGTAATAAAATTAGTTTTTTGCCTAATGTATATATGACTTATATTCTTATGAAACTTTTTTTTAATTGTAGTTACGTATATATCGCTAAAATTTTTATAATGTTTTAGTGTAAGTTTTTTGTTGTTTAGCTTCTCAGGACGATCCCAGATTCCAGGGATCGAAACGACAAGCGACGAGAAAAAAGAATGGAAGCAGTGTGGATAGAGGATTTACCTACACAGTGAATGTTTTGTAACATGTATGTTTTAGTTTGAGATCACGCGACAACAGTAAATGACTTGAGCTAATTCAGGCTGGATATATTAAGCTTTTTGACTGCTGTAAGTACGGTAGGCTTGAGTGTCATCAGATCTGTATGCTGTGAGCCTGACAGACGCTCTTGACACGGCCAATCAGTATTTCTCTCATCTTCGTACCATGTAAGTGGTACGGTGTGCAGATTTTCTAGTGGTGCTATACTTATCCATTCACCGTACTCTAGATAGTTTTGAAGTTAATATAATGTGAAATGTTTTACAGACGGTGTCATATTTAGTGAGCGCTTTCAGGTAACTCGGTCATAGTCTCCTGTATTCTTCTAGACGTATTGTCAGCTCCCGCGACAAGTTCTACCTTCAGGAATCTGCTCCGTACCCATATGTGATTGTCCACTGGACTAAATCAAGAAGAAATTTAGGCAGTAAATAATATTTTTATTTGTAAGGTTTTGTGTGTGTGTGTGTGTGTGTGTGTGTGTGTGTGTGTGTGTGTGTGTGTGTGTGTGTGTGTGTGTGTGTGTGTGTGTGTGTGTGTGTGTGTGTGTGTGTGTGTGTGTGTGTGTGAATATAGAAGTATACAGCGTGTTGCAACGATGAAGTTTACTTTTTGATTGTATAAAGTTATTTTGTTTTCCAGATGCTTTTGTTTTAATTTTACATACGTTCGTATTAATCTATTTTTAACTTTAAAAAATAATTAACTTTTGATATGTTTGGATATCAGCAGTTTGTTTGGATATCAAATTTTGTTACTCTACAGCACAATCCAAGTCTTTATGAGTATAACATTTTGATAATTTTAATTGTGTAGTGATAAATATTTCAACATCTTAACAGATACAAGGAATAAATAAATAAAACAACAACAAAATTCTTACAGAAACGATAATGTATCAGCAGTTACACTCTGATGGTATTGGTTGCCAAGTGTGTCGCGTAAAGTGCCGTCACAGAGAAAATGTCTTGACATTTAAAAAAATCTCTTGTTCAGTTTTCATCTGTACTAACATAATCAGAGTATGTATGAATATGTTCCCTTAAACAATTTTATAATGAAAAGTATGAAAGGAATCGCTTTGTTACTTATTATTTGCTAGATTCATTTTATTATTTAATGTAATGCATAATAGTTTTTAATAAATACGTTAACAACGTATAAACATATATTGCAATAAATACATAGCCTACAGAAGTGTGACCAGGGTAACAAAAAAATACAACAAACTAATTATGTTTCATTATATTTTCTTCATACGGAAGATGGAATTTTGTGTTATATATTATCGATTCTTTATAAATATAATGTCGTAAATGTAAATATTAATTGTGTGTGTGTGTGTGTGTGTGTGTGTGTGTGTGTGTGTGTGTGTGTGTTACAGTTTGTAAGGGATCTGAACAGGGAAATGCAAAGGCTTTTGGTTGAATGACTACTACATTTATTGGCAATGCAATTCTTTGTATATACAAAATTTATTTGTTTTTTTTTGTTTTCAATTTTCTTTCATTTTTTCTTGACACCTTGTTTGCATGATTAGTATACATAGTCATGTCCAAATCCTTTTTGCATTTGATTTATTTGACAAGTGATTAAATTAGTGAGTAGTTTGTTTTCCTGTTGACGAAGTTGACATGCACAGATTTTGCCTCATCCTGTATATACCTCAAATGTTTGTTCATCTAGTAACATCAATAATTGCCAACTGCTAGCTGCTTCTGTACTTTTAACTAAATCGTTTTTATTTTAAAGAAAATAAATGCAATTTGTTTAACATTACTGAGGGAAAAAAAATACTTTTTTGCAAATTAATTGAATGCAAGAACCACGTTTTTCTTACGTAATCAGCACTATATAGCATTTATACAAAAACTACAAAATAATACTCCTTTTTATATAATGAATACCTAACTGCTTTACACAGATATATACTAAGTCACGTTTACATAAGAATCCCTTGGCGAACATTTTAAATCTCGTATTTATTTCTGGAATTCTGTTATATATTGGCCAAAGTAAATGGTTTATTATGTAATAAAATTCAGCAAAAGGGAGAAAAAAAGGAACTGAATAGTATAAAGTAGAGAAAATAGGATAAATGGAAACACATTTTAGAATTCACAGGAAAGCATAAACACTGGCCACAAGTGTTGGGGTTGCTTCTACTCGAATCAAGTGTCGCAATCGTTCTGCAAAGATCTGCCGCTACTGTTTCGCATAGGCTACTCTGCCACTTTTTGGCGGACTGAAGATCGTCGAGGGGGGAATCAAAACTTTGCCGAGGAAATGTTGACAAATTTTAGCATCCCATTAAGGCCTAACACTCCGGTATTTAGACATAAGTTTGAAAATAGGAATAATAATAAAATTTCACCCAAAAATTATTATTTATTAATTAAAATGTATATACCTTTTGTTGCTCTACGTAAGATGACTACAAGAATTTGTTCTCCAGGAAAGATAATTACATTTTGAAAACCCCATGTAAGCAACCATCTAAAAATTGATAACGCTTTTATAATTTTACACCTCTGAAGGTTCCTTTGAAGTCACCATATTAACACACATAATATGTGTTAAGTAGGAGGTTTCTAGCTCAAAAGAACAATCGTAATATATCTTTAAACTATTCATTTTATATTATTATTATTATAAAATTTTGTAAAAGGATATATTTTTATTACTTTACGAATATTACAATGTCCCAATACTATTTAACTATCATCATCATAGTTAAATATTACTGAAACATTGTAATATTCACATAAAAATTAAAAAATTTATAGGCATTGCACAAAGGCAATGCACCGAGAAGGGCATTGAAAATGCTTCAATAAATCTAAAAAATATACAGTATATATTTATGTTCATTCACCAATCAATGAATTCATTCTTCATTTACTAATGTGCAGATTATAAGTTCAATTTAGTCGCATTCATAAGCGAAATTTTATATGTGTAGTACGTTATTGACAACAAAGAAGTAGTTTCTATGGAAACTCACCGGTTCCCACTTTCGATCACGCACCAGCGATCGGCCGCAAATGTGCGACACGTCCTTATAAACATTTTCAATGTTAAAATATAGTCTTGTAGAAAAAGTTTTATTATTAATATGTATAAAAATATGTATTGCAGCAATACTAATCAAAGGCTATATTTTCATATTTACCCAGGGCAGTATTTTGTAAATAATTAGTCTAAGGATAGTGTGATAAATAGTTTTAAATATTTTTTGAGTGAAAAAAATAAAATACAGGCGTGTACATACGGTGGCCTGTCCAAAGCGTACACCTGCCGACGGAATTGTTTACAGCGTTTGTGTGTCTGTGTGTGTGTGAACCAGAACAGGCCTGCATTATTCTACGTTAAGCGAGACGTATGAATTGTTGGTTTTTAATATTAAATCAGGTGTCGACGTGATTGAAATAAATTAATAAATATGTTTTACCTGGTACCAAAGACATTAGAATAAGGACATTTAAGCGCGTATGGTGATACAAAATTATTGCAGAAAAGGGCAATAATAAAGACGTCATATTAATTAATGTTAATTATTACTATAATTACCTAGTAGTTAACAAGTGCGTGATATGTAAGGGACGAATGAAAAATTACAAAGACAAAGCAACCACTCGCCTAAAGATCAAATTTACGTGATCGCGAAAATGGACTAAAAAGTGACCAGTTAAAAAAAAAAGACGCTACCCACGAATTGACAAAGTTTAACATGTCAAAAACAATATCTGACGTGTCAATTTGCCGTCTACTATAAATACCTCTGGCAATTTTGGGCAAGGGTTAGACTCAAAATTCTTTCTACGTCCGTTTGGTAATCGTCAGACTCGAGAAAGTTTCATACGCCGTCACTATGTCTGTCTGCTGATCAACTTGAATTGAACGTCATCGTAATTTCCACCATCATCTGCAACACACCACGATTGATGGAGGAACACAGGACCATCATCAACAACGAGCTATAGAGTACCGAGGACGCATCATCATCATCAACATCGCCATCATTCAGGAGGCGCGCACGCGCGCGCGTACACAGGCAACGGTAACTTTGACAATTCGCAGGTGGCAAATGGAAAATTATATTTTTGTGCAAAGAACTCATAAAGAACATAATTTGAGATAATAAAGTATTATAAAAACTTGAATGCAAATAGTGTAACTATTCAGAGTAAAACACGTAATTTAAAGTTGATAATAAAAATAATAGTTTTATTCTTTTAGTTGTAAAGATTGGGTATGTCATTATAAATCATAAATATTTTTAAAGTAAATATATTTTTATTAAAATATTAATAGCAACAATTCAATATTTATTTAGAAAATAAAATAATATTTTTATTAATGAGTTGGTATTTTAATAATAATTCAAAGTTGGGCACCCATACACTACAAAATAATTTTATAATTTGTTCATCATATATGTTTAAATATTTAATAATATATGTTATTAGTGTATGCTGAATAGCAAATGTATGTTATATTTTATGTTTTATGTGTAACCTTATAAAAGAGAATATTTTTAATTTTATATTTTGAAATTTTAATAATCACTTACTTTCTTTCAATATTTACTAAACCGTTAATTGATTCTTTTGCTATATTTTAATTAATTATTTCATATCATCAATGTCTCACTCATCTTCTTAACAATACGTTTATTGTGCAACCACATATATATAACGCAACGATCACACAAAAATCCTACGACCTAGTCGGTGTTTATAAATATGCAGTTGCGTTGGGTACATGGACAGAAGTATATTCATTTTATAATACTGGTAACGTTGGAATACATACAAGAAAAACTGAGCAAATATGAATGTAACTTTAAAGTCGTTAATGTCCACTTCATGAAAGTATGAAGCATTTTTGACAGGACATCATTCATATTTAAATCAAATTTAACTAGATGGAATAACTAGAATTTAACTAGAAAATTTGGCGTGTTGCAATTTGGGTTTTTATAAATTTTTATTAAAAATATTTAATAAAAAATAAGTTGTTTGTTATAAGTGTTAAACAAAAAACGTCATTTAACTAGATATCAGTTTAGTCTTTGTGTACATATTATATAAAGAATTATATAATTAATTACATATTATATGTGACTACAGATTAAATTCTCTATATCAAATATACGTTTTTTGTAAATACATGTATTAACCAAAAAGCTGTGACTTACTAACTCAGGTACTTTGTATTCAATTACCTGCCATTACTGCAGGTCGCATATTATGTAGTACAGTAATACTATAAATTGTTACATTACATCATTTACGTTACGAAAACAAACCATCGACAACTGATCCTCATAGCAGAGTAATATTATTGTATCGGTTGTTATCCGTTGTAGGAATTTGTAAACAAAAAGAGCTTATCGGCTTTTTATTTAATTGTATGATGATTAATTAATGTGCTGTAAGATATCATTCGTTGACATTATTGCTGCTATGAAAGACAAAAATATTGTAATGTTTGCAACTTATCACAAGCTATTAGCATTTTTAAACAGTGTACTTAATCCAGCGTGTAATTCATGACATTGAAGGGCTACAATCTATGATAGTAGTATTCTAAAAACGTACGTACATCCCATAAAAATAAGTATTTTACCTTAAAGGCTATTTGTAATAGCTTTATGACAATTTCAGTTTACGTTTCATCAGCTTAGTAATATAATAATTTCCTTGTAAGTTTAAAACCACATTCTAAAATTTCAAGTGCATCAGTTATCTACAATTTTGATAGACTGAACCATTATTTGGCAATGAGTGAAACACAATAATTGGGATTCCAAGATGTAGGAGGGAGGATACATAAGTAGGGCACCACCGAAAAATCAGAAGCGCTCAAATATCCGTTACAGTTCATAATATCATAAAATAATCATAATCATAACCATAAAATCATACAGTTCAAGGTTATAATAAAAAACTGAATTAATTTTATTTTTGTAGTATTTTGTATTATGTCTCATTATAATTTTAAAGCTTATCATTATTTCAAAATTTTATTTACTTTACAAACTTTTTCATCCATATCGAAACAAAGAATTCACACACCAGTGAAAAAATCATATTTGAAAGTAATTTAAAAGCAATTAAAATATGTTACTTAATCAAGAATCATTTGACTTTTCTTGTTTGACGCAAAAATTAATCCTTTTTATGGTTATTTCTCTATTGTTATGATCGAGTGCTGATTGTGGTCGAAATTTTCCCACAAGTTATAAGCTTGCTTTGTATTTCATCTTCTTCATCAGAACATGTAATATCTAGCTTTCGTTTCATTAATTTGTTTTTAATATCGGAGCACTTAGGTTTATAACCAAGTCACTATTCATCTAACAACACGTAAGTTACCATCTACTAAACTAGTTTGTAAAGATGTCGCTTTCTACAACAAATGTTTTTCCGTAGAAAAATATTATTCTCGATTCCAAACTCTCTGTAGTCACATAGTGTCTATTAAACATGCAACAAACCGAAAACTGTAATATTAAAGATGATAATTTTAAATAAGTAAGATTTATGCCTAATTAGTGTTGACTATCAGTAAACGCTGATATTAGGTAACTATTTTAAATAAGTGAATACGGGTTATGGAATTTGTTTGTATTATCCAAGAAAACTACACGTATTCTTAAAAACGGCTCAAATACACACTATTTTTATTTACTTGTAATAGTGTAGTGTATGTTTTCTTAGTTTAAAACAAATACATTTATTAAAGTCTCGGAATTTAAAAGATATAAAATATGTCGGCCAATGTTTAAATCTGTTTCGCTACTCTAAGCTGCTGTTGTAAGGTTTCAAATTGTTTTTTTCTGAGATAAATATGATTCATCAAATCACAGCTTTAGTACAAGTAGACAGAAGACACCGTTTTATTTTGAAATTGTTTATGTCTACCTTTTAAGTGCTGTTCATTTATTTATTTTCCTTTTTTGGGTACTGTGGGAAGACGTCACACAAAGCTACATTAAAACATAGGAGGAAACAGAAGGAAAAAGCTATTTCTGCAATATTATAATGGATATTTCCCGGTTTCTGTAGTCAAGTTAATATATATTTGCAAATAGTAAATTATTCGTTGACGGGAAAGTATTTTTTCGCCCCAAGAACACGTAGGACTCGTAGGAAGCACGTTATTGGGAAGTAATCAAGAGCATCCAATAATGATCCTGTAATGCAGAAATTATACTAATCACCTAATAGTTTTTATCTAGGCCTTAGTATCAACAGACACAGTTACCGCAGAGAAATAATGCGTTTGTCAAATTAGTGAGGATCTGAAGATCCAAACTTAACTTTTGTTATTGATTACGATTTAATAAATCGTCTTGGCGTCTGGAACATTATTGTTGTAAACTCTAAATAGATCAAATTAGATTATTATATGAAGAAACTGAAAAATTAAATATGGAATGTAGTAAGTTATTTTGAAAAATAAATTTCCTTTTCGGATTACAGTTGACCTACAGTTGTATTCCATTCAATTATTTTATTGTAATCTTATCTAACGTGACTTTTACTCTACTGGCATAACCCTGTTTATGTTTAGGAAGCTTAAAAAATATTTACACACGAAGTAAGTTCAAAAAATATTTTAAAGACTTGGAAAAGGGGAACCTAGAAACCTGTATGGAAAACTTACACACATTGTGCATCGTTAAAAAATAATTTCCCTAATCTCAACATAGTCTTTTTATTCGAACAGTTTGTAAATCTTAGACATTAATAGAATCCAATTATAGGATTTTCTTTACAGCAGCCCTAAAATAGCAGGCAATTAATCCCTAATCTCCTACACACACACACACACCACTTTCAGTAGGTGGCTTGCCATCTATCTTCTCAGAATCAAGATAAAATTGCTACATTTTGATAAATAAACACTTGATATAATTCTACAGACCCTTTTTGTTTTGCTGACAATTGTTACACCAGTTACGGCAGCTTCAGAGTTTACATTTATAGTAACCGTTACTAGTGAAACAATTGTCAGGAAAATAAAAAGGATTTGTATAACTATACCAAGTATTTATTTATTAAAATTAAACTGTAATTAAATGTTCTACTATATGTCGAGTGACCATTACATCAGTGTAATAATTACCACAGTCATTTATGAACAATTTTTCTTCCAAATAAAAACGTCGACAAGACTCTAAATTTGTTAAAGTAATTTTAACCGACACAGTTTTCCAAGTTAAATTCCTAGGCGAACTTAGTGATCCCTTCCCAATTCACACTGGCGTACGTCAAGGGGATAGACTCTCTCCTCTTCTCTTTAACTGTGTTCTAGATAAATTCATGAAAACCCTCCATAAAATCAATTCCATTAGGGTTAGACTAGGTAACACATTCAAAGGCATAGAATTAAGCTGTTAGCTTTCGCGAATGATTTTGCCATATCCGCCCGCTCAGAAGAAGAAACAAGAAAGCAAGTAGAGGATCTCAATAAGATAGCGGAGAAAACTGGCCTCCAAATCTCCTTTGTTAAAACGGAAATTATGATCACCCTATTTAAATTCCTAAAAACGTGCCTGGACACTACGTATGTAGAAATAAAATATACTAATAATTTTAAATATCATGAAAACATATCCCGAAATGCCCCAGACACAGAATCCTTTAAGTTAAGGGAATTCAAATTAGAAAAGGCTTTTACTGTAACCCGGGAACTGAAGGAATAAAAAACATTTCCAGAAGTGCAAAAGTCTGCCATTATACCACTGTGATCAGGCCAGTGATCATGTATGGAGTGGAAACAATGTGCTTTCAAAATTTGGAACCTCTTCTTAAAATTGAACAAACCATTCTTTGGAAAATTTATGGCCCCAAGAAAAACCAAAGATGGATACAGGCATACACCCAAAGAAGAGATGTACAGGGATCTGAAAGATCTGGAAACGGCTTTCCAAAGAAAAAGACTTAGATTCTTTAGACATATAGTTCGAATTGATTGGTCCAGATTAAATAAAAAATGTTGAACTATATTTGGTAACGTTCCAGTCTGAACGGAAAGACCAAACAACTCAAGAAGGAAATGATGAAACTTGGTATCTCTATGAACGACTGTCTAAATAGAAATACATACAGGAACAACATTCAAAATCTTTAGGTTCTTTGCGCTGAGAGAAGACGAGAAAGAGGTGGACAGTGGAAAGGAAGGGGGCGTATAGTGTGCGAATGAGGTCCTTCTTGCAGGAGAAGAAAAGGAAATTATATTTGCATGGTTTACGGCTGGTATGTCCGTATAAAAAAGAGTCGACATTATTAATGGTTATAAAACCCGCTGTATTTACAAAGTTGTATTTACGATTGTAACATAAAATTTTAAATCATACGTAGGCCTATACAGTTTTAAAAGGTGATGGTCCACCCCACACTTCCCTATGGGTCTGAGAAAGTTAAAGAAAGTTGTCAGTTTGATTTTCTCCCACGAAAAGCTGAAGCCGAAAATGACCTTAACTTTGAAATTTAGGGGTACCGGACCTACAACGAGTCTTGAACGATGAGATATTTGCAGTCCGTTATCCACGCTGCCGTCGACACTTCTGAGGAACCGGACGATATTTCTTACAGCATATACGCCGAATTTAGCTATGACTACACTACTGTCACTCTACAACGCTATATGAACTCAAGAGGTCTACCCTACACGATGAAAAGAAGCACTTCTTAAGGCCGGAAAGGATACCCTTAAATCAGAAAACTATCATCCAGTATCGCTGACGTGCAGTTTGGGAAAATTATAGGAGATGATGTTAACAACTGACTCACCTAGTGTCTTGAAAACCGCTGTCTTCTGACCGCACACCAGTGTCGTATTTCCTTTTTCTAAAGAATGTATTAGTTACTATTGAAATTAATATATTATATACCTCCGCAGTTCTTCTCCATTCGTGTTTGCTGCATGCTCTCCAAATGTTCAAAACAGTCCTCGAAATAGGAGTATGACCTCTCGCTCATAACTAGCAGTATACTTTGCCAATTTATTTATTTATTCATGAAAGTTGTCATAAAATGTTTGTTTGCTTCTTTTTCGACTTTTCTAGCGCGTGTAGAGAGAAACAAATCGTTAGAAATTTTCTTTATTATATGGGGATAATTGTTAATTTCTTCCGTTCTAAAATGTACAATGAATTGTTTGTATCACCTCTTGCTAATAGGAAGTGCTCTTACCGACTGCGGCTTCTTGCCATACATCATTGAACAATAGCCAATTTACAAAACTCTTCAACTTGGTTTATATTCCCGCTGCTAAATCGTCGTTTGTTTTAATCAACTTTCAGACTATTTCTTTATTATTGCTTAACAAATCTTTGACATTCCATGTGGATACAATAATTTTCTCTTTTTTCTCCAAAACAGCAAAACACTTGGGTTTTTCAAACTTGTGCCTTTAACCACTCCATCCGTTTTCTTTTTGGTCTCTTAAGAAGTTTTGAGTATTTTTATAATATCCCATGAACAGTGTACTAGTGTGCTGCAGGGTGCGTTATGACTGGGCGTCAATGCCCAGTAACCTGCTTCTTTTTTTGTAAGGGATTTTCTTCCATAGACTATGGTGACAAAAACCCGTGTTTTATTAATCTGTAGCCTATTACCCTTAAATTGTTATGCCTGTTTGTAGCCTACTTGTAACCGCTAGTCGTTTGTGCTCAACTTCAATAATATTAAATCCGTTACAGGTCTAGATATTATGTTTCGTAGATACAAGGAACAAGAACACAAAAGAATAAATGTTAGTAGGATCGCACGGGTCGAGATCTTAAAACGTTAATATAGTTATTGTGCAAATGTCGAGAACTACTGCCACACAAATTTTTATCATTTTTTTGAAACATACACATTAATATGGCAGTAGGTTTCCTAGTCATGGAAATAGCAATATGCAATATACATAACTAATGTTAAAGTAATGAACTTAAATAAAATAACAATACCTTTAAATAAGTAAGCAAACACTCGACAATATCACGAATCGCTATCAGACATTTTTTTAGAACTTGAAATAACCCGTTTGCAGAACGCAATACAAATACATTGGTATTACTTGGATAATTAGAGGTAAAACTCAACTTATATTCAACTACCAACATAACACATTTTTACA
This sequence comes from Magicicada septendecula, assembly GCA_034769895.1. Lineage (NCBI taxonomy): Eukaryota > Metazoa > Arthropoda > Insecta > Hemiptera > Cicadidae > Magicicada > Magicicada septendecula. The sequence goes on from CM068375.1 coordinate 160,924,235, forward strand.
GACAGCCATCGTTAACTTTATGTTTACTAGTGGGTTGCAAACTAGTCTACGTTAGTAAGTCAATGCAAGAATATACAAGCATTACTTGATGCAGAAATCTGTCATCATGTGGACACAGCCAGTATGTTACAAACGTCAACAAGTCTTCGTTAATGTGTATGTTCCGTTAATGTTTCAATGTCAACGGCTTTTTATCGATAAAACTGCTGTGTGCTTAAAATTGTTTTACGTGAATTACTGTACTCGTAACAGGCCATACAGACGTTTGTACGCATTGGTAAGGATCTGATATTAATGTAAATGTAATTTGTCTTAGTTATGTTTGCATTCGTCAATTATCGCCTGTAACTGATTATGGCTCACATGTCTCGTAGCATAGTGAAGACTTCTTAAGTTTAAGAAAAGCAGCGATGGATGTTGGACATATTCAAAAGCGTGAGAAGTACACACATTCTTTGTATCAACGGCAAAGCACACGACTTATAGTAGCAAACCCCACTCGAAAGGAAAAAATACGTTTATGAGAAAAAGGTTCAGAAAACTAACGCGTTGTGAAGCGTAGAACAAAAACTTAAAACTATCCAATAGGAAAAAACTAAGCCCTGCGTTGGCGTTCCTCTGTTATAGTCTGCTTTGAGCACCCACACGTCGTCGCATTAACAGCAGAAGCAAACAAACGAGTCGACGTGACACAACGTTACTGCATCAGTTATTTAAACTAAGCGCACGCAATCACGTCTGCCTACGTGTACATTATATATTCATAAGGTGACATAAATTTACCGATTCCATTTGTTGTCATTCATTTTCAGTGACTTTACCACAAACCCGTGAAACTCACCTTTTTTTTCACTTCTTCATATCATATTCTCAAACCTCCAGAATATATTTTTTTATGAACTATTGAAGGGAAAACCTGGTCAGTAAATCTCTGAAAGGCATATGTAGAAAAACGTAAAGCGTGTTTACGGTAAACTCGAGAATGAAGCGACGTGGCATGGTTGCGAATTGTATTAAAATTATGGCCTAGTTGTTCATTTTGACTGTGTCTTATTACACACAACCTCTTATTACCACCAATGTTCTGTGTTGAGCCAAAGCCGGCTGAGTTACGTTAGAATAAGTTACTTGAGTTGTTATATCATTCAATTTTTATAGTATGTATAACACACAAAGTACTATACATTTTTAATATTAAACGAATGATTAGAAATAAATTTAAAACGTCCAAGCAAATATGTTAAATTGAAAATTTAATTACACATAAATTAGGTTTACATAAGTAAGGTCACAAGTAAGACACACTAATGGATAGGCTATACGTTTTCATACAAAATTGAATAAATTAATTGAAGTCGCCTTCAGAAAAATTAAGTTTATTGCAAAACTTAATATTATCAATTAATAATCTACCTTCTGTTTCTGAAATCAACATACAATATGTTACTAACAACAACTTTTTGTTAATCACTATAATTTGGATGTACATTAAATGTAAATAATATAGATGAGATATTAAATAAATAAAGTTTAGATATTATTACTAACCGCGAACAATATCACTACAGTAGCGAAAGCTACTCTTCACATTAGAGAAGTGACGAGGTGTCACGTGTTTCACGAGATAGTACAACGTATGACTCTTCAATATTAATAGATGACAAACCAGACATAATTAATAAATATCATTTATTAATATTGACTATAACAATAGTATAAATAACAGTGTTTTTAACATCAGAGTTATACTGAGAACAATTATAACATTTGGAAAATAATAAATACTCAAGTTAGTACAGTTCATGGTTTAAATTAAGAAAACCATTTAGTAACGTAGAAAAGTGACTAAATGATTTGTGCACTATATGTACATGTATACATAAATTGTAAGTTTACGTAACCAAAAACATTAGATTTTACCGAAAGACCAGGGTAAGTATAGTGATCCTATTTGGCAAAGTATAGTGATATAAAAGTGTGTAGTGCTGACAGCCTCAGTATGAGCGAACCGACGGAAACTCTCAAGGGAAATCAACAATTACAAACACAGCCTACGCCTCCGCTCTTGGTTGTTGACTTATGTGTCGTCACTCAAACGTTCATTTTGCTAGAGAAAATATATTACCTAATTTACAGGCAAAATTACGGTTGCATTTCTCTGTCAAACACACACACACACACATGGACATAACAAAACAATGACAAATTTTAACTATACACCCATTTCCATGATATATTAGTTACAACATTAAAATATGTAGGCCTAGAAAGTTTCGTAGTAATAATTAATACCGACAGTTAATTATATAATCGTCGATAATGGTAAGTCAGTTAATAAACTATATTATACAAAACAAGCCAGAATCGCCTACATGCGGTGGGGTATTGCCATGTAACTACAAAAAAATATACATACCCCCTATTTAAAAACACCTCCGTTACAGTGGAATTCCTCTTTACTTTGATACCGTTGTCTGGCAATCGACGTTTAACAGATTGTTGGAATCATTACGTTTTATGTAAATGTTGTAGTTTATTTAATTATTATTTTATTTTATTGAGTTTTGTTTGTAACTAAAGTTAACGCGAATGAAAACGGTTTCCTGAGTAAGATTCTGGTAATATTCACTATGAACTCGACCCACTACTCTTGCATTCCGGAATTCAGAGAAAAGTGTTTATTCCTGATAAAAAATTGTGTCGTAAAATATATATCATAAGACTATTTGTGTACATCTAGATTCAATTACATATTGTTATGCAATTACGGAACACTCGCACAGTTGAGAGTGTCGTTCTGCATGTTTCTCGACTAGCCTAGCATGCCTTGTCTGTACCAAGGCCGTCCACTCACGTAACATTCAAGTAACTTCCACAATGTTCAAGAGCACTTGTAAATACTCATTATACGGCACGCCGCAGTAAGGATGGAAAGTTATTCTGAAACCTTTGCGCGACCTATAAAAGCCACAGTAGCTGGCTTAGTCAGTCAGTTATGTTGAGCGATTTCCTTATATGCGGATCGAGTTATTTTTTAAGATTAGTGCAAAGTGTTTACTAATTATTTTGAAACTCTATTACTTGACATTATTATTGCGTGTGGACAAATTTCACTTGAATTATTGTACGAATTAATTACAAATAATTAATTGTGATTAATGTAAAACTGGTAATTAACGACTTCATTGATATCTGTAGTTGTTTCTACTGTAGCATACAACGATCAGTGAGGCGGTCGTAACAATATGAATTTGATGTTCATGTGTGTGATACCTGTATATAAAAAACTATCAGATTTATAGTAATTATACGAGTACATTACGGGTTCCGTAAATTATGTAACGTTATAGGTTGCCATTATTTTCATAAGCCGTGTCAAACCATTACAAGATAACACTATGAGAAAGGAATAGATAAGTTATATTTGTAATATACGCCTACCTTAATTGCTCTCAAAACAAATGTAAAATTATAAAATTAGCTGTAATATAAACATTACAATATTTCAGGTTTCTGGTTTTAAATTAAATAAAGAAGTTTATTTCAGGTCGTAGGCATTTATGAAAGTGAGTGGAACTTCCCTTTATTTAATAAACTCCTCTTTCTTTTACCAATTTATTGCAAATCATTTTGTATTATAAATATTATAAAAGTTTAATTTTTATTAAATTCAGTTATAGAGGATGTCGTCATTTCAAAAGATTCGTCTAAATTATAATTAAGTACAAAATGTACTTAATAATTTAAAGCATTAAAAAAGATTTTAAAAAACTTATGTTTTAGGATTTGGAGTGAAACGTCTTTATGTTGAGAATTAATACTTATTATTTATTACATAATGTTACATTTAACAGCTCAGTAGAATTTTGGGTATGGCACCTAGCTACCAATCTAGAGGTCCCGGGTTCAATTCCCGGGCCCGCGTCATAAAATCAAGGTGCCTTTTCAGCCCCCAGGTCGACTCAGCCTATCGAAAATGAGTACCTGGAATAACATCCTGGGGATAATAATGGGCGGCTGAAGCGTAGTGCTGCCACACTGCCTTCCTTGTATGCCGTACGGCTCACATTAGGCAGCCTACCTTGCCATCTTCTAAGCTACTTCGGTGGTATACATGGGAGTCATTATATTATGTTACACTTTAGAAATGTGCAAATTAATACATTGTGAAAACGAGTGTTTTTGTTTAAGTGGAACGTTTATTGTTAGGGATATTGTAATTGCATTGTTGTAATTAGTTATGGTAAATAATTTTGTGTTCCGATGGTTTCCAGTATATACTATTTTCAAAAGTCTATTACACTTTGTTTTCACTTGTTTTTAGTCAAGTACTAATTTGTTTCTGTATGTGTTTTGTTCCCAGTGTTCACTACAGTATCTTTTATATAGCACACAGGTCTTTTAATTTTATGTTATGTCTGTTAATTCGTGTTTTTTTTATTTGCTGCGTGTGTCTATTAAATAATGTTTAAAATGATTTTTATATATTTCAAGCTTTAAGTAGTGTGTATCAATTGTCTGTTTTTGTCCTTCCTGTGTAAAACGTGTTGAAGTTTATGCATATATGTACACTGAATTCATTACAGTCTCATGTTGTTTAAAGTGATATTTATTTTATTGAATATTATTATTATTATTGCCCTTGTTTCTGTTTAATGATTATTTTTGTGGTGTTTTTGGTACTCAAGTTCTTTGGAAATTTAATAAAATATGCCTCATATTTGCACATTATATGCCTCAAATATACCATGTATATTGCACATTCTTTAGGAAATCGAATTAAAAGTTGCTAGTTTGTGTTGCGTTGGGTAATTCTAACTAATTGTAAGAATAGAATACTGCTGATTAGTTACAGCCTATTCGCCTATATACATTGCTGCTGTTTACGGCTTGTGGAAATTGGTAGTCTAAAAACGTGATTTCATTATTATCTTTTTCCCTACAGATTTCATATCTGTGCCTATGTTTGTCAAATATTTCAATCTATTAGGTAGGCTAATTTTGTTGCTGTTTCATCATCGTAAACATATCTATAGAACATAAAATATATCTACGTTGACGACTTACTTCTTCTTATTACTTACCATTTTTCGCTAATGTAGTAGAAAAACATTACCTCATGCATAAAATCTTTGCTTGTAAATTTAATTAGAAATATTAAAGATTTATTAAATTTAATAAAACATAAAATTTAATTCACTTAATTTAATAGATTTTTATTTTTGTATAAATTAGAATTGAGGGTTAGCTGGAGATATTTTCATTCTTTTTTTATATGGGCACACGTATACTCAAACTTTTTTAATTTTATCTATGATTACAAACCTAGGTCCTACTACTTGTTTTTGTACAGGTACATTGGTGTAAGATGTAAAAGCACCACACAGTGTTAACATTTTGTCATAAATGATGTTTTTATGCTTTAAATTTTTAACTAATTATTGGGTAAAACTTCTATAATCATTTATGAGCCTAATAAACAATTTGATCGTCTTATTTTCTACATTCCTGCTATTGAAATTTAGGGGTAGGATTGAATTCATCTGATTTTTTTGTTTTATTTATACAGTTCAGTGTTGGCGGTTTACTGTTCCCACATACACTATACACAACATGTATACGCGCATTCGTAATCATGCAGGGAGGTGTCAATATTTTTTTTGTTAATAATATTCTTTGAATTAATTGTTTTTTATCATATTACTTTGTGCTTTGTTTGATAAGACTCTACGTTGTCCTGAAACAATATATGTTTATTAATATCCTTATATTAAGCATGGGCAGGTCGGATTACTGCCATCATTAGAATTTACCACACAACGTTTCGACCAGTAATATATGTGTGGGTCAGGTGTAAGTTAAATTAATACACTAAAGCATAAACCGTTTAAAGAATAAATTTTCACCAGCTACAAAGTTAAACAGAACTATGGAAAACTATATAAAAAGAATCGCTGCTTACACTGTAAGACATCTAGACAAGATCTGCCAAGTACAAACCCACTGACCAGATTTCACACAACGGACAACATCATCAGAGACCAGCTACGCGCTGTTTGAATACACAAGTAAGCAACCTGGTTCGGCTCACAGCTAACTCCGTCCACAACAACACACACACACACACACACACACACACACACACACATACTCCTTCAAATGCCTAATCCAGTTCCTAGACGCATCTTTACTAAGCTGACTGATACAATTATCATTTACAGCTACAAAATATGCCTCTATGTTTTTATGTTTATTAGTGTTAGTTTCCCACCTAATGAAGTTTGATTAATGTCACTGTCAGTTTTTTAAACAAACTGATATCAACGTTTCGCAAGTCCGATTAGGCCTTATCTCGCCAGAAAATTAAAAGTTCTGCACCCAGATACAAACGTTTGTTCCTGTGCGCAAATTCATAAAATTATTTCATATACGTATGTGTGTAGGCCTATACATTTGTGCGCGCACGCGCATGTGTCTGTGTGTAGAGAAAGAAAGCAATGTTATGTATAAGAATAGAAAAATTAATTTGCCAAGACAAATGTATGGGATTATGGTATATTAAATATGCAATAATTAAAAACTTCGTTGAAATTTTAAATTTCTTCCTGTTAGTTTTTTGACAAATTATAGTGTCGAATAAGATACGTTTGAATGAAATTAATCGTCTCTTAATGGTTTGTATTACAAATATTTTAGTCATTACAACTTCTTTGGTGTTTGTTTATTATTTAAATGATGTGTTAATATTTTTGATATATTTTCAATTTAGACTGATGAGAGATGAGTGTAGATAGAGCCTGGTCACCTGATGTTCTACCGTTGGTTTTTTGAGAGTCGTGTGGTATATCCGTAATAATTTAGGGCTATAAGGTAAAATCTCTCAAAGTAGCTCTCTGGTTGTTATTGGACAAGAAATTTGACAAACTAAACTTGTTACCACCGTGGTATGCTGGTCTTACATCAAATTCATTAGAAATAGAATTATCACTATTGCACACCACTATAGAAAAATTATTCCGATTAGCGCTTTCAAGCATCACAGCTCATTGTCAAATCGTCAGATTTTTGACGTGAAAACGTTTATTCGCTCGTTAAGCACAGTGATAGCCGGTCAAACTTTCTTGTGTTACAAAATACCGTCAGATTTCAATCGCTAATAACTACGAGACTAATAATGCGATAACAACGGTTGAGGTCACAATGGATAGAGCATGTCTGTACGTGTTTGTTGTGCAGTGTTTGTTTTGCCTGTGACGTCATTGGGCTAGTGTAGGCGCCTGCGCGTGATTGTTGTGAATTAGCGTTGTGTAAAATTATAAATTAGTGTAGCGTGAGAACGCGTTTAGCTAGGGCGTTGATTCGGGTGTCACTGTAAAGAGCTTGAGAAGCACTACTAGAACTTAAAGTGAAACAATAAAAATATTCGTCGAAATATATGTAAAAATCGGTATAAATTTGAAAATTGCAAAAAAAATAAAGATGTCGTCTCATATGAGTCGTAAATATGCGCGGAATTATAGAAAACGCAAATCAGAGGAAAGCTCGCATCAAAAAGAATTTAAAAAACCTAAAAAGTCCAGTGCCGAGCAAATGCGAGAGCTACGGCAGCATCGAAAAGAAAATGAAAAAACGGCGCAAAGCAATAACGTAGGTGGCCCATCGGGCGTACAGCGGCCACCGACAGTCCAAACGTCCACAGATCATGTGCAGACGTCGTTGGAAGGCAATACAGAAAACAGTGATAATATAGAGATCAATGGCAACGTGACAGCGCCAGACGAGTATGTATTGCGATCACCAAATATCGTCGTGTTGTCAACGTCGGGCATCAATGCGCGTGCGTCGATGGCGGGTGCTACGGTAGACTGTGATGTTATTGAACAACCCACCAGAGATCCTCAAATGGATAATCTTGGAGAACGGCACGTGCTCATTTCGCCAAGCCTTTCAGCGCAGAGTTTGGCTATGCGTGCAGCGTGTGCGATCGCTTATGGTTTCAACGCGATTTGAAGAAAGTTAAGGCTAAACATTACACTGTACTGGAAGAAGCATTCCCTGATGATACGATCTCGGAATTTGTAACATGTAGCAATTGTACTAAGAGTCTCGATAGCGGGCGGTTGCCCATACTAAGTAGATCAAATGGCTTCTTGTACCCACCGAGACCAAATAACCTACCACCGTTAGACACCGTCACTACTAGGCTGATTTCGCCCAGATTGCCATTTATGCAACTGAGGCGCTTGCGGCATGAAGGTGCATTGGGAATCGTCGGTCAAGTCATCAACGTACCCATTGATGTAGACGAGACGGTCCGACAGTTGCCTCGCCACCTGGACGATGATTACTCAATTAACGTGAATATAAAGAAGCGGCTTACACACAAGTCGTCATATCTCAGCGGGGTGGTTCGTAAGGGTGTTGTGAAGAAATGGTTACGATACTTAATTAAAACCCCGCTCTATCGACATTAAAACATCACAATCAACTGGACGGCTTTGAAAGAGATCAATGAGCAGGCGCCGGCAAACAATGATGCTCCTTTAGAGACGCTCAATAACGTAGTCGAGTCTGAGTGTTTACTAGCCAGACAGAGAACGCTTCTATGGAACGAGGATACGTGTCTCAACATAGTACCAGGGCAGCATAGTGTACCGCTGATTATAATCTACGATGTGCATGCAGAGGAGCTGTCATTTCCATCCATTTACTATGGTGTGGCGCGTTCCTTCAAGCCAAACGTACCCGTCACAACATACAAAATCGCTAACAGCGAGGTGCGCCGTCGAGACCGTCGAGGTGTGACACCCGATCACATCCTCTACATGGCGATGAAGATACTACGATTGCGAGTCACACAAGGCATATACTCCTCGTTCAAAAGCGTTAGTAATACAGAAAACGTCACACGTCGCATGATAGAGGACAAACAGTATCTCGAATCGTGTATAGAGAGAAATCTGGCCTTTCTCAAAACCATACCGAACAGCGTCCAATATTGGTCGAATCGTAAGAAGGATCTCTTCGCCATGCTACGACAACTCGGTAAGCCGACTGTGTTTCTTACGATGAGCGCCAACGAAATACGCTGGCCGAAGTTGCTCGAGATATTGAATCGACTAAATCCAAAACATGACGGCGATAGTCCTGCCGTAGCAGCAGTAGCAGACGTCTTCGCAGCCATGAGTCGATCTACAAGATGCGAGTTAGTGAACGAAGATCCTGTGACGTGTTGTATCTACTTCCATAAGCTCGTTGGTGTTGTGATGCAGCTACTACAAACGACCGTCGCTTCACGAAACCCCTTGGGCCGCTACCGTGTGCTCGATCACTTCCTCCGCATAGAATTTCAACATCGCGGCAGCCCGCACGCTCACATTCTACTCTGGCTAGAGAACGATCCACACGAGTCAATAAGTGAAAACATGCCGCTTACTGTACAACTCGTTACCGATCTGTTTAGCGTAGCGAAGGAAGACATGTCGGAGCCAAACAACTACACTCTACAGACTCATCGGCACACATTTACCTGCACCAAACGTGGCGAAACATCGTGCCGTTTTAACATACCATATTGGCCCATGGATACGACGCGTGTGCTGCTTCCCATGGCATCGAGTGATGGCCGTCGTTCGGCTCTGCAGACTCGCGCCAAGAAGTTGCGCCAGAAGCTGGAGACACAAGTGTACGACTCTCTCGGTCAGTTCTTGATCGACAACAAGTTGAATATGCGCGCATATCTGGATATCATCAGAGCTAGCTTGCGCAGGCCAACGCTCATCTTTAAACGAGACATGACACAAATTATGACCAACACCTTTAATCCTTTTATCTCTGATGTGCTCGTATCAAACATGGACATTCAGTTTATACTCAAAGAGTACAGTTGCGCAGGGTACGTTGTCGATTATGTAAACAAATCGGCGAAGGGCATCAGCGATCTACACAGACAACTGCTTCAGCTTACGGAGGATCGACCCGAATTAAGTGAACAGGAGCTGTTGAAGACCGTTTGCCTCAAGCTGCTCAACTCAGTTGAGATGTCGTCTCAAGAGGCTGCCTGGTATCTGCTTAACCAACATATGAGTGAGAGTAGCCGCGAAGTCGTTTACATACCCACCGTGTAGCCAGATGAGCGCCACAAGTCTCGCAAACGACGCGCTCAGCTCGATCGAGAGGGCATCGATCAAGACTCCACAGACGTGTGGACCAAGAACATCATACAGAAGTATGAGGAGCGACCCGAGCACATGGAATCACTATGTCTGATCGACTTCGTGGCCAAGTACACGCCTAAGAAGAGGAGGACGAGACGAAGCGAGGACGACGATGACGAAGCGGCTGATGTTGACTATGAGAATGCATTGGAGGCGGAGTTCGACGACGCAACGGGATATATGCAACGCGCTCGCTCACGAGTCGTGCGCAGCCGTTGCTACGATATAGAAGACATGCATAATTATAAGCGTGAATTAGTAACGCTTTGTGTGCCGTTCAGAATTGAGTCTGTCGATGTGTTGGATCGTGATCGCTATCTAGAAACATACGAGCAACGCGAGAAGGAAATCATGGAAAAGCGTCGGGAATACGAGGCCAACATTGACATCGACAAACTAATGAATGAGTTGCGAGAGCTGTGCACGTTCGAAAATGAAGAAGCCGAACTGCCGACGGAAGAACGAAACGACTTGGTTCAACTGATGGACGTTAACGACAACACCGATGATATCGACGTACTGGAGCCGCTACATGGACTGTCTGTAGTCGGGCGGAGAACGGGAGTACTCAGCAAACAGGAATACTGCGAGCGCATGCGATTGACGAACGATGCACAGCGCAAACTGTTGCTCGAAGTCATACATCGACTTCATGTAACCCAGGATAGACAACCAATACAGATCTTCTTCACTGGACCCGCTGGCAGTGGCAAGACGTATGTGCTACGTTTGCTCATGGAGACATACAACCGTTTCACTCAACACCATAACTCCATGCGCAACGCGTACGTGGTATGTGCCAGCACTGGGAAGGCGGCTGTAAACCTCGGCGGTATCACCGTCCATTCAGCCTTTAAAATCGCAGCGATGAACAACAATCAACCTGACAAACCCATGGCTCATGAGGTCGAACAAGTGTATCGAGGGATGTTTAACGGTGTGCGTAGTATCATTATCGATGAGGTTAGCATGATCAGCAGTAGCATCTTTCATAAAATAGACAACCGCCTGAAACAAATCAAAGGGCGTACATGACATTAGTTTCGGTGGGCTCGATATAATACTGTGCGGTGATCTGCGTCAGCTACCGCCCGTGTGTGCAACACCTATCTTCAAGTCCAGCCGTAACACGATAGGCGGACCCTGTTTGTGGCAGTCGCTTGAGTTCTTCGGCCTTGATCAAGTTATGCGGCAGGCAGACATAGTGTTTTCCGGAATACTCACAAAAATCGGCGATGGCGTGCGTCTAACTGCTGAAGAAAGGGCCGTTACTGAGGGTCGATTCCGAACGGCTGAGTGGTGAGATGCCAACTTAACGGGCGTCGTAAGGCTGTTCCACAGAAATTCATCTGTGGACGCGTTCAACAGTCAGGCTATGCAGACGGATATCGAGAGTACGGCTGTGGATGTGTACAGCGGCTACCGCAATACCACGGAATTGTCCAACGCACGCCTCGCTATGCACAAGATGAACACGACGGCGAGCTGAGGTATGTCGTATGTGCTGCGATTAGGGGTTGGTCATCCTTACATGATTACAATCAATCTAAACGTTGAAGATGGACTAGTAAACGGCGCCATCGGAATACTTCGGTACATAGAACAGGACTTAAGTGAGGGCACCAGCGTGCAGAGAGACGACAGTGCTGCACAGCAAGGAATAGGTCGGCTCTGGTTCCAATTCGATAACAAAAATATAGGACGACTGGCGCGTCTGAAAGCGAAACCGTACGTACAATCAAGGCTCGATGTGCTACAGCTCTGCTGGACTCCCATTGAAAAACGCACCGCAAACATATCTATTGGGCGCGGCAAACCGAAGTGTAAGCGAACGCAGTGTCCAGTTTCTCCAGCCTGTGCTCTCACTATTCATAAATCTCAAGACGCGACATTTGATCAAGTAGTGGTAGAGTACGATTCAAAGCAAGAAACTCAACTAGTGTACGTAGCGCTGAGTCGTGTTACCTCAATAGAAGGGTTATACTTACTGAACAAGCGTGGCGATCATCGGTTCTATCATGGCTTAAAGGAGGACGGCAATCAAATATCTCGCGAAATTCGACAAGAATATACTCGTTTAGATCGACATCGTCTGCCAACAATAACTTTACAGCTGCGCAAATTTCTCGGTGCGTCGCCGAGCAACAATTGTGAGGTGAGTGACGCACGTGTACGTATAATAGTGGCCGCTCACAACTGTCAGAGTTTAGTCGCTCATTCGACAGATATAGCTACGGACCAAATAATGCGCCATTCGGACTATCTCGCGCTCTCGGAGACCTGGATGGATGATAAATGCAACGCTGTGCCGATTTTAGGCTTCGAATTCCTGGTTGGCGACAGCACATCGGTCAATCAGCGCGGTGGTTGCAAACGATCTGCTGGTGGCGTTGCTATCTATAGAAATGCCGAATCTGTGACCGACAGTCCAATCGTGCATAGATGTGCCAAGTCAGCACTCGCATTGGGCGTTCGACTGATAGAGCCACATGTCGGCGATATCTTCATGATCAACGTGACCCTGGGCGGAGAACTGAAATTCCTGCTTGCATCGATCTACGTTCACCCTGGCACGCGAATACAAGATATACAGATGCTAACCCTTTCGTCGCTGGCTCGATACTCGGTCAGTATTCATAATACTATACCGACATTGGAAGACTTGACGCATGTACCCCTCATTCTCACAGGAGACTTTAATATTAATGCCGACAGCGATAAGACAGTGCTGAATGACTTCATGCTCGCGCAATTTGGTATGATGCCCGTGACGATTCCTGCCCCTACAACACTCGGCAACACCAACATCGATATGACTTTCACTAGACACTTGAATTCGATACAGTGTGAGGTGTACGTGTGTTACTTTAGCTACCACAGACCCTTGCTACATACAATAAACTTGTGATTTATCTATTCTGTAACCATACTACTCTGTATAACCATTGTTTTAAAGAGATTGTTAATTAAATTACATATTAATACGAAACACTTGTTATGATTTTATCCCGACGTTTTCACGGAAAATCTACGGCGCGGACCTTGACTACGCCTTTCGGTTTTATTACGATCTGGGATGAGCTGTGATGTTTGAAATTGCTAACCGGAATAACTTTTGTATAGTGGTGTGCAATAGTGACAATTCTGGTTGTGATTATAACCACTAATACAACTCTCTTAATCAAATTCATTACGTTAAAAAGTCTTTTCAAGCCTGTGCTGGGAAGCTTTTACTACCACGGAAATTACTGAGTATTAAACTACAGTCAGACTAACACTTGTTGATAATACTAATGTAAGTAGAAAATATCTTTTCGTGATCGGTAGCGTTTAATGAGGAGAATTAGAGGGCTGTGGCCGTTTCCTCGAATCTCACCGTTTGTACAGAAGACCGTTCGTCAACAAAGTCTCGTTTGAATAATCGACATGAATTGCTTTTGCACAAAGCCTTACTTATTATATACGAAAATTCTAAAGTTTTGTGACTAATCAATGACTTGTCTTTTCTCTACAGAAACCTAATTAATATGATGGAATTATTAAGATCACTTTAGACCATTAAACCTAATTTTCGATAGAACGTGAAATTATTAGAAGAATTATGTTGGACTATTACGATCGTTAAAATTTACAACTTAACGCTTCGACTAATAAAACATCTGTGGTCGTTTTCATGTGTCAGACTAACACAGCCGCTAAACCACATAAACCAGCACCACCTATACAGTTACAGAAAACCCTGTACAACTACAGAAAAACTATATATACGAGAAAAACTCGTAAAAGAACATAAAGCAATGAAAAACTTTGGGCCACTTATATCACATTTGCTACGACAAAACGTCTGGCATCCATCAGGCGCAGTAAGTTCTGACTATGACTGGTAATTGTTAACACATAAGGAGCATTTGTTCTAAATATTGGCTTGATAAAAGAGCAACTCAAAGTCGTCACTTTCAGTCATTTTGGCTACCGCTTTGCAACCAACGTCAAGTTCTACCAGTGATTGTTAATCGCTAACGCTATAAGGAACCTATTACCGTAGATCAAATATGTGTGGCAAACATTTACAGGTAATGGGTGGAATACATTTTCGTTTATGTTTATTGAATTTATGTTTATTCAATAAGTTTTGTAGCATTTTAAATTGTGACGGTTTCCATACGTCTTGCAAAGTTTTGTTAAAATGTCATTAGGTTCCTTTTCAGCTCTCCTCTGCAAGAAGACAAATATGATTTTGTGTTTAAATTGCAGTACTATGTTTAAAAACTAAGCAATATTAATTCAAAATGTTACACATAAAAATGATCATACTCGTAATAACGCCATCGTAGACGCCAAGGGTTTAAAATAGAGTAAAGAAATTCTCCTTAACCAAATCAAAGTGAATGCTTCAATAGTATAACATATAAAAGTAGAAAGAATATTGTATTCGAAACGGTCGGTGACAGAGAAACCTTAACAAAAATTCGAAAAACATTACATTATTAAAGTAATAAATATTTGAAAGAGGAAGTGTGACAGTGGTAGGAGTAATGACACGTTATAAAGTCTTAATTGGCTAGATGGAGATCACTTACATGCTTTTCATTTTAAAGTAACAAATTAAATTTTTAGTGCAATTTTTATTACGTTTACTTTAAGGGTTTTGTTGAAAAATCTACTATTGACCAAGACTATGTCACTGAAACGTGACTATTAAACCGAGATGTAATTTTAATAACTGTGTTGCACGGAGAAGCATATATTAATAGTGTACTGTACTAAAGCAAACAAACTGAATCAGCCACATTTACTATTTATCAGCTATTTTATGTGGCTTGTCAGTAATGAAATCAAGTTCTAATGATTTAATTACTTTATGTAATTGTTAACAATAACTGTAATGGGTAATCTAGACTTATTGTCATTTGATGGAAGACAGAATGTAAATCCTGTATATATAGACTACTTCTTTTCCTTCGTTTCCGTCCCTTTTTGCTGCCACGGTATATGTACAATGTAAAATACTGTGAGACAATGTGTGTGTGGATTGTTTATGGTTCCATGCACATTAAGACGTATGTGTCATTTAATAATTTGATTAATACAAACATCGGACATAGAAGAATAGGTGCTTACAAGTAAAATTTTAAGAAAAAGCACAAATAATTTATGATAATTCTTATCAGCTGGATACTCAGTATAGCTGTACTTCTGGCCAAAAATTGTGTACGGACCAGAAGGATAATACCTAAGTAAGTCAACACATTTGTTGACTCTGTGGCAGATTTGTTGACAACGGGAACAATATGCTGTTCACTTTTCCATAAGGTCTATCTGTTTAAGCACACTACGCATTGTGTCTTTCAATTGTGTTTTTACGTGTGTGCACATAACTGATATACCATAACATATGCACATAACTTAAATATTTATTTTAAAAAATCTCCAAACCCATAGAATTACAATAATGTGTTCGAAAATGAAGTCTCTTCGTTATATTTACAAAGTAATCTACGCTCCTGTGAATACATGTATCATGATTTCTGCTAAAATCTGTTCATTCATTTAGGTATTACCCTTCTAGCGCGTACACAACATTTCACCAGAAAGATATGCTGAATAAGCATTCTCCTCGATGTACAAAATTTTGTTACACCTTCATAACTCAGAATGTCTTATTTGTTATAGAGCAAAATTTGTTTGTATATTTATGTTTAGGCATTGTCTTTGAACGTATGAGGGCATGGGTAATAAGATTAAATCAACGTGAAAACCATGAAATTGATACTTCAGAATTGTCGCGTAAGTCTAAAGGCTAGGAGGAGCTTTCTAATAAGGTTAAAATTTAAAATTTTATGTACCACGTGTTTATAAAAGGACAGTATTATGTAGCAAACGCAACAAAATTATAATAATTTTTATAAGAGAAGCTAAAAGACTCTAACGAGGAACTGTTAGGTGTCAGTTAACTATACACTTTCAATAAAGATCGCTCTTTAATTGCTGACAAGAATGCAATTATGTTAAATGCTAATCTAAATTTAATTAAAAATTGTATTCCTTTTATAATATAATGAGAAATTAATGATACTGTATTTGCATCATCTTTTACTTTATATGACAATACCTTAAAAGGGGAAAATTAACGTTTTTGGCTGTATTCTACTGAAAGAGTCGTGAACAAATTTAATGTTATTTTAATTAACCACACTGCTGCGCTTTGATATTATGCCATAGTCAATAATAATTATAAACACTAAAGTATAAGTAAAGGTTTAATCATTTTAAAATAAAGTTGTAAATGTACAAACTAAAGCACGAGGAAAACAAAAATATACTGTATTCATTTTCAAACACCTTGCATGCAATACGACTTGGTACACCATGAGATATTTTCTAATACTGTAGAAATAGAACGGTAACACGCTCTCATGAGTCTGTCTGCGATCGTTCCGTCGTTCAAAAACTGTTCTGATTCTACGTCTAGCTGCTGTCTACTTCACATCAAGGCTGAGGAGGTTCTCTGAAGCGGAGATTGCAGTCTACTGTAGACCCTTTCTGGTACTAAGCAAGTATATTTAAACTTTTTTTACACACAAAATTTACACTTTTTTACTTTGAAAAATTTTACGATCGGTAGACAGAAACCTTCTCTACACGTTCGAACGTATACGTATGTTAATTTATGTTTACAATTCCAGCGTTCACGTTACCAGATTTGCTTGGGGTATTTCTTAGAACTACAAACACACTTTAGCAATGGAAACAATCAAGCACATGAACACATCAATTGATTGGTTGAATGTATATGTGTATTTGTGTGCGTGTGTTCGTGTGACACTGTTTTACATAAGCAAAATAATTATTATTATTACATTCTGTTTTGCTTAAATAGATAGATATAATTATAATATTTCAGAAACATTATTAATGCAATATTAGAATTTAACATAGTGATAAAATAATAATCCTTTAATTATAATTATAAACAATATATATGTATTCTTAATTGAATGTATGTTGGAATTAGTGCAGATAGCAATACATCTATAAATATATTTTAAATCTGAATACAGAATGAGAGAATGCACAACTATATATATCGATTTAATATATAAGTATCACTTACACTAATATATATATTCGAACACCCCTATACTTCATTCAGCTCGTTCGATTGTTACTCTATTGTGCATAAGCGTATGTTGACTGTTAATTAAGGATTTTATTTATTTTTTAATACAGACTAATTGCATAAAACTTATATAGTAAAAATTATGTTTTATTGGTATTTGTGTTTGTCTATTGGTAATTGTGTTTTAATTCTATTATTTGATTAAGCATGATGGAAAACGTAGGCCTACTGGAAATATTTCTTTCTATGTTGTAACAAATTAAATTTACTTTCTTCTTAGTGGACATCTCTGTTCAAAACGTCTCTCAATTAAGTCTAACATTAGGTTTTATGTTGCTGTCAACTGCTAAGAGATAGAACTACTCTGTTACAAACGACGCAGTAATCATCCAAAAATCAACAGCACTTAACGTTATTGATTGAAGACTCTTTAGGCGCTTGATGAAACATATTACTTAAAAGTAATTTAAAAACACAAACGCTTGATAGTTTCATAATTTATTCTTACAATTTTATAATTTAGACTATCATTTTGGCTATTCTCAAAAACAACTCAGCAATTAGGCCTATCAGGCTGAAACAATTGTCAGAGTTTACGAATAAACTGTGAAACAACCAAGAGTTTGTTTTTTAACCTTTTTAAGTAGGCTACTTAACGTTTAATTGCTTTACTTTTATTCTGATCCGTAAAGACTTCACAACATGGCATGGTTATAAAGCGTTATGAATGGTTATGAAGCGTTACATGCAAAGTCTGTAAATGATAATCACAACGTCTTACTTTAATCTAAATATAAAAGTAAAATAAAACTATGTTTTCATTATTCTGCATTAATACTGAATATTAAGTATTCAGTATATTTGATATTAAATATTAATTTAATATAACTTAATATAAATACTAATATTAATTAATATTAATATTAATATAACCTAAATATTAAGTATACACTCAAATATTACTATCTATTTTACTAAGTACATAGTATGCACTATTTATTGTAATGCTATTTGTAATAGTAAGTACTGTATACAAAAGCAATATTTTATATTGTGCAAAATCACAGATCAGAACAAAGAATATACGAGTAACACTTATATAAACTTTTAAATCAACAGATGCATTATAAATGAGCTTATATAAAAAAAATTACCAAAGGTAGAAAAATAACAAATGGCAAACGAGACTACAGCAGTAAATATAGAATCATTTGAATCTACATATATTTAAATTTGAAGAAAGTGTACGTTATATAATTAAAGTAGAGGTAAACTAATATTGAAGACAAATCTAATGTAATAAATATGTTTTTCCATTTTACGTTACTATTTGTATTCGAACGACCAGAGAATATTTTTTTTTTTGTATCGGCCATCTAAGGACATGCCAATTTTAATTCTTTTTATTTGTTCTTTTCTTTTCACTGTGTCTCTTCTTCCTGTCTTGAGTCCATTTTGAACCTGCGTTTTTCTCTCTCCTGTCCTGGACTACTTCCATTTTTAACACATTTGCTTAAAAAACTTCTCTTTCAATTGCTTCTTTTGAGTGTATATTATTTTTTTTTAAATCCTTTTGGACTGTATTAATCCAACTTGATGTTGACTTCTTCCCCCATAGATATTTGAAGATCTGCGTTGTTAACCTATATCGTCCATTCTAGATAATTTCCAAAATATAATAATCTTCTTTTTCTCATTGTTTCTGTTATATTTTTATTAGTAGTAGTGTTATTATTCTTTATTTTATATTACATTGTTATTCCTCAATATATTTGAAGTGTCCTCCTCAAGGACTACGTAGGCCTACTTTTATATGTTTCATCAATACTTCTTAATTTCCAAACTTCTGAAGTTTTTCTAATGCCTAATATTTTCCTAGTAATTCGTTTTTTTAAATAT
This sequence comes from Magicicada septendecula, assembly GCA_034769895.1. Taxonomy (NCBI): domain Eukaryota; kingdom Metazoa; phylum Arthropoda; class Insecta; order Hemiptera; family Cicadidae; genus Magicicada; species Magicicada septendecula. The sequence goes on from CM068375.1 coordinate 160,943,471, forward strand.
TTCTGATATTTCAATTTTTCTAGAGAGAATATTTATTATATAAAAACGTTTTATAATAAACGACTGTATCTGTGCACAGTTTGCTTACAACAGACCACGTTGATCATGGTTTTGTTTTTATTAATTGTATTCTCTGCAATTTAATTTAGCTAGATTTACTCTGCTTTCTTGCTTGTGTTACGCTACCATAACTATGTTCTATATCTAATTACTGACATTTATCAAGGTAACTGCGTAAACGTTATTGGTAAGCGTCAATTTATACACTGACTGACATCCACGCGCGCGACCACACGCGCACACACTCACATTTGTATACAGTATTATTGTATATTAGCAAATAATACATTTGGTCTGAACAATTATTTTATATCAGTAGTGTAATGAAAGTGCATAATAGCGAAATGAAAATAATTTAAATATACAATTATATATTATGAATAAATATCTGTTCTGTATTATTCTCTACGTATATAAATATTTTTGATATCAAATATGTACTCAAACATTCCAATTAAATAAACATTAGAAATTATTGTTAATAATCTCAAGAAGAAGAATAATATAGAGAAAGCTGGAAACAACGCATTTAATGTAAATTATGTATGTAAATATTAATATTTTTACATATCAGGGTTATAACCTTAGTGTACTAATTTGATTTATGTATTACACACGAATATGTATAATAATCATCTCATCTTGTCAGTGAAAACAAGGTTATAAATACTGGTGTTAGAGATATTATTAATGTTATGTAGTATGTTTTGCAGATTGTTGTACTACATCTCATAATCATAATGACTGGTTGTTGTGCTGTAAATTGCAAAAATCGAACAGAAACTAAGTTTAGAACATTCAGATTTCCGGCAGACCCTATTCGATGTGCAAAATGGATTCAAAATATGAGACGAGACAAATTTATACTAAGCAAGGGAATGCGTCTGTGTGAGGTAAATTTAATGGTTGTTCCTTAAAAGTTTGTAAATGTTAATCATAACGACTAAAAATGTAATACACCTTTGCACTTTTAGGTTCATTTTGAAAGTTCACAGTTTGAACAGGCACGAGTAGATGGTTGGAAAAAACTGAAGCCTAATGCCATACCGACTTTGTTTGCGTACCAAATCCACCTCCTAGGATCGGCCCAGTTCCACGCAGATCACTGTACAAGGTGGTTTATTTTTTTAATCCATTAATTATAAATATAATGTTATAACTAAAGCCCAGATTCACGTGCAATTGCATCTTTTTTTTGCTAGTTCGTAAACGGGCAGTGACAAGTTATTTATCCGAATCGGGATGTGTAGGTCATTTTAACATACATTTTATTTTGCACAAAATTGCACGTTTTGGGGGTTACTGCATAAAATTGCACATTCTGTAGTTTTAATGCACAAAATTGCACATATACCTGTTTTTCGAAAATCAGCTGCGCGAAACATACACGCAGATCGTAAACAAAGTCGAGAACAAAATCAGCACGAAGAAATTCTAGTCCAGTAAGCGCAGCTTTTGACGTAACAAAATTTTGACTGCCGATGGAATTTCACGAAATTTGATATGTATGTTCTATATGCACTCTAGAACAAAGTTAAACTTTACGCTTTTTATTTGGGGATGAGAACCACCCCTTTTTCAAGGGTGATTGATAAAAAAAAAATTAACCACAGGATCCAATAGAGAATCAAATTCTAAGCAAAAAAGTCAGTACGCAACTGTTTTGAAAAATGCGTTGTTTTCGAGTTATTCCAAATCAACATTTTCGATTTTTACCCCCAAAAAACAGGATTTTAGCGTAATTTTTTGCGAATAACTAAAAAACGTTTGAGTTTATAGTAAAAATGAATAGGACCAAAATTGTTCTATACGAAATAACAAACAAAATGCGTTTTGGCCGGGTTTTAATCCACAAGTTGTTTTCAAGATATGGCCGTGAGAAATTGTAACTTGCAAATTTATTGCCTGTACTAACAAAGTTTAACCCTTCCTACTAACCGAGAAAAATACTTTTGACTATAAAATGTCTAGTGTAATGAAAAATACATTATTGTTAATTTTAATAAAATGTTAAGATAAACTTTTTATTATTAATTTTAACTAAATGTTAAGCAAAAAACCTGAATATATACTTAATAGTAAGTAAGTTAAAAATGTAAACTCGTGTTTATTAAAAATAGTTTTAGTAACTTTATTTGGACTTTTGGACAAACGAAGTTTAGTAGGCTAAACATTAATTCAACAGCCATCTATTATAAACAGGAATAAAAGTAAAATCTGAGAATATATACCTAACAAAGTGGTAAGTGGTAACGATTGGTATTTGTTGTTTTTCAGACAAAATTATTCTCCTCTTACTATGGTCTGAATCAGTAAGTTTTAAGATGAAAACTATTATTTCCATATTTTTAAGGACGTGGGACATAATTTCACACTTTTAAATTATATTTTTGGCACGAAAAACTATAATAGTTTATGTAATATCGAAAACAAACTTATACTGCGTCCCATGTATACACAAGCGGCACCATAATATTATGTCAGTCTCGGAACAAAGATGGCGAGTGCGAATACTCCCTTTTATAGATCCTTACTTAGCGTAGTGTATAAAACACATTCAATTCAATAAAAATTTATAGGATACACTCCAATGCACTAATTAAGCGAACAAAGTATACATATCACAAGTATTTGTATAATGTTGTTTGAAAACCACAATGTTGTTCACCCACCTCGTTTCCTTATCTCATTATTCGTTCCCTTGTTGACATCAAGTAGCCGCTGGAAAAAATGCAAATATCTCTTATTGCTAAATGGTATTTTAATCAAATTTAGAAAAATGTAGATATTTTTTCAATAATTTTTTTTAATCCCTAATTTTAATTTTGGTAATTTTTTCAACACGCGATCTGGTAATTAGGTTAATGTTACCAAACGGAGAAAGTTTTTCGTCCTCTCATCATCCAGTTTTATTTTAGCCTAAGATAATCTCTCAGCCTTACACTACTATGACATCCATTCCACGAAACGTCTTTAAATATCTTCTTCTTCATGTATGGCGTCACAGTTCGAGGTCGAACCTTAGCTTCCATAATCATTTGCCTCCATTTTTCTCTGTCCTTTGCGATCGATATCCATCATGTTATTTTAAGTAAATTATCAGCATCCATCGCCACTGCGTTAATTCAGCATGTCTTGGGTCTTCCGACAGGCTTCCTACCCTCGATTTGACTAAACAGTACTTTTCTATGTATTTGGTTGCCTTCCAACCTACAAATTATTTTGTCTAACAACCCTGTTTACTTCGATCCTACCTGGACAGTAATGTGGGAATTCTATAATCGAAAGGTTGGCTAATCTGTACATGCTCCGTCCTCGTTCGCGTCTGCGAACAGGTCGACACAGTGCTGCGCGCTTCCGAAGGCAGCAGACGTAATTGCGCTTGTTGCTTCGGCCTGTCATTTCTTCATTTCTTTATTGTCGCGACAAATTATGTAGGCCTTAGGCCCTACAGCATTCATTAATGTAGATTCGAGTGTTGCGTAATTGCGCCTCACCTTACAATGTAACATTTTTAACCGAACGTGGTCTTTCAAAATTTATAATGCGTACTAGGCTTAGCTGACCTTGCAATTCAAATTTAAATTGTAAGATTCATTCTTAATAAATGTATTAAACTACAGTCCACTCGCTCATCATTATTTTCTGCATCCTGGCAAAATCAATTTACAACATTAACTTTTAACATTTTTTTGGTCGCTCCGTGCCTGGATTCATCACTTTTAACTTCTTTCAAAACCTTATACCCTATCGAGCGGCTCCTACTATCATTTTTTCTACTTCAATTTCTGGCCATCACGGGCGATTCAGTATGTTCGCTGATCCGACCGTGTCGGGATTTATTCAGCATTTCTTTCGTCGTCGTCATTGAGCTTCATAGACAACACCATTACATGACCATCCACGTGTTAACGCCTACACGCCAGATTGAGCAGTTCCAAGTTGAGAGCAGTCATCCATCCAGCCCGTGCGTGTCTGCCATCTATTCCACGGCCTCAACGCTGCAGGACATCTCACAGAAGGTACGACATCAACGCCATCAGTAAAAGGTGCGTAAAATGACGGAAGAAGGCTTAAGAGTGTTGGTTAGAAAGAGAGGCGGCTTAAAGTCTGCCATAGTGCGAATCAATTCCGCAATACTTAATTTTGACAAAAACAGTAACACTAAACATTTTTTAACTGTTAGATTAGAAAGTCTAAAGAGTTTAGCAATAAAATATGATGAGGTACAGTCTGAAATTGAATTAATTTCTAAAGACATAAACGCTGCCCAAGAGGACAGAGTCGAGGTTGAAGAACTTTTATATTCAACCGAAGCTAACATCTTACAATTAATAGACACTTTCAACATTCAGACTGAATCTCAACCATTAACAAGTAGCATTCAATTGAAACCTTTAAGTTTGCCCTGCTTCACAGGCAAAATTCTAGAATGGCAGCACTTTTACTCAATATTCCTAGACTTGGTACATGCCAGATCTGACTTAACTTCAGTGCAAAAACTACATTACTTGTATTCATCTCTCAAAAATGAACCACTAGATCTAATTAAGGCCTTGCCTATTTGTAATGAAAACTATTCAATAGCGTTAAGTTTGCTGTCCGCTAGATATGATAATAAATTCATATTAGCTAAATATTACATCCAAAATTTACTAGAAGTGAAGTCTACAACCAAAGACTCTGTGCAGAGTTTAGCAGAATTTATAAATACGATAACGTCTTCTGTCAATTCGCTGACAGCTATGCAATTGTCAGTGGATTCATTTGAACTCATTACTGTACAGCTATTGTCAGCAAAACTTGACCATTCCACATTTAAATTATGGAAAGAGTCTATACATCCTGAAAATCTTCCTAATTTTCAGAGCTTCATACAGTTTTTAAACGCCCGTAGACAATTATTAGAAAACACAGTACCGATATAAGCTGGACAGCAGCTTAACAAACCAACTTTAAAATTTAGTAATAAGTCTGAAAAACATAAATTACAACTCTGCTGGCAACACTGCATTTAAAAGTTATTGTTCGATCTCAAATAATTATTCATGCCCATGCTGCAAGTCGAGTCACCCAATTTATATGTGTGACAAATTTCGCAATTTAAGCATATCGGAACGAGGGCAATTTATATTAAAGCATAAATGCTGCACTAATTGTTTAAGACCAGATCATTTTTCACCTAATTGCAAGGTTAAACAATCATGTAAGATCTGTTCCAGACGACACCATACATTGCTGCATATAAATAATGTGTCAAAACATGGTTCTGCCAGCAGTAGTAATTATTGTTCATTTAAGCTTCAATCAGCAAACAATGTTATTTTGTCTACAGCCGTCGTGTTCGTCATCGACTGTGCTGGTAACAGACAACTTGCACGAGTTTTGTTAGATGCAGGGTCACAAGTAAACTTTTGTACTGAATCATTTGCTAAAAAATTGCAACTTAACTTAACTAAATCTAATATACCAATTTCAGGTATTAATAATGCGACATGCTGAGCCACTAATTTGGTATTAATTCGTATTGTTTCTCGCTATCAAAAGTTCAGCTTTAACGCTCCGTGTGCGGTCTTATCTGCCTTGACCCATAAACTTCCAGCACAATCTTTCGACATAAATCATTTTAATATCCCTGATAACATTTTCCTTGCTGACCCACATTTCAACGTATCAGCTGACGTAGACATACTGTTAGGAGCGCAGTTTTATTTAGACTTGATTCTAGCTAACAAATATGTACGTGGTCCTAACTTTCCTATTATACAAGAAACTAAGTTAGGCTACATTCTAGCAGGCAATTTGCCCAAACATTGTCATTCTAAGGGTCCTGCTGTTTCGTTCTTGGCAGGAAACAATGATAATCAAATTTTAGCGTCTCTTGAGAAATTTTGGGAGACCGAAACCGTCGTTGATAATGCACCCATTATTAACGATTCAGTTTGCGAGGAACATTTTGTTAAGTCCACTCATCGCAATGATGAAGGTAGGTTTATTGTCTCATTACCATTCGAGTCTGATAATCCCCAGTTGGGTAAGTCCTATGCTACCGCTGAAGCGAGATTTTTAAGTTTAGAACGCAGGTTTAAGCGTGATTCTGAGCTTGCGCGTGAATATGCAAATTTTATTCAGGAATATAAGGATCTTGGCCACATGGCGCTGGTTGACGATTGTTCTGTTAATTCCAAAGTTTCAAATACCTACTATTTGCCTCACCATGCCGTTTTCAAACATTCTAGGTCCACGACGAAGCTTCGCGTCGTTTTCCTCTGTTGTTCGTTGTTATCGCGACTTTTATTCAAAGTCACCCCTGCTCTCCATTCCTTTGTCAATAGCGTTCACCTGTACTCCGACTCCATGGTATCTCTCTATTGGATTCATGCTCAGTCTTCTAGGTGGAAGACCTACGTCGCTAATCGTGTTGCTGAGATTCAGCGTCTCACTGAAACCTACACATGGCATCATATTAATTCGCAACATAATCCTGCTGACATTATTTCTAGAGGATGTCGCCCTGACGTTTTGCGCGATTGTTCGCTTTGGTGGCATGGTCCCGCTTGTTTGTCTCAATCTTCTGAACCCAATCTTTTTTCGCCTTTATCACCTTCTAATGTATCGCTTCCTGAATGCTCTGTTGAGGAGAAACAAACCCCCAAGCTTTCTCTAATTTCTACCCTACCTTTTGATCTCTCTAAGGACTTTTGCACCGACTGACCCGCGTGTACACTTATTGCTTTCGATTTATCAAAAATACTAGACCCTCTAGGGCAGAGAAAATCTCGGGAGTTCTTACCCCCACCGAAATTCATTATACTCTTAATTTTTTCATAAAGCAATCCCAGTCGATCCACTTTGCTACTTAGCTTAATTGCCTTCGAAATGGGGCTTCTGTCTCTATTAGGAGTAAACTGTCTTCTCTGGACCCATTTCTTGACGAGTTTGGCATCATAAGTGTCGGCGGACGCCTACAGCAGTCGCAACTACCCTATGACAATAAGCATCCTACTGTCTTGCATCCATCGGCTCACATCACTCGCTTATAATCGAGAGTAAGCATATTCGTCTCCTCCACGCTGGTGCTCAACTTGTCCCATCATTCACTTCGTCAACGCTGGTGGATCATTAACGCCAAGACAGTCATTCGTTCCATCATTCGTAGATGATTCAAATGTCTCAGATTTAACACCAAATATCAAATTCAAAGGCTTGGTATTTTGCCATCTCCCAGGGTTACTCCTTCCCGGCCGTTTTTATTCTGCGCAGTGGATAATGGTGGTCCCTTCATGATCCGTCATGGCGGGCAGAAATCTAGGACTCTTTCAAAATCATACGTGTCTTTATTCATTTGCTTAGCCACCAGGGCCATTCATTTGGAATTGGTTTCCGACCTTACGGCCAATGCGTTTATAGCTGCCTTACGTCGCTTCATGGCCCGTAGGGGCATACCTAGCCAGTTATATTCTGACAATGGCACGAACTTTAGGAAGGCCCGCAACGTTTTGCATGACCTTTACAATTTCTGGCATAAAAAGGATGCCACCTCATCAATCCAATCCTTTGCAACTTCTCATGGCATTAAGTGGTCATTTATTCCTCCCTCGTCATCTCATTTTGGTGCTCTTTGGGAGAGCGGTATAAAAGTTTGAAGTATCATTTGCGCCGCGTTGTTGGCAAGTCCATACTCGCATTTGAGGAGTTTACTACGGTTTTGTCACAGGTAGAGGCCTGTCTAAACTCACGTCCATTATTTGCCGTTTCATCGGATGTAAACGATCCAGTGCCACTTACACCTGGCCATTTTTTAATTTGTGCACCATTAACGGCAATTCCTGATCCTGACTTATCACACGTTCCCATCTCTCGTCTTGGCCGTTGGCAACTTCTCCAGAAGTTTGTCCAAGCTATTTGGAAATCATGGTCTCGTGACTACCTGCACCAACTTCAACAGCGTCACAAATGGAAATTCGCAAAGGAAAACGTTTCCATTGGTGACCTGGTACTGCTAATCGAGGATAACTTGCCTCCATTAGCATGGAAATTTGGTGTAATCACAGCCACATTTCCCGGACCAGACAATTTAAACAGAGTAGTTGACGTTCGTACGCCTGTTGGCACCTTTCGCAGGCCAAATTACAATTTATGTTTGTTGCCAGCTCGGGACGAGGCTTAGACACGATGTCAATGTAATTACCTAGCACTATGCTATATTTTACCTGGCCACGAGCTTTCATTACTTAATTGTTTGATAATTTGGCCGACTTCAATTATGGTGATATGTGCTATCACAAACATTTTTATGTTGATATCGCATTATAGCGTATCTCATATATCAAATTCGCATGTAACTTGTAATTGTACAAACATGCACTATGTTATTATATTTAGACTTATTATATTGTCATGGTGGTATACTTTACTTATTCTTGTATTTATATGTATTGATAATTTTGTAAGACATATACTATGTCCTTTGTATACTTATATTTGCTATTGGTAGTGGTTTATGTGTCATATCATTGGTGGTATGTTGGTATTTGTTCTTATGTTATAGATTTTGTTATATAATGTTCACATGGATTTGGAGCTATACAAACCATGTATGCATATTTGCTGCACATTTTTGTTAATATTTGTGCATTGCTATTTTATTATTCTATGAATTTTATGTGTTACTTGTAATTGCTCAACACATGCATTACATTTTGTATGAACACATTTACTGTACTTGTCACTTATACTATTATATACTGTTATGCCTTGTATCCATGTATTAGTAATTATGCAACACATATTTCTATTGTATTTTATCATGTACTTTGTATCTATGTAAAACACATTATTCTACCCGCATTTACTGTCTATGATTATGCGCCACGCATATATTTTTATATATATTTTGTATTTGTATTTTGCGATCACGTATTGCACATATATTATTATTCATGCTTTTGATTATGACATACATGATTACGTTTATGTACTTGCAACTATTCAACAATGTATAATCTGTTTTCACATGTCAATTTATTGTGCATTCTTGCAACTGTTGGGTATAGCATGCACTATTTAATTATTATATTACAGCGTTATGTTAAATCTATGTTTTTACATGCATATAATTTTTGCAATAATTTGTCTATTCATTTTATATTCAATACTATTATGTATAAATCAGCTGGCCTTGACTGGCTTAGACTGTCAATCATGACTTGCATAAAATATTTGCAATTTGTATCGGACCCATCATGAGATGAGTCACCGATTATTCATCATCAAGCATTATCAGACTATTCATTATTCATGTTTTGTATTGTATTATATTGTATACATTTTGCTAATTCATGCACATTTATACTCATGTATAAATCAGTTTGTAAGCCAACTGTGGTCTGTTTAACTGTTATCATTAGTGTTTTCTTATAATATAAATTATTAAAATATGTATTATAAAAAATCGTTCGATTTTTGCGGGCAGTTATGGACAGTAATGTGGGAATTCTATAATCGAATGGTTGGCTGCGTCTGCGAACAGGTCGACACAGTGCTGCGCGCTTCCGAAGGGAGCAGAAGTAATTGCGCTTGTTGCTTCGGCCTGTCATTTCTTCATTTCTTTATTGTCGCGACAAATTATGTAGGCCTTAGGCCCTACAGCATGCATTAATGTAGATTCGAGTATTGCGTAATTGCGCCTTACCTTACAATGTAACATTTTTAACCTAACGTGGTCTTTCGAAATTTATAATGCGTACTAGGCTTAGCTGACCTTGCAATTCAAATTTAAATTGTAAGATTCATTCTTAATAAATGTATTAAACTACAGTCCACTCGCTCATCATTATTTTCTGCATCCTGGCAAAATCAATTTACAAACATTTACTCTCTTAACACTACCATTCAGTTGTCTTTAAATATTTAACCTAAATATACAACAAATATACAATATGTATTTGTAAAGTATACAATATTAATTTGGTTGGTAAAAGAACCCTCCAACTGGTCAGAAAGATTTGCCGCTGAGAAATAATATAGAGACTAAAGAAAATAACTTATTAACTTCCATCAAACTTAACATCATTTTTGTACACTACAGTTATTAATACATCGTGATTCACTTTCATGTTACTTCACGTTTGGTGACCATGAAACTACTTTGAAACCGAAAAACAGTATTTATTCTAATACATTCAAGTAGTTTTTTAACACCCGAACATGTGAAGTACGGTGATAAATGCGCAGTTAATTATATTTCTAGCTTATATATCACAGATTTTTATACTGACAACTGACGTCACACATAGTATTGCTAATATCCAGACATATAATAAAACTCAACGTTCTACGAATGAAATGCAAAATGGTGGTACATTTTAAGCTAAGTAGGCCTACACACAAGAACTTTCACGTGTACGTGCAGAATGTGCTTTCTACACAATGTGTAAATAAAACGGTGCATCAAGACTCAAGACGCTATACTGTACACGTTCAGCCATATATAAAAAATAGTAGCTTTACTCCATAGTAAGTGACGAATATTGACTTTAAAATTTTTCTTATGCATGAACTATATCGCAACATGTTTAACAATATATGGACACATTTTACGCTTGCACGGGTGTGTCTGTGTAGCATTCACAAAGGATTAACAAGCACTTCGTAATGCAAGTGAGTACATATAATATAAAAATTGAAAGTAGAGTAACATATAAAACAAATCGGAGTAAAATATAGCCTATCTCATTGAAATTCTGAGAAGAAAGTGCTCGCTACGTAGGCTAACAGAAACAGGAAAATACATTTCCTTTTGAGGGAATGTTTCAGTTTCTGCGAAGTAAAAATTTGTCGTTTAAACATAAGCTTACTTTCTCCATAAGACCTAATGTTGTGTGTAGCGAATATTGATAATCACTGTTAAAAGTACTTAGTACCAGACAAGAATACTTCTTCCTATGTCCAATTGGTTTGAGCAGATGCAATCTCTTTAATCCTAGCCACCACAGTCATAGCGTAAGCCAATCATTTTAAGGACACTCGTCGCAAAGTAGCAAAGTTTGTCTTTGCCTTTCTCTTTCTTTTAAGTCGTGTGCATTTCTATATTTCCTTATTCGAAGGTGGATATAGAAAGGAAATAAGGAAATGTTTAAAGTTTAATAAGGAATTAAGGATGTAGTTTGTGTGATGATGGTATCCAAATTATCCGTTAAGCCTAAATTGTATTTATATAAACATCACTGCCCATTCAAACCTTTTTATCTTTGTTAATAACTCTGTCTACTTAGCTAGTCTGTTACAATCTCAAAATTTTATGTATATTGCTTTTGTTTTGTCTTGTGTCTACTGTATATTTCCCTGACTGTCCAGTTGTAACTGCTGATTTATGTTTGACGTAAAGGCTATATCGACATCTAAGTACATAGTAGGAACACAGTGTTACCCCGTTGTTGTGTTATCCTAACCCGATTCTTTCACGGCAACTCGCAGCCGTCTAACGGCAGGCTGTTGTTTACAACAGATGTAGACGCTTCATATTATGTCTTAAAGTAGCTGAAATATTTGTTCTCATTTTAACTATTTTTACCAAATTATCAGAGCCAAATTCTGGACTATTGGTACAAGAATACACACGTTCTTTCAGAAACACTTTATTGTCACTATTATAGTGTATTCACAATTTCAATCAGAATGTAGTTCTTAATAAATTGTGTTGGGACCATCGACAATGACATAAGAAAAAATATCACTACCGACGAGCATTTTAATTTTTAATGAATGATAAAATTTATCATCTGCAAGGGACAGATGAGCAAATGGTGAGGTTTGTTTTTTAATACTTAATAAGCTTGTTTTAAATTAGTTCAGTTATTTATGCATAATTTGTATTTATTTTATGTTTATTTATGCGTCTCATCGTTTCTCTTCTAATGGGACTGCTCGGATCGCAAAATTTGGTTTAATGTGCAAATTGTTATTAAAAAAGTGTTGATCTATTAGAACTTATCAATACCCTAACCGAAGACACACGAAAAGAAGAACGTCGTACACATACGCAGGAATTCATGTCCTGCTTGAACCATGTCTTATATGTACAAAAAATATTATTATTATGTGCCTGTATGCAAATATGTGTGTGTTTCACTGTGTGTGTGCGTTTTCACTTCGATATTAAATTTCTCGAGAAATTTTGCTTATAATTTGTGCAAGTATTGGTAAGAATTTTAGTCTGTGTCCTTTAAAAGCCTCAAAGTATAAAAATTACAAAACTTCGGGCGAGTGCTCCAGGTGGCTACAGGGTTTTTGCGGTCTTAAAGGAAACTGGTTATGAGCGAAACAACGAACTATACGTACATTGATCACACAACCATAAAAAGAAGAATGCGCGCTCTTAATATATGAACCTTTAAAAAGCCTAAAAATTTCTGTTTACATAGCTCCTTATCTGTCTCCTAACTTTCCATATGACATTTCCTGGTGCCACACGAAGTACAAGTCTCATTAATTAACAGACTCAGCTTTTCCTGTGGATACGACAACAGACTACTTGGAACGTCAGAATTTGAGATTCACCCCAAAGTCATTAACAATTTTACACAAATTAATTACTCCGCCGAGGGAGTGACCTCGCTCTAAGGAACAGCAGCAATATCTCAACCAATGAAATCGATCAAAATCGACAGGGGGTATGTAATCCCAAAATAGGAACAGCGAAGAAGAGCTATTTCTTCACACTTCATCTCTGACTAGCGAAGCGATACGACGGCCATTTTCTGTGCGTGTAAAAGTCGTATTCGGAATCAAATCAGCTGTACCAGTATAAATGTAAACATTTTGGTCAACCTAACCAACAATTTTTTAAGTGGCGAGTTCAACGAAAAATGCATATACGATAGCGAATCATTATTGCAGAGTGTATAATAAGTTGCAATAGACTGAATTACAGGAAGTATGGTGTTTAGTTTTACTTATTGAATTTTAATTTGGAAACAGAAATTTTATGATTTTTACATTAAATCATGGACGCCACCATGAAGTCTCATAGAGCTTAAAACGTGAATAAATAAATTAATTGACATTAATTCACGAACATTAATCAACATTATATGAATTGTTTTGTAGAAAAATAAATATTTTCTACCTACATCATGAAGGGTTACCAATTTTGTGAAATAGACAATGAGTTAATCTGAACTCGAGTATAGGTTATCTAACCTTCTGATTCCGAATGTTCCAATACATTAATAAACAATCAGTGAATATTTTGATTAAAGCTATTTAAGCAATAAACCGTAATTGTTTACCTGACCAGAGTTCAGCATTCAATAGACACGATAATTTAGAACGAACATTAAACGAACTTATAATTACAATCATTTATGTATTATGTTATGTATAGGTTAAGGAGTTACATGATATTTAGAATAGATAATACTTTGTATCAATTCAGAATGCCTGAAGGTACTTTAACGTTGACAACAGTCGAATTCACAATCATATGTTAATAATTTTAAAAACTTTTATGTCGGTTTGTTGATAAATATCAGTTCAGTATGCCTGAAGTAACTTTAATGTTGACAATAGTCGAATTTATGATTCCATGTTAATGATTTAAAAAAAAACTTTTAATGTAATTTTTGTTTATACTAATTAGTTGCAACCACTCATTTTAAACAGTAGTGCAGAAATTTTCTTTTATGTATATTGCAGTCTAAAAGGAACTACGAAGAATTTGTAAACCTAATGAACAAAGATTCAAGGTTATATTTTAAATTTATTTTAAATTAAAATAGTTTAATTACCCTGAGATTAAGAATTAATAAGTAATAATGTCAATTACTGACAAAACAAACAACCAGTAATAAATATAAATTAATAAATTCCAATTTTAGTAAAAAATGTTAATAAAATCAAATTGTGTAACAGAAAAAGAGTTGACGACTTTCATTTAATAGACACTACTGATACGTGTAAGTTTACCATTAGTACTTCCACAGGTGGCACCATTTGACTCAGATATATTAGAATCGAGTTACCTATTCGCTTGTTGACGTGTTTGTTAACTAACTGGATCTGCGAAATCGGTAAGTGCATGGTGAGTAAATAACTTGTGTTTATTTCAGCAACATTAGGATCTACGGCGAATTACACCTATCCACGTGCGCCTGCGAGGGAATCATCCCGAATAATTTTTTATCAGACTTTTGTATTACACATAAATAAAATAAATGAGTTAAATAATTAATCGAGAGCAGAATCACAACATCGGCACTAATCGTAACTTCATAGAATTGGCACCGCAACTTGGGGCTTTTACCCGATACACTAAAACAGTTGTTACAACTGTTAATTTCCTTTTTATTAGAAATGTTTCAATCATTGTACTATATTATTTACTGAATATACTATATTCATTTAATATACTAAATTGTACTGATTTGCATCGTTTCCGAATTCCAAGATGTGTTTTAAACATTTTCTTAATATTTTTGCAATTCCATTGTCAGGCCTCAAGTTTTCATATTACAAAGCGTATGTGTGAAGATTATCTGTAGATCTCTCTTAACCGGTTTTTTAATTTCTTTTTATAGTTTTTTTGTATAATAGTATTTACCTTTTGTATTTTGACATCAACATTTCGAAAGTAGTAACATCAATTTTTCTATTAATAGTCTGTAATTACTCTTAGGCAAAGTGCTTGTGTGTTAGTAGTTGCAAATATTAGGCCTATAACTAATGCAGCTAAAGTTATTTACGTCTACAAAAATTCAGTGAGGTATTCAATTTGTTTTCAGTACAAAATTAGATGCCAATAAATTTAGAACGCATCTTATGTGCTTAGGCAATGGCAGAAATGTTAGAATTTTTAAATACTCTAGTAGCGGAAAGTGTTATTTCTTACATTGTGAAAAAAAATAAAGGTTGAAAAACAGAAATCAATAAGTACTCTTTGACAAAAGTGACTGTCACTTTCAAATACCTTGTTTAAATCAATAAAATTGTTAGCAGGCTGTATGTATTGATTAATGTTCAGAGGTAACTGAGAATATACGATTGACTACGCGTGAAACCTATGAATGTCCAATTTCAGTAAATAAATATTTTAAAGAAACGTAGCAGACGTAAAACAAATGGCACTTGTTTTCAGGATATTTTATAAAACGCTATATACTTTTGATGAAAGAAACGTGTCAGAGTCTCTCAACAGCTGGATTTAATCCAGCTCCCGACTACATATAAGAGGATTACGGCTTAAACGAACCGCTGCCAATAATGTACAGAGCTCTTTCCCCGATTACTCAGTTTCATTTCAATTGTTCCTTCTTTTCAACCTTCTTTTCGAACAATTAAATGTAAATTCAAAACTTATTAATGAGATATACAAGTTTACAGTATCACACAGATAAACTACATATAAGTATAAGACACATTATAACAAATCTTTCTTACTTATTTGTTGGACAATTATTCTACTACGAAACTAAAACATCCTCACAATAGTAAAAATGACTTCAATCGGATTACATTTTTTCATATCGATTCATATCTAATTTTCAGCCTACCACCAGTGATAGGTTTCCTTCCTTGTTAGTTAAATGTCATAAAGATTATGAGCAGATTGTACAGAATTTTTAAAATGTATCAATTACGTCTATTACACTGCACTCCAGATGTTCTCTTCTCTCAATAAATACAATTTTGTATGTGTATGTTTGCAAAAAATTCCAAATTTGAATTTAGTTTTCGCCTATCGCCTATTAATGTAAAGTTACAGTAAAGTTTGTGTGGGTTGAAATTGAGACTAATTTTTTCTTATATTATTATTTTTCTTATATAAACATAATAAATAAATAACATTAGTTTATTTAACCTTAAGTAGACCGTTATTAACTATTCTGAACACTATGATTATCTGTGAGATCCCCGTGGAGCTATTTGAACCTTTCGCCGTCTCGACTTTATCAGTAATGGCTTCTGATGTTTACACGTGAGACACCAAATTAAGGAAAGACTATTGTTTTATAATACCAGTGCTTATAAACACGTGATATATTATTTTTGTAATTTAATGTAAATACAGTATAATGTAAATACTGTATAGGTTTCTAAATGTTATAAATAGTTGTAATACAATTTCTTATATTTATGTTGAACTAATATTGACGTTACAAAAACATAACCTTACCCTGTTGTGAAAGGCTTATGAACAGTATACCTTTGTTGCAAAATTAGAGACCAAGGTAAGTCTTGGGCTCCTAAAACATGTTGTAGCACATGTGCAAGGGATGTATGAAAGTAGCCATCAATGTCAATTGCCGTGCCTGTAGTATACAAAGAGCAGAAAGATCGTGTTGCAGATTGTTACCTTTGCCGTACTAATGTGAAAGGTTTCTATGCTAAATTAAAATATACGAATTACTGTTACAAATTTATATTCTGTATTACGATACGTTCCACATGATGAAAGTCTTTTGATTGCTACTCCTGCAGCAACCAGGACATTTAGTAAGACGATAGCAACAAACTTTGTGATAGTGGCAGAAAAGATCGTCAATGCCTCACCTTATAATTCAGAAAGAAATACAGGATTTGATGAGATACCTAAGCCTCTCTAACCCTAGTACGAACTATTAGGATCTCGTTTACGAATTTGGAATCTTCTGGATGACAATGAAACAGTGATTTCACGTCGACAAAGCAACAAATTTTTGACGAATTTCTTCATTCAGCACAGTGTACAGGCAGTACTGTGTAGTGTTGCAGTACGGATTATATATGTTTAGCTTTAGAACAGACTCACATTTTATCATAATGGCGTTTGTTAAATGATTCTTCAAAGTTGAATTTAAAGGCGGTACAAAACGGTAACGCCTAATCATCAGTGTCCTTGACCCATTCTGTACTCAGAAGAAGTGGAATGAAAATATTTACAAGTTGTTAAGTTTACTAGACTACAAAAGCGCATATAGTATATATGTGATTTAAAAGTTATAAGGCGTTTTACTAGGAATGCAGCCAGGCTGCACCAAGTTTTCCATTTTTATATGAATAGAACCAGTGCAACAGATCCAATCACTTCGCTCATAAAAACTGCCCTCAAACGAGGAATTTTATTCCATGTTTAAAGAATATTTCCCATAAACCTTTTGGAAAATGCTAATGTAATTTAACTTACTCTGGGGTTGACTAGGGTTGATAAATATATTGGTAGATGCTTTCGTTCAAACAAGTTCCTACGGTTTAGAAAAACACAAATTAAGGAGGGAGTTTTAATGGGGAAATAAATAAAGTAAATGGAAAAAATGAAAAATGTTAGTGTCATTAAATATAGCATACTAGAGAAAATATACTGTGCTTCATTCGAGTTTGTTTGCAGAACTGTCTTGGAAGCAACAAAACAAAAGAGTGGCAAGAACCTGGAAGCGACCTAACCAACAATAACAAACACTTAATTGCAATATGTCATTAAAATTGGTTATCCGTCATTCATATTTGGATTTTTTCCTTAACATTTGGGTATGAACATTGGAAAATTACCGTCAAACACAAGAGTGACCGACATGGGAGGAGGTTTCGCAACCATTGAGAGGAGTTACACAGGGAAGTGGAACTCACAGTCCTTGTGGACTATTGGTCGAACATGGTAAGAGACACTGCAGAAGACGTCTAAAAAGACAAAGTCATATTAAAGTGGTAACATTAATTTAGTAACTCTTATTTTATTTGTACTAAGATAAGAAAATTATGAAATTTTTAACAATAAAAGTAAAAAAGTAAAGTGTTTTTTTCATTAGAAAAAGAAATTGAGGTACTGTGATTGCGGGTTTAAATTCAGGAAAAAAATGTTACTAAAATCTTCTGATTTTATGAAAAAAAGCAGAAAGTTGGTTTAAATTTGTATTTATATTTGCAAAACGGTACCCTTTAAAACACCAGAAGAGTAACGAAACAATCGTAATGTTTATGAATACATTTTCTAAATTACATTTTACAAAATTGCTAACATTCCTGTGCACGATTCATAATAATAAATGACAGCTATTAGATTACAAGTATACTTCAATAATTTAAGACTAAAGCCACTTGCAATCCAATTGATTTCAAGTAATGCATAATAAACGCTTCAATGGGATCACAAAATTTATTCACCACCTGACTGGTTGTCTTTCTTCCTCCGCATTGTTGAAGGATGCTGACAAGGTAAAGGATGACATACGACTCCCATTTATACCATGTTTATATAACTTTGAGTACTATTTTGGACAATGCTTGTTATTCTAACGATGCATATTTGTCTTATCACAGCCGTGTTTGCTCGGTCGGTATTGGTAGTAGGTGTTTCTTGGCAGGGCTCTCCAAGTGAAATTGTCTATTACGTATTTCCATCAAAATACCACTTGTTTTTATAGACATCAAACCATTATAAACGTTATTACATACCTTATTCAGGACTAGTAAAATTTATTTTTCTAAACAATTTTGTAAACTTTAAAATTGTATTTATACTTAAGTATATAAATTTAGCATATGCAAGTCTTAGCTTGTTGTCAAGTAATTCCTCAACTTAAGTTAAAAATTTAATGTTATAATTTTATTTGCATTTCATTCAAAGAAAACATTGTTTAGACAACCTCAAATAAGAGACACTGCAGAATACCTTAAATAGGCTCATTCTATTTCTGCAAAATGCAAATTTTGTTTGTATTTTACAGTAAGATGCTAGTTTCGTCATCCTGAACGTTGAATAATTCATAAAGTTTTATTTTATTCTACTACTAAAGCTGCTGTTAAGCTCTTTTCTCTGTAAACATAAAATTATTCCTCATGTTTTTTTTTTGTTAAAATTAATTAATTCTTTTATTTAGCAACGACGCTTGTGGTGTCTATGATGTTTCATGTAATAAACATCGTTAGCACCGTTGATAATTAAACTATCTTCTAGTAATCGTGTTTAACTCAATTTATAGTACAGTATAGTATAGCTGTTAATAATTTATTCCACGCCCGATGCACCTGCACATAAACACAAATATATGATACTCAATCCACTGATACATACACAGGAGTAATCAAAGCTCAAAGAAAATGTCAGATTTCATAAGATTACGGCTGTGCTCTCGTTATTTTATGCACCATTCTCGTACCTGCGTTCAGAATGCAGGATACCAAAACTGTCTTGCAGACAGGAAAAACTAAATTCCTGGAGCGATACAAGTTTCTTCAATACTGGTTAGAGTGGGTAACGATTATAGATGTTGAAGAGCTGGTGACTACAGGTCATTGCTACGAACGGAGGGATCATGTCCTACACGTTTCCACTGATCAACTGAGTTTGTGATGGTGAAGTTTCCAACAAACCAAAACCTACAGAACACATGAAATTGATGGTTGTACTAAAACATTCCCTCTCTTAGAACCGATTGATGGACTGAGTACCTCCTAAATCATGCTAACTCAAGCTGGACAATTCTATTCAAGGCCGCCATACGACAGCGCCTTATTAAGATATGAGGACAATGTCTAGTACTCACGACAAAGGATTTCGTAATCGTTGGCACAATTGGTATCTAGGAACACGGTCGCACAACGTACTCTAAGAAGAATAAAAATAACTTAAAACATTTTTAAAACGAATGACTCCTTGCAAGACACAAAACTTAATTAAGTGTAAAATTTGGGCAATATATTCCTAATAGATTGTAGAAGACAAGAAATTTATTATTTTGTAATAGGTGTGTGTGTGTGTGTGTGTGTGTGTGTGTGTGCGCGCGCGCGCGTATGTGCGTGTGTACGCATATATATATATATATATATATATATATATATAAACTGGTGTTGAAAGGAGTTAAAAGGTGTTCTAAACTTGACCGCATAAAGAATAAGGCCATAAAAGTTTTTACAAGTTTCATTTACAAGTTTTTAACTTGAATGAAAAATTAAAGATGCCAAACAACGGTGGAAAGAACACTTAGAAAGAATGTCAGATCCCAGCATGGCTAAACAAGTCTGCAAATACAAACTTACAGGACACAGATGTGTGGGTAGCCCTAAGAAGAGATGGCTGTAAGATCTTTGCAGAGCGGAAGAGGCAGCACCCTTGGTTATGCCGCGTTGCAGAGATGCTTATAATGACATATTAACTACTATTAAACGGATACTAACACACAATCCGAAACGGTCATACCTTACTTAACCTTCAGTCGACTTCTTATTTTGTAAACTAGGAAAGATTTACGCTCTTCCTCTAAGGGAAGTATGTGTACTCTCTGAGGGGAAGTATGTTTAGGCAAGAAAGATAAAGGTAGATTAATAGGCTCTGCCATCATATTCTGGTGTGTGCGTAATTGTGGTTTTAATACTACAAATATGTGTAGTTAGTTTACTTACTAGATGTTGAGAGACTGTCATTATTAAGAAACCTTTAACTCCAATTTTTTTTATTTTCATATATTGTAATTTCTTTTATTTCTGCAATTATTTGTAAGCCTTTATTAAAACACACACACACACGCGCGCGCGCGCGGAATTTCAATGTATTATGCTTCGCGGGAGGGGCTATTGATCCCTCTGGTCTCCCAGTAGTTACGCCAATGTAATAACTATTGGAGACGGGCTCGATTAAAACAGGTATTCATTAATTCTGTATGTATGCTAAGGAAAGACTCGTGTGTTTTCATAGGTCTACTGATTTCTATGTGTTTATGTAAGCATGTATTTTAAGGCATCACTAAAATTAAAAGAAAATTACAAATTTTAAAAATGAATTATTTCTTATTCCCTCTTCAAAATATGTCCAAATATTTTGTAACTTCTTTACTAATATATTGTTTTGGAAATGGAGTCCAGATTATTTAATTTAGGTAAAGAAACAAAACAAAAATATATAAAGTATTTCGTGGAAAGTTTAAAATTTTGATTTCCTAATTACAATTAATCCAACTTATGAAAAGGTAATTATTACAAAGATGGGAGAGAAGTTTTAAATTAAACTCATACAGATACTTAGTACAGTTTATTGGTGATAAAGCACTGATTTAAAATACACACACATGATGTTAGTACGTTTCACATAACTGATCTGTGTTCCAGATAAAATACTTTTTTTATTATTGGAACCTACTTATTCTTACTAGGCTTACTTGCTTAATTTATTTATTCTTACTTATTCCTATTATTATTTTTAACTTTTTCTTGATGTGCTTTGGAGCTTATGACGGCTAATGCCTGGTTGGGACATCATTGAGGTCTGTTTATTTTAATTACCTTGTATCCGTCAGTGACTTCGTTCTAGCGTTTTTTATATAGACGCGTTTCGTGACATGTGTCACATCATCAGTAATCCTCGTCAAATGTTAAAATTCACATAAAACACAGAAAAACACATTTGCACATATTTACTATATCACAATAACGACACACACATAACACGATGTAACTTCGGCTCCGTTGGACCGGTCCGACCGCGCGTGTAGTTGCCGAGCCACTAATTAAACTAAGTCAGTCCTCATCACCAGTCATTACCGTCATGCGCGATTATATTTAGGGCTGTATCATATAGTGAGTGAGTAAAATTCAAAATGATGCAAGTATAAATCCGCCAGCAGTCCTGAATGTTTATTTGTTTTCTCTAAGAGAAGAAAATAATTTTATTTTCAATTCTTGGTATTAATTATAACCTTTATAGTTTTCTGAGTTTTTCTTAGTTAACACCAGTAACCCCCCTTCCGTTTTGTATAGTCAACTGGTTTTCTACGCAGCCGGCTTCTACTTCAGACGTTTTGACTATATCCTAGTTTGAGAAACTTCGCGCACTGACGAATTTCTAGTGTTGGTTGGGAAGGCACAAATTTGTGTATTCAGTGTAGTAGCTTTTTTGTCTTATGTGCGTTTTTATACGTGGCTTCAATTCTACAAAAATTAACTGCGACGATTATGTTTATAATTTTCCTACCACTTATTAAGATTTCTACACTGGCTGCGTGGTGAATGTCCCTCAACGAAACTCTAACACTACGTTCGTAGTTTACGTTTTTCTATGTAATACTCTGAGTTCTCCACAGGTAGAACTTTGATTTTTGCAATACGTTTTTCAAGTGTATTCGTTTCATGTGACTGTGTAGCAAATGCATTCGTTCAGTGTACGATAATATGTGACTGTTTAGGTAGTGTGATATTTATAGTACACTATATTTCAGATTACCATTCAATGGTAAAAGAAAAGTTATGTGGAAATTGTTCAGCAAACTTACTGGTAAACGCAGACCCAGTAAAAGAAAATTTGCCAACTACGCTTGAACTTCGTCACTACTGACATAGATATGTGCAAATTGCACAAAAAAAGTTACTTAACCTGTTTCCACCTATGTAAATTCTGCGCCTAAAGCATCTCTGCCTAATGTTTGCCATTATGCCTAACTGTATGTGTTCGATTATTGTAGGCTGTGCTGTTCCTGTAACTCGTTGGAGAGTTGAGATACATTTTTTTTAAGTTTGTAAATAAAGACAGTGTTTACATAAATTTCTGTATTTCGCACACACACTCACGCGCGTGCTTGCATACATTATTTTTAATTGTACTAAATAAATGTTTCCTTTCTCGTACGTACAAATATTTGCGTGATTTAGCATTTTACAAATTCAAACATGGGTAGACCACACTGCGAATTGTTTAGTAAACGTTGGTGTTATCAACACAAATTCAAACAATATTGTGCAGTAGGCCAGTATCTCCTAATAACCAAGTTGCAGAAAAAAAATATTTGTGTAAATAATGAAAAGTTTGAATTTCATGTCTACGTTTCAATTGTTCCTGCGGTTACGTTTTATTGAGGACAACTCTGTTTCCAGCAATACGACAAGTTAGAGATTCCTCAGTCGTAATAAAAGTATTTTTTTTTATTAAGACGGTATTTCTAATCTGAATCCAAGTTTAATAAAGTAATGTTCCATTCATTCAACTTTAATATCCCCAGCAATAACTGTATCTATCAATAATGTTCTCTTTCGATCAACAGCAAAAACTAAAAAGGTTTCTAATTTTTAAAGACAAATATTGAAAGCCTTTAGAATGATCTGTGTTTTAATGAAATATACAGTAGTGTCTACTTGAATAAAAAGACGACTTATTCTTGATTTCAGAACGTAACCATCCTGATTACCAGATATTGCAAAATGTTTCCAGCAAACGCAAAATAATTGTGCGTGTACATTTTTACCGAACGAAACAAATTCTCAGGTTCAACTCGACCCTTTGGTATCTGTCTGTTTGTCTGTGTTTGTCTGTTTAGGGTATGCATGATATCGTCTGAACGGATCAATCAATTTTTGTAAAACTTGCCACGCTTCTACATACTATTAACTTACAGAACACTTCTGCTTTTGAAATTAATTCCCCAAACAATGTATGGAGTCCAAAAAATGTGGTCCACAAACGTGATGGGGTTAAAATTGAGACATAGTAGCAAAAGCCTATGTGGGACAAGAAATTAAAGGGAATTTTAACAACCATCTGAATTAAAGGGAATTTTAACTACTAACTGAATACTATGTAAACTATTAAAAGAAATCAATTTGTCATAAACATAACTCACTGTCAGCTAACATATATTAATGAAATAATCCGTTTGGTCTTATTTTGTCTGTATGACTGTACACATCTATCTGAAATTTCTTATTTGTGTGCGCATTGTAACAGTGTCTACTGTGCTTGTGCTCGTTAATTGGAAAAGGTATTTATTCTCAAGTAGGTAAGCTTTATTTGTTGAGTACTCCAGTAAATTCTTCAAAGCTAAGGTCAACTAATATCTTTATAAACTTATTCGATTTATGGGTGAAAATTAACTATCTTCTTGACTCTGCAAAGCGTAAAACTGGCCGAGCTTTTATTATCTGTTGTACTATAAGCTCCGCTGAACTTTACTTTTCTGATTAACACTTCATGAGAGGGATTCCTTTTATGGAACGTTGCTCATGTTGTCAATTGAAAAAAAGTGTTATTTAACCTAAACAACAAACCGTCATTTTGTGCTACTGTCATTGAGAAATTCTTGATACAGGAAAGAAGAATGGAGCTGATTTCAAATAAAAGCAGATAAACTGAATGTACCTGGATTATATGCAGGTACAGTAATTGGATTGTATGGAGGTCAATTGTACTGCAGGTACGAGCCGTTCAAAGGTTCCAGTGAATCGGGTAAACAGCCAGAACTGGATGTTACCTAACTACTGCTCCTTGCCAGGTAATTTTGCGGGCACAGGTATAACATACTATTAACCATTATTAATTGCTGTATCAAAGTAAATTGATTTTATTACATTTTATGTTTATACACTTTTTGTATGGAACATAAATGTATAAAACAATATTATCGCGTTACGTTACAGACCAAGGGTCACAGATTACTTTTACGGAGTGACTAAGCCGTGGTCTGTTGGACTTTACGGGTCAGCACAACTTTCATTTACATTCATCAGACGCCACGGGTCATTATACGTAAGTGTCCCAATCCTTGATACAAGAACTCATTAAGGGACCTATCTTCAACAGTTTGAAGTTTCTGCGGCCTAAACAAATATGTAGGATGAGGAAAAACTCTTTTACTCATTCCCGCTCTTAAAAATCCCGCAGCACAGTTATTACATAAAGTACTACCAAACAGCAAGAACGGTTTTAGCGAATTAATTAGATTTTCAGTATTGCTTTATAGAGATCAGCACATGGCAGTACATATACAATGCTGAACTACAAGCAAAGCAACAGAGTTCTAGGAAATGTGTCTGAGAATTTTAAATAAGTATACACATATTTATTAGTTTGATTTGACAAAGAAAGTTTTGAAGCGACAAAAGACTTCCGAATGCGATTTGCTATGTAGATCTTTATTAATGTGGTCAAATGTAGTAAGCTACAGCAAATATTCCTAATGGCACAGAGTTCGTGGAATAACGGAGTAGTGCAGACTTTCTACTACAGTCATTTCAGTCTAAGGCCGCGTCAGCATTTACGAGGGTCAGTTGGAAAGTTCTCGGAGCAACATTTATAACTCAGTCCTAGAACTAAAATATTTCGTATGCAGCAAGACGTATATTTCGCGTGAACACCTGTTAATTTCCAGATATATCTGTCAATTTATTCACTTTTTTAGTTTTACAGCACACACAAAATTTTAGTTTTACCGCTTAGCTACAGATGTCGTTCCTCGAACTTTTCAACTGACTCAGGTCAAGTGAAGTGTATTAGAAAATATCCATTGAAAGAAAGGAATTATCAAATAAAAATCATTTAGATTAAATAATATGTTAATCACATTGCAGTCATATTTATTACCTCCCACTTTGATATGGACAGTGTTCAAACGGAATATTCCACCTAACGCTTATTACATCATGAGTTACATTTGAACCTAATGCAAATCTAGTCTTTTTTAAGCTGATCATAAGCTCCAATTTAGCCATTCCTTAAACTTTTATTATAATTCATTACTTATTCAATGATGAAGTGTACAGCATACAGAAGTGTATACAGTAACGATCCGTGTCGTTTGTGCATATTACATTCTTTAAAAACAATTTTACACATTTTGTAACATGTGTATTTTAAAACAAAATAATATTAATAATAATATACGTTACTAGTAATTGTAAACTTCGTATAAATGTAAACAAAATATCGTAGGTGTGTATAACCTAGTGGTACCTACGATTCATATCAAGTAGTAAAAAATGCTAAACAGCATAACATATGACAATAAAATAACAAAATTTTAAAAGAGTGAATTTGGTTTATGGATGCTAATTGATTAGAAAAGTAAATAAGAATAAATTTTAAACATAAAATTTTGTGCTAAACATTTTTCTACATATTTCCTATGTGATCAGCTTCAATAACAAGCCAGTATACGTTAATGAAAATTTGCCTCTTAACGTTAGTTCAGTTTACTTGAAGTAATAGGACTGAATTTCACTTTCGTATTATTCCCGTAGTAGGACTAACATACATGAATGCTGAATGCTAGAAATAATTACGGTCAAAGTGAATCATCGCTCATACACCAAAACATTTAATTACAAATCAGTATTTGCTAAAAATATTAGGCCATTGGAAAACGATGAACATACTGCAACGATACAGCCATATGCTGTATTGAGCATTGATTTAAATAAATATAAAATTTGTAAAATTATTATAAGTTTGGGGTAAACGGACAGGTCTGGGATTGTAAAAATGTTTCATTGTTATACTAGGGGAGAAATTAACCTGTTCCAACTGGCAAAGAACACCTGCTCGATTGTATGTGTGTTACGCGTGTATCTTGTGTGTGTTACTGATGCATGTACAGACAGGAATCTCAGCTACCCTCCTCAATTAATTACTAAAATAATTATTTTAATTCACTGTGTGAAAACTAATTAGTGTATAAACAAACCAAAGGCACCAAAGTGTGTGTAAATTTCATAGTTATCCACAGTAAGAAAATTACGTAAATAGGACACACTACGCGAAGTCAGTGCCAAAAATACGCAAATTACACTAAGACGCTCAAATTAATACAGTGAGTGCTTAATCAAATTAGCTATGATTTGTGCTATCTCAATTCCTTACAAACATTGCCATTTGCAAAAAATTGCAAATATATGAAAGGTTCGGGAGTGGGGGCTATCATGTGAACTGCAGGTCTCGACAGGATAATTTCGGAACCAACAGGTGCGGAATCTCGAGAGGGTATAACTTAAGGGTTCGACTGGAAGCCCTTCTCTTCTTTTCAAAACACAGTTGCAGTCGGACATGCTGTCCGTCGGCAGAACAGTTTTATTTTATTATAAGTCTCATCTACGAACGAATAAAGACGTTCAGTAATTATGTTTACATTATTGCGGGAAACGTAGAGTACCGGGGCCGTTTAGGTCAGCAAGAGTATCAACAGCGAAGCTACTTTATATTAGTAATCTCAAAGAGCAACGCGAGATGCTAGACGTTAGGAGATGCTTTTCAGACGCCTAACAGCTGAACGAGAGCCACCTCGCAGCAGATAGTAATTCTCTGGGACGGACCACACACTGCTGGAGAACGACGCTGGACTCTGGACACATCCAGGACCACGCCAAGCCAGGAGTAACGGACACCCAACTCTGGACAACGCTGGACCCCGTCAATAAGTCGTAACGTCATCAAAACTCGAGGTGACATGCATAATGCATTTATAAATAATTTTTTTAAAGAGCTCATAAAGACTAGATAAAGATACAATGAATTAAAACAAAAAAAAGTTTATAATTAGAAAGAATGTAATAGAGTCTAATGTAAATATTTTAGTCGTAAGAATGAGCGATCGCATATAGATTTATTATAAATATAGAAGAAAAAAGAGAGTTTAATTTTGAGATAGTATAATTTTTTTATCAAAGTAAAATAATTGAAATGATTTGCTATTTGCTTTTTGTAGAAAAGAATAATTTAAATTTTGAATACGAAACAAATGCCAGCATAAGAGTAAACAATATAATTTTAAATTATTTAAGAACAAAAAAGAAACATTGGTATAGATTGAGCAAGCTGAGGTCAGATCTGAGTTAAATGAATTCAAATAAAATAAAACTTAATTATATTTAAATTTTATTTTCTTTATTAAATCAATTTGAAGAAATATCAAGATTAAGATTATTGACATGTCTAGAGGTAAGAGTGTTTTTAAATGTGTGTAACACCGTATAGCTTAAGAGATGAATTTAATATTGAGTGATATCTTGATCGGAGATTATTAACAATGTTTTATTATTTATAATGCTTGTTAAAACAATAAACATGAAATTTTAACTACTCATAAATTTACTACTCTTATTATAGTTACACCTGGTATTGTTATAATTATTTACAACCTGCATACACAAAAGGTATCGTCGTATAATTTTGGCGTCCCAAAGAACGTGGGGCCACATAAATTACAGTATATCAAATTTATGTTATGTATCGTTGTAATATATTATAGGCTATAGAATATGCTTTCAGAGCCAAAATATACATCAATACTTGCATAGGAGCATTCATCGCACACGTGCCGCAACGTACCTCCAGCTGTATCACGGGCCACCACTACAACACCCGTTAAAAATGAGTCACTTATGAGAAATTATTCTACATTCAGCGATGACGCGTTTCGTTTCAAAGTCTCCTCTTAACCAGAATCAAGCACTGTTTTCCATAGACCATACTCCCTCTATAGTAGCTCAGTTACTATTCAAGTGGAATATTCTCTACCATTAATACGAATTAGGAATTTCACTACAGAATAATGATGAATACAGATTATTATGAGTATACTCGACAGGATCGCCCAGTATCGGCTGTTTTGGTGGGAATACCTTTGCCGAATGGATGTCTGCCCCATCCCCAAACAACTATGGAACTACAAGCCCAGGGGACGAAGAGGTGTGGGAAGTCCGAGGAAGCTGTAATATTTGCCTATTTGAGACCGGAACAAACCCTTCTTGGTTTAAACCTTGAGGATGATGACTATGATGACTACAGAATAATTAACGCATGTAAGATATTAGTACCATACGTCTTTTCAAAAAAACTAAATTTTGGGATCGATACATTTCATAACTTTTTTATTATTTGACAAAAATAATAATAAGGTATTTTTTGTCAAAGTGTGTTTCCAATATCCAATTGAAAATATGTTTCTATTAATCCAAACACGTTATGTTTTTAAAAAAGGTAAGATGCCGTAGAAAATAAAATATTAGAAACGTACAATAAATTTTACAATTATTTTACAAGTAGATACACACACGTCAAAATAAGACGTGTTTCCTTAGGAAAGGTGGTATAGAAATGATGCCAAAACTGTAGTTTTGCCAACCTTCAACGTGGAAACGATTTCTTTTGTCACAAAACGCGCATGACACGTTCAACAAACGCTGGCAACGTTAATGTCTTTGTTCTCCAAACAATGGATACTAAACCTATTGTTTTATAGTATTTGAACATTAGAGTCATTGTTTTATACATCTGGAAAATGCTGTGAACATTGTTTACACAAATTACCATTATGTGGAAAAGCAGTGTAACCTGAAACATGTTTAATCCTAATTAGCAAGGTTCACAAAAACACAAACACATTTTAAACACAAGATAACATAAACCTTTACGTTTATAAAACAAAAAAATAACTGAAAAAGAACACAGGAGTTAAAAGTCAAAACAATTTTACTGTATGGGTAATCTGGATTTAATTTCATCTACGTTTGCATTATAATTATCTGTCCTTTAACAGTACTATGTAAGTATTGTGTCCTTTGCTTCTTAGGTAACTGTAAATTGATTTTAATGCAACAGAATTAGTTATGATACCGTTCCTAATGTTAAATATTTTTTTTAAGTTTCAACTATTTAAAACATTTGTTTTCGCAGTTTCTAATTTATAGACTTATTTTGTTCAAATAATTCCATTTCATTAAAAGAAATATTTTGAAAATTGTTTTATTGTTTTATTATATTGTTTTTTTTTTAAATACAAAGTTTATGTTGTATATTTCCTACTTGAAATAATATAATAGTTGTCTTTCTGTTTTGCTGAAGCAGATTAACCAGTTTTAAGCAAGGTGGAGTGCCAACTTGAGCCGTGCGGTATACCAGCAACGTCCTATGCCTGGCAGTAGGCTTTATAAGCCCAATAATACCTGAGAATGTTGTCGTATATGTTGACGTTGATTGTAAAATGAAAAGATAATGTAACACAATACTATCTGCACTTTCAGTAAAACTTCTTCAAATACCTCATATATAACGACTTGATATCATCACTCACAATGGAAAAATCAATTTGTTTTACGTACATATAACTACTGAGTAATAAATTCTTAGAGTGAAAAATATATAGCTTTGTATAATAAATCATTCTATAGTCTATCGAAAAACTTAAAATTTTTTTACCTTCAGATATTTAAAATATTAATATTGTTGACATCTGATATGTTTATTAACATTTATTACATATACACTACATTATACATATTTCAATTATGATGTCACGTGATACACTGATCATAAAGTGTTACTGATTCTTCCATCAAATATGGAAACACGGCGATTATTATTAATTCATCAAATATAATCATTAATTTATAAAAATCATTCACCAGAGAATAACTTTTTAAAACTCGTTTAAATTGTACGGTATTTCTATGTATAATACCAGTAATTTATACTTTGATAACAATAATACGATCAAATACACGTAACGTGGATGCTTTTTAAATTATATGTAAGTGTTTTTATACATACAATTAAATGGGAAAGAGTTTAGTTTTTGACAAAATATATTTAAACATCCATAACTTGTCAATTTACGACTTAAAAATTGAAATGAGAACACGGCTTGATAATTGTTATACGTTACCACAAACTTTGTACTCTGTTGTATTAATTAAAGTAGAACAAAAGAAGTAACTTACACACTTAACGCTAACAGTAATTAGTTCCAAAGTTAACGATTGATTGTTTGGTAAAACAACAGAGGTACTTTCTACGTTGAATTAAGCAGTTCGAAATAATTATTTTCTATTGATTTAGCTTACATAGTTCAGTGTAATTTCTTCTTCTATGTTATATTATAATTTTTCAAGCTAGTCAATATTTAATATAAAGTTATATATTTAGTTTTCTGTATATGTTACAGAGTCCGCTGCGGGGTTTTTAATAGGAGAGGTTGAATTCATGTCTTACCGATAATTATCCGACTACTTTAAATATTACGGTAACCTGTAATATAACTGCTTTGTAAATAGGTAGTCATCATATGAGACCGTTCGACGCCAGCTCGAATATTTATTAACTATAAGACTGCGGCTGCTACTACTTTATTAGTTGTGACACCATGTTCTGTAAACAGGCCTACAGCTACTGATGCATAGCTGTGCGCCTGTGTTCCGGCCGCTCTCACTGTGCTAGTGAGCTCAAAAACATCGCTTTGCCTATACTGACCAGCCCTTCGGCGCGATGAGCCATGTCACCTGAATTACATTTGTTTTCCTGGTGCCTATACAAA
This sequence comes from Magicicada septendecula, assembly GCA_034769895.1. Taxonomy (NCBI): domain Eukaryota; kingdom Metazoa; phylum Arthropoda; class Insecta; order Hemiptera; family Cicadidae; genus Magicicada; species Magicicada septendecula. Next base: position 160,974,568 of record CM068375.1, read on the forward strand.
CTGAATTGGTTTTATGTAATTGTGTTTATGTTTAAAATAAATTAGGCTTCCCATTACAAATTTTTATTCCCTGCTTTTAAAATTTTAAAGCGGGGACTTTTTTGAAATATACTTTGTATGCCATCAAATTAAATAAAATACCTTGTACTTAACTGATTAACCAAATTATATTTATCTGTTAAATCTTTTTTTTTTCGCAGGAAAGAGAACGGAATATTCACCATCTGTGAATGCCTCATTCAATTCTTTGTTATGTTAGGTTTATACAAATCTTTGATATGACTAATTTTTCTAAATTTTAAAACTAGTAATAACTAATGTAATAACTAATAAATATAATATTAATAATAGTAATATTAATAATGATAATAAAATACGATTATTAGTAAAGTAAACAGCAAACAAGAAAAAAATACATACAGCTAAGTATGAGGAAGCAAAAAAATACCTTGCAAAATTTAAAAACCTTTTTTGCGTCCACTGTATAAGATCACTCATCCTGTGGTTGGCAGTCAACGTTTGCAGGAAGGTTAATGATTTACCCCGCGCACATTCCTATTTTGCCGCTCCCGGAGCCAAGCGCTCAGCTATGCGCCGGTAGCTGTACATGTTGTCTGCGACTGTCGTATTCATAATGTGCATGTCTACAGCTGCGAATTTTTATTAAATTTTTCTAAAAATTTAAACATTTGTCCACAAAGATTAAAAAGGCTTCTACGTAGAGGACTCAACAGATGATATACAGAAAAAATAATAGTACACGCGTTTTAAAGAAGACCAAGAATCTGTTGCCACGTTCAGAAAGGCCTATCTGGATAAACGAAAATCGACGGCTGACAGTTATACAATTAAAAAAACATCGGAAAATTGCGCAGCCTTATGTTTTAGAGCTGTTTATCGAAGATCATGGAATGAAACATGCGGCAGCATGATTCCACGGCTTCTGTTACAAGAGGAAAAATAATTCTTAGCAAAGTTATACAAGATTTGCTCGATACCGGCAACAATTCCTCAACAAAATCATAACTGGATATGCGTTTACAATGACCCTGAAAAAAAGCCCACTTTTACAAATTTGGAATAAAATTATGAATAAACAGTCATATGCAATACAGTTTTACACAACAGCTATATATAATTGAAAGTACAGCTCGTTAACGAATGTTCTCGCATGCGTCGAAAGCCCTCTTGTGATTAGATATCGAGTTACAATGAACTTGAACTACCGTTTCCCGTAATACTAAAATTAGTAGAACACTTTTCAGTCAAACCTCATTTATGGAAAACAAACTAGCGCTACTAATTTAAAAACGTTTGTCAGTACTTTGTGTTTATAACGGGGTGGATGGATTGCTTCAAGCCTACTTGGGTACAAAAGGTCAACTTTAACTAATTAATTGCAGATAAGTCGCACACTATCATGTTTAAGCCTACCAGTAGTCAAACGTAAGATTTAGTTTTCAACGTGACAGGTTATAACTTAGCTATATAATTTATGCTAAGTACTATAAATCTTAGTAATAGAGCATTTTCAGTTATTTCTGTTGGCCAATGAACACAGGAAATGTCTCAGAAAACAAAGATAATTAATATAGCTACTTAACTCGTACCTCTCGACTCTAGACAGATGTCTAATTAGGAAATAATATCTATTCTAATGGATACGTACAAATAAACACTAAGAAAAATAATAATTTGTTTTCGAATTGTTGGCAACATTCTGTTCTATTTTGTGTAATTCAGCTGAATTCATTCTGTTTAGAATAAGATAAATGTGTCCCTATGAATGTAAAATGGCAAAAATCGAAATCAAAGGAATAGTAGAAGATGATATACCAGTGATTATTAAGAGTAACCTATATCCACCGTTTAGTATAGATGTAGTGATCAGAGTATTGTGTTATATAAGTAACGGCTATATAAGTGAAACCAGAGGACAGTAGATCAGCGTGGTAGGGACCGCTGCCACATACTCCGTTTCGTTTAACGTAGTGTTGAAAGTTACCATTTGTTAATAATTGCTAGAGTCGAGCAAACGTTAATAGTTTCTACAGCCACATCAATCTTATTTTCAATTATACTGAAGTACTGTTACATTACAAATAGGTCACCGTGTTGACTGCATTATTATTAAGTGCCAACTAAGTTTATTTTTCCTGAAATATTAAGTTATCGTATTCTTCTAAAAATTAATTCCAGTACTTTGCAGAGTTTCAAATTTGACTGAGTAAATTCAAATATTGCCATGATAAAAGTATTTTATTAACTGAATCAACCTGTCTACAGCATCACAGCTGCTGTTAAAATATCGAATAATGATGTTTCAAAGGATATACGGAATACGTTTAATGTTTCTGTATTATTACAATACAATAATCTTTATCACTAATACATGCTATCTTGTAGACAGAGAAAAAATTCCTGAGAATCAAGAATGAATGACTTGCGTAGCTCTGGGAAACATGTAATAAGCGAAAACTAGTTCATGCTACAAGGTGGCAGTTTAATATTCTTACCAATAAACAATTGATAATCAGAGACAGTAGTTACATATTTATAATTGTCCTAGATAAAACTGTTGGCTGAAGAATGATTCTCCAACTATTTGGAATTTCAACGATAGTTTGATTATTACAGTTTGAATCCAGAAAAGAGTTGATATAATGAGTATAAAAAGTAGAGTCGTTATCTAAACAATATCCAGTAGTAGAATAAGCAGGACAGCCTGTGCATGTTGGAGCAATCAGCATTTGTATTTTAAATCATAAATGTTCAAAGCATTATGCTACATTTGGAAGTGTGACAAACCTCAGAAAACATGCTCTGATGCGCCAACAGAAAACCTGTACACATTTTTAAACAGTTAATTAAAAAACGACAGATGTAGACACTGTTATGATTATAGTTCTCAGTACAGTTCAGTTATTGAGAAAAGAAAAACTGAAATTGTTTACGTACGTAGAACTGTGGCTGACAAAGATATATGCTATGTTATTGCAAACCAAATAAAGAAGACTTTTCTTTCGTTATTAATTACAACATTTCTGGTTTTTTTACGAAGATAACAATTTTTAGTAAGTTAATTTTTTATTTTAAAAACTGAGAATTAATTTTTTTACATTTTTTAGATGTTTATTAACATTTTGATAACGAAACGCTAGAAACTAACAGGGAAATAATTTAGAAAACAAACTATAAAAGTATGAGACAATAGTCACGTCTTTTGCAATTGTTAACAGAAAGCAATTTGCTGCATATACCTTGAGAAGCATATAGACTGCTCTAGATTATTTCTACTATTCCAGCGAAGAGTGTTGAGAGAAGTAGCTGCTTATCAAATTTAAAACACATTAAGACTTTTCTCGAAATCACCATCTGTGACCAAAGACTAAGTGATTGAGCAATGTTATCAATTGAAGACAAAACACAATAACATACAACAAGACATACACAATAACAACATACCTCAGTTTAATGAAAGTGGCATTTATTTCTGTACATCAAAGGAAAAAGTCGGGAGAACATAATTTGCAAAATATGCATTTACGCGCAAGTAATTCCAGTGTTCCGTTTAATTTATACTCATTATGCATCCTAAGATTTAAAGAATAATTTTTTCCTCTCTTGATCATTTCTTTACCGCATACCATTGTTTAAAGTTATGCATAGAGATCATTAATGTTTGAAAAATACAGTACGTTTCTTGTCTCTTATAGAAATATTTTATAATTTTTTTAACCTAACTTTTCTGACCCGCAAGACGTTATTAACGTTTGTTGATACTATAATATTGTAATAAAACAAATTTAAATAAGTATAGATGTGTGTTGATGATATACTGTATTGTGGAGTATGTGACTCCGGTGTAATCAAGCCCCTCTGTTTGGACTAGCCAATTTGTAATAATATAAATAAGATTGATGTGTGAATCTGTAAGTTGTAAGGTGTTTAATTGGTGTGGCTCTCGACGTCTTACTGGCCTGAAACACTTCCTTAAGTTTCCCAGCTGGTCGAGTCCCAATGGTAGCAAGACCGGTCGAGTAGCGTAAAGTTGATGAAGAAATATATATGCTCAGCTTCACCGAAAGTTTCAAAACAAAAATTATTGTTTTGAAGAAAATTAAAAAAAAAATTGTTTATAAAAAAAAATAATAAAAAAAAATTTTAATTTTATTAATTAATTAATTAGGATCAATTAATTAATATAGGGCTGTGAAGTTTTAAACAGTGTAATGCTCTTCTGAAAATTTTTATTAAAGTTTTAGTATAATTTAAATAATCTATCACCACTCATAAGACTGTCTGTAAACCAATCGATATTTGTTTACCTTTCTATTTTTTAGGTTATCTTCACTTACGGGTGGTAAAGTCCTTGTAGATTATCAATTAGAATTATATTATTGGTAATTAGTATTATTGAAGAAATAAAGAACTATTAAGTATTGAAAAGTATTAATATTTTATTAAGTAATAGCAATATTGACTCTTATCGATTAGTATCGATTCTCAGGATATCGAAAAAAGTTACAAGTATATGATATAAAAATTATATAGGGTTCTTTAAACAGCCAGTTATTACCAAAGTCAGAGAAATCGGGCTAATATTTAAAAAGTATAACGTTACAATCAAATTAATAGTTATTAATAAACACAGACATTGAATAATAATTTGTAAATATAATAATTGTTTTCACCAAACAGCTGTGATGAACCACGAAGAGGCACTGGAATTGTCAAAGAAAGATGCCTGCCGTCAAGTCGATGAAAATGTTGCTCGTTGCTGCTGCATTCCAAATAATGTATTTTGACGCAATATTTCTGTTCTCGTGTCCGCAAATCTCTTGTTATATGTTGTGTAGTGACTGGTGTAGTGATTCTGGGTTGTATTTAGTGTATCTGTATAATTATTAGTTCAAACACTTTCTCCGATTCCGTCACTAATTTGGTTTAATGTATTATACAGTTTTCTAGTGTTTTATGGTGTTTTTCGGAGTAGATTTATATTGTTCTGTGTTATGGAGTGTTACTTGATCGTTTCTGTTATAATATGATAGTTTCAGAAGTATTTTACAAGTCACTCGCGATTTCACAATAACTCACTATACACTCGCTTTGTATGACGATTATAGGTTAGGTTATTCACGTTTTCAAAGGTATGTCATGTTAACCGTTCAACTACCAATAATTAACTAACTGTTTCCTCCAGTTTCAATTAAACTCTTAGCCCATATAATATTATCCTTAACATTGTTCAAATATTTTTCACATCCTGTATGCACTTTTACATTTTCACTATATGAATGCCTATACTTTGGTTATTTGTCAATTTTATTCACTAGATTTGATTTAAATTAATCTTTCAGTTCATTCTGGTTATTTTCAGATTAAATAATGCCATTTTATAGTGTTTTCTGTCCAAAAAAAAATAGTAATTTCACTTTCAGTTTGGTATACTGTGAAGAGTCAAAACATCAAAATTTACTTCCTGTCATTATATAAATTCAGCCATTTTATCAGTTATATTTAATATTAATAATCCTATATTGTATTAAAAGGTTCCTATTCCCTTATTTTCTGGTAATTAATTGAATTAGTTGTATTCTGAAACATTATTCTGAAATATATGACTCCCATGTCTAAATTTCTGAGTTTAGTCATTTTATTTTTATTTATAATTCTGAATATAATTTATTAAAATCTCTCTAAATGGTATGTGCAATTATATGGCATGATCTCAAGTTTATTTTGTCTAAACCCCTTTTGTTTATTTGCATTTAAATGAGCAATTTCTCTGTTTTGATAAAGTTTGGTTTCCATTCTTTTGGCCTATGATTTTTTAACAATTTTTCTTACACAATAATTTACAAACAATATATGATGTGTGATACCCTCTCTGACTTTTACAAATAGTATTATAAATTAAACATGTTTTTAAATTACACAAAAACAATTAGTATTGGTTACAATACAAACAATAGTTAAAACAGAATAAAGAACATTTTTTTTAAATAAATGGTTGTCTTCAAATCAGACATTTTGCAACAAAATTCCCATTTCCAACATGTAAATATGGTTTACAACAAAGGTTTTGTACTAACATCTTAATTACTCTCTACTATTTATAAGTGGTAACTATTTTTATAGTTCTGATGTTAGTTGTTTCAGACCCAAACAAATGGCCTTATATCTAAAACATTTTTAAACATTCTTGTACTATATACATTAAAACCTTATATCTATATTCTTATTTCTAACTATTATTATAAGTAGGATTCTACAGTTTTTATACAGTCTTTTATACCTTGTCTTTGGGGAATTGTACCCTGTCATTAACAAATAAATAGTATGAACCGTTCAAAAAGCACTATGAAATCTGTTTTTCTTTTTTCATGTAAAACAAAAATGTTATTTTAAACAGATTCATGTCTTATGAACAACATTGTCACAGTACATATTTTAAGTCATTGAAAAATGCATATTTCATTGCATCCAATGTTTGTGATTGCCAAGAATGAAACACAAGGTTCATTTTTTATAATACCCAAAACTATCACTGGTTCACTTTCACTTATATATTATGTTAATGCTAAATGGTCGTATAGTCTTATCAACATAATAAATTGGTTAGCGTTTTTTCAATGGAGACCCGTTCCATGGGCACTATATCATTGTTTCATCTTAGTTCACAGGAAACTTTTACTTTATACACTCCTCTCTCTTAAATTTGTATACATGTGGTTTTTATTTCGTTATACTTTTATTTTTAGATATTTATTTTGGGGATATAGGGATTTGGGTGTCTTTTATAAGAGCATGACGTCTTCTTCAGGATGCTGCCCTCTTCTTCTTTCTTCAGTCTTCTTTTCTCCTGCCTTCTGGGACTGGTATCTTCTTCATCTTCTTCTTGTTGCCATCAGGTTTCTTGGGATCTTCTCCATCTTCTTCTTTAATTCAGAAATACACAACCTGTATTGGTTGATCTTGGCTTATTTTAGGGTTTCTCTTCTATTTATTCTTCCACGTTGTGGGTTTGGTCATATTGTGTACTGCTTTGTTATTTACTTTTTTACCTTCCTGGGTTATACCTTGAAAACCTTTGGTTATGAGACTGGTTTTGGATGACTCATCACTAGTAACTCCTTTTATTTTAACTTGTATTTTCTTTATAATAATGATTTCTTTCCACAGTTGCTATGAATTAATCTATTTATATTAAACTTAATGCTTTCTTCCAAATTTAAATATTATAACTTCATTATTCTAATGATCAATTGCCATTCAATATTATGCTTATATCTGTCACGCTACAGATTGCTCTCCTCCAGAAGTAATTATTTCAGACATGTTTATGGATGAAATAATTTCTTATGATAATTTCATCATTTCTTATAATTCATTTTCTTCTCCATTTTATATCGACTTTTTTATAATTAGAGTTTAATTAATTTTATATATATAATTATTTGTTTTACTACTGATCCTTTTCGGATAGTTAGTGTCTTCTGAGATATATTATTATTGTAATACATTTTCTTTCTATATCAACTTCGTGTTGTATCCTTGGGATATTAATTCCCTAACATTCCCTATCACGTGGGCTGGGGCAGATCAGAGGGGCACTGTACGCTACTTCTCTGCTGGCCATACACCACTTCTATAAATTGAGTACAGGGGCATATCCATCCCTGCTCAAAAACATAATGCTGCTGGAATTATCTTCAGTCAGTCATCGAATAAATAAATAAAAAGTAGTCTCATTTTCGACTAATAAAAATATCTTTGGATTCTCCACTTCGTAGTCTCTCAGATTATCTCACATTTTCTATCTTAATAAATCTTCATAATCATTATTATACTCATTACATATATATTTTTTCAAACTCTTAACTTGTCTGATATATTTAATTTAATTATGGTTGAAAACCTTTCTTTTAATAATTCTGGTTACTGTTTACAGTGTAACTCTCTTTCTTCTTCATCTGAATTCTCTTTATACTTTCTTCTGGTTATTCATAGTATTAGCATGGTCTTTATATATAGTCTTTCTTATTCATTATTTGAATGGTCTTAATATATTATATTTAATTTTTTAACATTGTATCTTTACATTAGATATACAGATTGTTCTATTGATCATTTTATTTAAACATTTTGGTTCTTTCATTTCTCTTAGAAAGTTATTAATCCGCCTTCGCATTCATTAACATTAATTCATTTATATCATATTTCATGTGGTATTTCTTCTCTTTGCATTTCATATAGGTCTTATTATTATCATTGGTTCAAAATCATCTTCTCCATATGTTTGGTATGAGTTGTTCTTCTTTGCTCTTAATTAACTGTTTTCATTATCGTTTCATAGGTAATTAGTCTCTTTGCTTCCAAATTTTTTCTTCTCTTGCATATTACATTCTTCTTTGTTATTCTTCTCTACTCCTTCAAATGCTATTGTGAATGTCTAGCATTTATTCTGGATTAACGTTAATTCTCTTTTCTGAATTAATCACTTTATTTTCTTCTCAATTCAATCATAATTGACACATAATTATTTTTTGGAACTTGGTTAGTTTTAATGTAAAATTCAAACTATTCCTTTTATTTTAATTGAAAAATATTTCTCATAAATCCTTGTAATATGTTGATCTTATCTTGTTTCAAAGTTCTGACGTTCTATCAACATTCAAATTCTGTTTAATTCATTTATTCCCAGAATTGTTTCATTCAGAATTGTTTATAGTAGTGTGATTTTACTATTATTTCTGAAAGTTTTGGTATTTCTCCAAATTCAAATTCTTCTTAATTATTTACCATAAAGTTTTTCTCATAAACTTAGTTATAGTAAGCTGTGCTTGCTTAATTTTAATTTTTTGTTTTTTAAAATTAAGTTCCAAATTCTCTCTTTCTCTTTCTTCCATAAAGTTTTGTTCTAAATTATCAGGTGGTAGTAAGATGTACTTACATTATTTTTAAATTTTTATAAATAAATTCAAAATTCCTTTCTTCTTAATTCTTTCATAAAGTTTGTTCAAAATTATCAGTGGTAGTAAGATGTTCTTACTAAATTTTAAATTTTTATAATTATATTTCAATTCAAAAGTCTTTCTTTTTCTTTCTTCCATAAAGTTTGTTCCAAAATTATTAGGTTGTAGTAAGATGTACTTACATATTTTAGAATTTTTTCAAAATATAAATTCTAAATTCCTTCTTCTTATAATTCTCCAAAATGTTCTTTTCAAAATATTAGGTTGTAAGATGTACTTACATTATTTTTAAATTTTTTAAAATAAATTAAATTCTAAAACTCACAACTCATTCTTCATAATATTTCTTCATAGAAGCTTGATTGTACACTCCTTTGATTTTTCCTGAAACGATTTCCTTCAACTCATATGTATTGTTATGCTTATTATTTACCACAACATATGGGGTTATATTGTACTCTACACTGGCCCATTTTACTTATACTTTTGTAAGTTGATCTCCACTTTTTCTTTTCTTATAAATTTTCTTTTCTTTTATATACCCAGGAAGATGGACGATTTTCTTTATGTCGTTCCATTGCTCATATTCTTATTTGTCATGTTCATTTTCTTACATAGTCTTCACTCATAAAACCCAGTTTTGTTTCTATGTTTATTATTCGTATCATTTCCTTTCAATGATATTTATTTCGTCTCCTTCAACATTGTTTTTCGCCGTAGTCGGTTATCATGATCCGTCCCTTTTCTTGATGTCGTGTGGTATTTGTGTCAACCAGGGTCCATCATCTCAGTTGCTCTTATAAAATTTACCTTAGGGCGCGACACTCGGTTATTATTACTGTTATTATTTTTATTACTAAATTTATCATGATAGTCTTTTCGGTTAGGTTGGTAAGGTTTGTCATCATTATTGTTGGGATATGGATTTCTCTGACTGTATGGAATATTATTATGTTGGTATAAATTGTTTCTATTGTATGGATAGGGGTTGTTATCCCTAACGCCGTTAGAATTACCGATACACTGGTTATTACACGGCGGGTTGTTAGGGCCGTCGTAATTACTGGGTTGGTTCCCTCTATCATCATATTGTATACACCAATACTTTTCTGGTCCATGTTTTGTGTTACTTGACAAATATCTGTGAGGATCTTCATCTGGGTTATCACTTATTATTTGTTTATCTGAAACACCATAAGCTGGTTTACCATCACATATCCACTCTGAAGGAATATATTTTAGTCTAACCGTACCCTGGAACTGTCCTGGATGGCACGTTAATGGAATACATTCTGGTGATTCATCTGTGTCATCATTACAGTCTGGTACGATATCACATTTCCATCTTTCTGTAATACACTGTCCAGTCCTGCGCTGAAATTGATCTTGTCCACATGTCGTATTCTGTTTACCTCTGGTCCTTTCCCATTGGTACACTACTGTCTTGTGGTAAATTATTTTGGAAATTACTTCGATTCTCCTTCTATAATTCCTGGAATTCATGATGTCTTTGTCATAGGTAATTGGGATATTATTGCCATCAATCAACCCATGTTTCATCATCTCCAACTCTTCCTTAGTTTTTATCAAATTTCTTGGATACATTCTCCTTTTCCTTGGTTTAATATCTTCCTGGTTTCGGTTAGTTTCAATTTCAGGTACTACCATTACTAGTTCCTGCGTTTTGTCATTTATTACTTCTTCTGGTTCTGGTTGACTATCTTCCTGCGTTTTATCATTTAGTACTTCTTCTGGTTCTGGTTGGCTATCATTTTTTATTTCTTCGGTCTTCTCCTTTCTTAATTCTTCCTTTTTTAATCTGTCCTCTCTTCTTTCTTTAATCCATTTTTGATGCTCCTCTCCCCTTTTTAATCTGTTCTCTCTTATCTCCTGATTTACCTCCCTTAACTCTTCTCTTAGAATTTGATTGTCCTCTCTCAATTCTTCCAGCTTCTCCCCCATTTTCTCTTCCAACTTCCTGTTATCTTCTTTCAACTCTTCCTTCAATTGTCGGTTGTTCTTCTCTATCTTCTTCCTGGTTTCATCGATTTTCTGATTAGTATTTTCAATTTTATTAATCAATTCTTCTTTGGTCGACTTGAATTCTTCCTTGAACAATTGGTTGTCTTCCTTCAATTCTTCTAACTTCTTCCCCATCTCTTCTTCCAACTTCCTGTTGTTTTCTTCCATCTTCTCTTCCATCTTCTTGCTGTTTTCTTCCATCTTCTCTTCCATCTTCTTATTGGTTTCATCAATCTTCTTACCCAGGGACTGGTTGTCTTCCTTCAATACTTCCATGTTCTTGTTCATCCCAGTCAATACTTCTTTTGTGGATTGGTTATCCTTCTTCAATTCTTCTAACTTTTCTCCCATCCTCTCTTCCAGCTTCTTATTTGTTGTTTCGATCTTATTTCCTAAATCCTCTTTCAAGGACTGGCTATCTTCTTTCCTTTCCTTATTACTTTCGTCCATTTTCTTACTCATTCCTTTCATGCTCTTATTCATTTCCATCATCATCCTGAACATTTGTTGTATTGTCATATCCTCTGTTTCCTTCTCCGGCGCATTGATTTCCACTGTTTGTGTAGGCATTTCGGGTTGTTCGTCTGGTTGTTCAGTTTGTTTGGACAACACCGGCGGCAATGATTCTCCCACCTCTACTGGCGTCGCCTCTTTATTGTCCATTTCTATTTCTAATTCTTTTTCGGCCTCCGCCGCCCGTTTCTTAGATGTTGCACGTCGTTGCATTTTCCCTTGAAATTCTCTGGCTTTGTAGCTGTTGCCTAGCTCCAACTAGTGATTGGGCAGAATGTATTGGCCTTCCAATCGCTAATTAAAGCCCCTAAAGTTGTGCGCCAATTTGTAATAAAACAAATTTAAATAAGTATAGATGTGTGTTGATGATATACTGTATTGTGGAGTATGTGACTCCGGTGTAATCAAGCCCCTCTGTTTGGACTAGCCAATTTGTAATAATATAAATAAGATTGATGTGTGAATCTGTAAGTTGTAAGGTGTTTAATTGGTGTGGCTCTCGACGTCTTACTGGCCTGAAACACTTCCTTAAGTTTCCCAGCTGGTCGAGTCCCAATGGTAGCAAGACCGGTCGAGTAGCGTAAAGTTGATGAAGAAATATATATGCTCAGCTTCACCGAAAGTTTCAAAACAAAAATTATTGTTTTGAAGAAAATTTAAAAAAAAATTGTTTATAAAAAAAAATAATAAAAAAAAATTTTAATTTTATTAATTAATTAATTAGGATCAATTAATTAATATAGGGCTGTGAAGTTTTAAACAGTGTAATGCTCTTCTGAAAATTTTTATTAAAGTTTTAGTATAATTTAAATAATCTATCACCACTCATAAGACTGTCTGTAAACCAATCGATATTTGTTTACCTTTCTATTTTTTAGGTTATCTTCACTTACGGGTGGTAAAGTCCTTGTAGATTATCAATTAGAATTATATTATTGGTAATTAGTATTATTGAAGAAATAAAGAACTATTAAGTATTGAAAAGTATTAATATTTTATTAAGTAATAGCAATATTGACTCTTATCGATTAGTATCGATTCTCAGGATATCGAAAAAAGTTACAAGTATATGATATAAAAATTATATAGGGTTCTTTAAACAGCCAGTTATTACCAAAGTCAGAGAAATCGGGCTAATATTTAAAAAGTATAACGTTACAATCAAATTAATAGTTATTAATAAACACAGACATTGAATAATAATTTGTAAATATAATAATTGTTTTCACCAAACAGCTGTGATGAACCACGAAGAGGCACTGGAATTGTCAAAGAAAGATGGCTGCCGTCAAGTCGATGAAAATGTTGCTCGTTGCTGCTGCATTCCAAATAATGTATTTTGACGCAATATTTCTGTTCTCGTGTCCGCAAATCTCTTGTTATATGTTGTGTAGTGACTGGTGTAGTGATTCTGGGTTGTATTTAGTGTATCTGTATAATTATTAGTTCAAACACTTTCTCCGATTCCGTCACTAATTTGGTTTAATGTATTATACAGTTTTCTAGTGTTTTATGGTGTTTTTCGGAGTAGATTTATATTGTTCTGTGTTATGGAGTGTTACTTGATCGTTTCTGTTATAATATGATAGTTTCAGAAGTATTTACAAGTCACTCGCGATTTCACAATAACTCACTATACACTCGCTTTGTATGACGATTATAGGTTAGGTTATTCACGTTTTCAAAGGTATGTCATGTTAACCGTTCAACTACCAATAATTAACTAACTGTTTCCTCCAGTTTCAATTAAACTCTTAGCCCATATAATATTATCCTTAACATTGTTCAAATATTTTTCACATCCTGTATGCACTTTTACATTTTCACTATATGAATGCCTATACTTTGGTTATTTGTCAATTTTATTCACTAGATTTGATTTAAATTAATCTTTCAGTTCATTCTGGTTATTTTCAGATTAAACAATGCCATTTTGTAGTGTTTTCTGTCCAAAAAAAAATAGTAATTTCACTTTCAGTTTGGTATACTGTGAAGAGTCAAAACATCAAAATTTACTTCCTGTCATTATATAAATTCAGCCATTTTATCAGTTATATTTAATATTAATAATCCTATATTGTATTAAAAGGTTCCTATTCCCTTATTTTCTGGTAATTAATTGAATTAGTTGTATTCTGAAACATTATTCTGAAATATATGACTCCCATGTCTAAATTTCTGAGTTTAGTCATTTTATTTTTATTTATAATTCTGAATATAATTTATTAAAATCTCTCTAAATGGTATGTGCAATTATATGGCATGATCTCAAGTTTATTTTGTCTAAACCCCTTTTGTTTATTTGCATTTAAATGAGCAATTTCTCTGTTTTGATGAAGTTTGGTTTCCATTCTTTTGGCCTATGATTTTTTAACAATTTTTCTTACACAATAATTTACAAACAATATATGATGTGTGATACCCTCTCTGACTTTTACAAATAGTATTATAAATTAAACATGTTTTTAAATTACACAAAAACAATTAGTATTGGTTACAATACAAACAATAGTTAAAACAGAATAAAGAACATTTTTTTTAAATAAATGGTTGTCTTCAAATCAGACATTTTGCAACAAAATTCCCATTTCCAACATGTAAATATGGTTTACAACAAAGGTTTTGTACTAACATCTTAATTACTCTCTACTATTTATAAGTGGTAACTATTTTTATAGTTCTGATGTTAGTTGTTTCAGACCCAAACAAATGGCCTTATATCTAAAACATTTTTAAACATTCTTGTACTATATACATTAAAACCTTATATCTATATTCTTATTTCTAACTATTATTATAAGTAGGATTCTACAGTTTTTATACAGTCTTTTATACCTTGTCTTTGGGGAATTGTACCCTGTCATTAACAAATAAATAGTATGAACCGTTCAAAAAGCACTATGAAATCTGTTTTTCTTTTTTCATGTAAAACAAAAATGTTATTTTAAACAGATTCATGTCTTATGAACAACATTGTCACAGTACATATTTTAAGTCATTGAAAAATGCATATTTCATTGCATCCAATGTTTGTGATTGCCAAGAATGAAACACAAGGTTCATTTTTTATAATACCCAAAACTATCACTGGTTCACTTTCACTTATATATTATGTTAATGCTAAATGGTCGTATAGTCTTATCAACATAATAAATTGGTTAGCGTTTTTTCAATGGAGACCCGTTCCATGGGCACTATATCATTGTTTCATCTTAGTTCACAGGAAACTTTTACTTTATACACTCCTCTCTCTTAAATTTGTATACATGTGGTTTTTATTTCGTTATACTTTTATTTTTAGATATTTATTTTGGGGATATAGGGATTTGGGTGTCTTTTATAAGAGCATGACGTCTTCTTCAGGATGCTGCCCTCTTCTTCTTTCTTCAGTCTTCTTTTCTCCTGCCTTCTGGGACTGGTATCTTCTTCATCTTCTTCTTGTTGCCATCAGGTTTCTTGGGATCTTCTCCATCTTCTTCTTTAATTCAGAAATACACAACCTGTATTGGTTGATCTTGGCTTATTTTAGGGTTTCTCTTCTATTTATTCTTCCTCGTTGTGGGTTTGGTCATATTGTGTACTGCTTTGTTATTTACTTTTTTACCTTCCTGGGTTATACCTTGAAAACCTTTGGTTATGAGACTGGTTTTGGATGACTCATCACTAGTAACTCCTTTTATTTTAACTTGTATTTTCTTTATAATAATGATTTCTTTCCACAGTTGCTATGAATTAATCTATTTATATTAAACTTAATGCTTTCTTCCAAATTTAAATATTATAACTTCATTATTCTAATGATCAATTGCCATTCAATATTATGCTTATATCTGTCACGCTACAATATTACTCTAATAGATATGGAACGTTTACAACTTAAATTTTTATTACATTTGTTACCAAAAATTTAGTGACGCTTAATATCTCTGTTCGAATGCAGTATTGTCTGTACACAAACACAGGAAATAAATTTAGTAGACAGAAAAGACGAATAATTAATTTGCTTCAAACAAAGAATTTGTTTTACGTTGCACCAACGCAAGAAGAAATTTATCGTGTTGTAGTATGTCGAATTCCAATCAAACTAATATTATTTATGTGCGAGGAAAATTGCATTATTAATTGCAATGCTCAGAATTTGGATTTCAATTATATCTGGGTTTCGGTTTTTAAATGCTGCGTACTAAATACGTTACTACATATTACTCCATATATTACTACTATATACTCTACTTTTATTATCATGTTATTAACACATACATTTAATTATAATGTCCCATATGTCGTAAATAGTCATTATATGTGTATTAATTAATTCTGTATGTGTACAGATCCTATTGACAATGAGGTTGTATTGAAACATTGACACAAATGTTTTAAACTGTGCCTAGTTACTGACCAACCTTCACCGCTTATTGCTAAACATAATTCCTAACTCTGTTTACATCGCTCCATAAATGTTAAAATCTCATTACTCGAATGTTCAGCCGTTTCACCTCTCCAAACTAGGTGATCGCTTTTCTAGTTTACATGTCGTTGACTATGTTCAGTTTTTATTTATAGTTACAATTTGTTTGTGACGCCCCCAAATTTGAAACTTTATACCTTCATCTTAGAAAGATACTTCGGTCTGTTAAGCGTATTTCGTATGTTTTTAGTCATCTGCTATTTTTCAGCTTTATTCGTCCCGGCAATCTCTTGGATACTGATACTATATCTAAAAATAAGAAAAAAATTCATATAAACATAGGTCCGAAAATGGTTCGTTGTCGAGTTATGACTCGCGAACCAGTTCGCCCTGATTTCTGCTCCCACGGTAAAATAACGCCATACTAAAATTCTTGGGGTAAGAAATGAAGGGTAAATTTGGTTGCTTAATATGGTTTTTGATCTAAAAAATTCAATAAAAGGGGTTCCAGAGCTCTATCTCAATTAGTTTGTAAGAAAACTGTATTAAACACAAAACATTGGAGTCGAAAGACTCACGTTTTTAGATTTGCCATAAAATAACTTCGTCAATTCGCCAATCAACAAATTATTTACATCAATTTTCTCATAATCAAATTTTCTACAAAGTTAGTTAGAAATTTTTATTTGTTAGTTGGCGAGTTATTTTATCACAAATCTAATAAAATGTGTTTTTCGACTACAATCTTTTGTGTTTAACACAGTTTTTCTTAAGAAAGTATTTAAAATAGAGCTTTGTGACCTCCTTTATTCAATTTATCAAATCAAAAACCATAAGAAACTCCCAAATATACATTGCAATCGAATTCAACTTGCATTTGTGACTTATCAAAATTCAATAGACGGACTTTCGCTTTTACCGAAATACTTGAAAAAATAACGTTTCGGCTCTCCAAACAATTATTAGCCGTGTTCTGGCCAATACAACTTAAAATAATAAAACCCAAATATAATAGTATACACTTTATAACATTAACGATAACGAGTACATTTTTTAAAAAATATTCACATAATGTACTATAAGATACTATAACTGAATCTTCTGAATAAACAATTACTTACCAGCCAAATTCGTATTAAAGAGCACACCATACCACACACATACAAACTCACTGCACAATATACACACACACCGGTACTGCACATAGGTTAACTGAACAATTTCAACACAACACACTGAGGCACATTCTCTTATAACCCCATACATTTAGTTCTTTAATTTATTAACAAATATTACCACTACATAGGTCTTTATTTTGTGTATATTGTGGTGCAAGTCTCATGTCAGAAATTTTATTTACAAAAAGTTATTTAATTTAGTCTGTTTTTGTTGTTATTCCGTAACAAAGTTGTTCATACCCGCAGACGCACACTCACATATGCCTACGCATATGTTTGCACTACGTCATAATAATAATTATTTTTTTTTACTGTCAACGATTATCTTAAATTAACAATTTTGACATTCGTGTTATAGTCTATTATACAATGCCTGACCATGCAGTCTTTACTTAAACAAATTCTCATTGCAACATGCTGTCATACGCTAAGAGTTAAATTAATACTTTACATGCAAATTTTCACCTATTTCAATATATATGTATGTGTGTGTGTTTCAGATATACTATGTAACTAATCCGTGAAAATAATGCAGATACTTCTACGATTTCACAGCTTTCCCTGGTCAAATACAAGTTTAATCGCCTTAGACTAAACTTGATGACATATATGTCGTGAATAACTTAACTGATAAGCCATACAAAAATTTCACAGCAGTTAACTAAATTCAAACTGAAATAAAAGCAAATAAACGTTAATACATTGTAAATCGTTCAATGTAATTACGTGTTGGAAATATGTCTGTCTGCAAATTTTGACTCAAGTTTTACCTGTGTGAGACACGTCTTCCTAAACCTGGATATGAGAAATGTGACACATTTCTAAAACGTTATTTATTCTTTAGTTTAACATGACAATAAGCAAACAGAAGACTTTGAATTTATTCTTTACCAAATTGAACACGTAAAGAGTGAATAATGTTAACTTCCGAACAAGCAAGTCACATTATCATTATATTCTGTACAGAGTGGTGTAATTGTGAGCACTATATTAAGGTCTTACTGAGGCAATTTACTGAGGAAATTGTTTTAAATTGGGTACTAGTTGGAAATTGATCAACTCAACAACTTGAGTTAATCAGATTAAATATAAGTCTACTTTAAATCTCTCTTGTTTTCGGGGCTAAATACCGACACTAGACTGGAGTAACTCACCTCTTATTAATAGCAGCTGGAACATTGCCAACACAAGAGTTGCCAAAAACTTCTATTTAGTGTGTTGGGTACCATTACCACCAGAAACCACAAGTAAAATATAAAAGCCTTTTGTTATATGACAACCATATGTGGTTTGCTCAAGTTACAGAAACGTAAGGGATGTTTTTGAATGGACGAGAGAGAAGCCTAAATCAATTCTTTTGTTCCTTCGATGTTACAATACAAATATTTTTGGAAAATAAACAAACCTTCTGTAAAGTGAGATTCCGTATTTCTCAAAGCATAAGCCTACTTTGTAATGTAAACAACAAAATCGATAAAACTCCTAGTGTAGATGCTTTGTAAGGTAAACAACAAAATCGATAAAACTATTTTATTCCCGACAAGTCCGACTCATGTTTTATTCTAATATTTTTCAGTATTTTCCTAGACGTTTTGCCGCTATTGAATATAAGAGTAAACATTTAACGCAAGTTGATCATTAGCATATAATGTAAATACTAACTGAATAATAGAAGCTGTTGGTAACTAATTATTTTAAAGTTCTGTATAGCAATAATGCAATAAAATATTTACTTTAAAGCCATTTGCTTACAAAATTTGACAACTTAGAAATTTAAAGTATGGAATATATAGAAATACATTTTTATTATAATTTATTGTAAAACTTTAGAATTATTATTTATAAGACAAATTTAAAATTAATTTTACTAGCTACAATATTGGAGAAAATGGAAAGTATCAAAATAATTTGTTCAAATTTATATAAATGCTGTAGCATATAAAAGTCACTTTGTGCAGTTTTCCATGCTTCCGTTTTTAACAAACAGATTTCTCTAAAACACATGTCTTTTTCAATGCCTGATGCATAATGGATCACTATTTGCTTCGAAGAAGAAGTTTCAGTATCAACAATAAATCCGGTGTTTTTATTTTGCTTAATTTATGCTTGCCCAGAAATATTTTAAGCTATGTGTTATTAACAAGTATTTCAATAATTAATAACAAATCGTATTTTCGTCTGCAGTGGTCAGTCCACTCGTTTTATGTGTTAGTTTTTATTTAAAAATATTATTTAAGTAACATTGACATGCCTGAAATTGTTAAGCTTTACCTTTCAAATGAAAAGTAGGGCTCCAGAAAACTGAGAACAAATGTTGTATGTATTCACTATAGAGAGGGAGACGAGTATCAAAAAATATGGAACAACATGTCGCCTAGTGTAGATATCTTACTAAGTCTAGGAATATGCTGCATATACGAAATTCTCATATGTGTTTACTTCATTTTGTATTACATATTTTCTGCAGAAATTTCTTCCCGTAAATGGTTGAATTATTTCACGTTCATGTCCAGATACAAAGATTTCTTTTTCATCCGGCATTTGCGGCATTTGCGGCATTTGCAACAGTAAAATATTTAAGCTATATTTTATTACAAGTTGCAATTTATTTAACATGGTAAAATTAAATGTACCTTACTGAAGTTAATCGGCATCTCTTTTCTGTATACAGTGGTAAAGATTAATTCGCATCATTCAGTTGATCGTTTTTCTGTGTTCCATATTTTAAAATATATTAAATACGTTATTTAAGTTAGCATAATACTATTGGTCTAAAGGTTTTGGTTGTAATCCTGTCAACTGTCGGAGTTTTGAATCTTTCATTTCTGATCTTATTACGGTTTGCTCCTTTTGCTGGACAGTTGTTTTGCGACTTCCTGTAATATTCTTTGGTTACTCGGTTACAGAAAATATGTACTGGTTACTAGTAAAATCCTTGCGCATTTTACAAAGTTTACTTATCGATTTTAATACCTTGTTTTATGGTCTGACAGAATACCTTGCGTTTCTGTAAATGTTTAGAGTGTGTTATGTTAGACATGTTGCCGCATCCTTCCACATACACACTCTTGGTGCCGCATTTTTTGCATCTCCGAGTATGAATTCTATTTACAAATTTCTTTGTTCCTAATATTTTGTCTAAAGAAAATGTGCGGGTTTTAATTTTCCTCCCGTGTTATTTACTTTTAATTTCACGTCATACAAAATGTTTAATGTTTTAATACAGAATCTTGTAGCTACTATCATCGAGGTTTAATAAGCGTCTCCAAAGCATGGTGGCTCATGAAATTATCAAAAAATTTGAATCACTCTAGCAATTACCTGTGGTTTTGAATTACTGCATACTGCGATTTTTACACAATTAGTATATAAAAATAGTTTGACGAGGTTTGAGGTCTTATCTATATTTGCCTTAAATTTTTAATTCCTTAAAGTTTCCTGTCTGCTTCTAATCAGAAGTGATGTCAGACTAACTTTCCATTCTCCTAAAATAACCTTCTAGATGTGTATTTTTCAGAATAAATTTTCCATTTTCAGAACTGCAAATGAATTTTAAAGGGGATTCTCTTTAAAAGTTCATAAAAATATCAAAATATTTAATTTTTGTTTTTCGTATAAATTACTTTCAACGTTGTTATATATTGAAAAAAACAACAGAAATCAATAAATTAATGTAGTATAATTCTAAAACCTTATATAAATAAAAGGATAGGTGCTTTAGTTTAGGTTAGAGAAAAAAAACTGTATTCACTTCAAAGGAAATAAGAAACTAGTTCCTATAAAGATGAATATGAGCATACCACTGGAGTTGTAAAGACCTTACCCACATTTTAAGAAGCTGTTAGTGTATATTCTGGGTGAGTGCAAAGTTTGCTTGTAAAAATTTGACAAGAGGAGATTAGGGGTTGCCAAAACATAGACGCGTTAAAAATATGAAACTCACAGGGCAAAGATAAAAGTTTCTCAGCTGCAAGAGGAAGAGAAAAAAGAGCAAAATAAACTGTATTATGAAACAAGGGAATTTTAAAATATGAATTGGAAAATGTAGTATTAATTTAGTATGTATATGTTGTAGAGATAGTGATTTCCGGTTGACATATTCATACAACGTATGATGTAGTAATTTTTGAAAAACTTTTTATTATATATCGATGCAATCAATAACTACAAATATTTAGTTGTATGTGATAAATAAAAAAACCGATCAGAAAGTGTTAAACAAATTTAGTTTTTGTTACGAAATTCAAGTGACAACGTTGAAAGCCATTTTTCAAAGATTAGATTTTTCAAATTTTAAAGATAAATTTGATATAAGGTTTTTAAGAGTATTTAAGATAGAGCCTTGAGACTTTCCATATATTTTTACCACTCAATAATGAATGCTTGAAATATCTCCTTAATTGCCTATAATAATTTAGTGTAGTCCCTGATTTCTAATAATATACAATGGGTTCAGGCTAAATGTTTACTATTCAGTCTTTATAACGTTTAAATAACACATAATTTCACCATTTCACCTCTATGAGCACGTTAATATGTATATACAATATAATATACAACACACACACACACACACACATACACAATAGATTTGTATTGTCTTATAGGCATTATGGATTATAGAGCAAAAATTCAAGTATATATTTAATGGAAGGAAATATGTTAGCTTGTTAGCATTCCTGATTTATACTTTTAAGAATTTTACTGTTAGGAATACGTAAAATGTATAGCAGTCTTATCAATATTTGTCGCTTCCATATGGGGAATTAACACACAGTGATTAATTTTACACGTTAGCAGCACTATTCACTTTTATTTGGTAAAACAAGAAAGAAAATATTTTTTGTGTTTGTTGGTAACAATGTTATTGCCAAAGCTTTAACAATGTTCTTTATAAATTTTAATTACCGTCAAAATTGTTACCTTCTACATTTGTTACGTAAGGTATTTAAATAAAACCAAGAAACAGGCGGACAGGAACAGGCGGACAAACCAGAGGTGGGTTCATATTATTTTATGAAATGTCTCCGTTACATCTTACAGAAAAATATCTGTAAAACTAGTGAAATACCGTACTGTTTCATAAAACTTGGCATCATTAAAAGGAAAAACGAGAATCTTTGAAAGTGGGTCACTTCATTCAGAATATCTGACTTTATACAAACGTTTGTTTGAACTTACAAAAAAGTACAATACGTCCCTAGTAAGTAAATTAAAAGTAAATTGCTCTAGTGGTTAAACTTTAATACCAAACCCATTTGCAACGAAAAATGTTTCCAGCGAAGCAACATCTACAGAAGATTTCTCATCCTCTGTAACAGTATATTTATAAAATGATCTCCTTTTTTTTTCAAATAATATTATGACTATTTTTTAGTCACGAAGTTTGTTGACTTTATTTTTTCATTCACTTAATTTGTTTAATACCGTATTGTTCCGTATGTCTCTTATATTCTTATACGTGTATGTACAAATAAATTTTTAAATTTAATAATATGTACCTACGCAATGTAAATTTGTTAGGGATATGTGTGTATCTGTGTGTGCGCACGCGCGTCTGTGTACACACGGTGTGTGTGTGTGCGTGTGTCTATGAATATACAGTGACATTGGCACATAAAATTTAAAAAAATTAGGTTAGGTCAAGTAGCACAAAGTGTTCAAATGCGCTATGATGATGTGGTTGCTAAAACAATTAGAAAGGTCCTCACACAAAAACGTTCATATTATATTGACTATGCAAAAATCAAAAAATCTAAGAGCAATTGGAAACATTCAATATCTTTTATGATTTACAACAAACACTGTCAACTCAGTCTTTGAGGTAGTTGATGATAACATCTGAAGAGGCAATCTTATCATAAATAATAAGCCGAGTTAATTTTTGCATAATAAGAAAACTCTGAAAATTCTCTAAAACAGTCATAGTTTAAATAATAAATATTTTCAAAAGATTAAAGATATGACTCTCTAGATGGGAAACCCAAGAGATTAGAAAGTAGTGAGAGCTATACGTAAAACAGGGTAAAAATGTAGCTAAGCAGTTGGTACCAATGGAGACAAAGGTATGGAAATTAATATGAAGATATGTGAGAGTCGAGTCGTCATTTTAATAAATGTCATGCACATATATACGTACAATTGAAGCATAAAGACATTCAAACCCATAAGTAGGTTCAACCTATATCAAGTCTATTTTATAGATCATGGATTACCTCATGAAGTAACAGAATATTATAGGGTGCCACAACACTTGTACTTTACAAGCAAACAATATATACACGTTTGACTTCTGATTCAGATCATTGTTTGGTCAAAAAAAATTAGGGCTCCCTTAGACACCTAAGGAAAATTATATGACTTAAACAATGAAAGTGAGAAACAAAATTAACTGCCAAATTCATATATTAGTATAGTTTCTAGTTGATAAACGCTAATCACGACTTTTTACGCTTTTTACGACCGAAACTCAATATCAACTAGAAACCGTAAATAATATTTTCAATAAATAATATTTTTATTTATATTAGTATATGTAAAGTGGAGGTTTTATTTATAACAGATCAGAAACAGGTTATAAGAAGTGTATGAAGATGTAACATACATCACAAAATTAATTACTTATATTGTTTCTATAGTTCATCTGTGAGTCGAGGAAAGTCTAAAGAAAAGTCAAGAGATGGACAGATATACAATTGCTTGCTTAGCCGAAATGACAAAGTCTAGAATATGATCATCACAAGTGTATGAAGTAAACATAGTTTATTGAAATATATATTACAGTCATTAGCCATTATTCAAATAATCAATACAGGCAGCCTTTACATGATAAAAAATTCTGAAGTGATTTGTTCGAGCTTATTGAGATTTTGCAGAATTGTGACATTAGAGTAATGTAAATCTGGTTGAATAAAATTCTAGTAACAACACTCTTCAACCAATAAATACTGTAAAACGTCACTGTTATTGATTCCATGTGACCAGAGAAATTTGCTTACAGGCCGGGTTCAAAATTAGTACTTGATTTTAAGCTATTTGCTAGTTATAAAAAAAATAAAGAAATTAACAAAGTTTATATAACAAAGAGCCAAAATAATGATTAGCAACCAAGTAATTGAGCAAGTCTCTCACTGTATGATATAGAGTATGATATATCATATGCGAATGATGGTCATAGACAATAAACTACATAAACTTCAAATTATGTCCGGCACCATAAAAAGAACACTAAAAACAAGACGCAGAGAGATACTCAGCTCAGGTTTTACAAGGTAATGGCTGTTTCTTTGCTTTTTTTATGGAAGCGTAACATAGATAGTGAGAAACAGAGATAAACGCGTCATACAAGCAGCAGAGATGAAATTTCCAAGATCGGTGAAAGGTTGGCCTAAACAAGATCGATTTAGAACTGGAGAGATTAGAGACGGGTTAGAAATAGACCACGTAAATGAGAAAATAGAGGTTTCATAGAAGAAATTGGGACGACCATCTAGATTGTATGGATGATAGAAAACTAACAAAAGCAGCAAGTAGATACATACCACCTGGAAGGAGTAGGGAGTAGGAAGGAGTACATAAAGTAGGGAGACGAAAGAAAGGCGGGAGTAAATCCTATGGAGCGGGGACCGATCATCAAGGCTTAATCGTTGTTGGGAAAGAAGAAGAAGAAGAAATTGTGTAATTGTATTTTCAAACACAACAACCTTAATCTACAACTCAGTCCTTTCTACTGAAGTATAAAATCAAAGGAATAAATAGTCGTCATTCTCGGACCTATTAATTTGTCTTGAACAAAGAAAATTAGTTGAAAACCAGTGTATACACCTTTCTCTGTGTATAAAATTGATCGTTCCATTTACAAGACGTGACGTCAGAGACTGTCAATTCTGGCATTGACAAATAACTCGACGATTGAAGAATTTTTAATAAAAATATGTCTCCATACTCTGAATTCAAATTAATATTGGCATTCAAACCGTTCTTTTATTATGACAAGTTTATCGTCTTAAAGATAACCGGGATTTAGTTGATTAACTCTCAAACACAATAACGAAATACTATTTAGCGCATACATATAAGAGAGTACGAAATGAGTAATAAATTTTTGTAAAACAATGTTATATAAAACGAAAAAAGGTAAAAATGAAATTGATTTAGTAAGTTTAGAAAAATCACACAGGCGACGGATGGAATCAACTCCTGCAAGATTATCTAGCATTAGCTGTCATCTATGAAAAGTATGCTGTGTGGCGAGTGTGAAATATGTCTCTATATATGTTTAAGAATAATAGAAATGTTATAATGATAAACATCAAAACCTTCGCATGCATACTACCAAATGTTACTTAATGTTTAAAGAACAAATGTTCTTTACTAAAGAGGATAAAATGTATATCGTTTACAGAAGCATTACACGAAAGAATCAACTACAGACAATGTAACCCGTTGATTAAGTGAAATTTTGTTTGTAAGAGAATTGAGTTCACATAATTATGGACGATTTTGTGCTTCTGGAAAGTATGTACAGATTGAATGTAAGATAAACATATTATAGTGTGTAAAAAGTAAATTGGATTCAAGACAAATCTTAGCAAATACGGATATTAAAGACAATATGGAATCTCTATACTGTAGCTCTTAGACGACAAACGTTAACTTAACTTAAAAGTAGAACAACATCTTCCAGTACAAAACTCAAGAACTACATGGGCCCTTTGTTTACTTACAATTGCATTATAAATAGCGTAAAAGTTACAGAAAACTATTGCCTGCTAAAGAACGGGAAACAAATTTTTGAATTGAGAAATGGAACTAGAAATGTAAAGAAGAAGGCAATCAAGAAAGACAAAAGTATTCGAGCCGGCACAATCAGAACTTACATAAGATGCATACCAATAACTCGACGTAACTCTGATTAAAAATTTTAAGATATGGTTACAATTATGAATCTCAGAAAAAAGAGATAAACGGAAGGAATTCTCTATTTGATTCCGGGGTTGCAAAATACGGTCAGAAATCTGATTTTCTCCGTTGATCATAGAATATGAGACAAGGTATGAATAATTATTATGTGTACAACAGTATACACACCTGTTGTACTACGCCATATGTTTTTGTTACAAACGCATTACAGCGTTACAAACGTTTTCCAAACAACATCACAATGTTTTTCAAACTTATGTCTATATACATAATGCCTTAAACAGTTACCGCAGGTGCTTACGTTTTTACGGTAGGCTTCAACGTTGTTTAGTTTTTTATTATCGGCCGGGCTGTTAGGCTGTGGTTCACAATTCTTGCTATTGACAAACGTTTTGATCCCACCATCGGAGGCCATCATCAGTGTCTAGAGCAACACGATTTCCGCCTATTCGCCTCAGAGATGAGGTTACATAGTCTCTACCTGAATAGAGGTAGTTGCAGATGCAGGTGATATTGCAATTAAACCTTCTGTATCTTTCTGTTACTTCAATAGTATCTTCATCAAACCAAATATAGACACCATAAGGCAAATCGTCTATTTCTAATAATTGATAACGACGAATTGGACGTGATTTTGGTTTTTTATGTGCTCCCACACCACTGTGTACTTACCCTCTGAAATAGATATATTGCGTCTCAACATCGCCCTACAACCGATAGAAAACTTTATTGTGCCCAGCCATCGTTTGATAAGTCATTGTATTACCTTTTCTTCTATTGTAAATAAAAACAGGGACTGAAGTGTTCTGCCGGGTATTTGCCTGATAGCAACACCAGTCAGAGAAGCTACTTCCACGAAGGTTCGTGTTAAGAGCATGACTACTGTTGGAACACAGCAGCGCTAGATGTGATTGACAATAAGTTACAAAAAATCGACTTGCCACAAGCACCTTCTCCTGTAATGAATAAAAGCAGTGGACATAAATCTTCGACCTATGAAATATCTTTCTAACTTTGATACTTTTTTCAACAAATCTTTTTGTTGAGTAGTGAGTTTTTGAATACCATTCAAAATGATATCGTTACGCATGGCAGAAGGATAATTATTTTCATTATTATTATCAATGTAGTCAAATTTATTTTAATAGGTTCGTTGGGGATAGCGTCCTATTCATTTATAGCATTGAAAGCTACAGCTTGAATAAGAACTTGAATTACTACTCCAGAACGATCAAATTGCTCTGCCGATATATTAAGAAGAAGTGGCCTTTATTCTGATTATCAGCGTAAAAAGCTTGCTTCAGTTGTCTCTCCCTTCTGCATAAGGTCTTTCTCACTTCAAAAAGGTATTTGCAGAACAAACAAATTATAATAACAGCCATCTCGATTGATATTAACACTGATATAATGAAGACTTAAGACAGCGCGTATGTTAGAATCATATGGTTAGGTATTTAGGAGCTACTTCCTCTTTGTCTCCTAATTCAATATTCCTTTCAGCTTTGGTCCAACGTGTGCTCAGACCTGTTTTATAACAAATACCAAATTCAGCTAAACTAAGTTCACCGGTCTCAATTGATATCTATCAAACATATTATTTGAGAAAGTTTTGTTGTCATCATTGAAGTTTAAAATTTGAATCCATTGCTCGAAAACAAATAATTACAAATTCAGCATTCCGAGGAAAATCTTTAAGGGCAGATGACATAAAAAGCAGCTTTTGGCGCACTAACTAAACGTTGTGAACAAATAGCCATTGACACAGAATACAATTGTTTCAAAACATCATTACTTTGACGTTCGTTTTCCCTCTGCACAGCATCTCTTATTGCGTCTCCACAATTATTGGGTTCACATTTACTTCCATACTTTCCGGTGTAATAGCGACTGCATCTACAGTACTGCATAGCTGAACAACTATATTTCCTTCAAATGTTCAAAAATGCCATATCATAATCAGTAATCCTATCTTTATGAATACTCCGCAATACACAAAATCAATAATCTCCGCCTATTGTTTTCAATAGCTTTATTCAGCTATAAGCAATTTGTAACATTAATCTTTAGTCTCGGAAATCCGAAACGACAAGATTTATTGCTATTAGTTCCATGATCACATCTTGTCCGACCACATTTTTTCAAATTGTTTTTAGCAATTCGTTTTCTAAGCTTGGAGATACACAGGATCCCTAATAACTCTTCAGTACTTCGGAAAAATGGCAGGTATCTTGCAAACCAAGACTACAACCATTCTTTTTGACAGTCGACATTGATCAAATGTCTGCCATACATTAGTTCTTTTTGGAAATCTTGTGTCGTGCTACCGTCAGGCTAGAAGTATAAAGTAATTCCCTGACATTTTTTGCTCTAGTTTTGTCCTTCCTTTTTGCAGGAATGTAGGCAATCTACTGAGCATTGTTTTCGAGGCAATCTGCGTTATCATGAAGACGTCCCTGCCCATATTCTACCTTAATGTTGTATTATTGGAAGAGATCATGCCGACTTGCCAAGTCCTCTTCCAGAGTTTCTAACCTCAAAGCATTTTTAAGCCAAAGCATAATTAGTACGTAGTAAAAACCGTTTTTCATAGAAATACTTTGACTTAGCCAGCAACTCTTCTTTGTTAGACCATATTTATGTTTCACATAACTGGCCTCAAACCGCAAAAGCATCTTCAAATAAATATAAAAACTTCCTGAATTCTACAACTTCCAAGTTTGTAGAGTATCTCAAGTTCCTCTGGTAATTTAGAAATATCTGAAACCGCAGAGTGTTTTCGATTCATTCCGGTTATCCAAAACACAGTAGAAATTTTACTCAACTGTGTCAATTTTTCTAAAGTGACAGACAAGCCCAAAATATTTGCAACTCTGAAGGGAACATTTCCGGCTACGTCTAGTTTTACTACATTTTCTTGAATCCGTATGCATGGTGTAATGCTCCTAGACTATAGAATGTAGAGCACTGATTTCCTCTATTACGCTATGTTCATCGGTTTTAACCATGGTGGGCTTTTTGAAGTTCGACGGAACTGTAACGGCCACTTCATTTATCACGTAATCGATAATTCTGACTTATTTGCTGTAGACAGGACTACTTCTTCCTGCCTGATTCCCAGGACAATTTCTTTTAATGGAACAGAAAACCCATACGCATTCATAATATCCAACGGAGATTTGCTTCATCCACAGTAATGTCTGCAAGGAATACTTGGTGGTTAAAGTCAAGTAGACCTAGGCTTATGTGTATCTGCACCTTCCCAAACACTTTTACAGGGTTTCTAGTAGCTGCTTGCAATGTGTAAGAGCAATATGTTGTTTAAAGATTTTTCAACACGTCAAGGCACACAATGAAAACATTAGCACTCGTGTCTAGTGTAAATGAGATCGGCTTTCTTGAACAAGTTTCTTTTTTTTGTTTTTACTGATATGAAGAAATTTCGTGTTGTCTAAAGGCTTCATTTGTCCAGTTAGTGAGCACAAGCCCCGTTGTACCGACTACTGCTGTTTGTTTTAATTAACTCAGGCCCGGCAATCTCTTTGAAATCGTCTTCCTTTCCCACACTTGTAACACTTCTGTCTTCCAGCCTTTATCACTTGTACTATAGTGCCTATCTTCTGTCATCTGTTCCCTGTATTTCTTCTTCATCGTCTATATCGTCACAGTTTTATTGTTGCGCTCACTTTATGATGGGTCCAGCCAGGTGCTGACTTGGTGGCATCAAAATCTAGTTCAAGAGTGTCTTCATTATTGTGGTTTCTGGCCGTTTGTAACACTTGCTATGCTTTACCGTCTCTGATATCAGTAATTATCTGCACAGCAAATCGTATTCTAAAATTCTCTGTAGAGTCAGGATAGTCAAGCCTAATTAATTTGTCGGTACTTGCTTGAAACACAAGGAAACATTTTTTTGGGAACATTGTCCGCTTGCTCTCAGTTGAGAGCAGTGTACATCGCGCAGACGTAGATCACCATATTGTAATTCTAAAGTTGCAATTAATTCTGCATGGATTACTGAATACAGGACAAACTTTCAGTATTACCTCTGCGGCCGGTCTTTTAAAGCGTAAATGTGTGGAATTGCTATTTCCTTCTCTATCCAACGATTTACCAAGATTATCCAAGGGCGGTTCCATCAAATTTAAGGGTTGACATGAACTGGGCCGATTACAGGCAACGTTACTTTCTCTATTATTTTGTTTCATCTCTCTTTATCTCCTTCCATTATTGTTACTGAGCGTTTCAGAGTTTAAACCGCCAATTATAGTATTATTTAACTTTTAATTTGCTCTTGAAATTTTGGAACTAATTTTTCTACTCCAAAAGAGTGTATTTATCTACGCTGAAACTTTTGGACTGGGAAAAAGAAAACACTCAATTTCTCTACTTCAGTTATTGTGTTTGACACTATTTTTTCAAGTCAGAAATTTTTAGTGAAAATGATTTCTCCTGTCTCAGGTATTCTGGCACTTGCTTATTCAGCTCAATTTGCAATAGACCCCGGCTCAGCAGCGGTATGCTCTTGCGCCTGCTTTTGCTTCTGTATGACTGCTTTGACGTTCACTGATCCTTGCTTAAGTTTTTCATCTTGGGGTGTTTATGTTTCTTTTGCTTCTTGTCGTCCTTTCTCAGCCAGTTGTTTTTCTACTTCTTCTGACTCCCTTCATCGTTGTTAATCTCTAATACCACCGCTTAAAAACAACCATCATCTGACTGTCATCCAATATTATAAATCAATTACCACAGACAGTACACTCGTCTACAATTCCTCCTCCGTTTTCACTGACAAAGGTGTTGTCCCATTTCTGACACCAATATTACTACGGTCACACGGACCGTCATCCATGAACACAGGCTACAGAACAATTAATACCAGTTTAAATCGCTATTAGAAGTTAATTAAGTTTAAATAAATGAGACAAAATAAAATGTGTGTATACAAAAAACTTTCAAGTTTTGCTTATCCAAAACACTAATTTAACGCTAAATAAGTATCACTTACTTAACAAACGCCACACTAAATAATGCACAAGTCTCAACAATTCCCCCTGTTGATCTTCATCCCCCTCCCCCCATAGTAACTGCAATGATGCAGCCTATTCATCTTTGTGTTTTATAGAGTGCTATACAAGTAAAATAGAACGTCAAGACTGCCGTATTGAATACATAGAACTCGATTTTCTTGCGGTCAAAATTACGTAATCGTGTTAATGCTATATCTTCATCAACAAACTTAGTTAAACCTAATATAAGCGTGAACAATCAAAACTTAGTGAGCAAAATATAACGATACGCCTTACAATTAGTCAAAAACTGTCTTCTGACACTACATCTTACACGTTAAAAAACATCGATTAACGTAACATTGAGAAAAACCAGTGAACGAATGAGTAAATTTAAATTAACAAAAATAATTTTTTAAATTCCCAATACTAGAGAAGAAATAAAAAACAATTGCCGTACATTACGGACTCACGGAGTCTCTAAGCGTTATTTGAATCCCTTTAAGATCATAGTCATACATCTAACTTGTAATATTTTAGGCAATTGGAGATACCTTTGATTATGTAAATACTTAGTTTCTGAGACGTGTAACTTACATGCGTGTGGTGAATTTGTAAGTTTTCTGAAGTGCACACGCGACTATTTGATTCCTCTGTGTAGTTTGGAATGCCACTAAACCACTAAAAATTTCTGCTTTTTAAAGCCGTATAACAACACAATCCGATTTACCCCTTAAAAGACCCTAGGTTGTTATTACACATAGACTTTGTTACGATGAAGAATTACAAAGAAAAATGTAGCAAAGACATTGTATGTGTAACACCACAAAGAGAGCAGCTGAAGTACTAGTTACTTAAAGGAAAAATTGTCGTGAATTATTCAACAGTTTCAAAGAAAACATTATTATGTTAATCAAAACAAATTTGAGCAAAAGCAATTTGCATTTTAAAAGACGAAACTGCGTGTATTTGAGGTTAGCTGTGTTCTAACTGTTGTTCTTAGACAACGGGTTATCTAATAGTCTTAATTAACGCCATATACTTAAAATGTAAATACAGTTTTTAAAATAATAGCTATAATAGCT
This sequence comes from Magicicada septendecula, assembly GCA_034769895.1. NCBI lineage: Eukaryota > Metazoa > Arthropoda > Insecta > Hemiptera > Cicadidae > Magicicada > Magicicada septendecula. The sequence goes on from CM068375.1 coordinate 161,006,680, forward strand.
TGTAACTAAAATTAATAATGTTATTTATATGATTATAAGCATATGGAGACGTACGGTGAGGTTAGTGAAATATATAATTTTGATATGTGCGTGTTGATATACATTTTTGGTGAAAATATAAATTTGCTTAGTTGTAGCGGTTTGTTCTACGTTAAATGTATATCTTGAAATATATTTAAAGTTTTAAATCAAACAATAAAAAATAAGCCTAATAGGTAATTTACGAACGGCTTACTGGGATACCTTTGTAAACTCTTATGTTTAAGCTCCTAATAGGTATATAACAATTCTAATTAGAGGCCTATGAATTTGCAAGCCTTTTTTATAATATTAGGTTGAATTTTATTTACCTTTCAGGTAAAATTTTGGTATATTAGAAAAAGACAGAAATCCACTATTTAAAAAATTGCCTAGATATAAGGTGAATCATTGAAATAAATATGTTGAAAATAATTTTTTGCGGTACTACTCACAAGAATTTAAGAAAACTGCTTTCGCTATAAACGTGACTGTTAAAATATCATAAACTTGACTGTATTCAGTTATATAATAGCACGACTGTTACTGTATATTGCTGCAACCGTCTCACGGATTGTTGTGTTGTACAGTGGAAACAACATAAAGACACCAATGAAATTACTAATTACCAGGCTTTAATGAGTCACAACTGACAATTATAAATCAACAGTTAATCTAATACGGTAATTTAAGAATATTTGTTTTCATGCAACAATAATGTAGACTATTAAGAGTTCCGCACAAACTATAACACAGTAATCACTTTCCCCAATCACTTGATCCGCACATTACAATATCCCCAGATGTAACTGATTGAATAAGCCGTCTGATGTTGCTTATATGGGTCCCGCGTAGATTTCAGAATAATTTACCATTCTTTTGGCGTCGTTTAGGATAGCTTGCATAGTTACTAGTGCTCTCAAAAATTTGGAAGGTACTCTAGTGCGGCCTTGACCGAGACGCTACATCTGCTCAGCTAGCCGAGAAAAGGGTGGAGTGACGCTCTCGACTCTACGAGAGGGTTCCCTAATTGTCGTAGCCATATATTCATTTTGGACAAACTGCGGCCTAAGAACTGACAGTTTTCTAGTAAACTTTGAGTTAAGGAAATCGATTTTTAAAAATATGTAAAATTACTACAACGGTACACATAGATATATTTGAATACTGGAAATATAATACTTAGGCACATGAGAATTCGTTATTTAAGCAATCAACTCTCAATTACGACATTTTTTTTTTAATTTACGTTAGTTGAAAGCACAACAATGTAACGAAAAATATATTTCAACGAATACACAAAACATACGTCACAGAATTGATTAATTCTCAATTACCACAATACACTAAATCTCTGTACAACACAGAGTCCAAAATTCATGTCGCAACAACTCTGGTAATCCACACGTAATTGCAAATTAAACTGACTTGACGTTTCCGAAACAACCGCTTTGTATAAGAACTAAGGTTGCGAGCTTCTTCCACCGCAGTTTTGTCGATGCTTGGAGAATAAAGAAACAGCCTCTGGAAACCATAGATCCCTCTGAATTGGGCTCTTATCCGACCTTGTACACATTTCTGCCAGATCTATGACATGCATTCCACAAATGTTACTTACTTAGTAGACATAGAAACTTTTACCTTAAAATATCCCAATTTACAATGGGATAACTACTTATTTTGTAAAAATTTTAAATTTACATTTTCTCTTCATACTTGAAAACATTTAATGTTGGTTGCCAATGCAAAACGTAAGTAAAGCAGAAAAGTTGGTAAGCTAACTTATTGATATGAAGACCAGAATGATTATGTAGAACAAAATAATAGATATTCTTAGCACTTAAAATAAAATTCAAATAAAACGTTTCTTTCAGGAAACGTTTATTCTTTCAGATCTTTTAGACGTTAATCATGAATAAACTGAAACTTTACATGTAGACCACTAGGCCTATTGCTAAGATAATCATCTGCAAATAAAACTAATTATAGAATTTTGTTAGTAGCCTTTATAGACGTTTGTTAGTAGACTTTTATTATATTTAAATAAAGTAAAAATATTGGAAACAAATTAAATCCTGCAGCCTATATCAATTTATGCATATCCTCACAGGCAGGTATATCCAACATGTTTTTAGAAAATTACTCAACCTTGCTTATAAAATGCAAAATATATTACCTTTTTATATATTTACCTATGTATGAAAGACGTAAGAAAAATTGCGTTTAAGATTCGGTGTCCAGTTGTTACAGGTTTGAGTTTTACTATGGGTAAGCCTACATTCTGTGCGACATGTGTTAGCAACGACTGCACGGAATTGCTGCACAGCCCGGCCCCGGATCCATATTATGTGACCAGCTTTGTTAGTTCTGACAAAACTTCAATAACTGCACAAGTTTTACTGACATTAATTTTCAAAGATAATCACACTTGGTTACATAGTTTTCTAAAATCTTATTAATGTTTATATGTCCTGCGCAAAATTATAATTAGACCTATGATTACCAACAACGTTTATCTAAATGTAAATTTGAATATTAAAATTAGGTAATGATTATTTCTCATAAGTATATATAGTTATAAATTGTCTATTACGACAATAAATTTATACGTAAGTTATAAACATGTGACCAGACGCAAACCCGGACCCTTGATCGAACGAATTTTGTGTAGTCTGCAGAGACAAGTCAATTTTCATATTTTCATAGATACAGACGTAATGTAAGGTTATAACAATGAATTTGTTTTCGGTTGTAAGACAATTACAGCAAGTGCACCGTGTTAGTGGAAAAGTATGGAAGTGTAGTATAAGAACGTACGATTAGTAGGACGGCTTCAAAACTAATGTCATATGGACTTTCAATTCAGTTACATTAGTGTGTAGAACGGCTAAAATCTTAATTGTGTAGAACAATAAGAATCATAACAATTGAGAAAAATGGACACAAATTAGTTCATAATTAAAGTCGTTTTGAATATATTTTACTCTCTTATTTATTAGTTGTCTATATGTCATACCCATAGGGCAGTACACTAACCACCATAATTTTGTAGAACTTTAATTTTGTCTATCAACGTACCTTGTTGCTAAAATTAATTGTATTGTCCCCCAGATCGTCTTGAACTTGTCTACTTTAACATAAATAACGATAATATTATCACAGGCAATATTATTTAACACATATTTTAAATGACTAACCTGTTATACAATTGAGTCATTATTATTTTTGTCCTAATTGGTTTCTTGCCTCGAATGGCATTACCCTTGCTTTTATATTCAATATTTTTGTACTGGATATCTGCTAAAGCTTAAAAACTGATTTTTTAGAGTAGATCCTTAATTTGAATTGCAATAAAATCGTCTACAAACAACAGCACATTCAATTATTTGAATTGTGATATCTTAACACCAGGGTTTATTAGTTGTTTCAATTCCTTACTACGACCTAGATAATTTAAAATAGTAGGTAACATACAGCACCCTTGTATAACACCTTGGCTGACAGATACTACAGTTATATTTAATAGCTATATTTGTTCCGTTATGGAATCATACGATGTATGATTTTTATAAGTTGTTTTGGGTTACCTCGTTTTTATAATTCTTGTCACAGCATATTTCTACCTACTCCATCAAAGGCATTCTTAAACTCAATGAAAGCTACACGCGTTTATTTATTGAATTCAAAATGCTTCTCATTTAAACGATTCTGATAAAATGTCTTACTACTGTCATCCTGCAGTAGATACATTCAACGCGCAAAATATGTGTGGTATCCAAAGCCATTTTATTTTGAATAATGCTGGAAGAAGTCAATCGTTCAAATCAATTTTACACAAGTAAGCAAGGGAAAAATTCAATTTAGATTGATTGAGTGTAGGGAAAATGTATGTGGACATAAGGTATTAACTTCTACACCATAAGCCAGGAAACACGAAAGCTCGCTCGTGCACACACACACACACACACACACACACAAAAGTACTTCTGTCCTCTCCAGTTCATCTACATGTTTTAAAAAGCGTGAATGTTTCATATTCTCTTGTATTGTAATTTTTCGGATTCAACAGCTATTTTTCGGGAGTCACTTTTATGGTTGTTTTCAATTTCCTTTCCTGTGCAGTATTATACGGCTCTGAGCTTATAATTAGAGTAAATAGAAGATGTGTGTGTCATCCCAGGGGCTGGAGGCTACTACTAGCATGCGGGAGGTATATTACGTGGCACACAGTAAACACAGAAAAATGTTCTTTTTACTGCAGTTTTGTTATATGTTATAATGTTTTGAATTCGAAAAATGTTTTAAAACCTAAAATTTACGTTATTAACTTTAGGGGTCTAAACCAATAAACTGTCTTACGTAGTTGTTAAATTAAATGTATTACAGTACGATATTTTAATAGCTAAAATTTTAATTTACACTCATCTATCTAAATGAATATTTTTTACTTATAAGCTTAAAAACGATAAAGGCTTTGTTTTTTTGTTTTCATTTTTCTTTAGTTGAACATATTTTTTCACTTTACATGGTAACTATTTTCAAACTATCAAGCAATTTTAATTTTTTGTATACATTAGCAGTCTGTTGAATGTGCGTAGTCTTCACTACATTTTACATTCATATGCAAATATTTCTCTAAACCCTGCAATCGTCTACACTAATTCAAATGGTTTTTGTGTCTGCAACTGTCAATCAAACTTAGCACTGTAAAGCAGTTATAATACTTACTTATCTTAATGTTTTTCAAGTCTGTCGTATTTAGCCACACACTGTTTAATATCATAATAACCATAGGTGTTTTCACGTATCGATGAATATCATAATTTTTTACCTATCATGTACGCTGTTAACAATGAAAAGCTTTTTAGTGTAAAAAGCTTAAACACTATAGTGTTGGAGTTTTTTGTGCAAACCCAAAGTTGACACTACCCCACACAGGTTTTTAAACTTGTTTGTATAACAACAGTGCTTTCCAAGCTGCCATCGGATTTTCTTGAAGTTTATTTCAAGTTCTTGTTGTTTTTCTTAACATGATCTTTGCACCTAAACTACAAACTTGAAATCACAAGAAACCCCGTAGCAGGTTGAAGGCCAGTACCAGGCCATATCTAGCAAGATCGGAGCGGTTGCGTCAAGGCTTGCACATCCACTGAAGGCTTCGTTACTGAGTTTGCATATTAAATTATTTGCTCATTGATCACAGTTAGTAAATGCTATATTTTCCTATTGATGAAGTTTACAGGCGTAGATTTTTCTAATTTAATTTTACACGCCATTATGTGTTTATTTGGTGACTTTATTAATAGGTGAACTGTTGACTGTTACTGCTTCTATGTTGTTAACGGTAAATAGTAGTACAGTTTTGTCAGTAAATGTACCTGTCATCATTCCATTGCATTTCTGAATATCAACCGTGTACAACAAGTATATAAAAGGTACGAAAACACTTCCTTGTGATACTTCTGCTGACATTCATTTTACCTCAGAACAATGAATCCCACTTTACTCTGAACTGTCGTTCTGAGATATACGGTTTCAGAATTTGGCTCATCTGCAAAGGTGAGCTAATATTTTTATTTTACAACATACTCTCAAAACTTATAAATTCTTAGATAAAAATAATTTCATCTTTTGTACACATTATCGAAAAGACACTCCACATTACACATTATCCAAATTAATAAGTAAAAATAATTTATTTTCCCTTTATTATTGGTCTGAGTCGTCTGATGAAGAGTTTTGAAAACAATTTAGATATAATTTGCAAGAAGAGTACAGACCGATATTATGACTTCTCGTTTGGTGATACACCAGGTATACAGACCATGATTATTTTTAATCAGCTCGTCAATTTCCTTCTGCACTGGCGCATATTAAGGTCGTAATGCGGTTTCAAATAAGCAAGTAAGTTTGCCTTTTCCTTTGTTTCGCAATTATTTTAGTATCCCCTTGGTTATTAAATCATAATTTTGTGCTTACTCAGAATTACGATTAGCTGGATCTCATTGAGATCTTTATTAAGAGTTATGGGTTAATTTTTATATCTTCTTTATCATTGACTTTTCGAAGAAGTTAACAGTAACTTGATTAATGTTGGTTATGTTGACTCACTGTTATTAAACAAAACATACATAATATTCTCTATAAATAAATACTGGACAGTTATTCTCGGTACACACTTTTTTATTTAGGCTTTGAATTATTAGTTCTTGTTAACGCTTTATACAAAATAATAATTGATATAATAATTTTAGCCTTGGCAAAATATAGTCGCTCAGTCAGCGGATTGCTGGGTTGGCAGTACAATGTTTCTATTAGATGCAAGAGAGCGTTGGTTACTATTTACAAAATTAAATCTGCCTATAGAGTCCTTTTAAGTACGATACAAAAGTTTTTATAACAAGATAACAAATAAGAACATATCATTTAAAGTTTGTGTTCATTAAAATTACACAAGGTTTGCTATAAATTAAATATTGTGGTGTTGAAGCGTGACAGTGTCGTTGTGTAACATTAACCTATGTGTTCATGTGTTCATTCAATGTTTACAAAATTATTTCTTTATTTTATCAATCCTTGAAAATATATTTAGTGATTGTGAGAGTTTTATTATATAGTTAGAATTTTGTAAGAGAATTTGTTTTATAATAATCAAATAAATTCAGCAATACTCAACGTTAGTAGATATGATGGGTATTGTCAGTCGTCCATGTAAAGTAATGGGTCGATGTTGATTCTTCCTACTTCAGTCTTGGGCTCAAAATTGATTGTCATCTTCTTCAAGTCGAATTACAGGTATTTTTCGGTCATCTGGATTAATTCCGAGCTGGTCCTTGGTGTAGATTAGTTGTAATGGCCTCTCATCTGTTGTCCTGGTACTCCTTCTCAAAATTGTGGGCACTTATACTGTTTTCCTGTTGAAAATTTGGGACCTTCACGGCGTGGCGTCTCTCCAGTTTAGCGTCACTCCATAAAGTATTGTTCCTAACTGAAATTAGTCAATATTCGGTTGTTGTCATGGTTACTAAAAGTTTTTGATTGGCTGAAATTGGCTAAAGAGTATTGTTAGGGTATTTGAATTTTTATTTAAACTGTTTACAGATCTTCTAAATGTAATTAATCTTCAGTACTCCCTTTTTAGTAGTAAATATTATCACCACTGTTCATATTTTGGCTCAAGGATTAATTTGACATCCAATATTATAGTGTTCACTTAGGTACCAACATTTTGACAGTTTTGTGAATTTTATTTAATTATACTGTTTTCTTAATTTACATTATTATCATAATATTTCTGCCTTAACATGATTGTCTATTTGTATTTCATAGTTTATGTGGTTTAGTCTTCCTAATGTCAGTGTTTAATTCTATAAATTGAAGTTTTTTGTAGTTGACAGTTGGGAATTTGCATAGGCTTAAACAGCAATTGACTATTTTTCTTTAATTACTGATATTGTTTTTAACCTTACACTCAATCTTCTTTTAGTGTTACTGGTGGGTTAATATTATTGTATTGCTTACTAAAAAATTCTCTTTCTTACATCTATTTAGAAAATGTTCACCATCATTACAATTTACTACTCTCATTCTATTGTGTTTTATTGTACCACTGATATGTTAGTATCGTGCTAATGTGATTTGTCCTAGTTTACTCTATCTGTTTGGATTATTGTGCCCTTCTATATCTTAAGTACTTAATAATTAGTATTTCTAACTTGTCTGTCCTTACAATTATTAATAATATATACAATTTTCATTAGTGAGTCTATTTCTATGGTTTAACACAAGTTTTGTATTCCTTCTTGGTTCACTTTATTTTGTCATACTTTATACGTCACTTCCTTAGTGTTGTGGCTGATGGTATCATTACGCTTCCATGTTAATTGTTTGTTAGTCACTATTCTTCTTACTTACACACTTATGTTGGTGCGGTGGCTAGTTCTAGTCCATTTGCAGTTGTCATTATTTATGTTATTCTTGGTCCTTTGGGACTAGTTCTACTCTCTCACTTACCATCTATTGGGCTATTCAGGTTAAATCGCCTTATTTCTGTATTTACTATTTTGGTTTGTTTGTTTGTTATTACTTTATTAATATGTTATTGTTCTGACTACCTTGATATGTCTGATCGTTTTATTATTCTGATTCACCCATTCTTCAATTCTAATTCATCCCTTTTTTATCTAGTGTTAATGATTAAATAATTTATCTTGTCATGTTTTCTTCATTATGGTTAGGTGAAGATATGTACCATTACAATGTTAATAGAATGTGTATTAATTATAAATAATTAGTACAGATTCTGTTAATTCTGGATTAATAATTATTTGTTTGAACTCCTTAGCGATAACTCCTTAGCTTTTATACCAACCTTTTTAGAGTCATCTCTGAATGTGTACAACGTCTTTCAGTATTTCACAGTACTACATACAACACAACGTTTTCCAGAGTATTTTCTTTAATTCATTTAATTAATACAGGTAATATTTATCTTAGCAATGCATGTAAGTCAATAAGTGGTTAGTATATCTTACTTTATCATAATATAATCAAACATAGTTGTTCCGATATTATTCGTACAAAATAAAACCTATTCAAACAATGACTCCCTATTCAATAAATATAAAATACTATAATAAATAGATATTCATAATTAACATTTATCACAAACATCTAATTAGTGGAATATGATATTGTCAATACACAACACGACCAAATGACGAACTCAAAATTTAGTTAACGTAATTAAATAAAAATTTGCTGACAAGCTATTCACTAAGTAATACGTATAAGTGTATGAACAATAAACTAATAAAAATAAATCCTTATTAATAAAAATTCTAACTCACGATAAATGACAGGCAATCCTTACACACTTATCAAGTAAGTGAATGAGACTGCCTTGCTCAGATATATCACTGGTAATTGAGGTAAGGTATCAAGCCGCCGCCTGGTGATCTATCAGGTGTAAATATCCCTCCCACCACAGCTTCAGTGTATGGATAAGCCCGCCTCATTGTTTTGGTTAAGTATAATACTAATACAACTAGTTGTTTATTTATTGCATAGTTGAATGAAATATAACATGGTTTCCTCGATAAAAGAATAATTAAAAACGGAAGTAAAATTTGATTAGAATTATTGTAACTTTTGAAGCTGCTGCTTTGTTAAAACGTACAAATCTATATTAACAGGTGCTGTAGATGCATGCATAGTGTTCTACACGAATCTTGCACAGAGCGACTAGTTTAAGAATAGGTCACAATAATCCGAGAGTGGATGTAATTTTTTCATATTTGTACCGTATCAAATCTTTCGCTTTATTAATAACACAGAAGTGTTGTGTAGTATTTAATTACAGCGTAAGAAGTGTTGCTTATGTTATCGTATTTACCTTAAAGCATAAAGATACAGTATGTTAACTAAGAAATGTTTACCAAACGAGGTAAATTTGATTGAACCCAAAATAGTTTCTTATATCTCAAAGACATATTTTTACTCAGCGATTATTAAATTATTATCATAATTTAATTATACCTACTTCATTTTTAAGTTGAAATGTTTAATTATAATCTTGTTATAGCACCAATCATATATTAACACAATTATTTTAGTCTGAAGTTTCCGTCATGAGACTTAAGATGATGGATTCATACCGCTCAAAGTAGAGGATCTGTACTGAAAAAGAAATGTATCCTGAATACTTATACAAAGTTTGATTCAAGAGATTCAGATAAAAGTAAAGGAAATTATAAAGCAAACGTTTTTTCTGCTTTCTGTGCATCTTATGTCTATCTGATTTAAAATGTCACTGTACTACTTTATGTTTTTTAGAAGTTAGAATACATGGAACATGACAGAAAACGTTATTCACAACCCAGCGTTTACTGTATAATATGTACACAATATCTTTGCTATAAGAATAAAGCAATGTAAACTAAAGTGTCATCATAAATTCACAAGAATTTAGTATAAATATGCGTGTGTCATGTTTTATCTTTAAATAACACGTGTTGTTCTGCAAAACGTAATCTCACGATGTTCTTTTGTTAGCTACAGGTTAGCAATAAATCAAGCGCACTGCCAGTCGTGTTGAGTTTAGGTACATCTTGATATCTGCTTTATCAGTCAATTTACTTTTTTTGTGTACCCCACTATCTCAGTAAGTGGTTGTAGTATTGTTACTAAATGTAAAATAAAATTCCAACGTGTAAAAAATTAACAGTAATTTCTTTTTCGTATGAGCCACTGTGGACTACGGTTAGTTCAACTGGTTCCTCCCTTCTTCTCCTTTCTCTTCCTCCTCACCTCCTCTCATCATTCTTGATCGATGTCTCTCCCCGCTTTCGTGGTTCAGTTGGTGACCTGTTCTCTTCATTAATAGAAATTGTTAATTAATTATATTAGTAATTATCTGACGAATTTAGAATTGCTACACTACAAAAATGTGATGAATATACACTGTTCGCTTAAACGGTTGCAAGAATCGTACTGCAAATGAGAGGTAACAATTATTAGTTATAAAACAAATTACTTGGTAATTGGAGGGCTAAACTGTGTGTGGAGTAAGACTTGGAGACAATAATGAACACAAAATGGTATAAGTACCTTAATATAAATGAAACCTAAATTGGAGGGCCGCAGTGACATAAAATAAATACATCTAATACACAACTAACTGGCATTTTTTGGAGTGGAAAATCTAACAAGAGTGATGACATCTTGTATTTATAGACCAGTGACCGAAAGAACAGCAGCTTCCGGGAAATAAATCAAAAATTAAAGTCGTAGAAAAAACTTTTGAACTAAGATATTGTTACATCAGTCTAGTGATAGTCATATGGTACAGTGGAAAAACAAAATACAAGACACCAATTAAGTCACTAATCAAAAGCTTTAATTGATACAATTAAACAGTGTGTAATGAACAATCGAGTCTCTTACAACAAATCAGATAAAAATTATTCACACGCATTAAAAATGTCAACTAATATAAAACACAATTGTATTACAATTTTTCCGCACAATTATAAACACATAACACTTCGCCACAATACTTCTAACCGCACTGCAATAAATCGCAACTCAAACTCACTGTGTAATCCCCCGACAATAACTGAAATAAGCGCCGCTGAAGACTTGTATTTGTACCCCGCTCAGACACCAGAACATTTCACATACTACGCAACAGCGCTACACTAGGACGCATTACAGATGGCAGATGGTCTAAGAGACTATACACATAGATTCCGCATCAAAGGAATCCACATTGTACGTGATTAGTATCGGTATTAATGATGAATTGGCAAGATAGGATTATGTGTAGACTTTGATGCAAGAGACGGCATCAGCTGTAAGCAACTTACTACATGATAATGATGGGAGGCGGAAAATACGCGTACATGTGTTATAGTCATCATCCTTTGTGAATGCTAGTAACAAAGCAGTAGGATTATACAATGTTACTGCAATTAACGTAACCACGATTATGTTGTACCATAACGAATCGTATTAAAGAGGGCGCTGCATTCTATGTACACAGGGAAATTTCCGATTCTAAGGTTCCGGATTATTTCAAGAAACAACGCATTTTATGCTTCAGAAATATCCCTTTTGCAGATACACGATGTGGTTAATTATACAAAAAGAAGACATTGCTTCCTTTTAACTAAAGTAAAGTTTTCTAGGTAAAGTTTTCAATGCATGATTTATTATCATTGTAGATACAGGAAAAGCTGGTCAGTAAATTGTAATAATTGTAATTTAACAAATATGAATTGTTGTATTGTTTGGTATTTGCTGAAACGTATTAACTTATTAATGAATGAAATTTGCAAGGTAATAGTTTGACTTTTCTGTTAGTCTTGTATATACATATTACAATCTGTTTGTGGCTACTACTACAACAACAACAATAACTACTACTACTACTAATACTACTACTACTACTATTCCTACTACTACTACTAATAGTTAATAGGCTACTCTGTGATATCAATGCCGTGAGCAATGTTGTTATTCTATACACGCACCGTTATTAGAACACAGGCACAAAACGTAACATTTCATATCAAATATGTTATTTTTGTCTATACAGGAGAAGCGATCAGGGTAGCCTTGTACAATTGCATTTTCTATATCGTAAGTGCCTATCCAGTTATACAAGCAAATTTGTGATGCATTTGTAATATGTCTAAGAAATATTTAATTAAGCTCAATTACCTTACACAGATTCTCAATCATTACATGATTTCTATAAAACTGTACACAACAATTTCTATTAAAACGTACTCTTATAAGATCATACTAAACCCTATTAACTTTTCATCAAGCAATGTTTATAAAACTACGAAGCTATCTTTGACGCGTTCCCTTAACTACCTTCTGTAGATATCATACAGAATTCCAGAGAACAGTATATACAATTAGATCTGCATTGTGAAGACTCTACTGTACTTTGGTCATTTCTGACCCCAACTTTGTGCAACGATTTTAGTTTAGACAGAGCATTGCTTTTCGGTAAAATAAGAGTTTCTTATAATAACTATTATTATTTTTTTAATATAATTATATGTTTTAAACATTTCGTTTAAATAATTTTTCTCACGATTCTAAACAACTTAAATCACTGCTATATCACACGAAAAATGAAAATAGAAATTAATTCAATACTTTTTGTTGTTTAGTATTGTTACATCTTTTGCAAGAGTTATCGCGCTTAAACAGAAGAATAAATAATTGAACGATAAACAACTTTTTACACTCGAATTTAGCAAAATTTTTATATACTAAAGCACTCGTACAGACGGTTTTCGAAGTTTAAAACTCCGAACACACTCTTATAACAAACAGTAATTATCGTTTTTATAAAAGAATAAATAAAATATAAACTATTGATTAAAATTTGATAGAGAATAATTGACCAGTCTCTGAATAGCACAGAAACGTCTACGCTTTGGGGATTATGTTGTTAGCCAACCTATTAAACATTGTTGTCAACCCTATAACGTATGTGACAGGCGGGTTCCCAAATTCACAAGCGTGAGGTGTAAGAATTTATTATATATTAACTAACTAAGATCATTTACTTCAGCAAGACGTTATGGTATCCATATAAATTACTGATCTACGGAGTGAGCCAGAATTGCAGTTAATTAGTCTGATGGAAATGATGTTTCTATAGAATCGATGATGCTATTAGTAAAACCATAGTGTAACTTATCTTTTCTTTATTTGTTTGGAAGTATTTGTAATTATTTGGTACTATATTTATTTATAAGAAAAAATAATAAATGAAATTATTATTATTATTTTCTTTAATTTTTATTGAATTGTATTTAGTTTATTTTAATTTAATTTATTCCGTTATTCGAATTAATTAATTCGACATTAAACGGTTAAAAATTATTAATGAATGTTGATTTGCTTTTCATCAGTTTTGGTAAAGTTTTATTTAAAGAAATGTTTTGTCAGTTTGGTTCGATTGTGAAATCGGCTCGTCGCATATAGGTTATCTATTCACTCCTTTTCGATGACGTTCCAATTGCCTAGGTGTGTTCACTCTTTCTTTCCTGCTTAAAAATCTTCTACTCTAACTGTATTTAATAAATAAAACTCCTTTTACAATCCATTAATTATATTTATTGGTTATTATTTCTTTTCAATTTAGTATTACGACTTACAGATCGAAAATGTTTGTTTCCCGGATCGACTCTTTACCTCAAGTCGATTGTAACAATATTAAGTTTTTCTATTTAATAATATTAATTATAGGATTTTTAACTGCTACGAAAGGTCAGAAATGCTATTAGGAAGTACAATACTTACAAATGTCTAAAAATCTTACTATTACATATAAAGTTAATTTTGTTTAAGTATTAAATAATAATTATTTAATTCAAATGTCCAAAGTCAATAAACATGGCCGCTTCCAGTTTGGATTGATGACGAGAAATTCAAGATGGCCGCTTGGGTTTCACCTCAAAGATTACAAACGTTTATGTCACTGATTCTTTTAAAACAAATGATTTTATTTGAAGTGTTCACTGTAATTATAGTTAATTCTCTGTTTTCCTTTACTACTGTGTAGTTAATAAGTGTTGGTGAAGTTATTCCTAGTGTTGTGTAGTAATAAACAGTGCTTGTATTATAAGGTTATTTTTTCACCATATTTAGTAGAAATATTGCTTTTCACTTTTCCATTTCTTTTAGTTTTATTTTTCTTTATTCTTTTCTAGCTTTATACTTTTTAGATTTGTATTATCTTCATTTATGAATTTAGTTTTGTTTTACATCTAATTTTCTTAATTTTCTCCAATCAGAATTGATCCTCTGTTAAACTTTGGCTCTCGGCTTCACAGAGATGACCTGTACGTTTTGCTGCCTAACAATAGAATAATAATAATTTCTTACTCCTGCAACGGTCTTGACCAATTTTTGATAATTTCTCATTGGTCAATAGATTTGTGTTCAGGGGTCACATGACCCTCATTATTTAAATTATTTGGTTTTTTTCAATTTCCACTACTAATTACTCCCTGACTATTACTTAGTTATTATTAACTTAATTGACATTTTATTTTTCCTGGTAAAATTACAAACAATTTGATACGAAACACGACCTGGGTGTATGAACTAATAAATATTTTTGGTGATTTACAAAATCAGCTTTTATTGCCCATTTTAGTCATTTGGCTTTCACAAAATCATGTTCTTATTTCTTAAGCTGCTTAATACATTTTGATTACTATAAACATAAAATCTATTTAACAATTCCAGCTTACCATTACTAATTTACAGTGGTTTGACCTTTTGTTAACTATGATTGGCAATAATTTTAATTTTTAACATTTTCCTAGGCCATATCGTTTCTTTAGTAATTTTAAAATAGGTTAGATACCTGATATTCCTTCATGGAACTTACTTTGGTCGCTATGCACGACGCATTTCAGGATCAAAGTCCCATCTTCAGGTGCTCACTCGGGTCGAGCTCGTCAGTTCATAAAAACACACAAATAAAACATAAAAAACACTGAATTCAAACACTCATACTGCGCGAGAAGGGACGATGCGCATCGTGAAACGCGTCGTTCATAGCGACCAAAGTAAGTTCCATGAAAGAATATCAGGTATCTAACCTATTTTAAAATTAACCATTGCAACTTGGTGACCATACACACAATGAATTTCTTTGGTATCTTGTTCTATTCTGTTACAATTATTATTTGTACTGTTGGATTAATACCTTACCTTTAATTACAAATTTTTTCTCTGTTTTTTATTATATTGTATTAAAATGCTTATTATACCCTTATTATTGTACTTCCTTAACAAACTTTATAAACAGCTTAACTTAGTGTCATGTTTCCATGATTGTTGTTCTAATGATTCTTCAATAGTTAAATTCACTTTTAACAAACATTAAAAAACTCCTTTCCCTGTCTATCCAGGTCTGTTAGTTGATTAATAACACAGAATAATAACATGTAAATGAAATCAACACAATTAAACAATGTCAAAGCCTTTCCTTTTAACATTTAATAATAAGGTTTAAAAGGCACAGAACCTTCAATCAATTAATATTAAAACTTATAATCACCTCCCTAACATTCACATTTATTTTTAGCTGTCACTATTTAGTGTTTTCTTAACTATATTTGTTTATTTTCTTACTTGGTTCTTTCTGTGGTTTATGTTTACATTTAATATCACTGACTTAATCATCAAGCTTCACAGTTTTACCTGCATGATTAATGATTATCATTATTTTTCATTTATTACCTCACTTTTCACTGATACCGGTACATGTTTTAATGGTATCCTTCTTATAATCTAAGGTACATTATTTTTTATTTATTCTACACTACTGTATTGTACTTCTTTCCATTTATTTAAGTGTTGTTTATTTATTTTTACTGGTTTTTATGTTGGATATATTTAGTCTCATCCTTGGTTATTAATTATGGTCAATGTCGATAGTGATTCACTAACTCAATCTAAGGGGGTTTTGGGATATTGTCCACGTTTTAGTCAGTCTGTCTGTGTTTGTATATTGTTTTATAGTATGGAACGTTTGGTTACGCTACAATAGGCATAACCTTTCATAATTGTACTAAAGTTTGTATAGACGTTTGTGATCAAATTTGTTAAATGTATCGTTTAGACGAAATTAAAAATGGAAACAACGTTTTTGTTATTCGTAAATATTGGTGCATTTAGTGCCTTGTTACATAATACATTTAACTAATACTGAAATTCAATTGTGTATTTAAATAAGAACCACTCAGAAGTAAGTATCACAGAGATTACTGAAAAATCACCGAATATCTCGTTTTTTTACAACATCTTGGTAATAACTTATCAAAGCGAATTTGTGTTGAAATATATATGTGAGTATATTTATGCCAGCCTAATGGACCAACAATATTTGAATCCTAATCAGCCTACAGGTGCCCGAAACGCCCCAGTCAAATTTACTACAAATAGATGCGATAAACGAATAGTTTTTATTCACAAACTCATAGAAACATCTGCATGTATTATAACGATGAAATATTTTTGTATACATTGTGCTGAGAGTGTTTGAATAATTAAATGATTTATCCTTATCATTTGCAACTTTGATCATCTGTTTCATTTGTTTCAACTTTGAAATATTTACGTTGTAATTAATAAAATTGAAATAATCAAAGTGTTGTAGGTATTGTAGTTTACACAATTTGGCGTCTATTCTCTAGTTTTCGGCGATTTAATATTTAATATGTACATATTTAAAAATATAACGATTTATAAAATAATTACATATAATAAATAGTATATGGTACTTTTAAGGCCATAGAAAATTAATATGTCTATTCCTTATGTTTCTAAGTTTCCTAGTTGCAACTCTTAAATTAGCCGTATTCCTAGAAGGAATTGTGTATATATCTGTATTAAAAGTTTTAGGTTTGCGTCAAGAAAATAAAATAAAGTTGAACTATTCTTCCTAGGAAGAAATATTTTCCACTTTGAGGGTTTGTACTGACTTTGTCATTTAATGACAACATAACGGTGACAGCGTAGTGAGGTGCTGCAACAAGTTCCCTTATACCGTTATTGTTAAATATACCCACAAAGTCCGAACGATACAATTAGTTTGATTATGTGTGAAAAATTATTTAATTTTTACTAAAAGCATGGATAAACTTATTTTCCTTTAAAACAGTCTTAAATTAGGACTATCATTTAAGCTTCCATTCAATGTAATCAAATGTAATTAATTAACAGTTTATTTAATATCAATTATTAAAGAAATGTTAATAATAACCGTTTATCAATTGTAGGTTCTTGATATCAGAGTAGTAGAGATCCGTGAGTCTACTTCTGAAACGGAAAACTGAGTTATTTTACCAGATTTATTTGTAGCACGATGAAAACCTTTGAACGAAATCTGAAAACTCAATTCTTAAATTTATCCACCTGGTAAAATGTAATATGACTTAAAAATTTGTAATTCGCTTAATAAAATGTTAAGCAGGAAACTGCGTTTTTTAATATCATTAGACATACTAAGGTGTAAATTTAGTTTTAGTAAAAAAATTAAAATGTTATCAACATAAAGTGTATGGCGTCACAACTTCAATCATTATGACAAAACGTATGATTGCCGTAGATTAATTTAAATATAAACCACTAATAAAAAATATTTACAACTTTTAACTAGTTGAAGGGAAACAAGTTATAAAATTGGAAACCACTGACATTTTTCATCTGTGCGATATTATACACATGATACAGTACATACTTAAATATTATAAGTACCAAAACACATTGGAAATTCTTATAATATTTCTATTCTTTACGGAAAACAATAAAAAAAATACAAACTATGCTGAATTTTTCCAGAAACGATAAACCAACAAGATGTTTACAGTTTCTCGTAATGAGGACTGACATGAGGGTACACAATGTGACTTTTGTCAGTGGGTCTTACTAATAAATTAATAATCGCATTCCCTCGGGTTTTATGAACTGTGGAAACTGTTTGTTTCCATGTGGTTCTATTCCACCATGCAGTAAGTTTACTTAACCCTTCTATTACGTAAATACCCAAAAGTCGAAGTTTTCCACACTTATAGCGCTTAGATTTCCATTCACCCATAGTTCTAATTATAGGTGACTTATTAGTCTCATTTTTTCAATATTTTCTTAGCTAGGTTTGTTTGTTTCAACAAAACTGCTTTTTACAGTACTTTGATTGATTTCAGATAAACAATCTTACTGCGGTAAACGAACGCTGCTTTTGCAGTTCCGAATGGGAGCACACCACAAGAGCATTATTAAACTTGATTCATGTTAAAGATAAGGGTAGTTGTGACACAAAGTTTCAAATATTATCCGCAAAAGATCTTGACTTCAAAGCCGGAGTACTTCGACCCTAGACACCCAAACCTCTCTATAGTTGTTCAAATATGTGGAATAAAATTGTTTACTTTCAACTGGGTGTGCTGTACCTCACACAAAAGCTGGCAACCACAGAATGGCTACAAAGTCTTTACTAAGAGTTTTGCCGATTCATTGGTGGAACCTTCAGCGAAATGATAAAAAAGGCTTCCTTCTATGATTTTTGGTGTTTTATTTGCCCGTACAAGTTTCTGAATATAAGTCAACAATTTGCATTTCCTGAGTATCATTCAACAATTCCTGACACATATCTTTGTTAACATTTGGAATTTTATTTTTAGCAACTTGTTACTGCTATATATTCTCAGTTATTCCATTGCAACACCATCTCTTTTAAAAATTAGTACTAGTATAATCATATAAATTTTTGTTTTGAAGTGTAATTACTTTACTCTTAATACATCATGAAACAAGATAGCACTTGATTACAGTCCATTCGCATGAGAAGATAATAAAATTGACTGTATTCTCTGTATTTAATGAAACCTTTCGTTGACACGTTTTAGATTTTATGTCTTGCCAAAAATTAAATATGGGTTCGGACTATTATTTAATTCTGAATATTTGCAGAGTAAAGCTGAATGCGGTTAAACGAAATAAGAAATAGCTAAATATGAAGAACATAAAAACTAAAAGAAGGCAATAAACCGATTTGATAAAACCTCTGGAACTATATTAAAAAAGGGATTAAGTAGATGGTGGAGAGCTTAAACATAGGCAATAGATATTACGTGGGAGCAAATTTTGGACTGAAGAAGAAAATTAATAAAAATTCAAAAACGATCTCTCTTGACTTAATGAATATGAAAGTTATTTGAAAACGCTTCTTGTTATAAGAAACAGAGAACCATATATACAAGTAAAAGAGAATTAGTAAAGAGTACAAGAAGGGCACGAAGAAATATGTGCAGAGGTAAGGCTTCAGGTAGAATAAAAGGAGAATACAAGAGAGTAATAAAAACCTTGAAAAAAAATTTTAGTCTCAAGTAAGCACGAAATGTCTTGTTTCTAACACAAAAAGCTTATACGATACGTAGAAAAGCTTTTCAAGAACCTAAATTTACCATAAGTTGCGGTGAAGTTACTGTTTGTCTCAGTAAACTAATATTGAGATCCAAGATTGATTAAATTTTAAAGGATTAAAAAAACACAGGCAGTTGGTGCGGATAACATTTGAGAAGAGGTGCCACATTGCTTGGAAAATTTGGGAAGATGAGAATCTTTATGCTTACTACTAATGGCGAGGAACAGATGCTACGTCGTCCAAAGGAACGTTACTTGTCAATTCCCAAGAAGAATAATGGGAGCAGTCACAAGTGAAAACTTCTGTGAATTCTACCTTACACATATTTCTAGAATAGTAACATACTTAATGTCAGAATAATTTTCATTTCTACTGCCAAAGTTTAATTCCTGATAGCTCAACAATTTCACTTTTGCAGGAAAAGTAGCACAAAAGAAGCAGTTCTACAATATGATGAGTTGAATTTGTCAAGACTATATGTGCTACGACCAATCGGGAGAAATGTGAAAATTATCATGAAGTTGGTATGAGAAATTCGAGAAGCAACGCTAAATCATGCAAAGTGACAAAGTTGTTTCCGTGCGCGAAGGCCTTCTAATGATAATGTGTTAAATTCTTGGATTTCATCGTCCATGAAATTCAGGATCACCTCTGAAGAAGCCTTTTAAAGGTGAAAACCGGTTCAGGTTGTAAGGTAAAACTCCATGTTTTTACTTATAAAAAACTTTGTGTTCCGAGTCGTTAATGTAATAGTTATATTTAGATAATGTGTTTTACATGAAAGAGCTTTAGTCTTAGAAAGGTTGTCTAAAAATTATTTATTGATTTCCACAATGTGTATGATACAGTTACATTATGAAGTGTTGTTCAATCATGCATAAAGTTAATGTCAGCGCCTCCTATATTACAGCAGTGCGTAACATTTATGAGGGATGCTATCAACGTTGGGAGTACTCAGTGCTTTGCAGTAACTACACGTTTATGGTAAGAGTGTTTCATAGCAACTACTTTATTCAAAGTATATGTTAACGGAGCCTTAAGGAAGTTGTAAAGATAACAGCGCTGAAACAGGGAACTCGATAATTGGCTATCTTTACTCGCTTCTGGGAACATTAGCCGAAAATAATTCCAATTACTTGGTTGAAAAACTCCACAAAAAATACTCTTCTTGGGGCATCTACATTAATTTTGGAAATAACGTACCAGCTGGTTACTGAAAATTAAGGGGCTGATTTGACAGTAGATCTAAATATTATGAAAAACGTACATTTCTTAGGTGACTTATGGAGACATTGGAAAACGGTGGTATTAATTATAAAGATATCATTGGAAAAATGAAACAACGGAAAATATTGAGAGAGCAACTGAATTCTCTTCTTCGGATTGGGAAGACATGCCACAAAACCGATAAGGTTATTTACTCTGCTATCTCATAAACGTATGAGAAAAATGAAATAAATTCCGAACGTTCGAAGAACAAAAAATGGGCTTGTGGAGAAAAACTTGTGGGGTGCCCAGATTCCAGTACTTTTTGAATAAATATACCCTCGAATATACCCCAATTCTGTAAAACAATTTTACGCCATAAATACGAAGCTCTTTATATGACATTTTTAGATGCAAAGGAATATCCTGATATTTGTTGATCCAGGAAGTTGTAAACTGGATTTAGACCTAAAGACAGAAAAGGGATACACCTAGAAGATTGTCTAAAAAGGATATGTATGATGTGATGGAGCAAAGAGTGTTACAAAGAAGAGACTGCAATGAAATAAACACTTGCAGTAGCACTTGCATATAGATGAATAAATTGTGTTTTAAGAATGTGAGAAATACTGATTTAAACTACAGTGTCAGAAATGAAAATTTATGTAATTTTTTGTAGATGCATAGAAACTACGTTCTGCAACTGCACAAGAGACAACTTCTAATTTAAGAGGCAATAATTTTATTTCATGTAAGAATTGAATATGTATGTATAAGAAAGCTCTCATTAAATTAGACTGGATGAAAAGAAACCAATCATAAAGAAAGAGCGTGATTGAAATGTAATTTCCGGCCTTTAATGTTTAGTTGTAGACTGAAGGAACAATTCTGGAGTCGAAGAGATTTTAAACAGAGTAGTTAAAGTACGTGAAGAGAGTCACACAAAGTGTCACATGATTCCCTCGTGGCTTTGCTTTCTTGACGGTAACTGAGAAGGAATTTAAAGAAATGTCCAATGGAGTGGATAGGATATTAAGATTTCTTATGAGTTACAAATTAGGAAAGACAAAACTAAAGCCAATGAGTTTAACGTAAATAACAATGGCAATAAACTGAATACTAAAACAAAAAAATGAAAAAGTGTAAGAGGTGACAAAATCTTATTAATTAATTTTACTCTTATGTGAAATCACAAAAGGTGAAAGGAGCAAGGACTATATGGAAACTAAGGTTACACAAACAAAGATTACTTTTTTTAAGAAGAAACAGTGACTTACATAAAACTTACATTTAAATATTGAAAACCATTTTAGAAGCTACAAGAAGCTGGAATGTATCTATCAATACAGCACTCTAGGAGCCTGGGAAAATTAGATACGAAAATAATTTACACTTCCAATATATTTGCTACAGAAACGAGTTGAAGTTCAGGTGGACAGGCACGGTGAGATATGAAGAAATTTTAGAAAGGGACGGGGAGAGATAAAGATTACGGAAACTCTGTTAGAAAGAAGTAACAGTTTCTTGGCCCATATTCTGAGGAACACGAGCTTAGTTGAGATATTAGTCAAGGGAATGGTGGATTCAAAATAGTGTACAGAGGAACACCTCGGCTTATTCAGGAGAAGGAACAGGTCCATAGCCCATAGACGGTGGATGGAAAACAGTGGGAAGGAAAACATCGTAAGGCTTACATGTGTCAGATTATAGCTGACGTTGTTTCTAGAAATTATGTTGAGATTTATTGAGGGTAGGAATGACTAAAGGACTACGTAAAATCAATGACTAGGTTACTGTTAGAAGGGTAGGAATGACTAAAGGACTACGTAAAATCAATGACTAGGTTACTGTTAGAAAAACTATTGCATTTCATAACACATTTATGAAATCACATTGTTTTATTGTTTGACAAGTTTTATTTTTATTTATAATTTATTATAACTACAATGAAATCTGATTGCTTTCATTTGTTGAATGGTCAAGTACAAAACATGTTTCACGTTGAACACGTATGGCGCTAGAAGGACGCTAAGACTTAACAAGCAAAAAACATGACAGTGTCATTGGGAGCACTAATGCTGCGGGCTACACAAACGAGCCACACCGTCATGCGGCTCTTATTTCAGCCTGATTAGTGTCTACCATTAATCACTATGTAACAGATTTTCCAAAATGCATTAATTGTATCTCTGTGCAATTAGTATGTTTAACCGCGATAAATATTTTCCAAATCACATTAAAAATAAATCAAGTGAACCGGAATATTCCTATATGTTTAAAAAAAAGTGCGGTTAATAAATAATAATTCTGTGAAAATATTTTTTAATAGAATGCTCTTGTAATTGTCATCCACACAAATTTAATAGTTCTTTTTTGATAATGCTATACACAAGTGTGTATAGGGGGGGTGGCTGATGTGTTTTGCTTTCTGCACATATGTTTTCGTGTCATAATAACCCATTAATTGAATGAACACAGATTTTGAATATTTTATAACTACTAATTACTAAATTATTCCTTAGGCTTTCACGGCCGGTGTCATTTGAATTATGAAAGATATCCGGGCTGTTTGGCCGTGGTCCCTGGTTAAAAACAAAACCAAACGTATTCGGCAGCTCCACTGGCTGCCATCATCAGTGGTAAAATATCTGGAGCCATGGTGAGGAAGAACTCGGCAGGTTCCTGGCACATCTCAATCAGGTTCACCCACGGATACAGTTTACCGTTGAGAGGGAGATCGACAATCAGCTGGCTTTTCTGGACTTGTTGGTCCTTAGAAGGACCGATGGCAGCCTCGGACATAAAGTTTATAGAAAACCGACGCACACTAACCGCTATCTCCATAGACAGTCGAACCACCATCCCAGCCAGAAGAGGGAGGTGTTGAAGACCTTGGTGGACCGGGCTAGGAGGATATGCGAGCCCCGGTACCTCGATGATGAGCTGCGCCACCTCGAACTAGCGCTGCAGGCCAATGGGTATTCCGTCGGGGAGGTGAGACGTGCGGTCCGGCCGAGAAGAACAGCCAGGCCGGAAGTGGATTCACGGGAGACCGTCGGTTTCGCGGCGTTGCCCTACATTCATGGGGTGACGGACCGCATTGGTAGGCTGCTCAGTCGGCACGGTGTGAGGCCAGTATTCAAGCCGACAAAGAAGATACACCAGTTCTTGCGGCCGACGAAGGATGTCCGAGACCCGCTGTCATCGTGCGGTGTGTAAGGAGTTCCCTGCTCATGCGGCCAGGTGTACATTGGTACCACGAAGCGCAGCGTCCGCACACGCGTGGGTGAACATAGCCGTTACTGTAGACTGGGAAAGCCGGAGAAGTCTGCCGTGGCCGAACACGCGCTCGCCAATGCCGACCATCGGATCCGTTTCGATGAGACGAAACTCTTGTCGGCGGTGAGTGATTACTTCCCTCGTCTTCATATGGAGTCCGTCTTGATTCAGAAGCATGCTGCGATCGCTATGAATCGGCGGTCACGATGTCACGATGTTCGCAGGGCACAGCACAGTGCGTGCCCCAGTGACGGCAGCGTCCGGGCGAGCCCGATGACTGCCTGTTGCTTGGTGAGTGCTTGGTGCGAGACTTGTCGCTGCGAGGTAGCTTGTAGCTCTGTGGTAGCGGGGCGTCTTTGCACCCGGTGCATGACTGCAGCATCTGGGTCGAGCCCAATGGCTGCCTGTGGATATACTTAGTCCTGGTTCATTCGACTGGTGCCTAAAAATAGGAATGGACAACCGCCAACCAGTTAACTGAGAAGGCGGGGGAGAAAGGTTTTCAATTTTTATTTATTTTTAAAAATTTCAGCAATCAGTGGGCACTGCCGCAAGGACGGGTTCAGGTGACAGATTTCGCCCGTTCCCAGTCCCGCGTGCAGACGCCGTGAGGCGTCGGTCGCTCCCCGCGAGGCAGAGAGCCTCCGTGCCAGTGATAGCGCGTAGCAGCGGCATTCAGCGCGGTCGGCATACTAGGAAGGGAGGAAGGAAACAGCTTAGCAGGTAAATTCTGGGGCATGGGCAGATAGTGAGTATGCAAAGTAGTTGAGTTTTAAGTTTACTTAAACTTATGGCGGGTCATCGAGAATCGCCCGAGGGCGTTTGACCCGGACAGGGGGAGGTGGTTGCGTGGTGCTGATGGTTCTGAGATAAGGGAAGGAAGAGGTCTCAGCTGCGGCAAAGAGAGTCGCAGCTAATGACCAGACAAAGGCTGAGAGAGCAGGAACTCGTAGACCTCCTCGAATTACACTGTTTCTAACAAACCAAGGAGATCCCGACAAGGAACGGAGGGTTCTGGATTGGAAACTTTCCAGCCTACGCCTGTTGGTGGCGGAGGGAAGTGACCACCATACAGGTGCCGCATACGTCAATACAGACCGGAGAAACAACAGATAGAGGGTAACTTTCGTGCGCAGCGCCAGGGGGCTGCGGCACGCGAGGTATGGGTAAAGTTTGGCTCGGACGCCGCGAGCCTTGGCAAGGGTGTCCGTCACGTGGGCGTTGAAGCAAAGGCGACGATCTAGCCGAACGCCTAGATACTTCACCGACTCTTTGTAGGCGATAGGCCTCCCTTCCAGGGAGAGGGGCTGGCATCGGGAGATGGACTTACGAGTGAAACAGATCGCCTCGGATTTCTCCGTATTGATCGTCACCCGCCATGTCGCTGCGAGGATGGGTACCCCCTTTTTTATTTTGGCGGAGGTGAAGGAGACGGGCTGTGATTGGCTGAACCGCTGACGCGATCCACCAATGGCCTGAGAGGGAAGTCTACGCGAACGCTTAGCACGGATTGGCGGGATTTGTTCGCCCACAACGGGTCGATACACTTCCGCCAGCCCGGTAAGAGTCCGGTAGACTGCCTTATGGCGATACCGAGGCAGGCGAGATATGGGAGGGGCGAAGTTGCCGACTGAAGGTGGCGCTAGGCACACCTAAAACCGGCACAACGCCCGAACCATCTGTCGGCCTGCAACGGACCGGATTTGACTGGAAGGAAGGTGGTGAAAATACGATTGGTCGGCGCGTGGGCTGATGGTGAGAGGGCAATTTTTGTTAATTTTAAATTACGGCGGGTCGTCGAGCAGAGTTCGAGGGCGGCGGCGTTTGACTGGTGGTGGTCCATCATCGTTATCGAGGTGTTGGAGGTGAGGAAAATCTGAGATGGATGCTCGATGGAAGAGATTGAACGTGAGAGTTCGCGCAAATCCATCGAGCGACGGAATCTTCAGCCCTCGCCTGATAGCAGCATTTTTTACATACCAGGGAGAGCCGGAGATAAGGCGAAGGGTAAGGGCTTGGAAGGCTTCCATGCGTTTAACGACGTCGGGGGCGAGTTGGGTCCAAAATGCAGGCGCTGCGTACATAAGGACGGCTCGTAAAAAGAGCAGATAGATCGAGAGCTTCGTGCGCCCTGGCAGTGGCCCTCGAGGCGATAAGAATGGGTATAGTTTGGCTTTGACGCCTCGGGCGCGCTGGAGCACTGTGGACACGTGAGCTCTGAAGCTTAGGCGTCGATCAAGAGTGACGCCCAAGTACTTCACAGTACGTTGCCAAGCGATTGGGCTCCCTTCAAGGGAGAGGGTCTGGCATCGGGAAGTGAGCTGACGGGAGAAGGCAATCGCCTCGGATTTCTCCGTATTGATCGCCACCCGCCATTTCCTTAGCCAGGCCGGAAGTAATGCGAGCTGGCGCTGCACCACGTCAGTCGCAAAACGAAGGTTTGCAGAACTAGCATGGTACATCGCATCGTCCGCATAGAGAGAGAGCGTGACTCCAGGCAATACTGGCAGGTCGTTCGTGTACACTAGGTACAGAACGGGGCCGAGGACAGATCCTTGAGGAACGCCAGCGGCGACGGGGCGGACAGAAGAGTACGTCCCGTCGACGCAGATCCTAAATTTGCGGTCGCAGAGATACGACCGCATCAGATGTACAAATGAGGCAGGGAGAGGGGAGGTGGCTAGTTTATAGAGAAGGCCTTCGTGCCAGACTTTGTCGAAGGCCTTGCTCACGTCCAGAAGGACGGCGACAGTTTGATGATTCCTGTTGATGGCGTCGGTGAGTTGCGTGACAACTCGGACAAGTTGAAGAGTGGTCGAATGCTGCCTGCGGAAGCCGAACTGTTCCTGCCGAAATTATCCAGCAGGGGAGTAATCCGGCGATGCAGGAGGCGCTCGAACACCTTCGATAAGACTGGCTAAAGAGAGATTGGTCGATGATTCTCAGGGAGTGTACGCAGCTTGCGAGCCTTCGGCAACATGATGACTTTGGCTCGTTTCCAAGGGCTGGGATAGTAATGGAGCCGGAGACATCCATTGAACAGCACGTGGATGAGTGAAACGAGACTTGCTGGGGCGTTAAGTAGGGCCGCTGCACCAATACGGTCCTCGCCGGGCGCCCGCTTGGGGCGCAGTCGACTAATGGCCGTTTCAACTTCAGCCTCGTCGAACAGGTCGATTGGGTCTGCGAGAGGGCGGGAAAAATATCCAGATAGGAAGTCTGCGACCGCTGCCGAGTGGCCGCGGTCACAGACGCCTCTGTGAACGGTAAATTGTTCCTCCATGGTATCGGCAAAGACTTCTGCTTTGTCGGCCGCGGAGTACACAGTCCCGTTCGGTGATCGTAGGGGGTAGCGGGTCCTTTTCTCGCCAGTGAGTCGGCGCGCAGCCCGGAAAACGGACTGTGGCGTGACTTCCAGAGACTCAAGATATGAGTCCCATCGATGAGCAGTGGCATCAAGCAGAAGCTGCTTGACAAGGTCTGATTGGGCGTTTAGCCTGCGTTTTACGGCAGGGTCCCGGGTTTGTTGCCATCTCCGGCGGAGCTGGCGCCGGTTGCGAATGGCCAGAATCACCTCTTCAGGTAATTGCGACCGTCTGTTGGGCGCAAGGACGTTATAGGTGTGTTTGTCCATAGCGGACGTGACGACTTCTTGAAGATAGTCGGCCAAACGGTCTACATCATCCGGGCTGGAGATGTCGACCTGGGGGTCAGATGGTACTGTTCGACCCAGTTCATCGTGGAACGATCGCCAGTTGACTCTCGTTACACGATGGGGAGGCTGGAGAGGTGTGTCCAGCGTGGGCCGAACAGTGAGTAATACCGGGTCGTGATCAGACGAGAGGTCTAACACGGCTTCTATAGCGATAGGGTAGGCCAAGTCTTTGACAACAGCAATGTCAAGGACGTCTGGAGGTCCCCGTTGATTGGGGATATAGGTCGGTGATCTAGGACCAAGAGCGTTCACAAGAGGATGACGTTGAACGTATTGGTACAGAGAGCGGCCGTACGGGTTAGAGACCCGGCTGTTCCACAGGGGATGCTTACTATTAAAGTCTCCGGCTGCGATGGTTGGTAAAGGGTCTTCTAAGAGAGCGTCCCATTCATCCTCGTCGGGCGGCGGTCCACCTCGAGGGGGGAGGTAGACTGAAACCAGTCGAACCTCCCGAGCCCCGATGCAGAGAGCAACCGCCGTCGCCTCAAAGCGACGAGTCGCCGGAGGCGGCAGGGGGCGGTGGGCGATGCGCCTGTGAACCAGAATGGCTGTGCCGCCAGATGCGGCACGCCGGTTCTGGCCAGGCCGGTCTGTGCGATACGTCGTGTACGTTGGAAGCTGGAACGAGTGAACGGGAGTTAAATGGGTTTCGCTAAGGAGTATGACGTCTATATCATATTCGGTCACGAAGGCGGCCAATTCGGCACGGCGAGATAGAACGCCACATGCGTTCCAAGCCACCAGCCGAAAGGGCCTAGCAATCGAGAGGGATGAGCGAGGTCACGGAGGTGAGAACGATAACGAGTAAGGACTGGACATCCTTGGCAGCAAGAATTTGCGGGATCAAGGCGTTGATCCAAGCGCGCACGTGGTCGGCGAAAGTCACGTCCGAGGACGCTGCAGACGCCGGTGCCGCCTGAGGCTTGGGCGCCGGGTGCTGGAACATGATGCCATTCTGGGCGGGGGCCTTTTGTTTCGGCTGCCTTGGATTTCGGACATCTGGGGTAGATGCGGGCTGAGGTGCAGCGGGCGTGTGCTGCGAGGAAGCGGGGGGAGATGGTTTTGTCCTTTTCTTGGACGGCGCAGCAGGTTTTGGCTGCTGGGCCGCGGGCTGTGCGGCAGGCTGAGAAGCAGCTGCAGCCGCATAGCTGGGCGCCCCGGTAAACGCCGGACGAGCTGGGGCAGGCACAAGTGCCGGTGCCGCAGCGGGGATAGGTGCCGCCGAGGCGGCAGGCCTTGATGCTTGGGGCCTAGCTGGAGGCGCAGGAACGCGCTGCTGCGAGGACTTTGAAAACTTCTTCAAAGCCGCAGCATAGAATTTACAAGACTTCGATGATGCCGGGTGAGGTTCCCCGCAGTTGGCGCAAGTGGCGGCAGCACGAGCGAGAGGACAAGTGTCCTTCTGATGGCTATCGCCACAGCGCAAACAGCGGGTGGGGTGATGGCAAAATGCCGATGAATGTCCGTACCGCTGGCAGTTGTAACACTGCTTCGGTCCGGCTTGGGCTTCGAAGGCTTCAACCCTAACCTTCAAATAAAACATAAAATTGTACCATAAATGGCCTGGTAATCACCCACCTTTCGGATTTTCACCAGGAACGCATTGCGCGCTAGTTTCTTGCCGGGGGAGAAGAGAGGCGTGACACTATGGACTCTAAAGCCCAGACTGGTGAGTTCATCAGAGATGAATTCAGGCTTGGTATCGGCAGGGATACCGATAATTTGAATCTTTAATTCCTTCTCCTCCGGCAAGGCAAAGGTATGGTACGGGATACCCGCGTCCGTGAGGAACTTCTGTGCAATACGGAAGCTCTCCACGGTCGTGGGGTTCAGGCGAATGGAACTGTCACCTTGAGCCGAAGCAGTCAAGGTGCCAGAGGGAGTACACCGGTGTATACGCCGCATGAAATTGGCCCAATCCGAAGGCCGGGCGAAAATCAGAGGCGGGATACGCCGGGGCTGGTCAGGTTGTTGTTGGGAGGCCATGGCGGATTGCCCCGCGGTTGAGCCTCGACGCGAAATCCGACCGGATTCCGTGGAGGTGGCACTGACACGCCGTTTCCGGCTGACAGACTGCCATGCACCATCGGTATCCATGGCCGAGTCCGCGTCGTGAATTTCCCCCGACGAGGTAGGTGTAGGGTGGTCCTGAGAAGGGCCATCCGGGAGAGGTTGCGCCAGAGCGCGAGCAGGAATTGCGAGGTCCTGAGAAGGACCGACGGAAGCAGGTTGGCCCTGAGAAGGGCCGACGGAAGATGGGTTGCGGGCAGCCATCGGCGAGGCGAAGCCTACGCCTTAGGCGGAACGGAACTAAGGACTACGACCAAGCACTACGGTAAGCAAAATACAAAAGCAGATCACTTACCAACAAGCTCCAGGCAGCAGCGGAACACACACGAAACACTGAACGGCACAAGAAACACAACACTGCACTGAACACACTGCACTGCACTATTTCTTGAGATGTTGAAAAACTGAGCACTGAACTGACTGATTAAACTATTGCACTGAACGGTAAAACTGGTTTAAGCCGGTAACTGATGCACACTTGAAAATGACAACTTCCCATTAAGAGAGAGCTTCCAGGAGATGTTGACGCTTCCAATCGATGGGCTGTTATGGATTGAATCGGCGGTAGCATGTAGCACTGTAGTAGCGGGGCGTCTTTGCACCCGGTGCATGACTGCAGCATCTGGGACGAGCCCAATGGCTGCCTGTGGATAGACATAGTTCTGGTTCATTCGACAGGTAACCTAGAATAAAATAGGAATGGACAACCGCCAACCAGTTAACTGAGAAGGCGGGGGAGAAAGGTTTTCAATTTTTATTTATTTTAAATATTACAGCAATCAGTGGGCACTGCCGCAAGGACGGGTTCAGGCGACAGATGTCGCGCGTTCCCAGTCCTGCGTGCAGACGCCGTGAGGCGTCGGTCGCTCCCCGCGAGGCAGAGAGCCTCCGTGCCAGTGATAGCGCGTAGCAGCGGCATTCAGCGCGGTCGGCATACTAGGAAGGGAGGAAGGAAACAGCTTTGCAGGTAAATTCTGGGGCATGGGCAGATGGTGAGTATACAAAGTGAGGTTTAAGCAGCTTACTTAAACTTATGGCGGGTCATCGAGAATCGCCCGAGGGCGTTTGACCCGGACAGGGGGAGGTGGTTGCGTGGTGCTGATGGTTCTGAGGTAAGGGAAGGAAGAGGTCTCAGCTGCGGCAAAGAGAGTCGCAGCTAATGACCAGACAAAGGCTGAGAGAGCAGGAACTCGTAGACCTCCTCGAATTACACTGTTTCTAACAAACCAAGGAGATCCCGACAAGGAACGGAGGGTTCTGGATTGGAAACTTTCCAGCCTACGCCTGTTGGTGGCGGAGGCAAGTGACCACCATACAGGTGCCGCATAGGTCAATACAGACCGGAGAAACAACAGATAGAGGGTAACTTTCGTGCGCAGCGCCAGGGGGCTGCGGCACGCGAGGTATGGGTAAAGTTTGGCTCGGACGCCGCGAGCCTTGGCAAGGGTGTCCGTCACGTGGGCGTTGAAGCATAGGCGACGATCTAGCCGAACGCCTAGATACTTCACCGACTCTTTGTAGGCGATAGGCCTCCCTTCAAGGGAGAGGGGCTGGCATCGGGAGATGGACTTACGAGTGAAACAGATCGCCTCGGATTTCTCCGTGTTGATCGTCACCCGCCATTTCCGTAGCCAGTCCGGAAGCTGGTCCAACTGACGCTGCAACTGTGTACTCGCAAAACGCGGGGACACAGAGCTGTAATGATACATTGCATCGTCAGCGAACAAAGACAACGTGACTCCGGGCAAAACAGGCAGGTCGTTCGTGTACACGAGGTACAGAACGGGGCCGAGGACAGATCCCTGGGGTACGCCAGCGGCGACAGGACGAACTGCAGAGCAGGTTCCGTCGACGCTAACCCTGAAGGTTCGGTCGCTGAGATACGACCGGAGGAAAAACACTATGGACGATGGTAAGGGGGAGTTAGCAAGTTTGAAGAGAAGACCTTCGTGCCAGACTTTGTCGAAGGCCTTGCTCACGTCCAGCAGTGCGGCGGCCGTAGCCGCTCGCCTGTTGGTGGCGTCAGAGAGTTGCGTTACCACGCGGACTAGTTGAAGCGTGGTCGAGTGCTCTCTGCGAAACCCGAACTGTTCGTTGCGGATAAAATTATCCAACAACGGCGAGATGCGGGCCAGCAGGAGCCGCTCGAACACCTTAGAGATAACTGGCAAGAGAGATATTGGCCGATAGCTTTCAGGAAGCATGCGCGGCTTGCGGGGTTTAGGAACCATAACGATGTTGGCATTTTTCCACAGGCGGGGGAAGTACTGTAGCCGGAGACAAGAGTTGAACAGCTCAAGAACGAGGTCAACGCCTGAGGCCGGGAGATATTGTAATGCAGCGGCCCCGATCCGGTCAGGACCGGGGGCGCGACGGCGGTTTAGTCGACAGACAGACGAAACGAGTTCGTCTCTGTCGAACGGGAGGTCTGGCCATCGGGAGGGCGAGAAAAATAACCAGATAGGAAGTCCCGGACTTCTGCCGAGTGAGCAGGGTCCGAAACGCCTCGATGAACGGTAAATTGCGACTCCATGCAGTCGGCGAAGACCTCGGCCTTGCCTTCTGATGAAGACACAACCCCGTTCGGGGTTTCCAGCGGATTGCGAGTTCTCTTCTCGCGGGTCAGTCTACTCACCGCTCTCCAGACGGAGGCGTGGTCGACTTCAAGAGACTCAAGGTATGAGTCCCATCGATCAGAGTTTACGTCCCGCAGTAGCTGCTGAACGTAAAGGGACTGTTGTTGAAATCGTCGCTTAACGACTGGGTCTCGGGTTCTTTGCCATCTGCGGCGGAGCTGGCGCCGTAGCCAGATGGCGTGGAGTACTTCCGCAGGTAAGGCCGATTTACGATGATTCACCTCGAGTGCGTAGGTGTGTCGATCCATGACACCTTGGACCAATTCCTGAAGATTTGTGGCGCGGAGATCCAGATCGTCACGAGTGACGATTGGGTCCGCCGGGAGAGATGGTAACCTTCGAGAGAGCTCGTCATGATAGGATCGCCAGTTGACTCTCCTAACAATCTGAGCGGGAAGTCGGGGTGACGCCGACAGCTCTCGAACAGTTATAACAAGGGGATTGTGATCGGACGAAAGGTCCGACACAGACGAGACCTCGATGTTGCGGGCAACGTTCTTGACAACTACTATGTCAAGAACGTCCGGCCGATGGCCGTGAAAGGGGAAGTAGGTAGGGTCTTCAGGGCCGATGACATTAAGTGCCGGGTCGCCAGAGACGAACCGGAACAGAGAATTTCCATAGGCGTTGACAACGCGGCTGTTCCATGAAGGGTGTTTGGCGTTTAAGTCGCCGGCTACAATGGTTGAGAGGGGGTGGTCGAGGAGGGCGTCCCACTCCTCGGGCGGTGGCGGAGTTCGCCGGCCAGGCCGGAGGTACGCAGAAACAACGCGCAGCTCCGATCCGCCGGCGTCCACCGCCACCGCGCAGCCTTCAATAATAGATGTATCTAGAGGAGGCAAAAGCCTGTGGGATATCCGCCTGTGGACTAAAACAGCTGTGCCCCCCGAGGGGGGACAGCGAGGCCGTAGGGGACGATCCTGACGATAACAGGCATAGGCAGGAAGGGAAAACGAGTGGTAATGAGCCAGATGAGTCTCGGAAAGAAGTATGATATCAACATCATACTCCGTTACAAAAGTCATCAGTTCAGATCGCCTGGGGAGTAGCCCGAAGGCGTTCCACGCAACGATCCTCAGGCTATTAGCCATTTAGGGGAAGTAGAGGAAAGAGGGCAGCTAATGATTGGAACACCAGGGCAAGCACAGTGGTAGTGTCGCGAGCAGTCCTGATGGATGCAACAAGATTGTCTGCCCAGGCAGTCAGGGGATCCGCCGAAGCCCGGGAAGATTCCCGGGCCTCAGGAGGACAAGCCTGACTGGCCTCGACAGAGGTAGCAGATGGCGCTGGGCTGGTGGTCTGAGTAGTAGACTGCTCACTGGAAGGTTGAGGACGATGGCTGGGGGCGGGTCGAGCCCGCGGAGAGGGTACAGGTGGAACCTGTGATGATGTTGGTCGGCCGGCGGAGTTCCGGCGACGACGAGTGCGCTTTGATTTGCCCGATCGGGCTGGAGGCGGGGCTGATTTAGCGGCCATGGCCGCGTAGGAAGGTGCGGGCGCTCCGGTAGGCGCCGGGATTGAGGCCGCTGCAGGCGGCGCCGAAGCGACGACTGCAGGCGAGACAGCGGCACCGGAAGCAACCGGAGTTGCTGCCGGTACCTGGGCAGATGCACCAGTGAGTGGCGGGAAAGCCGCTCTCCGGTTAGGGCCAGGACCAGCCACACGGCCTGCCTGCACGCCAGGGCGCACAGGAGGTCGCTGCGGTTTCATGGCGGCGATAAAGTTAGGGCAGCCTCGGTAATTAGCCGGATGGGCTCCTTTGCAGTTACAGCATTTAGCTGTGTACCCCGTCGTAGGCTTATCACAGCCACGATGAGGTTCAGCACAACGCACGCAACGCGGGGGCTGATGACAGAACAAACTGCTGTGGCCGAACCTCTGGCAGTTGAAACACTGCGAGGGGCCGGGCCGCGGGTCAAATGTTCGGACTTGCACCCGTAGGTGCAGAAGGTTCTGGAGACTATAAATCTCCTCGAATGGGCCTACTTTCAGAAGTTTGACCAGAAAGCTGTTAACAGGTCGGCGGTCATCACCTTTGCCAACATGCAGGACGCTTACCGCGGTCGGCGCATAGCCGAGCGCAACAAGTTCCTGCCTGATGGCATCAGTTTCTGTGAAAGAAGGAATTCCCGACAGAACGACCTTGATTTCGCGCTCTGACGGGAGGGCAAAAGTATGAAATGAGATCTTGCGCTCTGTCAGGAATGACTGAACAGAGCGGAAGTCTGGGATCGTAGCAGTCGCCAGCTTTAGCGAGGCGCCTTGGCACCTCGCCTCGACCTTGACCGAAGGGAGAGCTAGGGATAAGGAACGAAGCAATTGAGTGTAATTCCTATTGTCAGGAATTACAATCGGTGGAATGCGTGGGGAAGACACAGTTTGGGTACCAGTTGAATACTCACGCTCGCGCTGAGTGCCGCTGTTACCGTGACTAGACGACTGATCTGCAGCTGAGGCGGGCGGCGGAGTTTGGGCCAGTTTTCGCTTGCGTTTGGCAGACTTGCCCTCCACAAGCGAGAACTGTCCGTCCCCCGACCCAACACTGCACATATCGACCGCACTTTGATCACTTTCACTATCACTTTCACTGTCGTGAGGAAGTGGAGTGGAACGGAAGCCGGTTGAGCATGTTTCCATTAAGGAAACAAGCGGCGCCGGCAGAGGATTCGGGGGCGTATTCGACGCCATTTCGGACAAGCCGAAATGAACGTCTACGCAGGTCTAGGATTGAGGGATCACCAGACACTGAAAACTATCCACAGGCACAATTGAACACGAAACAGACCGCACAGCACACGGAAACAAAAACACTCCCGCACTGATTAAATAAAGCTGAGTCGCACTGAACTGTAGGTGAAATCTGTAGTGATGATGATGCTGAATACGATGATGATAAGAAAAATGGTGAAAACTGAATATTTCCGCACAAATTGGAAAAATTTTTCAGAGCAAAAACAGTCACAGCCTACCCGGGCAAATGCTCTAGGTAGCCGCTCTTTGAATCGGCGGGGCGAAAGCATCTCATTAAGTACATTATGGCATGGCGCGATGCGAGCCTCTCACACACCTTCTTGTTTCTGATTGGCCGGTGATGCTGTACTTACCTGTGCGGGGGTTGCCATTAGTAAACAATTAGTACAGGTAGCATTGCGGGAAATCAGCAGCCTTCCCCACAGTATTTCTTGGAAAACAAGTGAGTCACATAATGGCGTAGCTTGGTGCGAGCCAATCATACACCATCTCTGTTGTGATTGGTTGATGGTGTCATTTTTACCTGTCCGTGGGACTTTGCTGAATTTATATGTACAGGTAGCATGGCAGGACAGCTTTAGTCTATACCACAGTACTGTGGGCCTGCATGTAGACACCCAAAGTGCAGAAAATTTTACCACTGATGATGGCAGCCAGTGGAGCTGCCGAAACGTTTGGTTTTGTTTTTAACCAGGGACCACGGCCAAACAGCCCGGATATCTTTCATAATTCATACTAATTACTAAGCTTAAAATTTGTTAAAACTGCTACAACGCATGAGTGAAATGGTGAAAGCTCCTGGTGAACACTGTAACAGAAACTGTCGTTCCCGTTTGAACCTAAACATTTTGTGTCGTCCCTGTGGACTGAGAGTGTGGTTAATCAAACCCGCCAACAGACCTGACAAAGCGAGCCCGGTAGGAATTCAAAACATTTTTTAACACAGCTGTGATTACTGTACGGACCAAAATGTTAAGTGTCTAAAACAAATGTATTTAGTAAGCAATTGTTAGGTAAATTTATTGAATTATTAGTTAGTTAGCTGTCATTATACAAAAAAAGTTGTACGTTATCAAACCCCAAACTTCGCCTGCTAAGTAAATTTATAGTACTTTTCCACAAAACAAAACATTCCATTCCCTGGCAATAAAAATCTATTCTCATAACGGTGGAAACTAAGCTAAATCTCTTGAAGTCTGGCCTTGTTGAAATTGCATGTATACTTTTTATGAGTTCATACTTGCACGTCGTTTTGTCTATAAAATAGTTACCGCTTCCATTTATCTTTCAATTTCACGAAGTTGTTCCCGTTGTACAGTTTTACAATTTTCAATAATATAATACATCAATAATGTTTAATATTTAAGTCGAAATTTCATTATAATATCCCTTTCACTGTGTCTGATTCGCAAACGTGATACACTGACCATTATTTACGAACACAGTGTTTACATAACTGGTGGTCAGTTGTGCCATGTGTTCATGTAATTAACATTACTTTTAAACAGCACGCGTGGTAATATTAGCTAAAGCGCTATAGTAGAGCGTTATTTGATTTTCATAGCACAGATGTTGACTTTCCTTTACTTAATTTTGAATGCATAGCGTTCACAGTTCAACAGCATTATACTTTTGAAATATGGACTAGCTGAAATACACATTACCGATGTTGTTCAGCAACGGAAAATCAGCGAACAGATATTAACATCTGTTGAAACCTGAGTTACTAAAATATTGTAAACGAAAAATGTTTAATTGCTAGTTAAAATTTTGTGGACACAACGGAATAATCGCAAGATCTGTTCCTATTCTCCCGTTATATTTCCCCCTCCCTTAATTTACCCTGTATGTCCCCTCGCTTAAGTTTCAACAGAAAGCCAGTCTACCATATTTTTCTTTAAAAGAACAGTTTGTTTACAAAATATTTTTTTTGTAGCTCTTATAGAAAAGACAACTAAGTCATATTGCAATTTACTTATCGTGGATATAATCCTGTCTCCTGCATTCTAATAGAATTCTTCATGTTTGCGTTATAAATTTAATTTTTTATTATTAATAAACCGTACTTTTGCGTTGACTTTTAAGCACCCATGTTTCACCTCCAAAGCTAGTAAATTACCATTATTTTATAAAGTTTTCATCTTACTATTTCTCGGCATTGTTTTATTTACTTCCGTACAAAAGCAGTTTTTTTTTTAACTCCACTCTATATTGCAAATGTGTTCCTACCTACATATAGCCTTGGAATTAGACATGGAGATTATTATGTACGACTTATGCGATTCATGTAACTCTACATAAAACTAACGTACGCAATGCCTGATGACCTGGATCTCAGCTTGCAGCTGAAGGGTATTAGTGAAATTGAATAACAGCGACACCTGTATGGGTTAGCATCTGTCGAACAGACAGTAAACCCATTTACTAATTGCCATGTCGCACACAGCGCCTGATGAGGGAAATTACTTGGCAAACACACTCTGGTTGTGTATACTCCCTGTCTTACACTGACAAGTTGCACATCAATACCGCTCACTCAGCTGCTTCATCAACCGTCTCAAGATTGTACATAATGTAGTGGATGACTTACACACATGTATTGAAATACAATACAGAGAGAAGTATACTACCTGGAGTACTTACAGTTTATTACGATTTCAGTGGTAATGTTAAGTTTATTACGATATATGGTAATAATTAAATTTCCTGATTAGTTTTAACGTCCATGATGTTCAGCAGTCATAATTTTGAAACGGGAACAGAATACTAAAGAAAACATATTTATTCTTGCAAAAGACGATATGCTTATAAAGATAATGCTTCCTCCAACTTTATTATGAATTGAAAGGAAACATAGTTTATCTTTTCAGTGTTGGTTACAAACGTATGTTATTGCTGACCGCAGTGGCGGAACTACAAGTAGGTGATCAATCCCCTTCCGAACTATTAAAAATTCAAGTGAAATTCGATAATCACTTAACGTAGGTATATTTCTCAGCCAGCTGCGGGTGTTAAAATAAAGCTTATAGATAATTATTTATATAATTGTATGAGAAGAATCTTAAAAATCTTAAATGTTAAGAAAATGGTGAGTCCGGTCTTTAAGTTAGTCTCATCACCCCCCTCAGAAGTTAGTTTCATCCTACCCAGAAACTAGTCTTGTCCCCCGCCCCAGGGGCAACTCCTAGTTACGCCACAAGTTGATCGTACTACGTTCTTATGCAGTTCCAATTTGTCATGTAATCTTGTAAACAAATGTATTTTTGTTTACAAAATACGTTTCTTAATTAGCTTAATATCCCTCTAGCCTTAAAAATTTGTCTTGTGATTTTTCTTAATTATACGATTAAGAAACTTATTATTTTATCTCTGTCTATAATGTTAAATTACATGGAGCTTATGATAATCTCCTGTGTCTCAAGTTTGCGTCTTACAAGATTTTGCAAGTCATCATACTTGTTGCTTTGTTTTAAAAACTTCATACAATATAATTTAGCAGCATTAGCTGCTTCCTACAATTCTTTTTGTGGACTGTTTCCATCATCAGCGTAACGCATTACTTAGAATCACTCGTTTTATATATATTCTTCACATACTCTTGAAGAATGGTCTTCTCAGTAACTAAGCTGTATAATTATGACATAAATAAAAATACATTACGATCAGAAATGTCACC
This sequence comes from Magicicada septendecula, assembly GCA_034769895.1. NCBI lineage: Eukaryota > Metazoa > Arthropoda > Insecta > Hemiptera > Cicadidae > Magicicada > Magicicada septendecula. The sequence continues at coordinate 161,045,496 of CM068375.1, forward strand.
ACCTTATGTCATATTTATTTGAAATTTATCTGTTTATTTATTTTTTACTTTTTTACGGTTCTGATGTTGTTTGTATAATGTTTTAAAAAATCTGTGCCGTATTTTTTACTTTTACATATTCCTGACTTAGTTTATAATATATTTTTTTTATTGGCAGTTGACATTTTTACTACAATTATTTTGTAATATGATGTTACTACCTCAGATATTTTCAACTTAGTCAATCTCAATAAACACCCGGTTTAGCTGTAATCGCTTTTTCACTTATCCCTAAAATGAACTATTGCTACCTATTTCCCAATTTACGCTTCCTTTCACGAGTTTTCTTTTTGTCGCCTTTTATTTTCTTTGCTCCGCCTTTCGTAACAGCTAGGATAGCTTCTCATATAGACCCACTTAATTCCTGCAAGTTATTCATCATTATCCGAGATAACGTAAAGTTCCTTTCGACAGGTCCTTTTTCTCGTGTCTGGCAATAACGGTGTCAACGTTTGGAATGTTGTTACGAGGGTAGCATGGTAGTGATCTTGTAACAGTGGATGTGATATTCAACAGAATGCAAGTCAACATTCTTAAGTTTTAAGACTAATTATATCCGTATTGAAGTAATTATTGTTATCTTGGAAATACGTTATCTAAGTTGCGTAAGAAATAATGACATGCGCTTTCCAATCAAATTTGCGAGTAACTATAGACAACAAATTAACTATTTGATAAATTTTCCAAGTATGGCGTCACTAATCGCTATAGCAGAACCAGTAATAGCATCAATAACAATGTTATAGCAGGAATGTTATTAGAGTTGCAAATACTAATTATAGTAATTATGACAGAGCACGAGTACCAGATGAGAAGAATACTGGTGATATTTTTAAATTTGTTTGTAGTGAATATGTTAACGTAATTTTATGAAACAAAGAGGCACCTCCAAACCTGTCTAACTCCATCCATATCTGTTTGTCTGACAGACGTGCAATGCTCATTGTGGTGCAAAAACAGAAAACAACTGTATGTAAATTCATGTATATTTTTAAGCTTCTCCGCAATACCATTTTGTTTTTGTATTAAATCCATCCCGTTGTGTCATGCCAGTAAAACTGAGTTTTGCTAGACACGTTAATTCTCAGCTTGATGTTCGGCTTCACAGAAGTAATATATTTTGCTTCTCTTATCCGAACGTGTGTATTATCTCTCCACTGTTAAGGGCTTATTTATTATACCGTAATTCTACGGTTTTGGCAATAAGGTGTAATGGAAAAAGGTGTTTGGAAAATTTTAAAATTGTTTGTTATTGCAAATGACGACTACAATTATGCATTTAATTTCATTGAATTGTAAAGCACGTTGTGGTTTAAAATTTTTTTGTTTGTTATTGCAAATGACGACTACAATTATGCATTTAATTTCATTGAATTGTAAAGCACGTTGTGGTCTAATCGTCTCATATCAATCACTTAAAATTTCATTTTTGTTAATGGTCGTCTGAGTGCTTATAATGGAAGTACCACAATCTTTACTTGTCTCGACCTTTCTCATACTCTTATGAAATGCACCTGATCTTATAGAGTCTTATAACGTTTTACAGTCTTATGTGCTTTAATCTTTGTAAACTAATAAAAGTAAAGTGATTTAAAACCTTATAATTTTGTTGTAATCTTAACAAAATATAATTTAAAAAAGTTATAACCTTAAGTATATAAAGAAATGTTTTAAAAATTTAAATAAATAGACAGCTTAATTCGTTCAGCTTGAAGCACCATTTTTAGTCCATGCACTCAACCGCTGATTGTGAAGCGTCTGTTGCTGCTTCTATAGTAACACCAGTAGCTAGTAAAGCAGCAATTTTTAAAATGAATAACTAAACAACAACGATTAGGTCTTGTTTCATTCGGCACGTGAGTGAAAACGTCTTCCAAAATGTATGTAAGTTTTTACGTGAAACGTTTTTAGATATTCCTACCGTGTACGTTTGCAAAATAATTAAAGTTACTTTAAATGTATAGAATATTTTTGCTATTGCCTGACTTGTGTTTTACTAATAGTAATATTTTATTTTAAAAGACGGATTAGTCTACCGTAGAACTCTATAAGTATAATAATAAAGTAGAGAAGTGAAGGGAATGTCTAGAATATGCGCTAGCGGGGTTGCACAATCAACTGTAGATGTAGAAACCGCAAGGGAGAAGATCCTTGGAAGAACGGAAAAATGTCTCTAAAGGAACAAAAACCAAACAGTCACATTACCAAAACACTGTAATAGATTATGATATTTATGATAATGCTAAGGAATGTAATAGCAAAAACATAGAAGAAATTGGCCTACAACTAATGTCCACTCAATTGCTGCGTATTGGCTGAATTAATCTTTATTTTCAACCAGGAAAACGAAAAGTTAACAAAATACAGTAACCCGTTAGTCATAAATCGTCTTATGAATCTATTTATGTGACAGTCCTCTTTTAAATCATAATATTTAGAAATTTATGTTTTGTAATAAATTATATTATTTTCCAATCAACTTGTTAGATAATAGGTTCATTGTTAAATCACTGTGGTTCTATTAGTAAAGTGAACTGCTGTGTGTATAAATACAAGACTGTGTCACGTGATTTGTTTTTGCGTGGCCACTGGGTGTCGTCTGCACTCTATCCTTTTAAGGATACAGAAAAAGTTTCAATATTTAGAATACCTCATTTTATTGTAGATTACAGTACTTGCATTTAAATGATATAGCAAGGTAATGTAGCTAGGTAGGCATGATGTTAGAGTTATATTGAGTTTAGTTACTGAAGGTGCTTGGAAATACATAAATTTGCTGCAAGGCGATAGTTCACAAAATTGAAGCACAATTTTATTATATTATCGCATGCGACAGTTACAAGAGATGATGTAATAGTGGCAGTAATAATAGTGTTAATGTTACTGTTACTGATTGGAATGATAATACTATATTTAGTGTTGATTTAATAACCAGGCAGAGACTATTGTATCATAATAAGGTTTGGGAGAGAGTTATTCGAAGATAGATGCTTGTCGAACCTCCTTTCGGATGGGTCGAACCGAGCGATATTTGCTACTTAAACCTGTAAAATACACATTTTGAGTTACAAAATAATATTATAACTATGCTTGTTGTATATTGTGACACCAGTTAAAATATTTAAGTTTAATGAAACGAAAATTTTATAATATTAAATTTTTAGAAAGAAATGTAAAATATTTTAAGAAATTTAATTTTATGAAAATGTCATTCTTTGGTGTTTGGTCTTGTTAGATAGCACACGCCTGTTTCATAATTTGACTAGTAATAATATAAAATACCTGTTTTGTGAGATTAATGGAAAGAAAATCTGTAGAAAAGGAGTTTGCAACATCTAGAAACGTTTTACTACAATAAGGAAAGCAACGTAAGCCAATAAGACAATATATAGTATTTAGAAATTTAAGTGGGCACTCGTTACGCTCATACTAAAAAGGTAATAAAATTATGTTGATTTTGTAAAGTATTAAATAGAATACTTTATCTTACTTTCCACGCGCACTGTGTCTTTAATGCGAGGTACCAGTTACGTGTCAACGCAAGAAAGCGTGGAATTGTAGGGAAGCGTGATATACATTCATAAAGCTTAGAACATTTGGAAGATTATTGTGGACTAAAAGTTTTTAAAAATTTTGTCTAGTCAGTAAGTAAAAGTCAAAACAATTGCACCATTTACTAATTCACGGGGAAATAAGTTTCATCTTATCGAACATACACGTTTGTACATAATTGAATGTGTTTCCCTTTATTGAGCTTTTGGAATCAATTATGCTTTTATTGGGCGGAGCCTGATGAGCAAAGTGAAATCAGGCATAGCCCTCTATCCATGAATCGATGCACAACTTAGACCGCGAACTCCTTCGAAACTACTCAACCGAAAGTTACAAAATGTTGCATACATATCCGGACTGTATTGTAGAGTGCACACATGTAATTGTTATTTCTATAAATTATTTGGTTGAATAGATATTACGATTTTTTAAAAATCTTACACAAACCTGTGAGAGGAAGAGAGAGAGATATTGCTGGCTGTCGCCCGATAAGATAACATTTTGCTGTATCACAAATGCCGGTGCGCGTGCGTGTGCGGCTTCTGCCGTCCGCGCTGGCCCGTCGGGCGCGGTCGCCCGATAAGATAAGGTTTTGCTGTATCACAAATGCCTTTGCGCACACACACACTCTCACAACACACGCAAACACACACACACACGCTCGCACAACACACACAAACACACACACAAGCACAACTACACACTCGAGCATCAATACTTAAATATAACACAAATATATTCTCTTCTTTTTTGTCACCTAAGTGTAAATTATGCAGAACGGAGATGACCACTGCACTGAGTTTAAAACTAATCAGAATATGTGTCTATAAGAATTGCTTGCTATATGTTTACCTAGCTGATACTAAATAATAAGATCAGTGAGGCACTTACAATTGTTGCTGACGCCAAACACACAACTGTAAATTTTTCCAGACCAACCGCCCTATTTATAAAACAGAACCAGATGACGCTTTTACATTATTTGACTTTTGAAGGAAATGAAAGTAACACGTGTACATTGTAATATTAAATTCTAATAATGTATAAATTAAGTTCTGTGATATTATAATTTTCTCGTTTTCTTAAAGAAAACATATGAAGATGTAAACATATTATCTCAACTCCTTCAAATATACAATGATATATACATAAGCACGCACACGCGTGTGCGCACACACACACATACACGAACACATTCACCCCAATAATTGTTCTGTTGTGTTTGACATTTCTTTTGAATTCATACACAGCTCCTGATGATGACAATAAACATTGTAGAAACGTCGACACAAATAAGTTAAAATTTGTGTTATTTTAACTCAGACCGATCCTCACTAACCCTTAACTGAAAAATTATTCTTATACTTCTTCATTCAATTTTCCAAATTCTATTAAACTTATTATTCTAATACTTTTTATTCAATTTTGTACTTTCTTTTAAGTACTTTACTTTTGGTATACGTATATTCTATACATTCTTCTTCATCAATTTATATATACGTATTGTTTATGGTACGCCTCGACGGAGAAGATATTTAACTACAAATCAAAGACGGGTGTGAGAATGACAAAATGTTGCTGCAGCAACTGTTGAAGGCACTGCAGATCATAACATGAATCATGTGTTATATGAACAAAACAACACAGGATATAGGAATCTTCAGAATGAATTTCAAGATAATTTACGATCTCCAGAATTCTATGAATGTGTAAATTGGTCTCCAGTGTTGATGCAGCAAACATTTTTTGATATGTGTCCGCAGTGTAAGCGAAACCCAAATAAGTTTACTTCAGTTAACAGTATGGATCATAAAGATGTACCTATAGAACTGATGGATCTCACTTATGTAGAACAACTCTTGATAGCAAGAGTACAACCAGAAATGCGTGTGTATAGGGTGAAAACTAGAGGCTTTCCCGGTCAATATGCTTATTAGGGAAATATTATAAATATTGCTCAAAATATAACGGAGATTGTTAGTTCCTTGCCCCCTACACCCTCTTCACTGAGCACTATAGTTGTAAGAAAGGAAAGTGTTAATGGACATCGGGATTTTCATGTGAGACGTGACAAAATTTTAGAAGCACTCAATTTTTTTGAAAATTATTAATCCATTCTATAGTGATATCATCATTGATATGGAACCAATATCTCAACTTCCATTAAATGATAGTATTTATGGAATGATACCTACTGTTGATTTAGATTTAACTGAGGTGAATACAGACGAAGAGAACTTTTCTGAAGAAATTTATGAAAGTATGATCCCGGAGAATATTGTAACATGACATATGAGCCCTAAGATTTCAGTGATATAAAATGATAACACATGTCAGATAATGAGTCAAAGAGACAAACCAAATAATTTGTCTAAAATGCCAAGCTCAACGCTACATGAGCTAACTATCACCAAATGTAAACTCACAGCCATAAGAGTCAATAAACTGATGGTAAATACAAATTAAATGACATTATAGTGAAGAGATATTGCACCATACAATGATTGTACCAACAGAAGCAACCACCCAATAGTTTTCGGTCAGTGAAGAACCAAACAGACACAGAATCAGTGAAGAAACAAACAGACACAGAATCAGTGAAGAAACAAACAGACACAGAATCAGTGAAGAAACAAACAGACACAAGAGAGAAGAAAGAAGGATCAGTGAAGAACCAAATAGAGACAGAATCAGTGAAGAACCAAACAAGAAGGAAGAAAGAAGAAGGAAGAAACAAGAAACAAGAATCAGTGAAGAAACAAAACCAAAGAAGAAAGAAGAAAGAAGAATGAAGAAAGAAGAAAGAAGAGGAAAGAAGAATCAGTGATGAAGAACCAACAACCATGGCATAAAAGATTGCAAGAGCCAGTCAACTATAAATCAACACCTACCAATATGTGTAATGACCAATCAACTTGCAGATTAAAGAGATAGATAGAAAACGGACTAACTGAGATGACCAGTATACTATAGATAATGTTACAAATGAATAAGAAAAGAAATATTATACAAAGGAGTGAAAATAACAATAATAATTATTGATTAGAAGCTGTGAATTAAGCATAGTAACAAGATATGCACAGCAACAATGTAACAACAGGAGTGTTAATATGTCTCAGAATATCAGCAAACACTAGTCAAATAATCTGACAATCGTATATAAAAAAGCAAGAGAATAATGAAATGATTATTAATTGTATTTATTAAAACCAGATGTACAAAAATAAGGTTAAAAGAATGCCAATGTGAGTCAAACTAACATACACATTGTTAGCAGCAATGACCAAATGACATAACCTATGATGTGTGTAAGATTCACCTGTATTCACAACTAACAATAGGAAAAACCTACACAAACCAGAATGTAATACATGTAAAAGCAAGTAGAAATAACAATCTTTCTACAGGTAACAAGATCAGATGCCCAAAGTAAACTTTAAATGAGAAAATAAACAAAGAAAGTGAACCAAAACCCACTAGAATGGAATTCATTAATAAAACTTGTATAAAGTCACGTTATAAAAATGAATAGAAACAATATGTCGATGTCAATACCACAAATACAGAGTGTGATACCACTACTGTACTATAGTGCAAAGATAATAAGACAGAATACAGTATACTATAATTATATTTAAGTACACATGTCATGTGACACCAGGTGTAACTAGTATTGTTTAACCAAATGCAACGTAAAAAAGTCTAATGGAGTAAACACACCTAGTCCAGTACTAAGACAATGTTCTTACTCAGCTATTGTAACTGAGAGACAATAACAAAAAGAACTCTAATACCATAAAAGAATAACATTAATTAGAGGCATCTAATGATGAAAATAGAGACCACTTAAGTAACCAAAAATGACCAAAAATTACCTCATTTTCCAGTTAACAAAGGTAACCGGTAGTAGTAACCCTTTGTTATCAACAAATGGGAACAATTAGAAAGCAGACAAATACTTTCTAATGAATGAAATATGTAAATATAAATGTGAGTACCTAGGCTAAGATGACAGTAGAATAAGAATTGTATTTTATCAATAAATCTAAGTAAATAGTAACTAAGGAGTGATGAGAACTTGGAAGGCATGCCCTCAAGTGGGTATGAGTGCCATTATCTAGTGCTAATATAGATTTAAATATAAAATAACAGTGTTAAGTGAACCGTATTAATCACAAACAATAGCTTTCTTAATAATGGACCAAAGCACACCATGAGTGGACTCAAATAATAGAGCCAAGTGTAGTGAATCCATTGATATGCTCAGATTTAAAATCGGAATGATATTAACAAAGTTATTACAATTATAAGAATTTGTGGCAAAATGAGAAAAACAGTTTTAATCTAGAACCCGAAGACCCACGCCAAACTTAACAATTAAAATATAACGCCGAGGGGGTATGTACACAAAAGTGAAGATCGCCCACCAATCAAATCCACGGATTTAGCCAAATTTTGGTCGTTTACTGAACGGAACGGCAGAGCGAGGCCTGCATTCTGGACACATTTCAATCAACATTCGAAGCGATGAGATTTCGTCCGACGAGATAAAAAGTCAGCTGATTTGTTAAGGTGTGTGCGCGTCACTAAGTAAACAGAGTGACATAACCTAAAAATTGTGATAACGAATATACATTAGTATCAGTGAGTTAAGTGCAACAGTGCGAAATAAATTGTCCAGTGTATAATCCAGGGCAATTTCGGTATATAAATTATAAAATTAAAAGGGAGTATAAGTGATTTTTGCTATTTCAATCAAATCATGAAAAACGACATTATCGAAACATTTCATAACAATGAACGTAGGTTAAGATATACTTGTAACTGTAACTGAACAACAAATGACAATCCTCAGAGATTTAATTAATTGTATTTGTGAATTTATTAACCTTATATTTAATTTTGATGTGCAATAATTATTTTTGTGTGACTTTACCACACTTGATGACAGTTGTCAACCATAACATATTTATGAATTTAACCAACAATTGCCAATGACTGAGGCTTGTCAGGTGATTGAATTATTAACGAAGGTTAATACAATATTTAGGTTTTTATGCTTTTATTATTTAGGGAAGAAACCTACCATCATTCTAATATTTCAATGTCAATTATTATGGTGAATAATAACCAAGATTGCCAGAATAAATGGTTACTGACTGCCATACAATTACAATCATATAACACTAAATACCGAATCAGATGTTTAACCAGATATCACTGTTTGGAATTTATAATTTTATTGTTCATTTAATTGCATTGTCAGGAATTATCTTGACACTAATTAACTTTGTTTCAAGTATTTATTGTCCATTGAATCTAATAATTTTACTAACCTATAATGTCCAAATTAGAGACATGATTAATTATTTTGTGTATTAATTGTAAGTGACAGAATTGTAGTCAACATCTGAATATTTAATAACAATCTATGAGAGTTCTATTCAATGTCTTGGTATCCTGTTAGCTCAAAGAACACACGAAGGTATTGAATTATTATTAACTAACAAACATTTAGATGCATTAAAATAGTAAACAGTTCTGCCACCCTGAGGCAAGTTTTTTGTAAAGTTGAAAGTCTCATGCTTATTATTATTATTGTTTTGAATTTAATTATAAATCATATTTATGCTCAATCAGAACGAACCATTATTGTGAATAAAACGATTGTTGACATAAGGAACAGAGTCAGTCAGATTATTTCTAGAAATTAGTTGACAACAGGTGGATGAATTTGATTGGTCGAATCAATAAGCAGCGGCGATTACAAAAACGGTAAGCCCGTATATACTGGATCGAGAGTTCGACCCTGCGAGTTCGACACGACATCAAGTAAGTGTTTATCAGTGAAAATTGTTTGTATTTTCAGCACAGGAATTACATCACCGATTCAACGAGTCAACGGAAGAACCTCTGAGTGAATAAACTGACCGAAGTAAAAATACTTCGTTAAATAATTTCTTGTGTAACAACCGAACTTATCAAGCTGGATTCAACGCTAGGTTGAATTGAGCCATAAGTCAATAATAATATATATATGTAAATACAAATTTTTACAATATTAAACCAAAACTAAACGGGAAGTTAGCTCCACAGAACCCCCAAAATATACACCCGTAAAACGTTCTATTACAAGTTGACGCATACAACGTGAGGCGTAAAACTACCACACCACCCCAGAAACAACGTATATTACAATATTAGAATCACAGAATTTGATCGACTCCAATCTGCAGTGAATAATGTAATTCCATGGCCACAAGGTACTGATATCTTAAATGAATTCTCGTGCGAATGATATGTAAGCATGGTATTTCCCGCTTTACTACCTTACGAATCTGCTGAACTAAACGATAATACTAGAGCAATTAGTATGAAAATTACAGCACTTGAATATTTTCAATTTTTGATGCAATATAAAGACCGACGTTTTGCACAAGATCCTAGGTTCACATTTTTGAATTGAACACTTCAGCGTCATCAACGAGGGCAATATTTGCTAGAAAATCTCATTTTAATGGAACAATGCAGCAACTGAGAAACACGCTGTCGAGTAATCCACAAATAATAAGAAGTTTATATTATTGGTGTGGAAAAATAAGAGGATCAAAATCTTATTGGTTTCAGGAAGCGGTGAACTTGAATCAATGATTGAGCAGTGTGTTAATCTTCCTACGGGTTTTTTTACTTTGAGTGCAGCTGATCTTTGGTGGCCTGATCTGGCACAACTCATGAGTTGTAATTTTGTGCAAGAGGAAGTATTAGATGAATCTAGAATCGCTCACCATTCCCTCAATTATTGAAGATAATTTTTCGTTTCGTGCAACTTTATTCATAAAAAATGTCGTCTGTAAGATATTCTCAGTTTCAGATTATTGGTTTCGATTCGAATTCCAGCATCGTGGTTCATGTCATGTTGTCATGTACACGGTCTTCTTTGAATCTCTGGTGCTCCTGATCCAAGAACTTTGGATAATGCATCTGAGGAAGACATTTTGAGTGCCAAGATGTATTATGACCATTTGGCTAATGCATTCAATCCTTTGCCATTCATTCCTCCGGCAACTATACATCCTTCAAGGATTAGATCAACTGATGTTGAAATGTTGTTATCGACAACGATAATTCTCTTTCAGAACTAGTGAATCGATTCGTAAGCCATACCAGATATATTTTCTTAAGTGGAATGGCAAAGAATATACTTGCAGGTTCAAATATCCTAAAGAATTACAAGAGCAATCTCTTCTAGAGAAAAATGAGAAAGTTATTTGGATATATACACCAATAAGGAATGATGAACTCCTGAATCAGTATAATCCTGTCATCGCACAAACATGGAAAGCAAATACTGATTTTAGTATAGTCGCCTCCTTATACCAGGTGGTTGAATATTGTAATATTTCTAAAATGTGATCCTTGTCTCTTCGGTTAAATTTTTGTTTTTCTTTTATGAAAAATAATTAATTTTTGTTAAACCAATTAATTGTATTTATTTTATTTTATTTTAATTTAAGTTATTCCGTTATTCAAATTATTTGATTCGACATTAAACGGTTAAGTAATATTAATTAATGTGGATTTGCTCTTCATCCGTCGGTTTGGTAAAATTTTATTGAAAGAAATGTTTTGTGTCAATTCAGTTCGATTGTGAAATCGACTCGTCGCAAATAGGTTATCTGCTGGTTCACTTCTTTTTGATGACGTTCCAATTACCAATGTATTCACTCTTTCTTTCCTACTTAAAAAAATTTCTATTCTATTTTTATTTAATAAATAAAACTCCCCTTACTATCCAATAATTGTATTTATTGGTTATTAGTGCTTTGAAAATTAGTATTACGATTCACAGATCGAAAATATTCGTTTCCCAGATCGACTCTTTATCTCGGGTCGATTGTAACAAAATACATTTTTTTTATTTTATAATATTAATTATAGGATTCTTTTTAACTGCTATGAAAGGTCAGAAATGCTATTAGGAAGTACAATACTTGCAAATGTTTATAACATCTTACTTACTATTATACATAAAGTTAGTTTTGTTTAAGTATTTGAACAATAATTATTTACGTCACACGTCCAAAGTTAACAAAAATGGCCGCTTAGAGTTTGATTTGAAGACAATAAACTAAAAGATGGCCGCTTGGATCTCACATCAAAGACTACGAAAGTTTTATGACACTGTTTCTTTTAAAATAAATGATTTTATTTGAAGTTTTCACTGTAATTATAGTTAATTATCTGTTTTCCTTCACTATTGTGTAGTTAATAAGTGTTGGTGAAGTTATTCTTGGTGTTGTGTAGTATTAAACTGTGCTTTTAGTATAAGTTTATTATCTTACCATATCGAGTATGAATATTGCTTCTCACTTTTTTATTTCTTTTATTTTATGTTTTACTTATTCTTTTATTGCTTTATACTTATTAGATTTGCTTTATCTTCATTTTTGAATTTAGTTTTGTTTTAGATATAATTTTCTTAATTTTCACTCTTAGAATTGATCCTTTGTTTCACTTTGGCTCCCAGCTTCACAGAGTTGAACCTGTACATTTTGCTTCCTAACAATAGAATAAATATAATTTCTTACACCTGCAACGGTCTTGACCAAATTTTGCTAGTTTCTCATTGGTAAATTGATTATAGTTCAAGGGTCACATGACCATTATTATTTAAATTATTTGGTTTTTTCAATTTCCACTACTAATTACTCCCTGACTATTACTTAATTAAGCTTAACTTAATTTATATTTTGTTTTTCCTGGTAAAATTACAATCAATTTGGTACCAAACACGACCTGTGTGTATGAACTAATAGATATGTTTGTTGATTTACAAAATCAGGTTTTATAGGCCATTTTAGTCATTTGGCCTTCACAAAATCATGTTCTACTTTCTTAAATTATCTAATACATTTTGATTGCTACAAACATAAACTCTATTATACAATAATTCCAACTTATCATTATTAATTTACAGTGGTTTGACCTTTTGTTAATTATGATTGGCAATAATTTTAATGTTTAACATTTTCCCAGGCCATATTGTTTCTTTAGTACCTTGTTTCATTCTGTTACAATTAGTATTTGTACTGTTGGTTTAATACCTTACCTTTAATTACAAATTTTTCTCTGTTTTTTATTATATTGGATTAAAATGCTTATTTTACCCTGGTTATTGTACTTCCTTAACAAACTTTATAAACAGCTTAACTTACTGTCATGTTTCCATGATTGTTGTTCTGATGATTCTTCAATAGTGAAATTCACTTTTAACAAACATTAAAAACTGTTTAACATACAAAATTATTAACTCTTTTCCCTGTCTATCCAGGTTTGTTAGTTGAGTAACATAGAATACTAACATGTACATGAAATCAGCACACTTGAACAATGTCAAAGCCTTTTCTTTTAACATAAGGCTTAAAAGGCACAGAACTTTCAATCAATTAATATTAGAACTTATAATTACTTCCTTCATATTCACATTAGTTTTATCTGTCACTATTCAGTGTTTACTTAATTATATTTATTTATTTTCTTACTTGGTTCTTTCTGTTTTTTTTTTGTTACCATTTAATACCATTGACTTAATCATTAAGCTTCACAGTTTTATTTGTATGATCAATGATTATCACTATTTTTCACTCATTACCTCACTTTTGTAACTAAACTGTTACTCCTGTTATAATTATATATATAACTTGTTTAAATTTAAAAATAATGTTTGTGTAAGAAAAAAAATTTTTGTTGTTTATAAATGTTTTTTTATTATATAATTAATTAAAATCAATTATGTTCTGTGGTGTTCTGAATCGTTTGTTAATTGTTTTAAATGTTTTAATGACTTTTCGATATTTTCCAATTCTCTCGCCACTTGATAGAATTGCCTCCAAGAACAATCGATTTGTTTATTTTTCTTATTTGGAGGTTATCTTCCTTCTTCGTGGTGAGATTCTGGTAGTTAATTCTATTAAATTAAATTATTATGTTAATTAGATTCTATGAATGAAAAACTGTGCAATTATGAAATATATCAGACATTTTGTTAACAATTAAGTATTTTTTGACTCTTTATCGATATGTCAATCGATTCTCAGGGTGTTGTTAAATCGTACAATTATTTATATAAGAGTTCTTTTAGCAGTTATTTTATGCAAAGTCAGAGAAATAAAGGTTAAGTTTATTAAGTATAACATTACAAATATATCACCTTAAAAATTAAAATACAGATATAATATTCAATATAATGGTAAGTGAGCAGTTTTCAAACCAATCAGTTGTAAAGGCTGTGTTGCGTTGTATTGTGGGTAATCAATGATGGCTGCTTTTCGTGTATAGTTGGAAGACGGTCTCACCTCGCTGATTCAAAGTTCAATAAAAGATGCTTTCCCTCTGAATTTTCGTCCTTGTGGCTGAAAATCTTCCTTCTTGTGTTGGTGGAGTGTCTCTGGTTTAGTTTTAGTGTTGTACTTGTAAAAATAGTGTAGTATTAAGTCAAATTCACTTTTGTCCGTTAGGCCGATATTCGCACTTTGTGGTTAAGTGTTATTACTGTTTTAATGTTTTTAAATGTTATAATCACTGGTGTTCTGTTCTGTGTAGTGTTAGTTGAATGTCTGTAGGTGTTTATTTCACTCGGTCTCCGTTTAAAAATATGATTTTATCGAAATTCTCGTTTTCCATTTATGCTTCGAAAACGTTCGCCATTACTGTATTATGCAACTAGGTTAAGGTTTGCAAATTACTCGGATCAAGTGTATCATTCAACGTTCAATAATCAACTAATTTACTTCCTCCGTCTTTGGCCAAAGTCTTAGCCAAACCAATATTATTCAGTGCATTGTTCCAAATTTATTTTGCATCCCGTGTATGTGATAAAGTTACATTATATAACTGATTATATTTTTGTTATTCTTCAAATTTATTAGCTAGTAACTACTTAATCTTCTTCTTCAGTTCATTCTGCGTAATTTGATACTAAATAATGTAGTTTTATTAAGTTTTTGGTCTAAAATGGTATTTCTTACTTCATTTTGTAATGGTAAGTTTTTAAAAAATCACTTCCTGTCCGTGTCTTTCAAATGAAGCCATATTATAAGTTATATTAATGATTATATTAAATTTCAGACTGTAATAAAAGGTTTATCTTACCTTAATTTCTTGCAATTAGATTAATCGGTTATGTTTTAAAATATTATTCAGTAATATATGACTCCCCTCTCTAAATTTTGAGTTTTTACATTTCCATTTTTAACAATAATTCTGGGTATAATTTTACAAAATCTTCCTTACTTATATTTCTAATTACATGACTTCATTACTGATTTACATTATGTAAATTCCTTCAGTTTAATTGTATTTCTATACTTATTTAATCAAATTTGATGCTGTATAGTTTTTAACATTTGGCCTAGATTTCTAATAGTTTTTACATACAAAGTTTTTTTTTAAATATTACATATTGATTTATACCCTCTCTGACTTTCATTGCTATTGTGACATAAATTGACATTTTCTTATTTTAACAAGTTAACAATTAGTATGTTGTTCATACTATTAACGCATAACATATAAATCAAATTAACATTTGTCTTATCAAATCAGACATTTTGACTTATTGATTATTAAAAATATATAAGAAATATTATAAATAATGAATGTTAGGTGCTGACACGTTTAAACTTAATTATTTCTAACACCTTATACTATACAAACAAACATAATTATTATAATCTTATACTATATTCCTTATACTAGGATTGAATATCAGTTTTCATCTGTTTTTTGGTGCTTTGGGGTAATGATACCTTTGTCACTTCACTTTTATATTGGCCTGCTCTGTTTTATTTTATTCATTCTAATGAATGTTATTTTAAAAAGAGTGGCAGTTAGTTACTAAAAACACATGTATTATAGGGCATGATAATACTCTATTTACACTATTCATGAACACAAATTAAAACACTTTAAAGTTGTAATATTTCATCATCTACTCAGTTTGTGAACATCAATATTGAAACATAAGGTTTATTTTCTGTAACACTAAAACTTGCACTGATTATCTTTATATTCCTTTATTTTAATTCTAAATAGTTATATAGTTCTATTAGAATCAAGAAATCTATTTATAGAGTATAATGAAGATTTGTTTTTTGGTATTATATTATTATCTCACATTGGTTCACTTTCAATTCTTACTCTATACACTTTCTGGCTTACATCTATTGTACATGTGGTTTTTACCTTTGATACATTGTTATACTTTTATTTATTATTATTATATTTATTTTGGGGTTTGGTTTTTATTTATATAAGTTGTGGATGCTGTCTTGTTCTTGTTTCTTCATTGACCCTTCTGTTCTTCGTGTTTCTTACAAAATTTCCTTCATCTTCTTGTGGATGTCATCAGGTTTTGGGTTTCTTGCTTACCTATTCTTCTTGTTTCTTACAACATTTTTTCTTTTCTTGTTGTGAGTTTAGTCATTTTCTGTGTTTCTTCCTTACCTACTCCTATCCTACCTGGGTATTACCTTTTTTCTCATTTTTAGCTTTTTAAATTGGTTTTGATGATTCATCATTCCTTGTAACATTTACTTTACATGAACTTTTATTTTAATCAATGATTGTATTCCACGGTGGTTCTTAATTAATTTATTTATTTTGCTTTCTCGGATTTAACAATGTTATTATTTTATTTTTATGATCATTATACCATTCATTTTTATGGGCTTATCTGTCATGCTACAGATTGCTCTCCTCCAGAAATGATTATTTCAGACTAGATTATGGATGAAATAATTGCTTATGACAATTTTATTATTTTTTATTCTTCATTTTCCTCTCCATTTATATATCGACTTTTTCATATTTGAGCTTAATAATATTTTATATAGTCACTTATCTGACTTTGATCCTTCTTGGATAGTTAGTGTCTTCTGAGATATATTATTATTATTATTATATATTTTCTTTTCTTATAAACTTCATGTTTTATCCCTGGGATATTAATTCCCTTACGCGTGAGCTGGGGCAGTTCAGAGGGGCACTGTAGGCTTCACTACTCTGCTGGACATACATCACTTCAAATTGAGTCCAGAGGAAAATACATCTCTGCTCAAAAACATAATGCTGCTGGAATTATCTACAGACAGACATCGAATAAAAATTATCTAAGAATAGTCCACTTTATGACTATTTTTTTAAAAATATCTTTGGATTCTTTACTTCGTTGTTTCTCAGATTATCTCACATTTTCTATCTTAATGATTCCTCTTAATATTTATTATTCTCATTATATATATTCTTCTAACTTTTATCTCGTCTGATATATTCATTTTAATTACGGTTGGAAATTTTTGTTAATATTTTTTGGTTACTAGTTATAGTGTAACTTTTTCCTTCTTCATCTGAATTCTCATTACATTTTCTTCTGGTTATTTACCTGATAGCATACTTTTTTATATGTATTTTCTCTTTGGTTCTTATTTATTATTTGAATGGTGTTATTTTATGTTAGTTAATTTTTTCAATTTGTTTCTTTGTAATTGATATTCAAGTTGTTATTGTGATCATATTATTTAAACATTTTTTTTCTCTTTTCTCTCAGAAAGTTATTAATCCGATTTTAATTCATTAAAATTAATTAATTTATATTATATTTCATGTGGTACTTCTTCTCTTTGCGTTTCATATATGTCTTATTATTATTATTTTTTCAAAATCATCTTCTCCATATGTTTGGTATGAGTTGTTCTTCTTTGTTTCTTCAGAACTGAGTAATATCATAATCATCTTTCTTGATTATCTGTTTTCATAATTGTTTCATAAGTAGTTAGTCATAGGTCGTTCTTATTATATTGTTGTTTTTCTTTTTTAGATTTTTATAATTTTATTATAATAACAGATTCTTCTCTTTGTTTCCAAATTATTGCCTTCTCTTATATATCACACTCTTTTTTGTTTTTCTTCTCTACTCCTTCAAATGTTAGATATTCACATTTATTCTGGATTATTTTTAATTCTTTTTCTTAATTAATCATATTATTTTCTTCTAAATTTATTTATAAATGGATCTTATTTATCTTTAGAATTTTGTTATGTTTATACAAAATTCATATTCTTCTTTTTATTTAATTCCATAACATTTTTTCATAAATCATTTGTAATAAGTTGATCTTATTTTGTTTCAAAATTTTGATGTTTTAACAAAATTCATCTCCTTTTAGTGAGTCACAATATTGTCTTTCAAATTAGTTGCGTAAGTTGTTCTTACTATATTTTTGAGTTTTTTGGTTTTCACAAAATTCATTCTTCATAATACTTTTTTATGGAGGCCTGGTTGTACACTCCTTTAACTCTTCCGGAAACTATTTCTTTCAGTTCGTATGTATTATTATTGTTATTTTTAACAACGACATATGGTCCAATAGCTTTTATGTTATCCCTTCTAGGGTGCTGGGTAGTTCTCGGTTTTTTAAAAGAATCTTTTCACCCTCTTTATAAGTTATAATTCGACCTATTGCCTTTTGATATTTGGCCTGCCGTTTTTCTTGGTCTTCGGCCACCTTGTTATAGAACTTCACCTGGTCAAACTTACGACCATCGTTCGTTGGGAACTCTATTATTTCTTCAATCTCTCGGGGGGTTGGTTTCTCATACATGGCGGAGTAAGGGGTAATTCCTATAGCTGGATGGTGGGCGAAATTTAAGAATTTCTCTGTTGCTGCTAAGTACTCTTGCCACTTTT
Source organism: Magicicada septendecula (assembly GCA_034769895.1). NCBI lineage: Eukaryota > Metazoa > Arthropoda > Insecta > Hemiptera > Cicadidae > Magicicada > Magicicada septendecula. The sequence goes on from CM068375.1 coordinate 161,063,833, forward strand.
TCTGTTGGTTGTGACAGTACGTTCGCAAGATTCTACCCACTTCTCTCAGTATCCTTTCAGCTGGATTACTACTTGGGTGGTAGACTGACGTCTTATATGTTTTAATCCCAAGTGATAATAATGTGTCCCGCCATCTTCTCCCTTTAAACTGAGTACCATGGTCGGTAATCATTGAAGATGGTTTACCTATTTCTGGCACATATAACTCTGTTATGACTGCAAGAACTTTTACTGTGGTTGCCCGATTAACCGGATATAGCTTTACGTATTTTGTATAATGGTCCATTATTATGATTAGGTATTTGTACCTGTGTCGACCACCACTACGGGGAAATGGCCCGCAGATGTCTAAAAACACTTTTTCCAGTTTCGCTTTCGATGTTATCGGTATCATTATACCTTCTTTCTTTTCGTTGTTAATTTTAACGCACTGGCAAATATTGCAAGATTTCAAGTAATTTCTTAACTTTCGGTTGATGTTCTTTATCTTACAATTCTCATCTAAAGCCTGTATCACTTTCAGCGCTCCCATATGGCCATACCTTATAATATGGTAATCGATTATAATCTCCTTCTCGATTTGGTTCGGAATAATCACCTTCCATGTTTCTTCATTCAAGGCTGTTTTGACGAATAGTATACCTTTTTTGACGTGGTAGTACCTAGAAACGGTGTCATCGCCTGCTTCCAATCGATTGTAATGTTTTTTAGTTTAGGGTCAGACTGTTGGTGGATACGGATGTTTATCAATACAGTTTCTAGAGGATCTCCTCTATTTCACCGGGTGATGTTCGGTCATTAACAATAGTTTTATTTAGCTCGCGCGCATCAAAAACAGAGCCGGACTTGTCCGTCTTTCTTGGGAACAGCAATGATTGGACTAGTGTATTGACTAATCTCAATTATGTCACTGCTGATCATCTTTTTAATTTCCGTTCCCACGGCCTCTTTCAGTGAATGCGCGATTGGGTATGACCTCCGGTTAAATTCCACGTTTTCCTTAAACTCAAGCTTACACTGGTAGTTCTTGACTTTACCCGGTTCATCTGAAAATACTGACTTGTACTTTTCGTACACTCTTATTAAACGATTTGCTTGGTGTATGGGTATCTTCTCTTTGTTGGTTCCGCACTGGAAGTCTCGTATTTCTTGTATCTTCACTGACCATAAATCCTCTACTCCATTATTATATATTATTGGTTTATGAAGGGAGATGTTCTCTACAAAATTTATCTTGCGAAGTTGTTGGTGTATTGTATTGGGAAGTATATTCGCGCCTTCTACCAAATCTGCTGTCCACGCTATTCCGTCTGGAAATAGTGATACCTTTTCTTGGTTAAGGTCGATAATGGCGGAGTACCTTCTTAAAATATCGCAACCTATCAATATATTGAATGGTAATCCGGTGGCGATCAAAAATTCCATATTTATAGCTATACCACGGCTAACGACATTTACGGAAACTTGTTTTCGAATAGTTTTGTTCTGGCGGCCAGTTGCGCCTATTAAGACAATATTGTTTACTGGTAACATAGGCAAAGTTTTACCACACTCTTTCTGGATTCTTTCCAGTTCGTTCACATTTATTATAGAAATACTCGCACCGGTATCAATCATGATTTTGGCGGGGATTCCGTCGACTTCCGCTTTTATATACAATATCTCATTGTTTTGGCTATCGAGGTTCGTTTCGTTTTCCTCCAATAGTTCCGTTCTAATGTTCTTTAAGTAGTTGTTACTTATGATGGTGATGCTTTTTAAATCGGTTGCCTCTTGCAACTCATTTTTATACCCACGAGATAGAAGCAGTAACGGGTCGTGATGGTTTATCACTGCCTCCTCCCGTTTAAATTATTGTTGTCATCGTTGGCACTCGGATTGACCGAGGCGTCGTTTTGGAAACCTTGCGTCGGATCCTGCCGCTCTGTATCCTGTTCGAATGTTATTTCTCTGTTTTGCTGTCGGCCAGGATCCTCCAGACTGGTACTCCTTCTTCTTTGTTCATACCTCGGACCGCCCCGTTCTTCGCTTCTTCGTCGGCGATCTCCATCGTGGAAACTATTCCTTCGTTGACGGTTGTATCTTCTCGGCCCTCGATCTTCGGCTCTTATAAAATTAACTCTAGGACGGGAAACTCTATTATTATTATTATAGTTACTATTGTAATTTCTATTATTCTGGTAATACCGTTCATTATTACCGGGGTAGGGGTTTCTCTGACTATACGGATTGTTAGGGGGGTGATAAAAATTATTACGATTGTTAGGGTATTGGTTATTATTTCTATTACCGTTCTGGTTGCCGTTAAAGTTATTGTTATTGTTCGGCGGGTTATTGTTGTCGTTGTAATTATTTTGCTGGTTGCGGTTTCCTGGATAGTTATTACCGTTACTGGGGTACTGGTTAGTTCTCACCTCTGGTCTATCATTCGTCCTCCTACTCTGACGGTAGTATTCTTCGTTTTCGTAGCTTTCTAACAACTCAGTCATGGCCTGCACCGTTTTAATCTAGCTACCTCTCCTCGCTCTGATAATATTCTCGTCATAGTGATAAGATAGCTTGTTCACTAGACATTCTTCGGGTATTGCCGGCTCTAACTGTTTTGCCAGGCACACCTTCCCTAGGAAATAGGCTGTCATGGTGCCGCCTATTTGGGCCCTGTATCGTCCATGGCAAATATTATCTCTTATCAGGTTCTGAGTTGTTTCTGACCAGTATTTAGCCTTAAACAGTTTCCTGAACTGTTGGTAGTCCTCAATCTCGCTACGGTTCGCCATCCACCAGTTATCTGTCATCTCCCTGAATGACTCGTCCAAAATCTCCCGGTTATTGTTCCATCGACTCCCTTTATGCTTGGTAAAATATTCCTCTATCCGGGCCAGGAACTCCATGGGCTTCCTCTTGTATTGCCGGAAGTTCAGCCATTCCCGGTTTTCATTGATGGGTATCCCGGTAAAATTAGTGGGTCGACTTCTCAAGACTTCCATTTCTTCTTGGCTCTGCCGTACCTGACCAGTGATATTGGTCATAGCCTCTTCCATCCCGTCACACCGTTCCGAGACTTGGCTCCGTACTCTCCCGAATTCTTCCTGAGTTTCCTTACGTTGTTCTTCCACTTTCCTGCGACTATGCTCTTCAATATTAGTAAACTTGATGTTTACCACTTCCTTGAACTCTTGCACTTCCTTCTCGGTTTGGTTACATTTTCCGTCAATTTCTCTGATTTGTTGGTTTATCATCACGGTTCCTTCTTCCAATTTTTTATTTATAGCTTTCTTGTTCACGTTGAGTTCCTTGTTCATTTCTTCTCTTAACAACTCCATCCTTTCGTCTAACTTGTCCAGATTCTCCTGATTGACCTCCCTTAATTTTTTTCTTAACATTTGGTTATCCTCTCTCAATTCTTCCAACTTTTCCCCCATCTTCTGTTCCATTTTCTTGTTATTCTCCTCCAATTTTTCTTCCATCTTCTTGCTGGTTTCCTCCATTTTCTGATTAGTTTCATAAATTTTCTGACTCAAAGATCGCTTGTCTTCTTTCATTTCCTTGCTGGTTTCTTCTGTTCTCTTATTGGTGTTTTCAATTTTATTAATCAATTCTTCCTTAGTCGATTTACATTCTTCCTTAAAAGATTGGTTGTCTTCCTTCAGTCCTTCTAATTTTCCTCCCACCCTTTCTTCCATCTTCTTACTATTCTCCTCTATGTTCTTATTCATTTCACTCAAATCTTCCTTCAATGACTGTTTGTCTTCTTTCCTTCCGTTGCTCAGTTGTAGGAACATTTCCATTATCTTATCCATTTTACTATCCTCCATTGTTTTGGACTTCTCCAACTCCTTCTCCGGGACATTGACTTCCCCTGTTTGTGTGGGCATCTCAGGTTGTTCCTCTGGTTGTGCGCGTTGTTTAGATAATACTGGTGGTAATAACCTTTCTACATCTTCCACTGGCGTCGCCTCTTTGTTTTCCATATCGATTTCAATCTCCTTTTCGGCCTCCACCGCCCGTTTCTTTCAGGTTGCTGGTCGTTGCATTTTCCCTTTTCTCTAACTCTATAGCTGCTGCCAAGCTCCAATTAGGGATTGGGCAAATTGTAGTGGCCTGTAAATCGCTAATTAAAGCCCCTCAGTTGTGCGCCAATTTGTAACTTATACTGTTACTCCTGTTATAATTATATATATAAATTGTATAAATTTAAAAATAATGTTTGTGTAAGAAAAAAAATGTTTGTTGTTTATAAATGTTTTTTTATTATATAATTAATTAAAATCAATTATGTTCTGTGGTGTTCTGAATCGTTTGTTAATTGTTTTAAATGTTTTAATGACTTTTCGATATTTTCCAATTCTCTCGCCACTTGATAGAATTGCCTCCAAGAACAATCGATTTGTTTATTTTTCTTATTTGGAGGTTATCTTCCTTCTTCGTGGTGAGATTCTGGTAGTTAATTCTATTAAATTAAATTACTATGTTAATTAGATTCTATGAATGAAAAACTGTGCAATTATAAAATATATCAGACATTTTGTTAACAATTAAGTATTTTTTGACTCTTTATCGATATGTCAATCGATTCTCAGGGTGTTGTTAAATCGTACAATTATTTATATAAGAGTTCTTTTAGCAGTTATTTTATGCAAAGTCAGAGAAATAAGGGTTAAGTTTATTAAGTATAACATTACAAATATATCACCTTAAAAATTAAAATACAGATATAATATTCAATATAATGGTAAGTGAGCAGTTTTCAAACCAATCAGTTGTAAAGGCTGTGTTGCGTTGTATTGTGGGTAATCAATGATGGCTGCTTTTCGTGTATAGTTGGAAGACGGTCTCACCTCGCTGATTCAAAGTTCAATAAAAGATGCTTTCCCTCTGAATTTTCGTCCTTGTGGCTGAAAATCTTCCTTCTTGTGTTGGTGGAGTGTCTCTGGTTTAGTTTTAGTGTTGTACTTGTAAAAATAGTGTAGTAATAAGTCAAATTCACTTTTGTCCGTTAGGCCGATATTCGCACTTTGTGGTTAAGTGTTATTACTGTTTTAATGTTTTTAAATGTTATAATCACTGGTGTTCTGTTCTGTGTAGTGTTAGTTGAATGTCTGTAGGTGTTTATTTCACTCGGTCTCCGTTTAAAAATATGATTTTATCGAAATTCTCGTTTTCCATTTAGGCTTCGAAAACGTTCGCCATTACTGTATTATGCAACTAGGTTAAGGTTTGCAAATTACTCGGATCAAGTGTATCATTCAACGTTCAATAATCAACTAATTTACTTCCTCCGTCTTTGGCCAAAGTCTTAGCCAAACCAATATTATTCAGTGCATTGTTCCAAATTTATTTTGCATCCCGTGTATGTGATAAAGTTACATTATATAACTGATTATATTTTTGTTATTCTTCAAATTTATTAGCTAGTAACTACTTAATCTTCTTCTTCAGTTCATTCTGCGTAATTTGATACTAAATAATGTAGTTTTATTAAGTTTTTGGTCTAAAATGGTATTTCTTACTTCATTTTGTAATGGTAAGTTTTTAAAAAATCACTTCCTGTCCGTGTCTTTCAAATGAAGCCATATTATAAGTTATATTAATGATTATATTAAATTTCAGACTGTAATAAAAGGTTTATCTTACCTTAATTTCTTGCAATTAGATTAATCGGTTATGTTTTAAAATATTATTCAGTAATATATGACTCCCCTCTCTAAATTTTGAGTTTTTACATTTCCATTTTTAACAATAATTCTGGGTATAATTTTACAAAATCTTCCTTACTTATATTTCTAATTACATGACTTCATTACTGATTTACATTATGTAAATTCCTTCAGTTTAATTGTATTTCTATACTTATTTAATCAAATTTGATGCTGTATAGTTTTTAACATTTGGCCTAGATTTCTAATAGTTTTTACAAACAAGGTTTTTTTTAAATATTACATATTGATTTATACCCTCTCTGACTTTCATTGCTATTGTGACATAAATTGACATTTTCTTATTTTAACAAGTTAACAATTAGTATGTTGTTCATACTATTAATGCATAACATATAAATCAAATTAACATTTGTCTTATCAAATCAGACATTTTATACATATTGATTAATAAAAATATATAAGAAATATTATAAATAATGAATGTTAGGTTCTGACACGTTTAAACTTAATTATTTCTAACACCTTATACTATACAAACAAACATAATTATTATAATCTTATACCATATTCCTTATACTAGGTTTGAATATCAGTTTTCACCTGTTTTTTGGTGTTTTGGGGTAATGATACCTTTGTCACTTCACTTTTATATTGGCCTGCTCTGTTTTATTTTATTCATTCTAATGAATGTTATTTTAAAAAGAGTGGCAGTTAGTTACTAAAAACACATGTATTATAGGTCATGATAATACTCTATTTACACTATTCATGAACACAAATTAAAACACTTTAAAGTTGTAATATTTCATCATCTACTCAGTTTGTGAACATCAATATTGAAACATAAGGTTTATTTTCTATAACAATAAAACTTGCACTGATTATCTTTATATTCCTTTATTTTAATTCTAAATAGTTATATAGTTCTATTAGAATCAAGAAATCTATTTATAGAGTATAATGAAGATTTGTTTTTTGGTATTATTTTATTATCTCACATTGGTTCACTTTCAATTCTTACTCTATACACTTTCTGGCTTACATCTATTGTACATGTGGTTTTTACCTTTGATACATTGTTATACTTTTATTTATTATTATTATATTTATTTTGGGGTTTCGTTTTTATTTATATAAGAGCATTCCTTCTTCTTGTGGATGCTGTCTTGTTCTTGTTTCTTCATTGACCCTTCTGTTCTTTTTGTTTCTTACAAAATTTCCTTCATCTTCTTGTGGATGTCATCAGGTTTTGGGTTTCTTGCTTACCTATTCTTCTTGTTTCTTACAACATATTTTCTTTTCTTGTTGTGAGTTTAGTCATTTTCTGGGTTTCTTCCTTACCTACTCCTATCCTATCTGGGTATTACCTTTTTTCTCATTTTTACCTTTTTAAATTGGTTTTGATGATTCATCACTCCTTGTAACATTTATTTTACATGAACTTTTATTTTAATCAATGATTGTATTCCACGGTGGTTCTTAATTAATTTATTTATTTTGCTTTCTCGGATTTAACAATGTTATTATTTTATTTTTATGATCATTATACCATTCATTTTTATGGGCTTATCTGTCATGCTACACTTTTCACTGATACATTTTTTAATGGTTTCCTTCTTAGAGTCTACAGTACATTATTTTTTTATCTATTCTACACTACTGTATTGTACTTTTTTCCCTTTAATTAAGTTTTTGTTTATTTGCTTGTTCGGGTTTTTATGTTGTATTTATTTAGTTTTATCCTAGGTTATTAATTGTGGTTAATCTTGACGATGATTTATTAACTCAATCTGATGTGTTTTGGAGTATTGTCCACGTTTTAGTCAGTCTGTCTGTCTTTGTATATTGTTTCAATAGTATGGAAAGTTTTATTACATTACAATATGTATCCAAATATGCTGCAAAGTCAGAACCTGCTTCGAAAATTTTGACGGAACTCTTTCAAGATATCGTTGAATCGAGAACCTTGGATGAAGAATCTCGTCGAGCATATACAAGTTTGATGATATGAGTGATCGGAGAGAGAGACATCGGGGCTTGCGAAACATGTCATTTACTCTATGGAATTCCATTGTATCAATGTACAAGATCTTTTAGAACACTTGTCACAACAATAGAAGATTAAGTTGCATTTAATGGAACCAACAGTGAAAATGACAGTAATTCGTTCATTCAGTTTTATAGCAGTAGACCACTAGTCGTGAAAGAAATAAAATTATTCGATTTCCTAAAAAAATTTCTAAGGGAAGAAAAAATTCAATTAGCACAAACAGAAAAGAAATAATTGTACAAGTTTTCGCTAAAGTAAACAACAATAACAATGCAGTCAATACTGAATTATATTGTAAACAAAAGTTGATTTTACATAAGCATTGGCGTAATGAAGAAGACTTGAAAAGTACAAATGAAACATGGTTCATGGCTTATACCCGACAAAATTGTGGACAGTTTCTCGAACAACTACACACGTCTTAAATTACAGATGAAATTGAAATTAATCGGGATAATAATAACGAGTTTGATATTTTTGACGATAGAGACTGGATGGCTATAGCAGGAGTAATGCCTAATTCATGTTGGTCTAGGTAATCGTGATATCGATTTACTTCATAATTGGGAAGCAGCCTATTACAAATATCCGGATGTAAAGAATAAAACCTCTTTCATCGAAGGAATCGAAAAACATTTGGGAATCAGTATGATTCTCATAAATCATACAATGTTATTTTCAACGACCAACAAAATAAGATATTATCGTTCTTAGAATATCAACTAAATGACTATGATGTTACAATCAAAGACTTGCAATTATTCAGGGAAAAGCTGGAACTGGTAAAAGCTGTGTAATTAATGAAATGGTTAAGAGAATTAATTCATATTTTGGCTCCGATGCAACTCTTTTAATGGCTCCTCCTGGTGTGGCAGCTAACAATATTGCTGGACAAACTATTCATTCAGCTCTAACAATAAATACTTCAAAGAAAAAGGGAGGAACTTTCAATGATTTAGAAGGTGAATCCAAAATTGCTTTTGAAGAAGAATTAAAAGATTTGAGGTTCGTTATTATTAATGAAGCCAGTATGTTTGGTTTGATTTGTAGCGTTCTTCAGCTGTTCCTTTTGATGGCCTTTGCGTGTATTTAGTCGGTGATTGGTCCTAACTTCCACCGGTTTGTGACAGGAGTCTTTACAATACCCGGCATTTCTATGTGAAAAATATAACGATCACATGCCAATATGTATACTTGTATCTTTCGAAAAATATACAGGACCAGTTCTGTACGAGGACTCAATACCCATTGCACCAGTAGTCGCATCATTCAAGAAAAATGAAATTTTTTGTACTTGCAAACAATTTCCGTTAATGTTAGCGTATGGTGTTAGTATACATAGATCGCAAGGGATAACATTAGATAAGACAATTGTTAATTTAGGCAACAATTAATTGCAGGTTGGATTAACGTATGTTGCTCTTTTAAGAGTAAAAAAATTAGACGGATTATTATTAAAACCAGCGTTTAATTTTGATAGACTGCTAAAATTTAATAGAAGTCCATCAATGGTTGATAGTAGAGATGAGTTACAAAGGTTGTGGAATATGTCTAATGACAGTTAATGTATATTGAACTATAATGTAGTGTATTCAATAAAAAGTGTGTATCATAAAAGTGTAATAATATTTTGAGGATTGTAAAAGTTTTGATAAATAAATTATTACGAATATCAAATGCTTCGCCCATTTGTGTCAGTGACACTCCTAGGAGAATTTTTTTAATTTTTATCTATTTAATCAGTAATCTAGTTGTTTTCTTGTCTAAAGAGACTTAAGATGAAAGTACGTAAACTTAGCAGTGACATGATTTTGCAGTGAACTGTCCATCCCATTTTCAAGTCTTCAGCTAATATTGTTTGTGTGCATGCATTAAGTTACACAAGTAATCATCATCGTCAGTATCAACGTTAGTATTTTTCTTAACAATCATAACGAATGCTTCACATGTAATTCACCAGACGTTCTTGCCAGTCTTACTTCCTAACATTACTGTACTTAACTAGTTCACTTCACCGTACCGGAAAGTTCTACAAATCTTGATGTCCGGCTTTGTGATTCTCGTACACTTTTGTTGTTGTATTTCTTTAGAATTTTCCTACCAACTACAAATTTATTTTGAATTCAGTACCTAATATAAGTTGAACAGATTAAATTGCTTTACTGGGTGAAATCAGACAGCTTGCCGAAACAATTGTTCTATTTCTGTCAGGTTGTTACTTTTAAAGCGTAATAAGACACCAAAAGTAATATAAAGTATTGTTACCACAGTCTCACTGGTCGTTTTATGGTACAGTAGAAAACAAAAATACAAACACCAATTAAGCTACTATTAACAAGCTTTAATTAATCACAAATAACAATTTGTAATTAACTCGTACAATGCTTCCAGTTAAATTTGTCCACACGCAATAATAATTTAGATAATAGAGTTCCACACTAATAATAACACAATAACACTTCGCCACAATACTTCAACCACTACTCGATCCGCACTAAGAAATATCGCCCAACGAACTGACATGACAAAGCCAGCCTCTGCCCTTTTATAGGTTAGAAGTATATCACTTAGTGTTAGTGATATAGGATGTCTGTGATTCTGGTATTATATAGGGCTATATTTTATTTACCCAAAGTCATTTTTTTTTTAAATAAAGAGTTAACATCCATACTATTCCTTTAACTTTTAATTTTTCTTTACATTTCGTAAAATTAAAAATTTAAAATTTACATTAAAATTCAATAAGGCATTAAAATAGACTACAGTGAAAAGGTTATCACAGGCGATAGCAATTAGCCTAAACGACTAGTGTAAATGTAACTGTTCTTATGACATCTTTATCATGCAGTTGTCTTTAAGCAATATTATGAATATTACATCTACCGGGCTTCTGGTCCGTGGTAGACTGCTTAAAGCTTAGCTCATTCTTTCTTTTAAAAGTTTTGACCACACGCCAGATGCCTTATTAAGTAACAGCAACTTCAACAAAGTATGGCAAACAAAAACAAAAAAATATCTTTTAACAAAGTATCTTTTTCTAAACTCTCACACAGTAACAATACTTTAAATGTTGACTTCTAAGCTCCATATGTTAATTCAGTTCGCAGAAATGTCACGAGACCTCAGTCGTGTTTTCTGCATACTGCGGAAACGTCAATAATACAATACACAAAGTGGTTTTTGATATACAACAATGCAGCAAGCAGCGTAACCTTTCCTCTTGTGACTTTGCTTTCCTTGTAATCGCATTAAATTAGGAGCCCACAGTAAGTTTCTCCTACTTCAGCAAATACATTTAATCTCTACTATGAGATGTTATAACGAAACAACGAAGCTACAAAGAGGATTTGATTTATTCATGTAGTAATTTTCATAACAACAAAATTTCCAGAAGGAAATATTGAATTCAATAATCTGTGTTTAATTATTTCTTATTAGCGACATAATTTTGTTGTTGTTAACCATTGCCTGCTTTTATTAAACCCCCTAAAGCCTTCGACAGATTATGGTATAAAATGATATTATAAATCTACAAAAAAATATCTGCCATGCAAATTATTTCATTTAGTTAAGCTTTTTATTGAAAAATATTTTGGTATTTGTTTGATATACGTACTTGTTTGGTATTTGTTTCTTGTACGTGACGTCATACGATTGTTTTCTATACCTCCCACTCATTTCTCAAATACCTTCATGCTTTTGTGGATTTGTCACTCGCCACCCGTTACTATCCGACTGTCGAAATGCCGCTAAGTACTTTTAATATTTTAATAATTTGCCACTTTTAAAAAAGACCCTTACGTATAGGGCACTGCACGCGGTAATGAAAATCCATTAACGTACGCTTCACGTGTTCAGCGCGCATTGTGACAACTGGTTAATTGCAGTAATAATGGCTGATAATGGAAAGTGCGAAAAATTAATATTGTTCAAACAAGGCACAGGCAAAGGCGAATCTCGCCTAGCGCCACCGATCATTTTCGGCATATGCGCCACTTTCATATTGATAATAGAGTACGATTTTTCGTCGCAAACCGTTGGTAATTGGTACTATTTCATCAGAGAAGTTAGCATCGACCACCTGGTTAAGAGTAGCGCGGAAACATTTGGTGGACGCGGTAAAACATCGAGATCGAAGAGGCAAAGTTAGGCCGCAGAAAGTTCAACCGAGTTCGCGTTGTGGAAGAACAGTGGGTGTTCGGCGGAATCAAGAGGAACGCCGGTAACACGTTTTTAGTACCTGTCAAGTACCGTGATGCGGCTATACTACTCCGCATCGTCCACGAAAGATTCGAGCCACGCGAAGAAAATTGTGCAGTCATGTACATCAATTCTTCGTGCGAAAGGATCATTTCGGAGGGCACTTGGTTGAATATTTATTTAAGGATAAGTACCCGGACCACGAACGCCCCACAATCTTTTACTGTGGCAACACAGCTTTCCCACCACACACTGTAAGGTGAGTACACTTCACATTATCTTTTGTATTCCTTTGATATTTTTTATAATTATAGAACGGCCCCATTCTCTACAAAATTCTTTACAAAGCCTTTATTAAACACTGTTTCGAGCACACTAATTTGGAAAAAATTCGCGCGTGGCATGCGGTATCGGTTAGGTGAGCTTGGGTTAGATTACGTTAGGTTATGTTGGGTTTGTGTAGTGTGGTTCACTACAAGGTCTAACAGCTTACTGTTGCATAATACATTCATCAAACTCTATTTCCAATACACTAATCCGGAAAAACTACGCGTGTAACTTGCGAATTGCAATCCCCCCCTCTGGCAAAAGGAATTAAATGTCTCCCTTCCCAGTATTTTCCGAAATGTTGTTTTCGCTTGTGCTATGTTACGGATGTGTGTCTGCAGCGTTTTCAACAGTCATTTTTTCAGACGGCACATAGCACATGACTATATCAGTCAACAGGCAGTGACAACTGACTGCAACTTGTCTCCGGGTAAAAATAAGTAAAGGTATTCTATAGAACATAGAAGTCAACATACTGAAATTATCTCATACAAATTTGTTTCATACTATCCACATGTTTTTCTTAATTTCTGTACACTGCAACAGGTAAATGCGCTGGACTGACATACCAAAGCCTGCGCACTGACCGACAACTGAACTGGTATCCTGATGAGCAGAGGCTGGGTCTGCAATTGAACTAATTTTATTGAATGTTTCTGCGGAAATCCCGAAAGTGATATACAAGCCGCTAACCTACAAAAGCCATTACAAAAAGTGTCGGGACGTATAACAAACATTTGCTGGAACACTACAGTTACTGTAACTTAGACATACTTTAGCATATTCAAAACAAATTATTTAGTAACAAAACAGATTGGCTTTAGTGTATTCTCAGGCAAAATATGGTACCCCCAGTCTTAAAAAATTATACTTTCAACCGTAGAAGAAATAAAGCAAGCGCAGATATAATTATAGAGGAAGAACAAAACGAAAGTCTTCCCTAAGGAACTTCAATCTAAACGTGGAATCGTTTGTAAACTGAAGCGTAATGATTTAGTGAACGCTTTTCATTAGGATATGACGGAAAATTACTAAGTAATTGGTGATCCACTAATATTTGTGTGTAATGCAGCTACTTCAGTAGAAACAGCTCATGCATGTCACTGTTCTTCAGTCATTAATATTACTTACTGAATTACTAATGGCGGTTACATTGCAAAATCAATTAAATCCAACGGTAAACTGTTAAAAATTTGGTTTATTGCGGAATCAACATATTTAATATAATTTTTAAAGTGTAATGGACTCAAAATGTAAGGAGCAAGTTATGTTGTAGTACACTTATCTGAGTTATCATAGAAAACTTGAGGTAACTAATAATTATTTTATAAATTCTGCATGGTAAATTATGTTACGGTACTATAGTAAGAATAAAATAATATTACAAAAAAACGTATAGGCCTACTGCATTGTAGCTATATTTTGGTTTTTATGTGCTACATTTTATCAGCTTTAATTTAAGAAAAAACATTGATAAGTTAAATCTGTTGTCACTTTTTGTCAAACGTTCAAACATTGAAAACTATGACAAATGTAAGTGGTTGCCACTTACATCTGTGTTGAATACGTTTATAGATTCGCGACGCAAACGTCAAACTGTAAATACTGGGTATATCTGGTTTGTTCACTATCATTTTTTCTTCTGGGTAGTTAGGATATACTTAACTATGCAGTGACTGATTGTCCTACACGAACTTCTCTCAGCACTAACGCCAAAGAATCGGTGATTTATCTTATATCATATAACGTTGTAGCCTGTACGGCAAAGAGCGGGATTGCATAAAGATGCAGGAGTTGGATACGTCTATTAAAACAACTTGCCTCTTCTTTTTTTTGTGTGAATCACTGTATGATATTGGTGCTTCATTTTTAATCTTCAATCACTTACCTTATGTTTGTTAAAATTTAAATAGTATTACCATACATAGTCAATGAATGTATTCCTTAACTTTTCTCTAGCAATATCTTAATGTTGGAGCAACTAAAGAAGCAAATAAATACTATTTTTGTCGTATATTTTTACGACACGTTCCCTTGTTTTGTGTCTGTCGTATTGTCGTATACTGTACGTAACATACGTTTCCCAGTTTTCATTACACTTTATCTGTTACCCCAAAGATTTGTATCCTACGTTTACTCGTCTTTATTTATATATTAATTTTTATTATTTGACCAAATATTTGTATAATTGAAGTACATATACCTAGAATTGTAGTTTACATATTCTGCAAACCAATTCTAGCAACATTTTTGCATTATATACATATATATATATATATATATATATATATATATATATATATGTACTGTTTAGATGCGTGTAAACTTGTGTAAAAATATTTATTTTGAGACTGACTGTCAAACAAATAATTAAATAAAAATAGAAAATAAATTCAAGGAGATTGAAGATCAATGTGAGATTTTGGCTGAGACATAATATGCTTACAGAGATGTACCGACATATTAAGACAGTTTTTACATATGCAACAATCGGAAAAGGAAAGAAGTCACACAAGACACTGTACACTTGTAGATGTGATTGTCAGTGACAATTCTCTGAACAATGACTCCAGTTTTGTTTGTTTACAAAACAACAAAGATAAAAGTTGGCCTTGTCATTCATACAGACGTCGATACAATAACCATAAGAATGTTTAATTACAGCCAAAAGCTATACAGAGAGATTTGTTTGATGTTCCTAAATGCGTGTTGCACAATGGGTACCTTATACGGTTGTAACTTTTATTCGTCCGATTAATTTATTTTAATTTAATTTTATTTTATTTTATACAAAATACGAGTTAAGATCCAGACAGGTGATAAAGTGGGGATTTTGTGTTAAACATTTTTTCAATACGTTTTTCTTTCGCTCAAACATTTCTAGGTCAACCTGTACGTTATTTTAGTCAATACGCTTTCCGTACCTTAAAAAGCTTCAGGGATAATTTTATTGTATGCTAAGAAATAATACAATTACGCAATATAAATTACAAATAAAACCTATACTTTCGTCTACAACCACAGTCACCGTTATTATAAAATAATCTAAAATGTGCAGCTCGCTGAGCTCTACTGAACTGATTCACTTTTCCGTAACTGTACTGACTCACTACTTCTAGTAAAGGAATTAACAACCAATAATTGCTGACAACATCGTTACAAATTTTTTCAGATAATATATGTTTTAAATAATTCAGAGAATATTATAATTTATCAAATAGTTCATATTTTTTCACCCTTGTTTAAAGTAAAACAAGTCATGGGAATGCACTATTATAAATTTTACTTAAATAAGATTCAGTCAATATATTCTTTTGGGTAAATGTGTAGTGCCAATAAGAAAAAAAATTTTTTTAATTAAAAAAATATAAGCAAGGAATAGCACTACGGTCAAATGTATTGATCTGCATCATTACAAGTTGTAGAAAAGTAACAGAAACAATAAACAATTAGTAAATATGTCTATTTGACAGAATTTCGTATATCTATTATGATAGTAATATTTGTTGGAGGAATTGTAAGGAGGAAACAGTGGACAATCCTTTGACCTGAGAACTCCTTAATCCTCCTTATGGCACCTTATTACAATATAAAATAATTGCCATATGTACAACAGTGCAATAAGAAGCAAGTAACTAGGGACTTATTTTAAACTAGTATTTTGTAAAGTACCTGTTAGTACAATCTACAAGAAATATTATATTACGAGTACTAGTCGTGTGACGACAACTGCAGTTTTCTGGAAGAATTCTTTTTATCTTAAAAAATACTTATACTTATTATGTGCTGGAAAAGTCATTTCTCTACACTGTTTCGTCGACGAAAAGGTTCCGTAATAAAATGTATTTTCCAACTACGTAGTCGCAACAATGTGATCAATTTATCCAATTAGGACAAATTTCTGTCTGACTGCCCGTAAGCTTCCGATCCTGTTGACAACAATTTCTTTCCTCGAATTTCCGTTCATTTTTTTACTTTACTCTTCATTTTATTTTACGCAACAATTTTTTATAACATAGTTTGTTGTCTTTACATATAAGGAATATACCATTTGTATAGAATATAGAAATGAAGATGGCAAAAACCAATGTCAATTTACGGCTGTAACTAAATATTATCCAGTATATTTGCTAGGATTGCCAAGTATCGGCTAAAATATTTGCATCATCTTAACCGAATGGATGACTACCGCATCCCCAATCAACTATTGAATTTAAGTCGAAAGGACGGAGAGCTATGGGACTTCCGAGAAGAGATGGAGTGACCAGTTCTAGCCTATCTGTATGTAACCAAAACATATTTTTTGTTTAATCCTTGCTGAACATGATGATTATGATACAAATATGGTAGAAAGAAATGATTTACAAGACTTCGAGTCCCAAGATCGAGACCTTGAGCCTTCGAGTTAAAGTATCTACAACTGAGTTTTTGTAGTTTTCCAAGTATGAGTCTTAAACTATTAAGAGAAATATTTATCGAAGTTTTGTTTTTATGTTGTGTTATCGTTTATTTTAATGTTCACAATAGAAAATGAATAGTAGTAGGCCTACCAAAATTTTATTTGACGATTTTTCTGAAATTTATGCAGCATATATAAGAGGTAAAATGGGGTCGTGTGTAACTAAATTATATAAAATCTGTGATTCATTATTTTGAGTTTTATGATTTTTACAGTATTTTCACCTACAACAACGTACGATGACATTGAGAACTACAACACTGACAGTTTTGCAGTATATTGCGCACCAGTCCATTTTTCCAAAAGCACAAAAGGTTTACTCGGTAATTGCAGGGTGTCTGCTGAAAACAGGGTTTAATATTGACAGGTCGGTCCTCGTCATGTTTCAATGGGTCTACTTCCTTTGGTATTACACGTCAGTGCACACAATTACTAATTATTTTAGCTCTAAGGCATTCTGTCACTTTTGAAACCAGCATTTGGCTACAGGTGGTTATATGTACATGTGAATGTGTATAAGTTAGTATATATGTGTGTGGCCTCGCGCGTCCTCGAATTTTCACGTCGGTTTTCCTATTACCCATTTTAAATATTTATGTAAAATATGCATACATAATCCACAAATGGCCATATATTTTGTAAGCAATAAATTACTTTAAGACTTTAATTAAATAAATACTACTTATTTTTCTTCTTTTTGCTTCTTCAAAATTACTTGTAAAACCTGTTAAAATATAGGTTACTTATATTGCCAATTTTCTTTTAGCTAATTTTTATTAAATTCGGCTAATATTATTTGGGACAGCGTTGAATTCTTACTGGAACATTTAAGTGCTGTGGAAAGCTTCATGTAATGAAGTTTGTATTAAGTATTTTATAACATCTGCTATATTTTCAGTTTATTCTATTGAAATAGACATTATTCCAATGCTTGTTTCAGTTTGATTATCAGAACTTTCTTTTCCGAAGACTGGTTCATCTTGATCGACAGCGTACAAAATGTCCTTGTCTGTTCAAGAATTAAGTTCCAGATTTCTTGTTGAAAAATTTTGTAATGTCGTCAATATTTAACAAACCAAAGAAAATCAGGAATTATAGGTTTAAAAAATTTTAATGTTTCTAGTTTAAATATAAAAAATTTGAAGGCTTCCGTTTATTTGTTTCTGCGCCTAAACCATTTTGCTTCTTCAGAACTTAAACTTCTGGTTTACCCTAGCGATATATGTTCATGCCATCGCCATGAAAAATATTTCCAGGGAATTCAATTTTTCTTTCCCAAGAATTTTATTATTAAATGATACCTCGTGGCTACTAATAAAACAGTAATTGTAACCATTCCATTTCAGGAACAGTTGCATTTTGTTGCTAGCGCCCATTTTTGTTGTTATTATTAAATCTGTTTTTATTAGACGTATTTGGTATGTTTTTAAAATTGTATTTCATAATTTACTTTTCCGGGTAAAATCAGTAGTCCACACTTAGTGGGTACGATTTTAGCACCTTGTTTTTACTGGTTAGTTTTCCAACCTGCTCTCTGGTGACCGAGCTTTGACCTCTGAGACCACGATACTGCAAGAACTTTTTGCGTAAGGACAGTTTATATTTTAATACGTACTAATCCTGTGTGCAATGGTTTTATTACGTTTTTAATTGTTAACGACCCAGTTTTATGCTAAATTTATTTAAAATGTTCCAAAGTATGAAGCATTAAAATACTGTTATTACTGTGAACGTTTTTGTAGACATACGTAGTACTTCATTTTTATCGGTCCAGGATTTCAAGTCGTGTAATAGTAGCGAATATAAAACCCATAAGCGCAATGTATATTCCCGTCTCGCCCATTGTATCATCCGACTGTCGGACCAAGAACAGGCCAGTTACCTAATCCACAGCAACACATATTGCGTTGTACACATATTTTTGTGTATGCAGGAGCGTTCATGTAATCGTGTACATTCGGGGATATAACAAATTTAATTTTACACGTATACGCGACTAAATGCAGTCTCGAAAACAGACACTATATAACAGAGATTTGTCTTTACAACTTGACGAAGTGGTATACGGTAAGATGCGTGTAACATATATTCTCTATGTTGCCAATGGATTCTACATATTGTAACGAACCGCGTTTACAAATGAAAACTGTGTTATTTAATTTCTGAAAAAAATTAAATATTTTGTTTTGAAAATAAAAAAAATTTTATGTTTTATGTTTTAATGTTTAATAATTTAGTAAATATTTCTTGTAAAGGTGTAGTGTCAAAATTTTAAGTTTGTTTGAAGTAATTCGGTCAATAATCTTGCTTGTGGTTAACTGTAATTAAATTCAGAGTTAACAGGATTGTCTCAATTCACTAATCGATTCGAGATTTCTTCTTTATTCTCGTAGGATTACTTCCACTTGAGTAATGGCCGCTTTTCTTTGATCCTGTTGTTAACTAACACTCTATTTATTAAATTTATAAAATAAATTTTAAATCAAATCGTTGAATTAATATATTTTATTGACAATTGTTAAATGGATCGATTTAAAATCGATTTCATATATATTGCTCGACTCTTTCACAGGGCGATCGATTGTTGATACATGTTATTGAATATCATTATTTTCAGTTCTTTTAACGGTTATAATTAATAGTCAGAGAAGGGGCAGGGCTAGAAAGTATAACATTCACAATAAAAAGCTTAATAGTTAATAAATACAAAATTATTTGATAATATATATAATGTTTATAAATTGAAACGTTTATACCAATGACGAGCGCTGAATTCTAATAGGAGTGTTCGCTATGCATGACGGGAGCCAACATGGCCGCCTTCCGTGCTGCTGTAGTTATTGTGACTTCGATCAGACGAAATTTCTTTCAATAAAAGCTGTCTCGTTCACGTTCCCTCGTCTCTGCAGTATAGAGAATTCCTTTTCGTGTTATTAGAGTTGTCCTGTTTAAGTGTTCTGTGTTCACTTCGATTAAATGTTTTGGATTATGTGTATTCACTTCTGTCAATGTGTGTGTCGAAAATTGTAAAGTTCGTTTGGTTATGAATAATTATTGTTGTACAGTTTTAAGTCTTTATATCACTTGTGTTTAGTTCAGTATTAATTGATTTCAATGTTTGTAGCTGTTGTGTTCACTGAATTTAGGTTTAAAGTAAATTTTTCCGCAACTCTCGATTTTTTACTGTAGGCTAGGCTCTACTTTTATACGCCATTAACGATTCTGATATATGTTTCATTAGCGATATCTTCATCAACCGTACTCTACGAATGTTAAAATAGAACTGTTTTCTTAAATATCTTGCCAAGTTAATATTAGAAAAGTATTGTTTCAATTTTTATTCGTTTCCGATACATGTAAAAAAGGTACATTATACTCAGAATATATCTTGGTTATTAATTAACTTCATGAAATAGTAACTACATAATTGGTTTCTTTAATTCCTTCTGCTTAATTTGATACCCAATAATCTATCTTTACAAAGTTTTTTTATTAAAATTGCTATATTCCTTTCATTTTGAAAAAGTAGGCTCAACTTTTTATTTCCTGTTCTCCTCCAAATATTAGCCATTTTAATATGTTATAATTATGACTATAATAAATTTCAGATTTACCTAAATGTTTACCTTTCCTTAATTTCTTGCAATTTTATCAATTGATTATCCTTTTAAATATAATTCATGAATTTATGACTCCCCCTCTGAAATTTTTAGTTAATACATTTACAAAATTTTCAATAATTTTATATATCCTTTTATATTATCCTTTTAAAGTATACTTTTAGTCATAGTATTTGATGACTGTTTCACCTTATATAAATCCCATATGTTTACTTGGTTTATTTAACTTAATTAATCAATTACAATGTTGTTGGAATTTCCTATTTGGCCTAGATTTTCTGGTTTTGCATATAATGTTTTTGCATAATACTGTTTCTATACCCCTTCTGACTTTCTTTTTAATACAACATTATTTAAAATTTCCTTAATTAACAAATAAAACATGTAGTATTGTATTCCTACTCATAATCTGAACAATATTTAAAATTAATAATATGGTCTTCAAAGTCAGACATTTTAGTTTTTTAACTACTATCACTAACATATTATTAACATTTTAAGAAGAGTATGTTATTCATACTTAAACATTTTAGTATAGGATTAACACTGTTAAACATATTTAACATTTTTATAAATATAACAAAATCTTATTCTATTCACCACATTGACTCATGGAGTTCATGGGCTTAAATATATACATAACAAGCCATTTATTTTTATTTATTTCTTAAACTTATAGTTGCAGTTTTATCTGTTTCTATTTTGGGCATTACATTTTTATCCCCTGTTACTTTATTTAATCACCACCCGCTTAGAAACATTAGTAATGTTTTCATAATAATATTTTATTTCTGTATTCATAGAACACATTAAAGTTGTTTTATGGTACACATGTACTTAGTTGAAGTATTAGTTACACTTTTACTTGAAATTTATTTAATATATTGAAATAACTTGCACTGGTTCACTTATATTTTGGGTCTTATCTCTAATTGAGTTTTACAATATTTCAAGACCAAAATCTTAGTTATAAGGGATTATGAAGATTTGTTTATTTCATTACACAATAACTTTAGTGGGTGAACTTCTACTCACAACGTTAAACACTTTGTTTATAACTATTTTACATTTAATATCCGGTTTTGGGGTGTTATACTTTCTTTGTGACCTTTTATTTCTTTTTAGGGGTTTGTGATATTCCTTTTAATAAAGCAATCGAATATACTTCGTCATAGAAGCAATGTTGAAGACAATATTATAGACAAATTTGCATTAAACAACAAAGGTCTATAAATGCTATGTTTAAACTGTTTCAGGGAAAAACTCGGAGGAAAGCAGTAACGTGACGTCACGTTTAAAGCTATGATGAATCGTGCACATTTAGCGCGTTCCCGTCTGTCTATTAACATGCACACAGCTCCCACGATTCTAGCGTCTCACTTACGAGTACGTTGTTGTGATGCAGGTATGTTTCAATAAGTAACAAGGTATTGTTACACAATTACGGAACGTTCTCGAACAATGGAGAATGTCGTTCTACACGTTTCTCAGCTGGTCCAGCAGGTGCCTGTTTCTTCAAGACTTCACTAAAGTATTTTCTAGAGTTTTCTAGTGCCTGTTGACGTGTATTATGGATTATTCTGGAACACTTGTACTACCTATTTAAACAACAGCAGCTGGCTTTGTCAGTCAGTTTATGTTGGACGACTTGTCAAGTGATATCAAGTAGTTGTTGTGTTGGAATTAGTGCGGAATTCTTTATACTTGGCATTATTGTTGAATGTGGACAAGTTTAACTTGAATTATTGCGCAAGTTGATTACGAATTGTTATTTGTGATTAATTAAAACTGGTTATTAGTAACTTTATTGGTGTCTGTAGCCTATTTGTTTTCTAGTGTACCATACGACGATAAGTGAGACCGTCGGAACAGTATACTTGTTTTTGCAGTGACTGGTATTTATTGATTGTTGTGTAATACCTAATACTATTATGCTGTTAATTTCCAGTAAAGTTTTTGGTTACACGAAAAATATGAATAGATTCTTGTGCAGTACAATTGACAAGTTTTTCAAACAGGTAGGGCTTGTTGCATACAATACAATAGTAGATAGGGCCAAATGTAATTCGAAAACAACACCTAATAACTTGTGTCGTCATCGGTTTCAAAGAATATGTCTTCAATTTTAAGTCTAGCGACTAACGTAAAGGATCACAGCTGTCCAGCTTTAAAATCAGATCCAGGTGAGCGAGATAAACAAGATAAATATAACAACGTTAGTTTAACTAGCAGGGACATAGATTTAACATTGAATAGCATTTTTAATACTGCTTGACTTTTACCTAAGACTACAGAATTAAAGCATTAAGTTTTAAATAAAATCTTGTTTACCAGATAACTCATTTAGTCTCATAATGAAACTCATTTAGTTTCTAACTTCGGGAAAAAACTCAATCTCCAAAGACAATAGTTACAAAAATGGTCATGACCTCCTATTTGCCGAAAAAGACGAAGTTTTTGCAAGTATTGTGTTCTTTTTGAAAAGGGTACTCACGAATGATTAGATCTTTCTTACCATCTTTGTTTTTTAAATAGAAAGATAATATAGAGAAGTTTGAAAGTCACGCATTATTGTTTTACCACAAGTCTGCATTAATTACTGCAGAAGAGGTTTTCAAATACTGCAAAAACTTTATATGTGGCAACTAGACTGAAAAGAAATGACTTCAACGAATAGTTCTGCTTTAAATCCAACTGTAGAATCAATATTTTGCTGTAATTATTAGATGCCTCTGCGAGGCCATAAAGATTTTGGGCTTTTAACCATGGGAAAAGGTAATACAAATCGTGGGAATGGGATGCGTTAAAAGCTTTACTTAAATTTTCAGTTAGTACTGATAACTATTTAAGACAACATATTATTATTAATGCATCTAATATAAGCCTTATATTCAGAATTAAATTATTAATATTTCTGGGCAAGTGATAAAAAATCGTTTTGACAACATTGACAATGCAAAATGATTTTATATTTTTCTATTTCTATTCTATTTCCAGATCCAACTCTAATGCACATATCTGATTTAAAAAAAAAATTTGTGTACTTTATTCAGATAAAAAAATACTGTTAAACATATATTTAATGTAATGCTAATATTTAATACAACTTACCTCTCTCCACTACAAAAATATATTCTCTGACACGTTAGACTGTACAGTTTTACTGTCCGGAGTAGGAGTGGTTGCAGTTACAACAAGGCACTTTATATTCCCTTCTTCTAGTGCGACTCTGTCTTTAGGAGTTCTCTCCTGTTCACTGACTTGTCCGTGTAGTCTACTGAGTATAGTGCACCTCTGAGTGTTTTTAGCTCGTATAACTTGTAATCGGAGTCTCTCAACTTTTACAACCTGCGAACTACAGTTTTGATGAATGCACGCCTTATATTGCTTCCATATAAACTGTTATCAGATTGCAACAAACACATATCGTTCAATTTGTCTTATCAATCATACACTATTACGAGAGACAGTCAAAAGTTAGTTATACTTGCCCACATTTTTTTCTGGAAAATAAATTTGGAAAACATGTTCGTAATACTATAACCTTCCGTTTCCGGTAGTTGTAGTAAAATTTCTCACTTAGTAGGAACGGTTATTCCTTTTTTAGGTGCGACAAATGTTATATCATCTGCCCGTAACGTCCAAACTAGATATCCACACAGCGACTCATTCCCTGGAGGCAAGAAAATGTAAGGTGGCATAGCATTGTCCCGCCAGACCATCGCAAAACGGTGCGAGTTGTTCTAAAATAGCTCACAGATATCGAGGCTAGTAGCAGAGAAGGCTGTAAAATTTGACACAGGAAGAAAACGTTCAACGCGTTCAACAATTTTTAATTTTTTACAAATTATAGTTCGTCTTCATTTATTCTACTAAAAAGTAAATGAAACTTTTTAAAAATATTCCACTTGTTCATTTTTATGCAAGTGCAAATATTTTCTTGACTACCCCTTGTATTAACAAATACCTGAATTTAACTAATAAAAATTATAGTTTATTTACAGTTTTTAAAATTAATTTAGGGATGACTTATGAAAAATTGAAGGGAAAAGAAATTACAAGTTGAGGATTTTTTCATTAGTGCTGGTTTTGTATGCCATATATACGATGCGATAGATAGATAGATAGAGGCGATGGTATTATGTTGCCTACCATTTATTGAAACGTGAATTTGCACAAAATAAGATTATGATTTACGATAGTTACAATGGATATGGAAATAGGTAGAGTTGCACATCAAAAAATTATAGGATAGTTGCATTTACAAAGGAATTAAAATAACTAATTATGTAAAATAGTACCCCTTGTCAATAATCATTTTGCACACACGCACACGCACACGCACACACACACACACACACACACATTGATCTTTTGAGTGAAAGTGCTATTCTTTTAATACAAATTTATAAACTGAGATTAGTAGGTTTTTATTTGAAACTTTTGATGTAATTGAATTCTAGTAGGGGAATCGCAAGTATAGGTACTTTAAGTCTGTTTACAGTAATGTGACAGTATTTGTTTGGAGGTGTAGCGTCTATTAAGCTTAATATGAGTTTATATGTGAAACTTGTGTGGATCATTGTCTGGTCGTAACAATCATTATCGTGATTCACACATGTTTTTACAAACCATTTCTATGTTGCAAAAATATTTTGAAAGCATGTAAATAGAAAGTTGTCATTTCTTTCTAGTGACAGGACTGGAAATTCGTCCATAGCTTCCACATAATCACGAAAGGTAATACTTTGAATAGAAACCCAGAAGATGTTATTCGTGAGTCCTTTGGAACAAACAACATGATTACCAAGTTATATATGATAAAGAAATGGTTGAACTCTTAAAGCGATCATCTTTTTAAAAACGTTTTTATTGTAGCGCAAGAATACTTTAACAGACTAAGTTAACTTTGTATCACTGTTAGCTTAAACTTAAAGCTATCCGCGGTAGCAGAATACCTATATCAATACCTGGTTACAGACGCGTGAGGGTGTAAGTTAGATACCGCAAGGGAGTGTAATTATTACTTTACGTCAACCTTAATACCGCAGCTCGAAAGGCTGTCGCCCGTGTTTTCGAGTCCGGGCTTGCAGCCCGTGTTGCCTACCCCACTCCCGGGCTTTGCTACCTATTGCCTGGAAACACCTACGTCAGCTCATCGAAATTACCTACAGTTATTTAGTATGGGAATACTAGACCGCCTGTTACAGAAAGTCGTTCCAGTGTGTGCTCGACCGGGTCTGAAGCTAGGATCTAGGATGTTAAGTTAGGATGTTCTTTCCGAGCCGTTAGAAGAGGTCTGGAAGTCCGCTCTCTTGATGACGCCCTGCTTGGCGCACAGAGTATATGGTAGGATGGCCCAAATACCCACAACCCCGTGATCGCAGAAATCAGAAAATACAATTCATGGTTAAGTGTCTCTTCTAAGCGACTGTGTTTGCAAGCGTCGGTGGAGAGAACCACCAATCGACGAAAGCTTCATCCCCCCCTCCCACATAGTCAGGACTAGATAAATACTCGTTAAGTTACCCAGTTGCAAGAGTTCTAACTATTTTACAAATTAACTACTAACTTTCTGTTAAATTACCGATACAAATTATGATGTTAAATAACTGTAACCCCTTGAACCTATTATGTGTTATTGTTACAGCCAAGCCAGAATTCATTACGTATCCTAAAGTATTTTAGTAAACAGATTATAGGCTAACAGCTAATCAGATATTATATAGCAAGTGCCACTGCGGTACCGACAGGTAATTAAATGCAGACTACTTAGGCTTCCTAATTCCTAGCTTATTGGTTTCGACAGGAAATTATTTGTGAAGGGTGCTTAACGGAAGGAGGGGGATAAATCTCCACGCTTGTTCTGTTTATACTAAATATAAAATATTTTATAACAATTAATTATTTTCTATTATTATTAATCGACATTGACATTTACAACATCAACACAAATACGAATTGATTTGATAATAATGGTTTTGGGGATAAAATATAATAATTTGACAATGCAGATTGTTTGTTAAAATAAATTACAAGTTAACTATAAAATTTAGACTGCTACATTTTGCTGAATACGCTCTAGAGGAGATATGAGATCCTAGATAAATGTAGTTGTATCTGTTATTAAGAAAGGTGATAGATCTGTGGGATCATATTGTAGAAGTAGCCTATGCTTGATAAATACGACTTACAAGTTAGGCCTACATGAAGAAATTGTTATTGACAGACTTTGGTCTATCTTAATAATTTTAATTCCTGGCAAACAAGTAGGCTTTTGTAATGTTCGATCATGCTCTGATGACATTTTATCTTTGAAAATATTAATTGAGAAAAGATGGGAATTTAATTTGGGAACGCACCATGTCATCGTTGAATAAAAGAAAGCGTTTAATGGAGTTAACTGGTTCATTCTATTGGATATTATGTAAAAGATAGGTTATACAAAATACCTTTTAGATGTTACGAAAAGCTTATACTATTGTACACTTATAGTATTGTCTATAAGATAGGATTAAAAGATATTTACATTAATCGGGAAATGCGCGGAGGTTATAGCATATCTCCCTTCTTGTTTAATATCTACTGTTTAACATCTACATTCATGACATAGAGAGTGGAAATTACGAGTGGATTCGGAAATAAAAATAAATAACAAAACATACATGAATGCAATGCTGTTTGCGGATGATCAAGTAAACAGCAAAAACAATGAAAGTGAGCTCCAGAGATCGATTGTCCACGTACAGCAAATTTAATCAAGCTACAACATGAAATTTTCTGTCCAAAAAACAAAACCTATGGTATCTGTGTTCAAATACCCCTTGCTAAGTAGGCATAATATTGTATTGTATAATAAGAGCGTAGAGTAGGTGTCACATTTCTGCTTATATGAGTTTAAATAAAGTCATAATGTAGAGGTGTCAGGTCGTCGTCGCTAACCAGATGTTAGCATACTGTTACGTAATATGGAACGTTCTACAAGTATCTCGGCTATGCCAGCAGAGCCCAGCTGTAATGTGTGTGTGCGTACATATTGATGCTACTTTGAGATGAAAGACAATTATGTGACACTTATTAGGCGTCAACAAGCGACACTATTCCAGAGAGTACCGGTTAGCACTCTGTGTTCGAGGACACTGTTTCTATTGGACTCGAGAGCGCCTGTTGTTTAACACATCATCCAAAGTTACCGATTATTCTGCCGTCTCAGCGGGGTACAAATATAGGCATTCAGCGACGGTCAGTGCAGTTTCAAGTAGCGATTTATTCAAGTGAGGTTCGAAGTATTTTGGCGAAGAGTTATAATTGTGCGGGTCTCTATTAGCTGACATTACTATTGCATGTGGTCAAATTTTGCTTGGATTATTGTACAAGTTGATTATAAACTGTATTTGTGATTAATTAAAGCTGGTGATTAGTGACTTGTTTGGTGTGTGTAATTTGTTTCCACTGTAACATACGACGATCAGGGTGACTGTCGTAACAATATGTTTTGATCCTCCAAGGCCCGGATTGCAGATGCGTTTGTCAAATGTTGGACGATAACTCGTAATCATGTAGCAATAACGTAGTGTCAGTGTAGTGGATTTTACGCAAAACTCAATGACATATTTTCTAGTACAAAATAAAAATATTGATTCAACATGTTTGTACTAAGGTGCTTAGATAGCAAGTGAGCTTTTTCATAATACCCATAATATCCCATAATACGTCTCATAATAAAAAACAATTTGCGATTTTAAAATTTCATAAGTGTTAGTAAAAAATTACTACTTTTGACAGTTTTCATGAGACTATACCATTTATCCCTACAGTGATCGGCGAACAAGTCTTATAACCAGCTTATTTGTGATTTATAATCAACCTTATCTACGTAGAACCACATAATAATGTCCAAATATAGGGTACCATAAATAGGCCTACACGAACAGCAACAACGAGAACGTTCTTAAAGGGTACACCAACTGGTATTACACAACGTTTATGAGCTATATAGTTGTGACATATCCCCTTACTGTTTGTAAACAATTCTAAAATTTTCAATTCTTCCCCTTTGGTCATTCAGAGAATAGTATCTTTTGCTGAATATATTTTTATTCTCATGTTTTAATTAAAGTATAAGCCTTTAGTTAAAAATAAAGATTGTCTAGGGTTCTAATACTATAATATTAGTCTACTATAATAATACAATACAAAAATTAAGTTCAATAAGCTTACACAATATGAAAAATGTTAAGGAGATTTAATCTGAGGAAGATTTACACAAACAAGCCCCTACACACGATTTAGTGAGATGAAAATGTGAGATAATACTTTAGGTAATTTCAAAATTACAGTATCAAAAGTTATCAAATCACATTATAACGTCATACGTATAACGTTTTACACCAGCAAAAATAAGTCAAATTACATTAAAATCACTGGAAACAGAACATACTGTTGTGACACAAAAGCAAGGATTAAACCTTTTTACCTATTTACTAATTTCATACGTAATCGTTATAGTTTGTAATTCAATTTTGTAATCCAATAAAATGTGATTCTTGTGTGAACAATTTAAATAGATATTAATTAACTGGGGAATTTAAATCCAGACATTTCTTTCCTGCTGAGTTATAAAGTTTTTTCCTTGTATAAAGTCAGTCAAATATTGTTGCCCTGTTTGGCGACTCCTATTGCTATGTTAAATTGTGTAAGATTGAAAATGTCAAGGTACTAGGGTTTTCATGGGACCCTCGTAGTATCAACTTGATAAATCAAACGATACTTAGGGGTTACATGTATTGTTCACACTAAAAGTTCTGCGTTGTGAAAAATGTTCGATTTTTTTAGTGTTAATTTGCTCAAGTATTAGTGACCTTCAATGTTTCTATTGAAAATATGTGATGTTTTAATCTTCAATGGGATAAAACCGACCCTAATGCTGTTAGTCACAAAGGAATTAATTGTGTTCTCAGCTTAAGTTATCAATTATCTCTAAGATTCTTTGATGTGGTAACGTTAGTATAGTGTTGTTAATTTACGAATGCATGTTTTTTGTGACGCAACAATCATAGCCTATGGTGATTGTCTCTGGTTTAGACCTACAATTATCGGTACACTGTACCGTGTAGGTTCTTAATCCTACAGTACACGGTAGTATTTATTAAGAAGACTAAGCTTGAATTGAATGAAGCTCTTATACGAGCAAGTTAAATTAGTACAGTTATTCGTATTTAAATTTATCTTTGTGTGTATCCTAGAATAGTTCCGTAACGGTTGCTATCATTTACTAACGAATGAGAAACTTACGTTGTAACCAAGCTTTGTGAAATCCAGGATTTACCTGAATTTGGCTTGGCTTAAAAATATTCTTTGTTTATCCGTCGTGGTGATCAGCGTTCACGCTCAGCTAATCCTGTTACAGCGAAAGTTTATATATCATTATTTGATCCTTACTTGTTGCTTTTCAGCTTTTCTTAGACTATGTCGTCGGTTACAAACACATACTTCTTTTAACATGGGAATGAACTATTGCCTTTTGGACTTCCAATTTCAGAGAACGTATGATTATTTACTCAAACTGAAATTCAGCCTATTATTCAAAGAACAAACTAGATTTCCTAAAAGATTGACCAGTATTGATAATAACTTTACAATCCATCAAATTTAAAGAGCAAAACACAGAGAATTTAACAGATCGACATATTTAGTATTCATTGATTAGGAAACATATCGACAGTGTTAAGAGGAGTAAATTAAGGAAAATTTTAAATAATAAAGAGATACCTTTTCATTTAGTAAATTCGATTTAAAATTTGTACATTGGCTACAATATTAAAATCAAGAATATTTTCTACTACGGAAATGGTTCGTCGAGGCTGTTTGCTGTCTCCGATACTTTTAAATCTTTACTTGGACAATTCAAATACTACACGGCAGAAGAGTGCAGATTTTGGATATAAGTTAAATTACTTTGAACCTGAAATTGTCAACACTTTTATATGCAGGTGACCAGATTCTATTGTCAGGACCAGAATATGCCCTAAGGAGAGCGTTATACGTTCTTGGCAAAATCATTAATACAGCTATAATTTAAGTATATGTAATTTTTTTTTTTGTAACAAACAGCCAATAAGAGGAAAGCTTGTCTTGATTTGCTGCGTTATAAAATAGAAAAAAGTCTTTAATTATCTAGGATGTGACATGAGTTATAATTGTAATTATGATCTCCAAAAAATATATAAATTTTAAAATGTGTGCAGTACAATTTTAAGAACGCTCAAAAAACGTGCGAAGGAACACTTTCTTGAAATTTTATAAAATGTATGCTAATATAACAGTGCAGGTTGTTCCTACTTAGTTATATTGTAGTGAGGTGTAAAACGTGGTTGTAAATGTATCCAGATTGCAGACATTGCAACTTTTGCGTTCCGTGGTAAAACAATACATTAGGTGATGTGAGAGGAATGATTATATCAGGAAGGAATTGAGAATATTTTCAATAAAATGAAAAAGATGTCGCACCAAATAGAAAGCCGATTTAAATTGTCAACCAGATAATAACAATACCAAATGCAAGATGAACACAACATACCTGTGAGGTCGGAACAGATTTACTAATTGCCTTATCCCATAGAGTATTTGCTATATCAAGTAGATGGTAATGATCATGTACAATTGCTTGAAGAAACGGTAACGTTAATCCAAAATTTCTGCTCTCTTTGTTAACTGGTATCAACTGGTCTTTTATTCCTCCTTATGCTCCAAGTTGGCGCGGCTTATATGGAAGCTGCAGGAAAAAGTTTAAATTTTTTAAACGAGTTATGAAAAATTCTGTGCTCTCTTGGCTATCATAAGACATGCATTGCGTGTTGCGCGTGGACGCGGGATTATGTATGTACGTGTGAAACAGAGAGATAAAGAGAGAGAGAGAGAGAGAGAGAGAGAGAGAGAGAGAGAGAGAGAGAGAGAGAGAGAGAGAGAGAGAGAGAGAGAGAGAGAGAGAGAGAGAGAGAGAGAGAGAGAAAATGAAAAGAAAGAGAAAAGGTAATATTACTTGAAATATCCAGAACGTTTATGTGTAGGTACACTAAGTTAAAGAGCCACTATTAAAGCTCTTAAAGAGGCATTCGTGTATTGAAGTATTAGACATTTTGTCTAATTAATGACATATGCTCCATATTCGGTAACTTACAATCTAAATTACTTCCGTTACCCCACAAGCCGAAGGGCGGACACATAATACCATAGAGAAATATACGTCTGATTGATTTTTTCACATTTTATGGTTGATAAAATTTTTACAATAATCAAAGACGTGTTAATCTATATAGATAAAGTGGTTTATACGCTACTATACGTAAATATGTTAAAACAAGATAATAATAAATATGCCACTATTTTTAATATTTAACCAAGAATTTATTAAATATTTTTATATTTTGATTTTAATTATATTGCATATTTATTTAACCATTACAAATTACAAAGACTTGCAACTAAAACTTTAGTAAAAATTGAAAGTAACATATACCTAGTAGATTTAATAACTGAGGTATTATAAAGTAATAAAGAATACGAATAAAATTGAGAATATCATCACCATCTTCTTCTTAAAGGTTTTAGGCTTTATCGACCTGTCCCTACTCAACAGTCCACCTTTTCTTAGGTCCACCAACTTTTAGTATGTCTCTAGGGTTGTAAAACTGAGAATAAATTTATATAAAGAACCTACTGGGTATATATTAGTTTCAATTTTATTCTTTATATAACTATATTGAGAATAACGTTATATAAAAAATAAAGCGGAAACTAAAATATACCCAGCAGATTTAATAAGTGAAGTATTGTAAAGAATAAGTGAAACAAAAATTCTTCCTATGTTAACGTACGTAATACGTCATTTTTTATCCTACCATAAAGAGATATTATTTTTACAGCGTATGTGTACTCATTTGCGCTCTTTTTAAACAACATTTTTATGTGAGGAGAAATGTATCCTGCGCTGTGTAATATCTTAAGGGTTTATGTAAAATGAAACTTTTTTTAGTTTTAAAATTGTTAATTTGATAAATTGTTAATAAAATATTAAGTAAACTCTTTAGTAACGGTGTACAATGTGTAACTAGTAATGCCGATATATATTTTTTTCATTCTTCTTTCACAAGTCACATTTGTTATTACTGCCCTGTTTTTCTAAGAGCTTTGGAAATCAGAGATCAACGTTATCAGACGCTACAAATGTTTTAGCTCTACCTGTATACGTAGTCACATTATTGTCATCCTTGTTTGTATCATTTAAACAAAGTCTTGCACTGGCAGCAGAATAACAACGATACGACTCAACAAATCAGCTTCATTCAAGGTGCAAACTTGTTAGTCTTGAGTAAGGACTTCACGTGAACTCAATGTAACAAATTTGTTTAATAACGGGACGATTTAATTAGCGCTGTACTACCTACTAGGCTGTAAATTCCATTAAAGTTGTAAAATCTGTTCTAATTCTTACGAACTCAACAAAAATTTTCAAAGTAGTTATATATAATGTAACCCTTACGTAAAAAACGAGGGGGGCTGTGTCGGAGCCACGGCCGCAAATCTTCAGACCGTAGAATACTTCTGTGTGCTTTAGGGTTGCTAATGTGTTATGAATAAAATTAACAAACACATATTTAGTTTTACAAATTGCAAAATTACAAAATATATCAATACAATCGCCTAGTAAAAACATTAAAAACTGCAGGAACGGATAAAGGTATAGTTCCGATGCCGCTAAATATCATTTGTTTATTTACTTGTTACTATGGTAATTAATTCTGGTCTCCATGGTGTTGCAACGGCATCACTTTAAGAGCCACTATCTTTACGTCCATCTGGAACCACAGTCTGTCACAGACGTCACACGCCTGTCCAAATTCATTATTAAAGAATGTTTTGTGAATGTGCTTTGTAGCTAACTGCCACGTTTTGCTGAATTCGATCGGCTGATACACTTGCGAAGTCGGGCGCTCTTCCTCATCCAACTCGAATTCAGTATTTATTTCCTTCTTTTAAGCGTTGTCAGTAAATCCTCTAACGTTCGGCATTGGTCATTTTGGGTTTTTTGAATTCCCCATGACTCTCTCTACTCTCCTGTATGCGTTTACGATACTTTTGAGCACGTTTAGCATCCATATACCGCGACATTTTATCCGAACACACGATTTTTACAAATTGAATGTCGATTATTCAAACCTCTTAATAATACCACCGCTATTATGGTACACTATGTAGATAGTACTTGATGAGACAATTTTAACGACATCTCACTCAACGTTCTATCGCATCGGAAACCGGAGAAATATGAATTTTAGTGCGCGCCGAGCGGCGCAAAACATTTCTATTTCTCCCCTCACCCACCCCGCGCCGGATGATGCAATAGCCCGCTT
The DNA here is from genome assembly GCA_034769895.1 of Magicicada septendecula. Lineage (NCBI taxonomy): Eukaryota > Metazoa > Arthropoda > Insecta > Hemiptera > Cicadidae > Magicicada > Magicicada septendecula. Next base: position 161,097,561 of record CM068375.1, read on the forward strand.
ATATTGTGCTATTTATTATCTTTGTTCCTTTATCTGCCGAATGGTACCTTATATAAGCGTGGGATTTTTTTGTCGTTTAGATAATATTTCAATTTCAAACGTGACGTGAAAACGTAACGCTCGATTTTCTGGCCTGAAAGGTAAGACGTATTCTACGTCAAAAGTTTACTACTATATACAAAATCAGCCATAAATTAATGCGCGTACTCAAAATTTAATAATATAATTTATTTGTCAATTTAGCAGCTGATATGGGATAATGGTTCATATGTAAAACGATTATCGCCTGTAGGAATACGACATACTGGTATTCATAGTATCGATATGAATACTATTACATCATTAAAGCAATAATTTATAAACTAAAGTCTTAGTGAGCAGCAATTGGTTTCTAAACTTTGAAGGGTGTAATCTATTTGATAGACTGCGTAATTTGCTTTGACATGGATGTGGCCTCATAGATCTTAAACACAAACCGCTTAGTCTCATCCTTTGTATCTCCTGGCTGGTGTCCTATTCATCCTATTCAAATTGGACATCAGTGAATTATAGCAAAGGAGAGAATAAATCATAGTCCAATGTTTACTCGATGGTCGGGTGTGAAATGATAAGTTATTTGAACGCTGTTATTGGCACGGCATTGGACGCTGTTATTGCAAGATGGTTACCGTTGGCTGCAGAACAAACATTCTGTGTTTAGTTTTATGAAAACAGACTTTACATACGGAGGTAAATGTCGTATGGTTTCTATCCAAACTTTTCTTAATTAGAGTGATTCAGTTTATAAATATACCCATTTTACAAGTATATAAAGTAACTACATTAACGATAGCAAACGCCCTTAATAATAGTAAACAGTTTAGAATAATTTGGTAATATCGTACCTTTCTATATGTGTAGAATGTAATAAAGCAAAGTCGCTTACTGTGTATATTGCAAACATTTGTTACCTCTTTATATTACATGAACTGTATCTGTCGAAACAATCCTAAATAGGACACACTGCTTCCTTGGTGCAAGAACAGTATGAGGCAAAAATCTTATTAAAGGCAAAAAAATGTCATAAACGACTTGGAAATTGTATAACGCCATGTTAAAATTTTGGTATATACAGTGAAAGCAGTGCTTAAAATTTAAAGTAACCAAAAGTAATTCATTTAAACTACTATTAGTGAAAAATTACGTGTACGAAGTAAACTTTTAGGTAAAAATAAAGGTAAATAAAGGTATTGCTGATTTGTTAGTAAAACGAATGACTGCTGAGAATTCACAGAAACCTGTTGTGTAGTATTAAATACCTGACCAATAATACTAACACATACAATAAAATTTAAAAAAAGAGGAACATGAAAAAATACCTAAACCAGATACTTACAAGTCAATTCATTGGCAGTACGGTAAGGTAAATTTTGTAAATAAGCACGTCACATTACGCTACTTGTAAAACTACTAGAGAACAAAGACGTAAACCTCAAACATAACGAAACTAATTAAACTACAAGTAAGAGCAATGTATAACTAACTATACATTGGAGTTTACATATGCGTGCCTGTAACAAATCAAAGAGTTCCGATTGTACTAAAATGAATTGTTCGTTACGTGATCACATACCTGCAGCCAACAACTACATATTTCAATGTAATTAAAATTGGTTTTAATTATGAACTTTATCAAATAAAAAGCTTTACCTAGAAACACAATTTCACGATTGGCTGGTTACGTGGAATGGATTAACCATATAGCCTGCATAAACATTAAACACATGGCTTCTGTGTATACAACTTGTTATTTTTACAGAATTATATACTTTATTGTATTCTTGCTTATAGTCATATGTAACCCCGTTTCTATCAATTGTGTTATTTCGCGTATGTACGTTTGGTTCTTACAATTTCATATTTTAATATATTTTAGAAATACTAGATGTAAACAAGAAAATTCTACTGACCTCAGTTTCATCGCCCTTCTCTTTCTCGTTAGTTATGTTTTCTCGTTTAATATTATGTATTTCTAATACTATGTATTTCTAATAGTTACTTATTTCTAGAAAAGTATACTAACAAAACAAGTGTTACTCCTTGATTCCATCCAAGCTGATGAGTTCGATTCCATTATTGTCATGTCTAACGAGGACTTGAAATCCATCTTCCTGTTAGCCTAATGTTTCCGTTCGCCTATCATTTTCTCTCATTTAGTGGATCTGATAGGAGGCATTATAACATATTATAGAAATGATGTAAATAAAACTTGTAGTGTCTGAGAAAGTGGGCGGTTGTGTGTGCACCGACTGACGCAGTGTAAACGGCCGAGCAAATAAGACTCCAAACTCCAACAATATCACCGCGACTTATATAAGAAGGGAAAGGCTGAAAAATTGCAATAAAATGGAAAGTATTGAATATACAATAAAAATATTCTGCAAGTAACAGAAAGTTAGAAAGCTATTGAAGTTCCATCCTGGACGTACCAACGTTACCAGAGATATATAACCCTGGACGTCAATCTGAAATCAAAAATGACTTGCTAGCAAATTTTTTATTTCACATACATATATAAATTAAATAATGTGTCACTGTCAGAGTATTCACAGTATGGGAAACTTGTATAAAACACAATATTATCATATGGAGATATTTCTCATGAAACAATATATGAGATTGTAGTTATATTTTGAATTTCTTTGGCAAGTTTATAATACCACACATTCATTAATTTTTATTATTCTTATAATTTAGTTTAAATCAAATTTTATAAGCTTTATTTGAAAGACGATTAGATTTTGGAATATGTAAACTAATTCAAGGCGAATAATAATAGTTATTTCAATTTATACTGACACTTGCATATTTAAGTAGAATCAAACTCTAATCATTGAACAGTAGACTTAGCATTACGTTCAACAAGTAAAAATTAAAATGTTTTAATTGCTAACATTTTATAATCTACTTAATTGTACTGTTTCAACTAAATATTGTATTTATAAACTATTATGCAAATTATTTTTGCTTCAACATGCACAACAATAGCTTCCTTAGCCGTGTCATCTCATAACATATAAAATTTCTTTACCTATAAAATACAATTTCTCTTCCTCTATACAAATTGTTTCTCTTCCATAACATAAAATAAAATCCGTACTAATATTTTTTATGTTATGATGAGTAGTAATTTTCTAATAAATACAAGCTTGGAGTCGGCAGGTTTATCATTTTACTAAATTCTGGTGAAACCATTATCTTAAATGAAGTAGGGAGCTTGTGAAACCAACTGCAGTATCCGAAAATGTCAAAAATATTAAATTCTTAAAATATGTATCTGCAAATGTTCCCTTCAATTACAATTGTTATTACTATAATCACTATTCTCTTGTCCGGTTATAATAGACCGTATCTGCCATGTGGAAAGACAATCGAACATATTAAGTTGAGCAATACCCTTAAGCATTATGTTGCTGAACGTATAAAACTCCAAACTTGCTCCCTCAGTCGTGCACAATCACTTTCGAAGCTTACATAATCGCTTTCTACCATTTTCTGGTATCCATAAGCAAGTAAAAAATGTTATTTAAAATACGAGTTTCAAAGAGTGTATTCTATTGAAGCTACTGTATATCGGGAATCATTTGAAAGAAGGCTAGATTAAAAAAATTTGTGGAAGCAATTTTTTTAATCATAAGCTTTAGTTGTGAATCATAAGCTTTAGAGTGTATGGTATTACTAACAGACTGATATTTGTCTTATATTGTGTACGTTATTGGGAATGTTAACTAAATATCAATGAATCTGTACAGATAGGCTTGCTTAAATTTTTGTGAGTAGGACTAGAACAAGGATAAACAAAATGGGAAAAAGAGGCAAAGAGGGATATGTCATCATGGGAATATGGGGATATGTCAAAATGGGAAAAAGAGGGGTTACGAGGGGAAAACAAAGTATCATACGATGTTAGTAGAACTGGTACTTTAAAAATGGAAAACAATGTATTTGTAAAAGTTACCACGTGCTACTGCTATGAGGGTTACCTAATCAAACTGCGGTGTGCTCTAAAACTTGAAGTAGCGTGTTTTTGCTTTGCTGGCCTTTTCCGTGTTCTTATGTCCTTGTCGACTAAGAATTGATGTTTTTCCCACTTTTATTTGAATTGATTATATTATAAAAGTATTAGTAAATAATTGTCATGATTGTTTGGTAAGATAAATCATTTATATAAGGCATGGAGGAAAGTGTAACAAAAAGGCTAGCTTTGAAACTGAGAAAAACGTGCCATCCTTTACAAATTATTGATATAATCTGGTGAGATTAGAGAATAATGTGGTGTAAAGATGAGCTGTTAAAAAAGTGTTAAACTTTCTAGTTGCAACTTATAGACTTGTGACTATATTCTACGAAAGCTATTGTCAAGAGATCAAATGTTCTGAAACAACACTACAGCAGAACAAAGGTAATCAAATAGGCAATTCACGTTAAACGTATTATATAAATGCTAAAAATCATGCGTTTTCAAAATATTCAGCAAAACGTTTCTTTATGCATTTTTGACGCACCTTTGATGAGGTGATACTGAGAAACTAACCAATTACCGATGACAATGTAGTTGAAAAGTAAGATGGTAATTTATCTAGCTAGTGTCAATCCATCATGAAATTTTACAAAATTTTAGTTGGAAGTTAAGGCTTCTTTGTAAGGGGACATACTGGTGACTACTTTTCAAATTGCATTTATATTTCCTTTCATATTCTTTAATAAATCTGTCTTCTACAACCCGTATCCAACATGTGCGCGGGCATACCGACTCAACTTAAGATAAATAAATTATTTTGTGATATCTTCGTTGGACGAAAACAGGAAAAGAAAACGGAAAATAGCTCCGCTTTTATATATCCGATTGAACATATATTTGAATTATCTTATTGATTTACCTAATCCTGACTGATTATTATATTTATTATTCGTGGGTAAATTTTCATAACTTACCTAATCCTACACGTCGCAATGAACATACATATTTATTTAACTATTCGCGCGGCGGCGTTTGCATGATACGGCAATAGTAGGCCTACACGTCTGTATTTGCATCGATGAGCATAATACGAGTTGCCTGAACATTTACGCCCAGCTGATCACACGTTGGTATAAACTAATACGATTCACAGGTGTAACGGAAGTACGAAATACAATAGTAGTTAAATTGTCAGTTTAACAGTTCCAAATTTTGGAGTTGATGTACTGTATTTAAAAGATAAATGTCCTTATATTGTTTCACCCATATGTACATATATAAGTGAATGAATCGCTTCTACAGTACTGCAAAATATAACTTGAATTACAAGTGACAAAAAAGAAATAAATAAAATGAAGCATTCGAATACACGAATTTATATTTATAGTATTTTGAGAATGCAAAGTAAATAACACGCGAAGAGCTAACACGCTTAACACGCATACCACGTTTGCCTTGTGTTAGGCATTAGCACGTGACCCAATGTTTACTGATTCTCCGCTTTGCGTGACTGACGTAGAACGTTGTCGGACTTTCTACTAAACATTCTATGCTTTCCTGCTTAAAAAAAATACAACGCACAAGGTAACCGTGACCAGTCAAGCAACTAGTTTGGCGAATAACGCATCACGTACGATATAGTGCACGTGAATTCCCCATTTAACGTTTTATTCACTTTAACCTATCTAATCTAAGAATCTGATTACATTAAAGAATTACTCGTACTATCGTTATGTTGGAACGTACGTGTTGTTTGTTATGATAAATACGGCAAACAAAATTACAGCTTTAATTTAAAATGAAATGTTTTTTATTCCAAATAATATACTATTTCCGATTACAAAACAGTAATTCCAGATAGAAATCTTAATAAAACCCTTGTCTTTGCCTGAACTAGCTTCCGCAGATTACAAGCTAATTGCCAGTCCCGGTAGTGTAAGTGGTTTTTAAATTTATTTAAAAGTGTATTGTGAATATATTTCTAATTGTTACCAGCTCATTGTTGTGTAGTAGTGTGTAACGTCTTCAAAGAATAGGCCTATATGTAATTTAAACTATACTGTGCTATGAGAATATTGCATCCATAAGTTTTAAATGTTTTTATAATTGTTGTTCAAGTGTTTTGAGTTTTCTACTATTTTTGTCTTACTGTGGGATTTGTAAGATTTTTTTTATGATTGGTGATCTGCGATTAGTTTCAATAAAGTGGTTTACAAGAGTAGATTCGGTCGTAACGTAAAGTATATTTATTGTGTCTCTGTTTAAAGGTGATTCCATTTTCTCTGGTTACAGGTTAGTTTGTATGTTTCAGGTAAATAAAATTTGTTTGACTCTTTGAGCGTGTGCTTTTTCAGATTGTCTAATATTTTGTTGCATGGCTCTGCATAAACTGTTGTATCCTGATCTTAACATTTTTGAACAATTCTTAGCTTGGTTCTTATTATAGCTGAGTTTTATAAGTTCATTGTCGGTTTCTGTGTTTTTCTGTTCTTTGTTTTTGGATTCTGTAGGAATTGCATTATCAATGTTCTGCACATCCAATAGTCTTGGCTAAGCAATTAATCGTGTTTATTTAATCTTGGTAGTCTCTCTGCTCAAGAAGAATGTTTATAATCTGTGTAGCGTGAATCATAAAGCTGACAATTCATGTCGAATGTGGTGATGAGAGTAGTTGGGTATCAGTTTTAGAGGACTTCCTTTACATTCAGAATGTGTCTCTGTATTCCAAGTTTAAAAAATGAGATGTAAGAGACTTATGGTATTGTTACAATCATATCCTGGTGTAAAGGTGATATTTTTATAAATTTGGTTGATTTTGGGTGAGTAGTTGTTTACATTGTCTCTTGTTTCTGATGCGCAGTAGTAGGATATCATCAACTCATTTGTAACGTGCATTAGATTTGATTAACACTGTAACGTACCAAATTGGCAGTTACATAAAGTAACTAATTATTACGTCAAGTGACGGGAGATCATGAAAATATTCCAAAGTACATAAAATAATGTAGACAAAGTGTGTATCTACAAAGATATATTATTGAAAAAATCCAACAAAGAAGAAGGAAGAGTAATATAGCGTCATCGAGTACAAAAGAGAGAGAAAATGACAACGAGCCAATATAAAATGTTAGAAACCAGGCCCAATAGGTCCAAACAGTGAGGGGAAACAACAAAAATAACTATTAAAATGAAGATGAACCAACAGAGTCCAAACAGTGAGGGGAAACAACAAAAATAATCATTAAAATGAAGAGGAGACAACTCAAGAACAACCACAATGATGGTAAAACAAACAAATTTATTTATTAGTATAAATACTATGGAACAATGACTACCACGAATAGAAATAGTGAAGAATATGACAAGAATAGGGGAACATTGATTATCACAAGTAATGTACAACCCAGGAGAACACCGATAGTGAACAACAATTAACCAGAAGAAGAAAGGAAGAAGAAGAGCAAAGGAAACATAACGTGAAGAATGAAGATAATGTATAGACAATACAAGAAATCACCATTCACCAGGTATACAAGGAACTATATTGATGACCGGAAGAAGTGTAATGATTATTCGAGGATCAACTATAAAGAAACCAGTGTTTAGCATAATTGAGTAATCACAAACAATAACAGTGAAAACTTAATGCAAGTGTGACAACCTGTAACAAGTTAACAAATTTTACCCCAAATAAACATCACAGACAATGCAAGTGAGAATGTTTATAACAGAGGAAAATGAGTTACCATTATAAGTGGAAGAATCCAAGATTAACTAGTTAAAATGCACAGACAATTAGTGTGACCAGTTTAATCAAGATTGTAACCCAAAATAGATAATCATAAGACCACCAAGAGAAATGTGAGATAGAACAGTAAAATGATTGTTCATAGGAACTGATAATAAAAGCTTTGTAAACCTTAAAATAAAATATAACTGAATGCCACGGCAAGACAGAATAAAATATAAATAAAATCCAGAACAAATAGTAACAAATAAGCTAGTTTGTTAGGTATCAAACAATCAATGTACCAAAAACTAGGTACAACACAACAAGAAATGTAATACTATTAGATTAAGAATACTTGTGTTATTGTTTCAAAAAATAGTGTAAACATGTGTATTACTTAATAATTAAATCATTGTAGTGGAATACCATAATGAAATGATAATAGTAGAATCAAATACTGCATAAGAATATGTTGCACATTGTTACCAGATAACTGACACATAACCTCATAGAAAGTGCACCTATAACATAAGATCATGTATATTAATTAAACCAAGCAACTATCAACAATTGTTTCAACCAAAGACTAATTATGAATAGTAATGCAAACTAATAAATAACATTTGTACTGAAATACACAGCAAATGAATCAGATAAATATGATATCATAAAGCCAAAAGAACAGAAACCCAATGTGACAAGTTAGTTAATCAAAATGCACTATCAAAACTTATTAAAAGATTACTAAAAATGTTACCAGTAGTTAGAGAGATATCTGATACTACTATGAGAACATATCACAAATATAATAATAGTAGTTTTATAATTAAATTATTAGAAACTAACTGACTATCATTGTAAAAGCAGATGTAAACAAACACAATACTAAGAATTGGAAAGCTTTCAGATAACGAAAGACTGATAAATACATTAAACAAACAAGGTACTACAATTGTACACTATTTTAATTTATAACATTATATACCTTATGTGGTAAAATAATTGAAAAAGTGACAAATTAAAGAAATGAGAACAGAAGGTATTTTTGATAAGACTATTAGTATATGAAAAATAACATTGTTCATAAAATAAAATGTGAACAAATGTGAATAAATGTATATATTATTGTTAGAATGCCAAACAAATGTAATTAGGTAAGAAATAATAGCGTTACATGCAATTATAAACAATCGAATATAGTCGCTAAGGACGCCATTACCAAATATTGTTTAAATGGTAATTACAACTATTTTATGTATTAAAACGAAAGAGAAATGGACTCGAAACGTTTAATAATGAGTGTTATAGTGTAATTGGAACAAAATATGGTGAAACAAACTTATTTATGTTAAGAAACACCATATGAGTTTGTGAAACAGCTAAGTGAGTTAATAATTAACGGATTTAATCCTTGTTTAGACTTAAATTAAAGCCACAAGTGTCCGCAATTTAATGCCACTAACCATTCGACGATACGATAATTAATAAAAAAGTTATGACACTTATAAACTTTTCAGTCATTTCTTATATCGATGCGTACGTCACACGTAGCCTCGAAACCAAGCGATAATTTGTAAAAAATTAAAAGTTTTATTTAACCAAAGTGTTTTGGGGTTGAGAGTTTGACCCTTTAAACCAATCAAATGGCTTAAAATAACCAGACGAGCAGGAGACGCTTTGGTAAAGCAAGCATTCGTTCCGTATCACTCAACAAGCAAGGTTCACGAAGGAAGTTGTCAAAATTATTTAAAATGTGCGCGTCACCAACACGAGTTACTCTACATACATTAACCTATACACGACAGAATACTAACGAGTGTCCAGTGCTTTAAGTGAATTAAAATAATAAACCGACCAGTGTATAATAAAGGTCGTGTTTTGTGTTTTTTTTGTTTAACAGGGAGTACTCTATTTTAATTACTTTAATGAATTGAATTAAAATAATAACTTTCGTTAGATACGACAGCTATTGTTTTGGGACTGCACTAGTCAAAAGTACTGAAGTGCTTAACCCACGATGAAAAATTATCAGAACTGAATAAATGAATTATAGCGCAATTATTAATTTAAAAGATAAATATTTTACGATTTTATCGTGATTGAGAGAATCGGTATTAATTTAAATATCGACCATCCATGTATAATAAATAGTCGCTCATTTGACTAAATTTGTTTGAATTAACGAATAACTAATTTATTGCGAAAATATTCTAAACGACTGATAATTATACATCAGATGACATATGAATAAAATGTATGTGTTTATAGTATTAAGAATTTAATGAATAATATACCTATTCAAAATAATTACTTACTTTTGTTAAGTAACTAACCTAGAAATAACAATGATAACTTTGTCACTAAGTAATGATTCTGTTCTCAAATGATTTCAATCCAATGAAAACTATAACAAGAGTTTTTTTATTCTATATTTTTTCTCTTGCCAATAAATAATTTTAGTAATTAACGAATAAATAATAATAGTATTTTTAACAGTGCAGTACAGAGCACATGTTTTCATCACAACTGCTGTATGCATTTTACTAACCGTACGATAGTACGATATATATCGGTTTATGGTACCGACTTTTATAATTTTAAATCTTTGTTTGTTTTTGTAGTAATCCATTATTAAATATTGTTAAATAAGATAACATCTTGTAATCTGGTATCATGCATCTTCCAAGAACACACGAATTTGGTAATATAACTGAATAAAGACGACATAACCTCGTTAACTAAAACTATTGTACCAGACATCAGTGTTACCAGCCTTGAGGTACAAGGAGCTCAAGAATTGTTTAAAGTAATTATTGTTTTGTAAAGACATTATTAATTGATTGTTTTTTAAAAGAGTTAATGGCATTTTACAATTGTTAATAAACCCCAATTTATTTACCAGTGGAACAGAGTTTTTGATTTTTTTTAATTAATTTAATTTTTATGATCAGTTCTATCAGAAGGTGGCGGTAGGATTTGAATGTTCAATACCATTCAAATTACAGTTAAACTATCATTTTACTTTATTGCGCATGTGCATTATTTAGGATATTCAAACAGAATATCCATATATGTGTATCAAGTGTTTTTTGCAGCAGAAGAAGTCACCAACAAGAACATTGAAAACATCCACATATGGTAAGTGGGGAGGTTGACAGTGAAGTGTTAAATACTCTTTTAAACTAAAAGACTTAAACGTGAACACCTACACCAACTCTATTAATAATCACACACTAATAATAATCAATTTAAATCTTATTATCGTTGCAACAAAAAAGATACGTTACAACACTCGAACAAAATCAAAGACTTATACGTACGTAAAGAGTATATATAAATCATTTAATATCAAAAATATATTAATCAATATTACGTTGAATTTAAATATTTATATTACACAGTACATAACAATAAACAAAAAATGAGCCATAGAAACAAATTATACTTAATAGTGAACAAATATGCGGGGCATTGATAAATAAACGTAAGCTTTCACGATCGCTGTTTACATTATTAGAATTTTTCGCGTTGTTAGGCCGTGGTCTAATTTGATCATATTTTTCACCAGACGTTTCGTCCATAGGGTGATCGACATCAACAGTTGCCCGGGAACACAGACCACAACACGCGCGAACGAATACGAACAGTCGCGCGGAAACAGAGAATCAAATACGGTAACAGTGTGTTATCGCCTTGATTATTATTATTAGCAAATACTCTCTTATTGTTACGAGAACAAAATACGGTAAAAGTGCTCCAAAGAACGTGAATATAATTTTTCCGTATTACATCAAAATAAATAAGTCAACTTAGTAACTACAAATTAATTTTTTTAACAACAATAATTTCTCTATTCTACATAATAATCGCATATTGGAAAACTGAAATTATGACGATTAGCATTACAAGCACAAATATCTTCCAGAATTACGGCGCACTATTTTGTCATGTAATCTTTGTGTACATAGTTCTTTACTTAGTAAAAACAAAGTTATCATGAAACAATTCTGTTTCTAGGTAAATACAAATTAAATAAAATTTAATTTATCTTTATAAAGCTCGTTTTTTTCTATTCATTTGACAGCCATTAGAGTAGATATAATTTTTAAGCTTTAAACACAAAATCTTTTATCTCTACATCTTAAAATTTTGTTAAACAAATTGGGATTGTCACTTGTAGTTAAAATTAAACCATTAGATATATGGCAAGACAGACATTATATTTCTGGGAAGTAGTAGCTTCTGATACTGTCAACAAGTCACCTACACAAACATAATTCATACTATCGTTTCAATAGAACTGTTTCTTAGAACTGGCAATTTCCTTGACATTATTCACTAACTTCTGTGGGGGTCCTTAACAAATACCTACAGGCTATTTATTCTGTAAATATTTTGCAGTAGTAATAGTTATTTAATAACGCGCTGAATTTTTTTAAATCATTTAAATCATATCAAATCAGATTTGTTTACAAAGCCTAACATTTATTTACGTGTCAAAACAATCGGTAATTTTTCAGACTACATTTCAATTGATTCAAAACGTTTTTTAAGGCATTACTTATAAGAACAGTTTAATTTACTTAAATTTTTGTGATTGGTAAAAATTTATTATTTTTCACAATTCAAATAACGTTGTTCGTATTTCAAGAACATAATACTTCTGAGGAGTTAAAGTTATATAGCGTAAAATTCAATAAATGTATCTTAACGCTTAACAAAAATTAACAAAATTTCTCAAGAAGAGAAACAGTCCTTTGTTTACGGCTTAGACTGTTTAGTCTGTTCCGGCTCCAAACCGATCGGACCATCTCTTGTTGGGTCTTCCAAGGCTTCTCTTCCTTTTTGACTGATAGAATAAGGCTACCTTGAGAAATCTGCAACTGCCCATTCTGCTATGTGTTGTTTCCAGCTTTCTCTATGCTTATTGATGATTCCGTTTACTATTTAAACTTTCAATTCCTCTCTTATCGGAGTGCTTCTTTTGATATCTAATTTTGTGTACCAGATATGGAACGCAAACATTTTATTTCTGTAGCCTGAATTCTTGATATTTGTCTAGCAGATATTTTCCACGTTTCTGAGCCAGAAGTAAGGATAGGAACTGCCCTTAAAAATATTTATTATTTACTAAATTGTCTACAACTAATACAGATGTAACAATATTATTTTTAAATTACTTTCTTTCTACCTCTTACACGTTTAAAATTTGATTTCACAAATTATTTATTCGTCGAAATCATTTGATACACAAATATTTCACTAATTGTTGAAGGGTTTTCTCCTTTCTTTTTAGATATAACATTAAAAATACAGGTTTGGTATGTAGAAAAGTTTATTGTTAAATGTTTCTACGTAATTGTTTAGCGCAGTTTCTCATCCGAAAACTGTTCGATTAATTCTCCTTAACACAATTATTGAAACCTTCAATGTTTATTGACTGACTTAGGCTATTACTTTATTACTATAACGTACGATAATACGATAGCTACTACGTAAAGAGGAAATTATGTATCAAAGGAAATCCTGAAAACCCGTTAGACAAATATGTATTATTTTTTCTTATATTATCGTAATTTATTATGTTTATTTTCGACCTATTAATTTTTAATTGCGATTCAGGTGTTTTGCAGGCTGAGTAACAAAAATACTTACTCGTAATTTTGAAGGATTGGTTCTGTACAGTTTAGGATTAGCTTAACATGAAATACAGTATATATAAAATAATAACTTATAAAGTAAATATTATAGGCGACATTAAATAATCTCTGACAGTGGCTCATGTGTCCGACAATAACCACGACAATAGTTCAGTGTGTCCGAGGACACTTTTAAAAAATACAGAATATACGAAGTTTCAGTAATTTTTGCCAAATTGTATTTGTAAAAAAAGGGTAGAGTAAAAGATTGGATACTGTTTTTAAATCATGTCGATTAACAGAAATGTTTGTAAGCTAATTCAAATGCTGTTAATATTTGAGATAACAAGCATAAAACATCATAGGTAAAAGATTTTGTATCAAATTAGCTGGATATTTGATTCAAACTTCTCCTAACTGGACTTTTTCGCGGACAAAATTTTTGCCGAGGTGCAGACCTAAGCGCCGACAAACCCGCATAAGCGCTTTCGCTTTTGAATAATCATGCGACTTTTCTAATCGCGATGCTTACAGTTTATTCCGGCTGCCATGATGACCCTTCGGTGTGGATCGAAGATGGCTACCATGTCATGGTACAGGAGTTCTCTATTAGGCGATTTATAAAATGCCACCACAAAAATTACACCAAGAGCTGCATGGACCTGTACGGCAATCTGCGGCTTTATATAAGTCCTGTGTGGTAGCCCGGCACGGTGAAGACAACAGAGGCCTTCACCGCTACGGCCGTACCACCAGCCTGTCGTCCCGACAGCATACGTATTTGGCCAATCAAAAACGCCTAACCGCGGTGAGGTGGGTCTCATTTAGACAAAGCATGTCAGGTTTAAGTAGGGTCACTAATCCTGACTCATAAAATAACCATTACTTGCATCCTGACTTGCCCAACGGCCATTTTAAGGACCACGAATGCGACGGGATGCACGGTTGGCGCCATTTGTCTTGTGACAATTTACAGCCTACTAAGTACCTACAAGTGACGCTTACTGATATGTGACAAATGTGATTATAATTCCTTACGATAAAACCCCTTATACTGAGGATAAAGGGAGGAAACAAATTTCAAACATTTTACACTGTATCATAATATAAACTTGTATGAATCATTTTTACCATTATCGTATTATGAATTCTGTTGTAAATATAAATGTAATTTCATCACATTTTTATGTTACTTCTACTACTCTGTAAAACTACTATAACAAACTTTTAGTTTAAAAACAATTTAGAATTTTAATATCAAAAGATATAAGTATACGTACCTGTAGCGCTGTAGAGTATAGGAGTACAATTGATTAGATTCTGGCAAATAATAGCATTAGTCAGCAAATTCAACATGTCCATGTGTACAGAGGTGCGACATATTATTAAGATCTCCTTGTTACTAAGATTGTCGTTTTTGCTAGGTGGAAGAGAAAGAAACCTCGTATCAAGTCGAATAAGGGTGTTTTTAAAATACATCTTTTACAGGATGACAATAATAAAACCTTTTGTTTAAATCGTGTAAATCAGCAGTTATAGCCAGAAGGGGGGTATTTACGGGGTGGGGCGGTAATGGATTTCCTCAAAGGATCGAAAAAAGTTGACAAGTTTTTTTTTTATATTTTAGGCTTGTTTTCCGCTAGGTTTTGAACTAGTAACTCTTTTCAAAATATAAAAACAGGTTTATACACAGTATTTTTATATAGGCCTACTTTGAAATATTAAGTGTAGGAAAAGCAATGCTGCTAGTAACTATCTTCTAAACAGTGTTTCAGTAACGAGCATTTTTATTGTGTTATTACCGTTTACTTTAATGGGATTGATTTTAGGATATCACACGGTTTTCAGCCACATTATAGAGTGTATTGTTGATTAGTTTTTACTTTTTTCTTTTGTATGAAGCCGATTTGGCCGGGCACAGGACCCCCAAGCCAAATTCTAGATACGCCACTGACAGCAAGCAGAAACAAACAAGAACATAAAAACCGAACGTAGGAATATAAGATGTTGTTTATAAGAATCATAAGAAGAGGCAATTAATAAGAAGGAAAAGATACAGAGAGAAAAGGGTCTTAGACTGTAAAATGATGAAGTTTCTAAAGCAACTGAAGACAAAAAATGGGCGTATCACATTCATCTACACCTAAATACAAATAAAAAATTTGTTAAAGCAAATAGGGTTTAGTGAAACACGTAGGCCTACCTACATGATCAATCGTGGAATCAGATTATAGGGAGCATTGAACATGATGTACACGGAAGACAATATTTAGCCTATAAAATATTAAGGGCATGAATAAAAATGCAAATGATACAGCGAATTTAAGTTTTGTTACCGAACATAAATGAATAGACCAGTAATAAAGCTCTCTCGTATAATGATGAAGTAAAAGCAGGCCACAGCAATATAGAAACCAACAACTATGTTACCTACGAGTGAGAGACAAATTTGAAGAATCCCTTCCAATAACTAAAAATTAAAAAGCATCAGGACACAATAAATTGAACGCAGATTTGTTTGAGTATGAGTATGTTTAGCATTCGATTATTGCATTCAGTAATATGTGTTGGAAAGAACAACAGGTCCCGCAAGATTGGCTAACTGTTCGAGTGGGATCTATTTTTAAGAAGGGAAAACGTAATGACTGTAATAATTGTAAGGCAATATATTTGGTTGTTACTGTTTATAAAATATATGAAAAATCATAAACTACCGTCTGCACACTACTTCCAAACATCTCGTTTTGTAAGAAAAAAAATGTTTCAAGAAGTGCAGATCTTGTAGAGACAATGCTTTTTATTACACAATTCATTGAGAAGTCCCATCAGTTCAATAAAGAAACGCATGCAACTTTCACTGACTTTGGAAACAGCTTTGATAGGGTAAATATAAATTTCCTGAGCCAAGTATTAGAAGAACGAGGAGACCCATATAAATTTCCTGAGCCAAGTATTAGAAGAACGAGGAGACCCACAACAACGTATAAGAACTATAAAAGCCCTATATCTTAGGAGAGGAATAATTATTACAAAAATTTTAGGATATCCCAGCAAATATCTGTCAACGAAAGTATATCACCGACTCTTTTTAACATTCATATCGACAATCTAGTAAGGAAATGGTAACAACTAGTGAATCCTGGTATTATGATATCACGAGGCAGTGTTTAATGTGCTGTTGTGTTCTGACGGCTTGCTTGTAATTCAAAAACAGGACTCTGCTTTGCAAAAATGTGTTTGTGAGCTTCATCATACTTGTGAACAAAACAAACAAAACAATACGTAAATCTTTACTCTACAAACAAAGGTAAAGGCAAACATATCCAAGGCAAGAACTAATAAGAACAAAAATAATATTTAATTATCAAATTGTAGAACAAGTGAGCCATTTTAACTATTTTGGAAATGATATTGGCTATGATAGGAATTATGATATTCATGTTAAAAGTTAGGTAGGTTTTAGACAATCAGTGGGAAAAACGATCGTATTTTTAGAAACAAGATACGTTGCGATACAAAATTGAAATTTTAAAATGTTATGGCGGTCTCTGTACTGTCCTGTGGGTGTGAGTTATAGACAAAATCCAAGTAAAACACAGGTCTTAGAAATGGCGTTCTTGAGAAGAGTTAAAAAGTATTCTAAACTTTATCGTACAAAGAATAAGGTCATAGGTGAATGAGATCATAACTTTGTCAACTTTGATGAAAGACTAAAGATACTAAACAACGGTGGAAAGAACACTCGGCAATAATGTTAGGTTCAAGACTGCCAAACCAAGTTTGGAACTATAAGACTATATATGGATGATATAGATATGTGGGTAGACCTAGAAAAAAGTAGTTGCAGGATCTTGGAAGGAGTAAATGGCAGCACCTGGCCTATGCGTGATGTGAAGATGATGATGATAAAAGTTACTAGCGCGGTTATTAGCATAAGGCGGACATGACTGTGACACCACTGTCTCGCATCACACGTACGTCTTCGGCCAGTTTTAATAGCTACTGTATATTCTAAATATAAATTAAAAAGAATTTAAAGAAACGAGAGCCCTCTTCGTTAACAGACTATTACTGAAACAAATAAGTAACGCGATAAACTTCCAGTAAATCGACCAGTCAAATTAAACTTTTCTCTTTTCGCAGTTGCAACTTTTCTTCTGTTTACAAACTTCCTTTGAAAAACACATTGAAACGTCCATCTGTGTCTTACTCCTTCTCTGCAGCCTTGCACTCAGAAAAGTTTTCTTTGTGAGTACATGGCTCTAGATTTAATCTGAACTTTACATACTAGCAAGTTATCAACAATAAACAACACACAATGCAACACAATATACACATCACATAATTAGCACTGTTCCAGTAAATAATACACGTCATTAACAGCAGATCTTGCAAACAATAATTTATTATAATCAATTTACATTTAGCGCATGCCGAATTGCTGTACCAAAAACTTACTAATAACCGTCTCTATATCACTTCGCTTCAAAGTATGTGACTGACTCTGCTGGTCGCTTAGGAAACTTGTAGCCTACTTATAAACCACCGAGGCAGCGGGTAGCGAGTAAGGCTACCGCTTTCTGGCTGACACGGCAAGAATAACTGCGTAGATGAAGGCGACTCGCAAACGCTGGAAAATTCCATACTGTGTCGATTGTGACCTCGTACATATTTCCGCCAATCCGTTTACGCACACGCCGCATAGACTGCCTAAATCTTGAGCATAAGAATATATTTACTAGTAGGAGACATATGCATATTCAAGAAAGGCTAACGCTCTTTGCTGTTAAAACAACAGAATAATAAACAAATCGTATGATAAAAATCAAAATTTCTACGATGTTTTAGAATCGAGGTTTTTCTACCTCTGACCACTAAGAAGAGATTGACTCTAAAGTATTTAGTATACATAACCAAATACAAATAAAATGGAAATATGCTTGGTAAAATAACAGAACTTTAAAAATATTTTGTTCAAGGTGAACAAATAAATTCACAGATATATTCTCAAAACAGTAGTTATCTTATTATTATTATTACATAATCATTTTTCTGAAAAAATTGGAACAGCAAAATCTCAATAAAATCTCTACAGAAAAGTTGAATACGTAAATGTTTTAGTAATCTGTTTGAAGCTAATATAAACGATTTCTACTATTTATTAAGATAATTAAAATATAGAGTATATATATATTTTATATAAGTAACTACAAATGTTATAACTTCTTTTACTGTACATAAAGCATTTAAGAAGGCTGTATAATTTTTCAAGACATCTATATAACCAAAATAATCATATTGCGGAGGATAACAACAAAAGGGCACCCTTATTTTACAAAAACGTACTACCAATACTATAAGAAATGTGAAAATAAGGTTTCAACCACATATAAATTTATCACAATTCTAAAACCAATTAAATACCGGTTTAATGCTGTTCCATATTGAAAGAACCTACAGAATTCCAAGAAACTGCGGTAATCTATTCATTTTTTAGACGGGCCGCACGCTTTATAAGAGTCTAGCAAGTTATCAACAATAAACAACTAAAACCAACACGCTAATCCAACACAAAATACATATCACCTAATTAGCACTGTTCCAGTAATCAACAGGTACAGTCACATAAAAAACTCAACACCTAAAAAGTCAGAAGTTGCTGAACATTCTGTTACAAGTTATCTTGAGGTCATCTTTGAAGACATGTGTTTTCATGTCGTGCAATAAATATTACTACAGAATAGGCGTAGAAACCACAGAAATTGCCATATACAAAAATATCGCCGACAGAGGAATATGGACATTCACCACAAGTTGTGATCCTTTGCTTTTAGGATTAACTGTACGTCAGTTGACTGACCACGTAAACAATGCTAGCGAAGTACAAATAACACCACCACTTACCGGACATTCCACCACCACCTCTGCAGTATATATCTGACTTTGCGCACCAACCTCATCTTCACATAGACCTAAGTTAAGTTAAGATACCTTTTGCACATATGTGGAAATTTGTCAAACACGATATGTTCCGCGAGATCCATACCGGAAGCACACTTCAAATATAGAGCTCACTACAAAGTCTAGCTCACCCAGCTGCGTCTAGAACAACCTAGTAGATTTACCAGGGCAAAAGCATAAGGAACTGTTACAATCAGTTGTTTAATTACTTCCCCTCAATAGGTAGAAAATAGTAATATGAAAGTGCGCTAGTGGTGAGAGTCTTGGGGTTAGTAAAACAACGTAAACTCTCATGGGAAATCAACAATTACAAACACAGCTTCTACTTCTAATTCCCGCTTCATATTTCTTCACTCACTCGTTAATTTTGTTAAGGAGATAGGTAAAGACTATAATTAAAGCACACACACACACACACACACACACACACACACACACACAAATACACAATATTTGAATCGAACTGTATCGTACGTTAACTTTGTTACTTACAAAAATACTGATTTATTTACAAATGTCATTCTAACGTTAAGTATACACATTCAGGTTTGAAGTAGTGACACACACACACACACACACAAATATAAATTGCAATGAGACAAACATTCAGACTATCTGAGAATATATGAGGACATATTTACAATAAGCCTTATTTAGTGTCCTGTGCATAGGGGTATGAATGTGTTTAAGACACTATTGTTATTAGAATAACTACTGCATGTTAACGTAGTTTAAGACAATAATAAACAATAAATAACAGCAGTGCAGTGTTGAGTGGAAGTTAGTTAGTGTTGTGCACGTACCTAATGAATTATGTAAAGATAATTAACAGTAAGCCAATTAACGGAGACACAAAAAGTCATTTATATTAGTGCGCAAGTTAGAATAACTAATAGTAATTAATTATTTTAATGTTAAATAAACATCAATACTTTAATACATCAATTTTATTAGCATATATTCAACTAACTAAGTAATTAATTATGCAATTGCATGCAGCTGAAAACACGTGGTTTGGAAAGGTCTAGAAACCGGAAAAGCATGTTCAGAGCACGTGGTTGATTTCCAGAACAATCTAGAATATACTAGAATGTAAAAATGACGTCTCGTGCGTTGATCTATAAGCACGGGTAAGCCGTGACTTCAGTCAGTCTCTTCCAGTCTCTAATAAGGATTCTTCCATAGTCTCTGGGAAGTCGGAGTGTATCGTCAAGAAGCGGCTGAATTTACAGTTCCACGAAGTCAGGCAATACATTCAAGATTTTAAATGACCGACGGCTCTGAACAAAAACTAAATCAGGAGCAACTCTGATGGCTACAACGCCTACGAGGAAACCCTGAGATCGACTTCCCATCATAGAAGAACAGGGGCCGGTGCGAAAGCAGGAGCAGTCCCGCGAGATCGTCTGGACAGATGCAACTACTTAATCCCAGCAAATCTAGGAAAGTCTAATTATAAAACTCTTTATAAAGTATAAATCAATTAAGGAACTTTGTACTTGCTAACTGCAAAATATACCAAAATTTATATATATTAAACTAATAATTTTTAGATGTTGGCTAACACTATACGTTTTATATAAAAAGGAATAGCCAATAAATGTATTAATTCACCAATCAAAATTTATTTCTGCAAGTTCAGTCAGCTACAAACCTATTAACTTGCAACGTGTGTGTGTGCGTGTGCGTGTGTAAAAGGAAAATACTTCTGACTCACTGATCACAAAATCTTTGAAAGTGCAAGGCCTACAAACATGACGTATGGTAAAAAAATTTCTTTTAAGTCATAGCTTAACGCTAAGAAATTCTGTTGAGATATTTTACTTCGAAGGAGATATCTGGAGAATTTTTCTGACAATAAAAAAATCAAGTATGTGGTACTTCAGCTACTTTGTGTGATATCTTAGAGGTTGATAGAAGGTAAGTTACTAACATATATTTTGTCAGGATAGTAAACAACGAAGTGACGACATACGAGGTACGCTTATACACCAACAGTTCAGAGGCTGAGTGGAAAATATTGTGCTTCCCCATCCACCACTACATCCCTCCTGTTATGAATCTCGCTGTTCATCTTGAAAATGGCTAGAAAGTATATTTTACAAACGGAAACGTAATTGAAAAAAATTAACAGCCCTAAAAACAACTCTACAGCTTTCTTCAACTTCAACTCTTCAACAACAAGGAGAGTCAGAAAACAGTAATTGCTTTGTAACCTTTCACATCAAGCAGTGCAGCGACTCTCGTGAAAGGTGGAGATACTGCCAACTTTCCCTTTAAGCTGCCTGCTCAACATCAACAGTTCTGAAACACTAGTCACAACAAAGCAACAGTGCTCAAGTACTGAGAGGCTGTGAGTTGATTGTGTGTGTGCGGTGAATGCACGCGGACCACAGACAAGGTATTGAAGCACTTAACGCAAGCTTTCAAGACAATAATAGCTCAATGGATTGGAATGACTGTACTGTTGGCAGGGGAATTCATGCAAGGCTTCCCTATCGTATCAAGAGGAGCTTACTATGACGAGGTTATAGCCTGGCAACTTTAAGCCATCACCGATTTCAGTACAAGCAGGGCGGTCATTTTTGTTAGACTTACCAGTTTTGTTGGTTTCTTAAATCCTAGCATTATATCATATAATTTGTTTCTCAATATACTGTCATACGCCTGACAAAAATTTACATGCAACTGATACACATCCCTATCAAACTCCCACCACTTATTCAGCATTTGTTTGACTGTGAATAGTTAATCCGTTGTTAATCTTCCTGTTCTAAAACCTGACTGATATTCTCCAATAGTTGTTTCTGCCACAGATATAATTATTATTTTTTTAAGTACAATTAAGAATACTTTGTGTGTGGTAGAGAGGAGGGATATGACTCAATAGTTCTCACATATCAGTTTGTCAGCCTTTTTGTAACAGATTTCGTTTCTGTTACGTAAACACCACACGTGTAAATAGCTACAACGTTTGTAAACAAAAGTTTATAAAATACGAAATTATTGAACTGTATACGGTAACATACATTGTGCTACTGTTATTGCTTACAATAAAACAAAATGCTCGATGAAAATTAGACTTTGTATGTTTACAGCATATGCAGTTTCCGAATGTCAGAGCAAGTAGCATATACATACAAAAAGATTTACAAACAATTAGCTCAATTCAATTATTTTTCTGAAATTAATATAACAAATTGTTAATGTATAGTTAAGCTAAGAATATTTAATTTGTTTGGTTAGGACGGCTATTTTTCTCACAAGTACTAGTCACAGCCGCCATGTTGTAAACACTACATATTTAATGGCCCGACGCCAAAACAGACGCCACTGTACAATTTCTTGTCCAATTGAAGTTTAACCATTTTAAACGGTTTAGTTTTAACGTGTACTATTTGGAATTTAACCCTATTAATGTAACACGATAACGTATACTGTTTAAATGTTTAGTTTTATTACTCAGTTGCACGATGAAATAGGCTATCCAAGGTTTGTGATTATAATTCAGCAAAGGTTGAGTTAAATTACTGTGTTCTAAATATAGTATTACTCTTTACCTGGTCTTAGTATTCCTCTTAACATTACTTCGTTAATTCCTTCTTACTATGCTTTCATCTATGTGTTATTAATTATACTTTTTGTGTTGATTACTTTCTCTCGACTTTCTTAATTATTTAACACAACTGTTATTCTTAACTTTCAACTATTAATTTTCCACTCATCACTGATTATTAAATATTTCCTTCAGAATTATACAGCACTATTTGGGATAGATGTTTCTTGAACAAACATTTAAACAAACGTGGATTGGCGTCTTTAATAGATTATACTATTTTTTCAAACCAACACTTCTTGCTTTAGCCAAGTTTTACACTATAATGCTTTAATTTCTGATTGTTAACTGTACAAAAATATCTATGTTCATAACATAATTTAAATACACTTATTGTTACCTAATTTAGCATTTTAAAATCATTAAAACTTACAATTTAATCTAGCATGTAGCTTCAAATAATAATTTTGATCACTTGATTAGGCTTATGTATTATTTTAATTTCTGTTTCTTCCAAAATACTTCAGAATATTATTCATTATGATTACTTGAATTCTGATTCTCCTCAAATTACCATTAATATAATTTTACATGTTGGAACGATACGTTTATTTAGATATTTACTCATGGTAGTACTTATAAATAACTAATATAGAGAAGTTGTTAGAAATATTTCTGAGGGGTAAGCCTAACAACGTTTACACCTGCCGATTTTAAGCTGTGTGTGAATGTGTATGTATACTGTATTGAACGCACGTGTATGTGGTCTGCCAACAGAAACATGGTTTGTGGTACAAATAAGGAGATCTCTGTGTACGCATGTAGTATACTTATGTTAGTGAAATCTGGTTCAGGCATAAACTAATGACATTAATTAAAGATTATTATTTAATAAAATTTGGTTTTTCCAAAATACATTATACAATTCAGGTAATGCTATTGTACGAATTGCATACAGACGCGTTGATATAAGATTATTTCAATAAGTAAAATAATGACGTAATTATATAAACAAAAGTTAATTACGACCGTAATTACTAAATAATAAACAAGTGAACTGTATCCAAATAAAGTACGGGCAATTTCTAATAACATGTGCTATTTAATGTCTTCGCTAGCCCAAACATCAATTTCACCGTTTTTGCAAAAGCAGACAAAATCTGAAGTCTTGAAAAGGTGACGCTATGCTGGAACAGACCAAATTGAACATGTTGGAAACGGCATGTTTAGATATCTGATATGTCAGAATTACTGCAGACTATAAGTACCTCCAATATTTTTGAACGAGAGACAAACGCTAATAACTTTCTCATGGGAGTTAATGCACAGCTTAAAGAATGGGGCAGCTGAGTAATCTGTAGTAAGATGAGGAAGAGGGAACCTCACACAAATTAGGACTTTATGACGTTGTTACAAGTGTCTGTATGGTGGCCATAGTGCTGAGACCCGTGGGGCTGTGGCCAAGTACTGACACGGGTTTGTTCCACTTTAACGCGGAACACAAAGATCCGGTTCAATGAGAGAAGGATTTTGCCTGACTCGCTCTTCTGAACTAAGAGACAATCCAAGGATAGCGTGCGCCTGGGACCAGAGGGAGTGTACACCTGAAAAATCGAGCGTATGGTGTAGCCCAGCTTGCGGAGCTCATCGAAGATATCGTCATGAGGGGAAGCTAGGTCCAGATGTGGTAAGTTATGGTAGTCAGTCTGTTGGTCATTAAGTTAAGCCAGGACTTGGCGGTACACGGCCATGACTCTGATATAGATCTTGACGTGTTGCTCCCAAGGAGCTTAAGGTCAACGTTGGCCGGGGAAAGACCGGACGCCGCAATCAGTCAGTGGTAAAAGCCGGTGACACTCCTCGCCATGTAAGCGAAGACCGGCGGAATACGACCAGCAGCAAGAGGCGCTTGTGTTCGTCAGCAGCGACGACAACTTCCATGGCCGAGGCTAAGGAAGCCCCCGAGCAACAGGACCAGGCGCGGATCAGGCTGGGAGTCTGTCTCCATTCGAGACGATAGCTAATTTTCCTTATCTCTTTGCCTGGAGTGGTTTCAGGGGGCCTATCAGGGGGCTTTTGGCTTCTGATAAGTTTGTTGCGATTACTCCGGTTTGTGTCAAGTTGGCACGGAGAGGAAACGTCTCTGTCACTGCGGTCACAATCAATTCATAATTGTAAAATGTGTAATTTTTGGTAAGAAACATAGTTATATGAGTAGCATAATGCCAAAAAATAGGATCACGTTATTACTAACAAATGCATTGAATTTATTTTTAATTCTTTAAGAAATATAATAAGAAATGGTACAGTACCACATACACTCCATCTAATATTATCATCACATTTTTTTATGTTGTTTTTTTAATTCTTTAAAAAATCTTCAAAGATTCAAATAGCTCAGTAAACGAGTTTGACAACTTGCTGAAAAGTCTCCAAACTCGTTACTACTGAAAAGTACAGTTTCTACATGCAATAAAGTCACTAGATATTACTAACATTTTTTGATACCAGATTGTAAAATGATTAAGTATAACACGATGCAAACAATTTGAAACTAGGATGTAGCAGCATTGGGGTCTACCCTTTAGGGTTTGTTAGAGTGTAAAGTTACATGATCGTGAATTAGTAAGGTAATTAACTTAATTGTTTGGTCGTTTACACGTCAAATTGTTCAAATACTAAACAGTTTAATATTTTTATGAGGTTAATAATACTGTAAGAAAGAAGAAAACAACTCAACACTCTATTGAGTTGGGATTCTTAAGTTAAGTTGTAAAAGCAGTAGCAAATAAGTGCGGTACAGGAATATCACAAGTTGTGCCATAGTAGTAATTGGAGAAACTTGGATACAGAACTGGATAAGCAATAACCTTTTGTTGCATAAGAGTTTCGAAATTAAAATAATTTACTGTTCACCAATTCCCACAGTACTGTGGAAACTTTCAATCGTGTAACACTGAAGATGGCCTCCAATAGTGGTGCCGCCACGTCTATTGTAATTAACAGAAGTAGCTTACGACCTAATATCCCGGCAAGGAATAATAACTTTGTAATAATTACTATTATAATTACTCATATTAACCAGAATTGAAACTATTACCTTGGTAAAAAAACTACCTTCCTGACTTTAGACGACGGTTTTTTCGCGTAACAGAGAAACGTTCCATCTCTTTTATTCAAAATCCTCTTCTTTTGTAGCTTAATTAACTTAAGCTACTCTTTTAATTTTCCCGTTTCAATCCTTTGTATAAAATACAGCTGCTGTATTTAGTTTTCCATTAGCGACAACGAAACTAACATAGAGTACATGTAGATTTAAATATATGATCTCCTTTGATGCGATACTTACGAATCAAATAGTATTTTGAATGTTCTTTGTACATAATTTCCACAGTACTAACTGTAACATTTGTATGTAAACTCCATATACGAGGGAGATTTAAAAAGTTCGCGGCCTACTACAGAAACTAATGTGTGACTTTTTTGTTTTTTACCGCATCGTGGCGCCACGTTCGCCCCATGAACGGCAGTGAAGCGTCAAGTCAGTGCCCCGTCACTTACCCCGTTGAGAAGTCCGATTCTTCTAGGTTCTCAAAATAACCGTTTAATGCCGCTTTCGGCTTGTCGTCTGAGAAAATCGCTTCCCCCCGAAAATTGTTTGAGCTTTGGGAATAGATGAAAGTCAGTTGCGCTGAATAAGGCGGATGGTGCAACAGATCGTACTTCAACTCGGCGATTTTTGCCATAGAC
Source organism: Magicicada septendecula (assembly GCA_034769895.1). NCBI lineage: Eukaryota > Metazoa > Arthropoda > Insecta > Hemiptera > Cicadidae > Magicicada > Magicicada septendecula. Next base: position 161,124,197 of record CM068375.1, read on the forward strand.
ACAACGCATATGTGAGGGCGTGCATTATGCTGATGGAAATGATTTTCTTGTTTGCTAAACCTGGTTTTTTTCTGAAATTTTTACATTTAATTGGGTTAAAAGGTTAGCGTAATACTCTCTATTTATCGTTTGACCATTTTCAAGGCCATCTAGTAACAATATTTTTTTAGCATCACAGAAAAATGGATTCATACACTTTCCACCCGACAAAATTGATTTTACCGTTTTCGGAGGCGACGAATCACTATGCATCCATTGTTTCAAAAGTTGCTATGTTTCTAGAGTGATGTAATGGACCCAAGTTTCATCACTTGTTACAAATCTACGAATAAGATCTTTCGGATTTTTCTTAACACGGTCAGAACATTCCTGAGAAGCTTGCATCCGCATGCGTGTCACTTGTCAACAAACCCGCCACTCATAGGCAGACAGCTTTTTCATACCTAATTCCTCAGTAAGAATGTGATGTACCCTTTCACCTGAGAAGCCCACAGGGTTAACAATTTCAGACACCTTCAAACGACGATCTTCCAAAACAATATCGTGCACTTTATTGATGATTTCTGGTATATTGGCACTTATTGGACGCCCAGAACGCGGGTCATCTTCCAAATTTGCACGACCACGTTCAAATTCAGTAGCCCAATTTTTCAGTGTAGTAAATTAAAGTAAACACATTCTTCATTTCATTAAAAATTTCTGTTGACGTAAAACCTTTCTTAACAAAAAATTGTATGTTCAGTTTTCTCTATTTTCAACGTTGCTGTAAGATAACTTTATTTATACAGCTGCTTCTCCGCAACAATGACTTGACCCGACTTGATGCTTCACAGCTGTTCGTTGAGCAAACGTGGCGTCACGATGTGGTAAAAATCAGAAACGCCATACATTCGTTTATATAGAAGGCCGCGAACTTTTCAAATCGCTCTCGTATTTTAGTTCCGGTACTCGACATGGAGTTAATCAACTTTAAAGTAATTGAATAATAATTGAACTGCGAATTAAATAACATAGCAAAAATCATTAACTTTTATATATTTTTAATTTCTCAGATAAAAGATATAAACATTTGCCCCAAAAATGAGAAAAGTAGAGGACAGTTATCAAACTCCATACATACACACCACTCCAATTGAGAGATTAGTGAGTGACACACTTAGTTTACTATTTTTTTAAATATTATACTTCTATGAATCAAAATATATCGTATACAACTCACTACACACATAAAAACCGAATATTGGTCTGTGAATGTTTTAATTTAATAAGTTAACACTTGATGTATTCTACAGGTTCTTTTTATTTTCCTGACAATTGTTTCGCCAGTTACTGCAGCGTCATAGGATATATTTGAACTGAGAGATTTTACATGTATGTTTGTCGCGAGAGGGGTGGAAGTAGACACAGACGTTTACTGTATATTATTTATATTCACCTAGTAACTATACTGTACACAATTTACAAATATTTACATTAGTTTACGAGGCACGTAGTGTGACTTATACATTGTCTTCACCCAAAACGTTTTGTATATGACTTGTAATTATCAAGTCACGGTACTTTATTTTTTCTAAACAATAAAATACTCACATTTGTTCAACCGTTTAACTGTTTTTTTTTTAATTGTCCCCTTCGTCATACACTACCTACACCTCTCCCGCTACTGACAACCACTTGAAATCTCTCAGTTCATATCTAACCTCTGCAGCCCCTTAACTAGTGAAACAATTCACAGGAAAATACAAAGTATCTGTATAACCATACCAAGTGTTTATTTATTAAATTCAAATATTAAAAAAAAATGTTTCACCAAGTGGTGAGAAACTATTCGGTAAGTGTAAATTTTCTACGAATTAATTTGTTGGCACCTATGACTTGAACAAAACTCTATGTGTCACGCGAATGTCTCTGAAGTCACTTAATTAGTGGGTAAAGTTTGAAGCCAGGTCACTGAGATGGCTGGAAAGTTGTTTAAATGTATTTGAATCATTTTCCTTTAGTCATCTCTCATTAACAGTGTTTTGAAATTGCAAGATAACATGTATAATTTAATAGAAACGACGGACCAAACTTTAAAGTCATTGACAGAAATTTTTAATAATGGCATTTGTTTCGTTTGACCAATCACATAATTCCAATACGTATGTCTACATTAGCTTGGTAACAGTTTTACGCAACAGTAGTTAATTATGTGACAAATTTATTTTTTGTGGTACGACTTCTAAATTAATTTAAAAAGGTTTGCTACACTTTTGTATTATATTACAATACTGTTACGACATTACAGGACACGCTACGTGTTTCCCGGCTATTCCATTGGAATCCAGCTGTAATGTGTGTGTGCGTACGTATCGCTGCTACTTTGAGATGGAGAATTATCTGACACTTGTCACTCGTCCGCAAGAGACTTTTCCAGACCATACCGATCCGCGCGCTCCGTGTTCAAGGCCACGCTCAATTACGTTCTACTGTCTTCTAGTAGACACGTATTATGGAATATACCGGAATCTCAGCGGGGTATAAATACAAGACTTCATCGGCGCTTAGCTCACTTATTGTCGGGCGATTTACACAGTGCGGTTCGTAGTATTGTGGCGAAGTGTTATGTGTTTCATAATTGTGCGGGGCAATAGTAATACGATTGTGTTTTATATGTTAATTGACATTTTATTGCTTGTGAACAATTTTTATTTGATTTCTTGTAAAAGACTATCTTGTTGATTAAAAACTGTTTAATTGTGATAATTAAATCTTGTGATAAGTGACTTAATTGGTGTCTTGTATTTTGCTTTCCACTGTACCATACGACGATAAATAGACCGTCGTAACAATATCTTCAAATTGCCCGTTTCTCTAGTCAGTAGAAAAACACAGTACTGGTAATGTCCCTTACAACACCAAGCTACTATTCAACATGGAATCAAACCATATTCAAGATATAGTGTTCTTCCAGAATGTCAATAAACTTAATATTCTCCTAATCTCTAAAAACTCGTTCAACAAATACAACTACACTATAAGTACTGCACACGCAGGATCCGCTTTCATAATAAGAATTCCTATTAGACAGTATACAAAAGAGTTACGCGTGTAAAAATTCTGATACGTTTCGCATAACGTAACAATTCGGGAACCTGGTTAATTGGCTCAGGTCAATTAAACAGGCTGCCATTATCTTTATCAAAATCATAAATAACTGGAAAGTAAACAAAGTTAAAATAGGATCCCGTGAATTGAGGAATATTGACAGGGGTTTGTAGATTTATTCACTCACCTTTTTGGACCATGACATCTCTTTATTACATAAAGTTTTAAGTTCACTATTGAAAGTTCTCAAATAATATAGTTTACTATATGGTTAAATATACAAATTACTACTTTACAAAGGGGCCTCAAAATATGATGTACATCCTTTTTAATTAATTCCACGGATCCGGGATTAAATATATTAAATGAATAATGGTCACCTTGCCATGTACAATATTGAAACTCTAACCATTTGAAGAATGGTTTTTTATTAATCTTCTAAAACAACAAATATTAGATTACATGTTACCTATAATGTCAGTTTTCTAAAGTCTTTAATGTTATTACATTTAAAGCATAATTTTTAAAGTCTTTAATATGATAATTTAAATTGTCTTTTGGGGTTTATAATTTTGTAACTCTTAACCATGGAAGACAAGCCTCCATGTCACCTGTGTGTTTCCTGAAGTTGCTGCAGAATTAGTTCTTCGGTCCTCCTGATGTTTCTTGAAGTTCAGTCGTTACATTATCATACTGTGGTGGTGAAGTTCTAGAAGTATGTGAAATCATCCCTGGTGTGGTACATTCATCTCAGGCGACTGTAGTTATTCTTAGTAATTCTTGTAGTTAGAACACATAGATAGAAAGTTTGTTTCACTGTTATACACTTCACATGATCATAGATTATTTTACTATCACCTTCTTGGTTGTAATACTGTATTATTTACATGGTCCGTTATTTTATAATATAGAGAGATGTCATCACCACACAACTTTACTTATTTAACAAGTCATTGTATCAAGATTTTACATTTTATAAACGCGTAGCGAAATTACGCTTTACGCTGCTTACGGCGTGAGCTCTCCATTCAAAGTGGCAGAAAATAGTTAAGGGGAGCGTAGTAATCTCAAGACAATTACTAGGCAACATACAAGTAGTTCCGTTTTTCTAATTTTAATTAAAGGACTACGGTTGATTAAATAATTAAATCGTGATATTCTTAGTTGCAGAAGTTATCAAAGTACGTAACAATGGTCTTATTTAATTATTTAAATAATAACAAATTTACAATAATACTTAGTTTATTTAGGGGTCAGAAAACAAGTTAATTCTGGTCAGCGCCTGTTTATGCAGGAATAAATAATAAGCTTTACCCTTTCTGTACAATTCAATTCCCATTTAATTTTATTATTAGACTTATATTAAATATTATTATTATTAGATGATTGCCATAAGATTTAGTTTACAATGTGAGATTTTATTAAGAATTCTTTTTGGTTTTAAAACTATTTATTTAGGGTATTATGGCAGGGTTACATTATCATTTTCTTTAGGGGTTTAGTTCTGTTTTAATGTGAGATTTTAAATTTCTTTTATTTCATTTTTTTTCTTCTTTAAAATCGTCACAATTCCTAACCTGTAGGAATTACAGCGATGTGAAGAGAAATATCACCCCACCTACAATCGATGCAAAGAAAATTAATCTGCGTAAGTATGTTCAGTCAATTCAAGTAGTTTATTGACTTTAAATTTAGAGTTAACAAAACTATATTATCTATGACGATGTACAATCATTTACCAAACCATTACAGAATGCGCTATGGCAAGTAATAACAGAAATTTCTAAAATTTTCTGATCATTATATCACAAATGTTTACGCAGGAAAAGGTAAACAGAAAAACAAAAATTCCTGGTAACTGGAAGATAGAGAGGAATCGTCAATCGTCATAGTCAAGCAACCTTCTACAGACTTGCACAGAGACCTAACAGCCAGACAAGTGACCCAAAGTTATACCTTCAACTGCACACTATGCAGTACTGCATTTGAAGCCGCAAAAACCTTTTAAAGGCCCAAAGGTCGTTAATCGTAATAGACCTATACCCTATTGAAAAGTTGGGTTCGATGAAGTGAAGTCAATGTCCTCACAGTTTATGTCGCATAAGTATTCCCTCCATCCTCGTCAGATATCAATGGAATGAAAATTCAGGTTTACCTTAATCCTCCATGCACATTATTACTAAAAGTTAAAGGATTCATTTCAACAAGAGTACGCAGACAAATAAAATAACGTAGACAAAGAGCCAACTACCACAGAGCTTCTATGTAGAATTTAATAGTTGTAGACATTCTCAAACTGTTTCCAAAAAGGATAATATTATTAACAACGATTTATAACAGTGTGCTATGAGTGTTCTGTAATAGCACACAACGGATATAGTCTATGTGCAAATATTTTAGCATTGGGAATCAATATCAGTTGAGAGAAATCCACTCCAGTTATTACGGCAGCAAATATACCTCATCAACAAGCTACCAAAAACCATCAAGCCACATAAGTAAAGAGAAACAAAATATCATTCAACAAAAGTTTTGACAAATAATTAACTTGGGTGATTTATGTTAAGACTAGGAGAACCAAGTAAACATAAAAATATACAGATAGAAAGCTGTCTGTGACAGCGAAAAATTAATAAAAAGGAATATTTAATATGATTTTATGGTTTATAATTATGTGGGCCCTAAATCTTTATTTTCAAATTTCTGTAAAGATGTCACTGAAAAATCTTGCAAATCATAACGGAGGCTTCTTGCATTATCGTGAATCATACATTGTACAGAAATATAAATTTTCCTAATAATACTAAAAACCATATAGATTTACGCAATCAAAGACACCGTAACATAGCACACAGCAACAGCCTTCCGAACGATCTACTTAAAGTATTACTGGAAAAATGAAGGCTGAAGGAGTAATGGCCAGAAAAATTGACCCGCTAAATTTTCGGTGGTTCATCCTATATACCTACTGCAAGTGACGACAGCGTTAGGATTATGTCACGCTTATTTTTGAGTCTGTGGCATTGCTTTGAGTTAGAACTTTAATAAATTATAGAAAATGTTAATAATCATAACTTTGTTTCACCACACTAACAAACTATTATTAATAAGTAACCACTTTAATACAGTTTTGTATAATAATGTCCTTGTTTTTTAGTTTGTTACATAGTTTTACGTAAAAAAACTTTAATTTTTACATTTCTTGTTAAAGTAGGAATATGACTAGATTGATTGGATTGAAATTAATAAATTGCTTCAATAGCGAACCTTACTTTAACAGTTATATGCAAGCGAGGACTTATGATGAGAGTGAAATGTTGAGTATTTGAGTTGCTTTTATTGAAAAAAGTATATTTGCTTTAAAACAATTTTGTATTAAATAGTATATAGTACCATAAGTTTTGAATTCGTTTGTAACTGTTGGCTACTATAATTTTTATATTTTGCGCATTAACAGAGAGAGAGAGTTACAAAACTGCAAATAATGTAAACTCTACAAAACAAGTGATAACAATATTAAAGTTTTGTCAAAAGATTATATTATTTAGGAAAATTTGTTATACTCAAGAGACTTTGAGTTGACTTTAACTAAATGTAACTTTACAACACAAAAAAGTAATATATCGTAAGGCATATACTTTCCAACTGAATGTAGCGGATGTGATGTTAGGTTCAGTCAATCACTAAAGAGGCACTAAGAAAACATTCAGTATATCTGCGTGTTCAAAGCTAAGTGTACATAGGGTCAAATATTATTTATCGAATGTATGTGTTGTTAGAATATATAAAATACCGCTTTCATGCCATTAAATTTATTGTTGTGACTCCCATTCGCAACCATACGGACACGTGTAGGTCTAACATGTTTTGTTAATGTCTGCACAACCGCATTTACGTTAACGTTCATGGTGTTTTTAATGTAGAGATCAGTTAAATCTGAACTTTGCGCGTAACATCTGTAAAAATAAGAGATACAGTTTCAAAATCATTTTACATTATATAATAACTACTTCTTGTCTCAAGGAAGAGGGGAATCACTTGAATTTATTCGGAAAGCAATTACATTGCCAACAAAATATAACTGAATTTATTTATAAAATACTTGTTTTTTCAATTCACTCTTAGTTGATTTGAATATTTTAGTTGTATAATTAATCTGTTTGCCAATATGTAAAGCATAATTGTGTAGTGTTTATCAATGTCAATGTAGTGTTCTTTTTTTTAATACTTTATGTTATAATTAAATTCTGTAAATGTTAAACTTATTTTGAATATTTTAATATTAGTAAGGACAATTTACTAATTTGTATATATATTCTTTGCCCACTAAGCAACAAAAGTTCTACTGTTGAACTATAAGTAATAATACGTGTAAGCCTATCTTTATCTGAAAATATAATGGATGCTATTACGTTATACATGAAAATAACGCAACCGTTATTTATTTACACTTATTTGGAGAAAGAGTAATATTATTAATATTAGGACATAATTTCAAAAAAGGTTTTTGGATAAAGAGGTTTTGGAATTTTGTTGAAAGATGTAAAATTAAATTTTAGTAATATGCAGATAGCGTATGTTTGTGTAAATGTAAGTAAAATGTAATGATACGTCTGTTGGTTTAAGTCAAATGCCGAGAGAGATAAACGACAATGAGAAAATGTCAGGCAGAGTGGGATAAAAGTGGGACAAGAAGGGAATGTGACACAATTGATAAAGAAGCTAATACCAAATATTTAAATATTGGCCAACGTGCCAACATAAAAGAATCGTTCATTATTATATGACCCAAATACTAACAGTGTGTGCCTCATTCAAGGTTTATAAAAAGGTACGAAAAACATCTGCTTGTACTGTGAACAAACTAACACACCCTGTTTGAGTGTAACCAGGTGGTCTGTATGTAGGGTTAGTACACAGACGGAACTGGAAACAGACGTGTTCTTGATCACAAATAATGTAGTAGTTATGATATTAGCAGAAAAGAATCCAGGAAAATCGTCCATATTTGCTTAAGGAATACAATGAAAGAAAATCTACATGAAGACAGATTATACAAAGAACAGATGAGTCAAGTAATATAAAACAGGAGAACGTAAGAGTGGACAGCCTCACACCAGGAGATGTACCTTTTTGCAGACTGCAGGGGGTATCTGTGTTTAGGTGTAGAAGAAGGGGGGTTATCCGGAAGGAGCCCGGTACTGTCGGCCGCAAAAAATAGTCCCTTGATTATTCGTCACTGTTAGACAATACCTATACATTAACGCGTTAAACACTAACAGTATACAGTTCTAGTTATTTGTAACATTAGAGAATTTTCCAATAATAAAAAAAAACCTGGCTATTACATCTTCAATCTTACAAATATTTAAACTAATGATTTTTGTTAAGCTGTTCTCTACGATACGGTTACAGTCTTACACTTGTGAGTAGAGGGAAAGTGAGCGTTAGAAAACACTTCCGGGTTCCAGTTGAAAACACTGCCGGGTTCCAGTTCATGACGTCATAGAGGCACTGGCAGCTGGTGTCCGAGCTGTACATGTGACGTCACTGTTTTGTGTGTGTGTGTGTATGTGTGTGTATGTGTGACTGAAACACTTCCGTGTTCCAGTTCATGACGTCATACAGAGGCTCAAGTCGCTGGCGTCCGCATGGCTAAAACCTGTTTCAAGACGTCACGGAGGCCGTGGTTTCTGCATGTTCAAAATTTGGTAGCCGAAAACAATGTGTAGCGGATGGGGGTACCCGGAATTCGGCGGTTGCCCGGACGCGCAGAGGCGATGTCATCGGGTACCGTTACTCGAAATTTTGGGGGCATCGGGTACCGTTATCCGAAATGTTTAAATCAACGGATGGGGGTACCCGAAATTTGTGGGTACGCCCTAACCGGGTTCCAGTTCATGACAGAGGCCCTGGCAGCTGGTGTCCGAATGTTAAAACACTTCCGCGTTCTGGTTTATTTTGATGTAACAAAATAATCGTTCTCTCTCGAAATTTTTTTAATGTCAGAATTTTGGTACCCTAAATGATTAAAACAACGGATGGGGGTACCCGAAATTTGTGGGTACGCCCACATGACGCATGTATAAAACACTGGTTACGACGAAACAGGAGGCTGGGTGGATATGATAGCTGGTTCGACGACGACGTAGAGGGCGTGATGTCTGAAATGTTTAAATCAACGAATGGGGGTACCCGAAATTTTTGGTGTCTGAAATTTAGTACCCGAAATGTTTAAATCAACGGATGGGGTTACCCGAAATTTTTGGTGTCCGAAATTTTAACACCGGAATGTACGACCACATGACGCATGTGTTCAACTGTAACAATGGTATGTCATTGGATATTAATTTTTACATAAAAATAAATTACGGCCCCTCCGGGATTTGAACCCGGGACCTCCGGTACACCAAACCGGCGTGCATCCACTACACCAAGGGGCCGTTATCGCTTAACTGTAATTATTTCTGTACTTATACTTCTCATCTCTTACTTGTAACCATGAGGTGGACGAGTGATATCTACTGTCGTCCTATGTGTAAAATCATAAAAGCACAATATAAGTTTATTTATTATTAAATAAATAAACATTTCGTTATACTTTTATTTTTTTACCTCTCATCCTCTTCCTAGCAGCCTGAGGGAGGCGAATGAGAGCCTGCTACGCTTTTTTTAACGTGGTTTGCCCAACTTTACAGATTCGTAAAGCAGGCCTACTCCACGTTATCTATCGCTGTACTATTGACTAGTACAGTGGTAGATAATAATAAAGATACATTATGCAATGCTAAGCCAATGTGTAAAAGCAGTACATATTTTTTTATTTACTTTTTTATTTATTTTTTTATTTTTTTAATCGGGTGAATATGTTGTTCATACATGATGCGTATTCACATTTGCTGTACCGTAATGAGTAATTTTCACACCCATACTGGTTCTTGACGAGTTTACAGGTATATCTACCGTGCCAGTGACCCGTCTCGAACTACCAGGACTACGTTTATGAGTATTTCTACCGCGACAGTGACGTAGTCAAGGTTAACATTCACGCACACACTACGGTACCTAATTCTACGTTTATGGACATTTCTGTCACGTAGCATTCACACTAACACCACGATGAAAACATGTTCACAACCGACTATATTTTATTTCGTTGCCGCAACCATTCTGCATAAAACAAAGCTTTGCGTAATGCACAGTGTAAGGGGGGAGTGGTAACGGGTTGACGATGAGGAACAGGACATTGTATGATGGGTACAAAGGATCTAGGAACTACAGGTGCTTGAATATCGTTTAAGTCAATCACCTCACCATGGTGATACAACTGTCGTAAGAAATTTGCCTTCTCAAACCCTTTTGTATAGACAACAGGATAATCTGAAAAAATGTCTGCAACGATGCGTACCATATTCTTGTACGGTACATTACCATCGTTCCATCGTATCCTGTGATAATGTGTTTCCAACCAGTCATTGATTTTTCGGAATTTCTGGTGCAGTCGTGCACTTTCGTATGGTGGAGCGAACAACACGATAACAAAACGTCCGGTTGTTATATCAACTGTAACGAACTCTTTGATTACATATTCATTTTTGTCACCGCGAAACGCTTCAAACTCGGCAATAACCGTCCTATTCAAGTTCATTTTTCCGAGTGACACATGTCCGCATCGAGTACGTTAATTTTTTCAAATTCCCCCTCTACTTTTCCTTCCAATACCAGTTCATCGTAAAGACGATCAAATGTTAGCTGTTGGTCGTGACGACTGCTTTCCAATCGAAAAAACGAGGGGAAAAAGAAGGATGGTGGTACATAACACCCCTTGGCTACTACCTGATTAATGTACGACTTGAAGTGATCTTGATCATAAAACAAGCGAACAAGATATTTCTTTAATACTGTTAATAAACAACCAAAACGGATCCACTCGGGTTCTGTGAAAACAAATTTTTCGGTCTTACTACCTTTAATCCGAACAAACGTTTTCCCAAAGTTACGACTGATCATCACACTCTTCTTCTTTTCACGGTTTTCACCTTCTTCGTACAATAACATACTGGATAGTAACTGTTCACGAAAGATCAACAAGTAATTCCACTCAGAAAAGTCAAGTAATATACGTTTCTTTTTTCCGTTTGTAAACAAAACACCCGGTTCATAGTTGAGTTCTTTATACAGTCCGACGGTAACGAACTTAGAGTACGAGTTGATTGGATATGCAAGAGACAAGTAAACGTTATACTCACAATGGCTGCTGCTGCTGCTGTCACAGTCACCTTCCATCGTTGAAAAGGACTGAGGTTGTTGTTATGTAGAGATCGCTAATACCTATCTTTATAAACTAGTAGAGGGGAGAACAAGTTTTTTTATGACAAACGATGAACAGTATTCGACAACGCTGTGTACTGTACTATCCTATCGTGTATAATCAAAGCGTAAGCGGTGGTTTTATCTGGAAAATTGTTACTGGATTCAAATTCTAAACGCACATCAACGGCAGACGACTTGATTGGTTCTTCTTGTCTGGAACAATCGATGACAAACAACGGTGCTTTCGTTATAAATTCATTAGGTGTCAAAAGAGGCGCTATGTTGCGACGGTCGTAGTATGATGTTTGGAAACGTGTATACATGTCGTAGAACAGGGCGTAACGTTTTTTATCGATATCCTGGTTCAGGTTATCGTACGGATAGTATTTATCGTTCAGAAAAAGCTTGACATTCGTTAAATTGCAGTGATCAAATTCCGACGCGTTTTTCGCTATATTGTTCTTCCTATCCGTCTGAAATATTAATATTACATACCGAGGTTTTTCCAACTGTGACGATGTCTTCAAGGTCCACGAATGTCGATTTGTCGTCGGTAGAACGGGATACTCGTGCAATTCCCAACTGCGGAACGGCATCACTAGTTCATGATCCTCCTCGATGTGCTCCAATAGCGGTATTCGGTACTTGTTTGACACGCGCACATAGGGCATCTTCCAGTGTACTTTGTTTATTACGAGATTACCGTTTGCAGTTGCACCCGATTCTTTTAGCACCATTGCGTTCTGATCGGTAGAGGTACGCAACAGAATCAATTCTTGCTTAACGTTCAGCATGATGCGTGTATAGTCTTCGTTGAAACCGAGTAGCATTTTCAACGGAAGACAAAACGTAAAATCACCGGTACTCTCGTGTACTGTCAACGACTCGTCGGTTGTCGTCACCCATCCTGCATTGATTAGATGCTTTCTTTCATGCTCATTGCTCGATAGTAACAATTTCACAGTGCTCGTAATTCCAACGTTTTTTGTACGATCCACTTCCACACCGCACACTTCGTAACGGATCTCCTCAAACAAGAAAGCCATTGCATTGTTGATTAATTTCACGTTCAACGCTGTGTCGGTAGCGTTAACCTTGGTCAATGTTCCTTCGATGTACAGAAAACTCTCCGCCGGTAAAGTGAAAACATCCTGTTGTTGGATGGGTATACGTATTTCATCGTTGTTACCGTATCGGGTGGAAGCATACGGTGCGTGCGTACGATATTCGAACTCAACGATTCTGTTATCGAAAGCCGCTCCTCGTTCGATAGCTAGAATTTCACCCGACATTATTTTAATCGTATAATTTGAATCCAAGTGAAAGTAAGAAACGCTTGTTCCTTGATGTCAATCGCTTCAACGTTGAACACCGACTACCATGTTTCTTTCGTACACACTCCCTTTTTACAGGTGACGTTTGTCCGAAATACAATCCCATATTTTCAGGTGCAGTCGTATCGTGATAACTTCACCGCGAAAATCGACTAAATCCCCGTCCTGATCAACGAGAGACAAAATTATGTTGTCTACACGTTGTACGTTTACCGGTAAGTATATTACGTTTGTCGGTGTTTCAACTATTTTGAAACCTGGTGCCACGGTCGGATAAAACGAATGCAACGTGTGCTGGTCCTGGCCGTCCTTGTACGCACCCTGTACGATATTACTCCGTACGTGAACGGTGTTAACTTTGATTATGTCAACGGGTACGTTCGACTCGTGTGTTATATACGCTTCCAGCTGCTGATTCTCCTTGAATCCTAACATACTTGCAATGGTATTCGGTGTATGCGAAAAGTCGATGACATGCTTACAGTAAATTGCACACTTTAATGTGTTGTTGTTTGGACGTAAACTGATTGTTCTCTCGCCTAACTGTTTCTGCAGATACGTTTCGATATCACTGATTTCGTAGGTGCCGGTAGGCAACTTGATGACGGACCACTGATCCTTGGAAATTTTTACTGGAAATGCATTATTTTTTCCTTCAGTAACGTTTGGTATTGAATTATACGATGTAAAATCCAATAGTCCAACGTACCATTCACCGTATAACTCGAGAGGTGGGAAAAAGTTACACACGAGATTCGCAGCGTCGGTACCCGTCACGGTGACCGTTAGCGACGACATGCTGAAGTTTACTGATCAGAAGACGATAAAAAGTCTAAACATAAATGACCGCAGATGACCGTGTTAGGAGGTTGCTTCCGTTCATAGTTGTAACGAACGTCGGCTGTATCACCAAAATATTGCATCAGCTCGAGAGGTGGACGTAAATTACCGAACCCGTCAAAATAGTGTACTCGATTTCCACGCTTCTTGTAACATACCCAGTGGGTTCCCGGTCCGCTCTCGTCGTCCAAATTTACGATGACGCTTTCGTTCTTCCACGGCGCTGTATCCGGTAATGCGTTACGCATGTAAACACCTCTAAAATACGGTATGTTTAGCTTTTTTGCGTATACACGTAATTCATCTTCGGACAACGGGCGGAGCGGTATGTGAATTAGTTTTTTCGGTACGGACGTAGATACAATCCGGACGCAGTTCTCTTCTTTTTCCTAGCGGTTCGGACAGTTCTCTTCCTCCTCTTCTTCATCCCACCACCAGCACCACGACCACGACTACTCACATTCTTTTTATTTTTACGACGTCGACCGCTTCCTATTGCTGATTTTGCTTTCATGGCCGCTGCAACTGCTGTCGCATAAGCTCGTTCGCTGATACCCGAATCCAAAGCCTTTACCCGTCCCCACGCTTTTTCCGCGAGTTTACGATCTGCAATACGTCTACTTTCGTTGTCTTTGTATTGAGCGTAAGCGATATCGTGTTCGCGACAGGCTTCGTCTAGTTGATTGATTCCACGATCACCACGCGCTAATCTTTCTTCGAGTTTCGTGCCCGGTCCACAGAATCTGTAACCCGGCAGATGTAATTCGACAGGTAGTGCGTCCACCGCTCGATTGATAACTGACGAAACAACGGACGGTACAACGTTTTTAAGCACGTTTCCGACGCCCCACCCCTTTTTCCTCTTAACGTTGTTGTACATCGTAAACCGATCTCCAGTCTTTCTCTTCTATGTTTTTATCGTATTCATCTATTAACCTTCTTATTTCCTTCGTGTCGAGTGTCCACTCGTCTTCTGAACTACGTGGCTTAGACAATTTCAATAAGTAGTAATCCAGTTGATACTGAAATGTTTTAACGACTTTATACATCTCGCTCTTTACGTATCGTCTCACGTCATTTAATTGTTGTAAGTTAACAGCATCGCTCTCCGCAAAACCATCCGCTACGTCTGTTATTCTCTTTTCCGCTGCTTTGAAAACACCATCTTCGCCCAAGCTAACGGTGTTCTGCAACATGTATTTTACGTTAACCGCGTCATCTCCAAAAATCGGTGAACTCACTCCCGACAACCAGCTCTGCCCAAACAAATAGCTGTTCGATACTTTTTTAATGACGTTCGAGTCTACATAGTTTTTGTTAACCGCATCGGTCGCTTGTTCCGGACTTCGAACGTTGATTACCCATCGATCTCGTGCATCGATGACCTCACCTCTCTCTTGACTCGAGTGTTGTATACAGTTGTCATCAACGTAATATTTGTTGACTACGTCTTTAACGTCTACAGGAGTATCAACATTTTTCAATCTACACCCTTTAACGTCCACGCTTTTACGTTCATCATCGAGTAGCAGACAATGTGTTTGCATATAAGTCAGAGATACAGCATCCTTTGCTGCATCCGGTTCGTTCAGATTGCGGATCTTTTTGTTTTCAACATCTATATGCCCATCATTCGTAATCTTAAATCCTACAGTATCGCGTAATTGTCTTTTTGTTTCTCGTCGCACGCTCACGGCGCTTTGATGTCTCCCGAACTTGTCCACAACCATTGTACGACTGCACGCTACAAATGATGTGCTAACCGTTTTAAGTAACGACACTGTGGTGACCATCGCGTGTGTAACACAATCGGATCGTCACCCTCTTTCCAACGAAAGATTTCTATACCGCAAAATGAACATCGAACCCTGTCAATTTCATTTGTGTAATGAAAGCCTGCGGCAACCATAGCGGTTGGACTGATGAAATGCACAGGCCATGATGTAAAGGTTTTCAGTCTTTCGTTTTCGACTTCAAAGTCAGGTGTCAAATCTAACCCGCACATGTTGACAGTGTTGACGTCAATGAGTTGTTACACCGACGTTCATAAAATTTATACGATAATGTTGGCTTCACGTAATTCCTCCACAACGGAGATGATTTCGTTGTCGTGTCCGGTGTGACCGGCGCGTTTTGAACTTACCAGCAGTCTCAACCGTTCAACCAGTTTGTTGGGATCGTTCCAGTGTACGTAATCGATACCACGTCCGCTGCGCGGTGGGAACAATCGTGCGATTATCTCTCTGTACTTTACACCTTTGTTTGTATTTATTTTAGCACCGGGTAAATGATAATGTTTATGTGCGTTAGTGTCCGACAGTATAGATTTGTACGCTGCTAAATCGTTTTCATCATAGACGCTCTTGTTGGGTTCTTTCATAAACATAAGTTCGTAGAGACCCGGTGTACCCCTGTATCGTTTTCCAGCTATGTAGAAGCTGTCGTCTTGATTGATCTCCAACACCGAATTTCCCACCATCCATTTGTCTGCAACGTTACGGATACCGTACGTATGATCCATCTTTTTGTCTCGATCATCAGATAAAGCGAGTAGTAAGTATTTCCTCGCGAGCGGACCTTCGACAGACTGTTCAACGTATTCTTGTGCTTCCTGTCGACCTTCGGGTGTTGCTAAAAACTCTTCAAGAGTCACGTTCGATGTTTCGACATCAGGAGTTTGTGCCAACACTTCCGTTCTAAGGAATCGAGGTTGTGATGGTGGTGGTGTCATCTCGACAGCTGTCTTCGTATCTTCATCTTCAACATTTATTTTTTTAATTTTATCACCGGAGACATTCAACTTTTCCGAAATCTGGGTTAACGGTTCCAAAAGAGGTTTGTACTTTCTCGTTAACGCTTCATCGCTCTCTCTGATGTCATGTTTCAACGCGCGATACTTTTGTCTTATGTTATCGCTAATTGCATCGATTTCATGTGTCAATTGCTTGTCATCCATCTTGACACTGATGACTTTCTCGCACAAACTATTCTATTTATGTATAAAACGATCGAAACCCACTCTGTATCTACCCGCGTTTATCGGTGAGTCCTTGTTGATGACTATGAATCCGTAACGATCCTTCCACGCTTCGGCGCACATCGCTTTGAACTCTTCGTATTTCATATCTGTGTTAACGTGATCGTTGTAAACGTGACGTAAATTGAGATCATCTTGCCTGAAAAAAACCAAGAAATTGGCATTATCACGCACCAGTTGCTTTGGCACCAGAGTGTACGTCTGACAAAGGTACAAAGTGTCCACACCGCTATGCCGTCCCATAGCGAAATATTTTCGTATGTTATTCTGCCGTTCACATACCACATCATCGAACAACATGATTGAATTAGGTACAATTTCGTGCGGAGGTGGTACTTCATCGTTTTCACTGTATGTGAAGTACATCATTCCTTCGTCAGCGAGAGCATTAAAAACGTCTTCCAACATACGATATTTTGGTTGAAATAACGATTTGGAGAACACGTACAGGTTCTGAAATCGCAGTCCGTTTGAATCGAATAACATGTTAAAGGCAACGTTTGACTTCCCGCTACATGACCCGCCGCACACGATACATCGAACTGTGTTTGGAAACAGTGGACTGTGTTTATTATATGCAACTTCACCGTTGTACTTAGCAGAGTCTACGTTCTTAACATTTAACTTTAACGATTGTTGTTCAATCTTCATCTTAACTCGTTTACGTTCGGTTAAATACTGTGGTAATGTTATTATATCAGATCTTTTTTATGTATCCACGAATCGTGTTTACCGTCAAAGCCGAGCCAGCGCACTCGCACGCGATCACCTTTACGTTGTAATATTTTTTCAACGAGATACACATCACCAACGCTGGTTTTACTCAATTCTTGTTCATAAAACCCACCTTCCACAACGTCACCCGTGTGATCTTTCAACAAGTACGTAACCGGTACGGTTGGCTGAACTCTGTGCACTGTATATATCTCGTTCGTCCAGTTTGGTGTATAACCTTTAGCGAATGTGATTTTGTATTTACTGATACGCACTCGATCGCCTATTTTAAACTTATGTTTCTTGCTCACTTTCCGCGGTACGATATTTTTTCTTATTCGTTCCAACACAATTTGCTCGTTGCTCTTGTCGACTTGTCGCGGCTTCATCTCTATAGTTCTATGCACTCTGTCGTTGTATTCCATCACCAGTTTAGGCAAAAGCGACAACCACCGATAATGGCCTTGCTCGCTGAACGCGCGGTACATGTTCGTTTTCAACGTACGATTAAATCGCTCTACGATGGACGCTTTCTTCTCGCTATACGTTGAATAGTGTTTGACGTTGAATCTCTTTAGTAAAGCTTGTACGGTAGTGTTAAAGTACTCTTTCCCCTTATCCGTTTGCAGGTATTTCATTTTATTTTTTACAATTATTGGTTCGAGAGCATGTGCTACTTCAACACCCGATTTAGTTTTTAAGGGAATCGCATATGCATACTTGCTAAATGCGTTTATTACCGTCATTAGATATTTGTACCCCTTGTTCAACTTGGCATGCGGTATCATTTCCACCAAATCCGCTTGGTAGAGATCGTGTAACCCCTTCACCTCCACCGCACGTCTGGGAAAGTTCCTTCTCACCGGTCTGTGCAATTCCTTTGCAATAGTTTTGCGTACGTTTTCCATATCGCCACCCGAAACGCGAATCGCAAAATTTTGGTACGAGATATACCGTTACGTTTTCACTGAACCTCACCGACTTCATCGTCGTTACTGACAGTGTGTTGCTCCTGCAAGCGAGTCTTATATCAACGTATATCGAACGCATAATTTATAACGGATTTTCTCGCTTGCTGAATTATCTCGCGTCTGGGTTGACAGAGTTTATAATGACCGTACGCCAGTGTTGTTTCACCGTCATCCAAGACATATCGTTTGTCATCGTATGGTGACAGCGATAATTTTGTAAGCTTTCTTGTGTATATGTTATGTTTTTCGCTTTGGATAGTCTGCGCCGTAGTATAAGTTTGAGAAGTGGTCTTTACACATTGTTTATAAAGTTGATGTTTCAACTGTGTAGCTATCGCGGAACGTGGCACACCTTTCGCTACCTTTTTCTCTTTATCGTTTGCCGTAACGAATGAATAACATTTTGCGCGCAACCCGACAAATTCAAGTACCGGTATTCCATTTGTTTCGTCTTTAAAAGTACCCAACTTTTTCTTGTTTGTTTCACTATAGCACGGATGTGCCTTAGGGTACTCCGACGTGTCAAAGAGTTCGAGATGCTCCTCCATGTCTTTGTACACATCGTCGGTGCGAATGTCGTACAACAGAGAGTCAGTGTCCGTCATACATAGACGTGCACGTGACCCGTACGTATTCATCGTGAATCCGTAATGGAACCGATACATAATCAGCTTACTAATATCCAATACACTGAACCCAACGTACAAAGGTCGGTTCAGTGTAATGGATATTTTTTTCATCGTGAGACCTACCAGGTCCTCGTTATAGATGAAAAAATGTTGTAGCCTGGGGTTAGCGGTTAGTTTGTGAAGTTTCTTCTCGTTTGGAACTAACTTGAAATCGATTCGCTTCCGTACGTTTTCCAACGATTTTCCGTACGGTGCGTTATTCATTAACTTAAAAAAGTCTTTTTCAAAGGTGTTTCTGGCTTCCTTTCGTCGCTCCGTATTAAAATCGATGAAAGGTTTCAACCATACGCACTGTGTGAATGCTAACACACGGTGAATCGCTTTCAACTCCATTCCTAGTTCGAGGTAGAGTTTCAATGTTCTGTAATGAACAATGTATTTTGTCTTGTCCTCGAGGGACGTTATCAGTTTCTCTACCTTACCGTTACTGCACACAAAGTCTTTTAACAGCTTCATGCGATAGCAGTACGGTGAAAGCATACTGTCCGTAATAGTACGCTTTTCAGGTGCTAAAGGGTAGTCACTGTGTAAGTCGTGTAGGTAATGTGGATACCCCAGATCGACTTCCAGGATATAACCGGTGTCACCATCGTCGCGTAACGTGTGCACGTTCAACGTATCGATCACTGTACGTTCCAACCATCGAAAACCGGACAGTGGTAAAGGCTGTGTCATAGCCGTTCCGTACAGGTTGGTACAATCGAGGTAAAGTAAATAGTTATGCGGCTTGCTTGCGTCATAATCGGGAATGTACGGGTTGTTGGCCTTGGCGTACCTACTAGAAATTGCTGCTAAGCCGCCACGGATACCTCTTTCGATGTACAGGTGTACGTCTATATCGCGGAGTAACTCTAACCTAACTCCTGTCATTTTCAGCATCGCGTTCCACGCTAAACCGGCGGTGGTAAAAACGTTACACGGATCGAGTTCGTAGTACTGTAGGCTCATGTTTCGAAAGTTTTCAAATACATCATCAAGCAGTAGTACATCCGTTTTTAAATAAAGGTCATGATAATCACCGAACGTTTGCATGTCGAAAGCCGACCAAACCGCTCGAGCGTGCGCGTAATCTTCTTCGTTTATATCCGACTCTGTCAACCCGTTGTAAAAATGTTCGCGGTCCGGTAACTGCCTCTCGTCAAATTTTGAATCGTCCGTAACGTATTAGTAAGGGTACACGCCTTTACGCAACAGTAAATTAACATTACGCGTGTAAAATTGATTAAGGATTTTAAATTTATCCGCGGATAAGTTGGAGACGAGTTTTTCAAGTGACGCGTTCATGAACCGCAGAGAATCGAGAAACCGGAGCTGACCGAGTGTAACGGAGATGTAACGTTCGGTTGTAGTAGCGATACACGTTATTTCATCTTCCTTGTACTTTCCGAAACCTTGCATCAAATGATGCGAGTCATAGCCACTTAAATTATGGAAAAAAACCGGAACGTGTGTTGGTATTTTGTAATTTATATTACACGCATTGTGAGCAGCGCCTAAATAGTTTCCCGTTATGTGGCAATGGTTTCGAACCGTGTCGTCCGTTAACGGCTGCTTGCACAGATGACAGTGCGTAGCGTTTCGGAATGACCGTTCATCGGCCGCTGTCATTTGGATCGGTTTATTAAACTTTCTATCGAGTCGTTGAACGTCGACTAAAAGCACACGAAGGAACGTGTCCACCACGTCTTTACCGCGGTATATTACAGGTTCCTTGACAGCGTTTCCCATCCAGTCAACTATCACATAGCAGAAACTGGCTGGTATATGATGTGCCACGTTTTTACCGGTGGTCGGAACAATAAACGATTCGAAGTCAGCGTATACCGTATAAGGTACGCGGTGACAAAGTGAAAAGTTTTTAAAATACATCCACTTTTCGTTCTCGTCAGGAAGTTTTACTTTCTGTACTGCATGCTGAGAACAGTTGCGTTCGTGTTCTTCAACTCGTTTTCGCGCCGCGTTAGTATCTTTATTGTCCGAAAATCGGTGTAGACAGTAGTTGCAGTAAAACGAAGCGCCGTTTCGTTTTGACAACAACGAAAGCATACGCGAAAGGTTCCGTATGAGGCAGTAGTGAGTAGTGTTCGCGTCGGACAGTAGCAGTAGGTTTACGTGGTACTTTCGACCGCGGTGTTCAGTAATACGTAAAGGATATACCTCGCCTTCGTAGCCAAAAACGTTAACGGATATGTTTTCGTTTAATTTTTCAAAACGTTTTATCTTATTGACTGCGACGGGATAAGGTATGTCCTTCATGTTTATTTCTTCTTCGTACGGAAGGTAATGGCTAACGCGATGCGGGTTACACGCGATCGGGTGTATACCGGCGAGCACAGACCACAAGAAACACTTTTCATCTTCTAAATTTTTCACATTAATAATTCCTTTCTTACTGTGTGACAATTTCGATGGTGTAGGTAGAAAGCTCGACCCCACAAGAGGATTGTATTTTGTAATATTTATTTCCACCGACTCGACACCATTTTCGACCCACCCGCTTCCGTCACGCGTGAATTTGTCAACGGATTCCATTATTTTCTCGCTAGCTATCGAATACTGTTCATCGATATCGTCATACTGTGACTTAAGTTCTGTACGTGATCTAAATACCGCATTACAATAAATATTTTCGGTGTTTATTAATTTTTTAAAAGATACACGAACTGCTAAATACCACTTTATATAATTATTTAATGCAACGGCTTCGCTACAAATCTTATCAATAACCGTGTGTTTGTAATCTAATAATACTGTTTGTGTGTTTAGTGTATTGTCAAGTATCATAAATTTTATAGTAATTACATTACCATTGATAGCACGGTGTTCGCTGTTGCTGCCGCCGCTGCTGCTGCTGCTGTCGGTCATTGTGAAAGGAGTGAGGCCGGCTTCGCGTAGTCGGTTCCCTATATAGACAGTCCGGTGACCGGTAACGCTGTCGCCGCGCTCCACTCGCGAGGAGCAGCTGCGCGGGGTGGGGTGCGGGGTTGTCGTGACCGATGCGGTGTGTGCTGGAGGTGCGGGGTGGGGGTGCGGGCTAGGATGTCATCGTCCGGTCGTGACCGATGACGCGCGTTGCGGAGGGCTGGGTGGGGTGGGGAGTGCGGTGTAGGAAGCCGACGTCCGTGACCGATGCGGTGCGGGGTAAAGGTGTGGGATGGTGGTGCGGGGTAGGGAGCTAGGTTGCAGCCGGTGTCCGTGACCGAGAGGTAGGCGAGGTGCGGGGTACAGGATGCCGGCGACCTTGACCGAAGCGCGCTCGTTGAGTCGCCTCCCACGGGATGTAGGGTGCGGGGTACGGGGGGCTGGGTTGTACGACCGGTCGTGACCGAAAGCAGATGGTGGCCCGAGACGACGCGGGGTGGGGTGCGGGGTGACCGTGACCGACGGACTCGAGTGGGGTGCGGGGTGGGGTGGGGTGGGGGAAACCCGGTCGTTGCGGAGCGACAGACAAAGTAATTGAACAAAATATGTAGGCGAGGTGCGGGGTGGTGGTGAGGCTTTGGGTGCGGTGTGGGGGTGCGGGGTAGGATGTCATCGTCCGGTCGTGACCGAAAGCAGATGGTGGCCCGTGACGACGCGGGGTGGGGTAGGAAGCAAAATTATAGCCGTTACCGTTGCGGTGGAGGTGCGGGGTAGGGTGTCGTGACCGAAGGAGATGACGCTTTAGAAGGAAGGAACGTGGTCGGGGGAAACAGAATAAATACGCCAGTGTTTCCCTGTGCAGTCATCAGTACTCGCCATGGAAGGAATCGTTGCGAACGCGAAGACAGTTGAAAATTTTTTACCAAAAAGAGGCTTGTCAAGTCTTTCTTTAGGAGTAAAGTATCATATAATTCACATGAAATTTGTGAAAACGAAATTCGGGGAGTCAGTTGTGGTAGATTTGGAAGATACCGGAGCCTGTCCTCAGCCGGAGGATAAACTTTTCTATGTATACCTACCTAAAAGATGGTGTGACGTATTTACAGAGGAGCAATTGAAAGCTGTGAAGCCTTGTGTCCTATCACTATGCGTAACCTCACACACTCCGCTGGCGAACGAGAAAGTGAGCGTGCAGTTGGATATTGATTATGTGAGTATGATATTTCAGTACCACTAATAATTACTTATACAGAAGTGGTTATGTATTAATTTTTTCTCTTTTTTCCAGACCAAATAAACGAGAACAGGATTGATTTATTATAATAATAATAGTAATAATAACATTAATAGTAAAATGTTTTTAAATGATGAAGTAGACTTCTCTATTTTTTTTGTCGTTTTTTAATGTTAACTATTCATTTTCAGAGAAAGAACAAGGTGTTGCTTGGATCTAATATTGTAGAAAAACTTTTAAACAGAGAAATAAATGGTAATAATAGATTATATTGTCAATGCAACATGATTAAATTCGATTATAATTTTAGAAATAATCGTAAGACACTGAGTAGATGGATATCAATACGAAACGAAAAGAATATTTACAAAATGAAAGTATTTATTCGTAATGAGTTTTTCAAACTCTTCAAAACATCAATTAGTTATTGTAACAACCATAATATTGAATATCTTCAAATAAAAGATTTGCTAATTGCTAAAACAAAGCTGGTTAATCAGATATACTATATGATGTATAATTTTACTGGTACAGCGTATACCTCGCTAGTAAAAAAATATGAGTGGTCAAGGCATGACTCTAGCGGATGTCCGCTTCGTAACCGTTGTCGCGTCTGTTGTTATCTAAGATATCAAAATGACTTTAATTCAGAATACATGTTTTTTTAATACCACACTAACTATCATTTGATGTGTCTACATTCTTTTGTATTTGATCAAGTATTATTAATTTTAGGAAATTATATTCTATTTTTAATTATTAAAAAACGTATGTGGTTTATAACATAAAAAGTTGAGATAAACAATCATTAAAGTGTTAGTTAAATTTTTATGTGTAATTAAATTTTTTAAAAGATTTCTCTCATAGTTACAGAAACCTTGTTTCGATGTTATGTGTTTGTGCGAATGCGAGGGAGATGTATGTCGTTCACCACCATATGGTGACCACTGTAACATTCTGAGTGCTTGTGAGTGGAGAGAATTTACACTCTGAAGAACAATTGTTTTAAAAAATTATTTTGACGAAAAAAATGTAATTGGTTAAGGCATAATTCCACTGGATGTGCGCTTTATGAGCGTGTTACTTCTGTTATTATCTAAAATACTAAAAAGAGTTGAATTCAAGGTTTTGGTGTACCATTTTACACATGTAGCTAACACCATATTAATTATCATTTGATGTGTGTCTACATTTAGTATGTTATTATTAACATATTACACATCAACATTGTAATATTGTAATTTATTAATTATTATTATTATTATTATTGTTAGACATATAAGGCTTGTTTTGGTTGTAGTAAATGTAATTATTATTTTGTTAATTGTGTGTGTGTGTATGTGTGTCTGTTTGTGTGTGTGTGTGTGTGTGTGTGTGTACATATATAGAGGGAGAGGGAGAGAGAGACAGAGAGAAAGAGAGAGAGAGAGAGAGAGAACCTTCAAGGCTGCAAAAGAGAGAGAAAGCGAGAGAGAGAAAAGATTATTTTGTATAATTATGTAAATATATATATATATATATATATATATAGCCTATATAGATAAAGTGTCTATTTTGTTTAGTTATGTATATAGAGAGAGCGCGTATGTTTTGCTCAATTATAATTGTCTTGTGAATATAGAACGTGTCTATGTAGAGAGAGAAAAAACTTATAGCTTATGATTTGATTGTAAAAGCTTTCGATATTATTAAAACTTTTATATATAAACCATAACCTATGTTATTTTTATTATTATACCCCTTATACAAAACAATTATTCCTATCATACTTGAATAAGCGCAATAGCAGTAGAGATGTATGTCTCTCACATGGAATGTAACAGCAAAGAAACCGGTTTTTATAGTAGAGAAAGAGCGCTGCAACTTTCAACAGGTTGCCTGATGCAGCTCAACGTCAACCACACACACACACACACACACACACACACACACACACACACACACAGCTTTATAAAACACGGACGCCAGCTATCAGTTCCTCTTTGAATACATTAACTGAACGTGGCAGTGTTTCACACACACACACCGCTTGTACCAGCTTAGATGCTGTTTGACTGGTTTACAGGCGAATCGTCACAGGAGTAAATATATTTATTCAGTTAACAATTTTAGTAACGCATAATAAGAATATATGTTTTCTAAACAGTATTCAAATCGATGCATCTGTTTTATATTAACACAATATAAACATTATAATAATACAATATCCGGTTTTGAGTACCGGAGGAACCGCGTCGGGATGTCATTAATCACCAAATTTCGGAACCCGTCAGGTACCTATTGTCCCAAATTTTAACCGAACAATTTCGCGTAACGGTTTCTCCTCCCCGTCCAGAGTTTAGACATACAGGACTTGTTTTAGGGTGTACCCCCCATCCGTTGATTTAAACATTTCGGGTGTCAAAATTCGGACACCAAAAATTTCGGGTAACCCCATCCGTTGATTTAAACATTTCGGGTACTAAATTTCAGACACCGAAAATTTCGGGTACCCCCATCCGTTGATTTAAACATTTCAGACATCACGCCCTCTACGTCGTCGTCATGTGGGCGTACCCACAAATTTCGGGTACCCCCATCCGTTGTTTTAATCATTTAGGGTACCAAAATTCTGACATTAAAAAAATGTCGAGAGAGAACGATTATTTTGTTACATCAAAATAAACCAGAACGCGGAAGTGTTTTAACATTCGGACACCAGCTGCCAGGGCTTCTGTCATGAACTGGAACCCGGTTAGGGCGTACCCACAAATTTCGGGTACCCCCATCCGTTGATTTAAACATTTCGGATAACGGTACCCGATGCCCCCAAAATTTCGAGTAACGGTACCCGATGACATAGCCTCTGCGCGTCCGGGCAACCGCCGAATTCCGGGTACCCCCATCCGCTACACATTGTTTTCGGCTACCAAATTTTGAACATGCAGAAACCACGGCCTCCGTGACGTCTTGAAACAGGTTTTAGCCATGCGGACGCCAGCGACTTGAGCCTCTGTATGACGTCATGAACTGGAACACGGAAGTGTTTCAGTCACACATACACACACATACACACACACACACAAAACAGTGACGTCACATGGACAGCTCGGACACCAGCTGCCAGTGCCTCTATGACGTCATGAACTGGAACCCGGTAGTGTTTTCAACTGGAACCCGGAAGTGTTTTCTAACGCTCACTTTCCCTCTACTCTTGTGGAAAACCATTATACGCCTAATGACTTTCAGCACTGAATTTAACTTAAGCAGACACTCCAGTAGTACAATTGCATCAGTGTAACTGCAAAACCCAATATTTTACAAACTTCAGAGGCATTGAACTTTGATTTTAATTTTATTGTAATTTTGGCATGCCACAAACATGAGAAAACCTTAACGATGCTAAAATAATTAATTCAAACCCTTTTTGCTACTGTCTATTACTTGACGTATATAATATATTTAATAACTTTACCTCAAGATGTTTTTTTCTTATTTGCCAAATAAGAAATAAGATAAAATAAAGAAAACATCTTAAGGTAAAGTTAGTATAAATGTTACATATATAAAATAAATTACTATAAAATCTTTGTTATATAAAACTTCATAATATTAAAACACATCTTGATTTTACTTATTTTTTTTAATTACGATTTTTTACTTGTTTCAAATATGAAACATTTCAGTTAAATCCACAGTTTTATTCAAACAGAGAACATTAGTCCAATAACAAATTACGATTCCTGAAGTATAAACTTAAACTCATAACCAGAACGTTTACAATCCAACTAGAACAAGAGGAAAGTTTTCTGTAATCAATTTCCAAACACCCTACGTAAAGCACCACGTAGCTAAAACGTGATATCTGCTCTAGCAAGTGGAGCGCAGCCGTGCAAAACAATATGCGTCAGATAACTGAAATACTATTCTCAGGTTGCAGAATCCTGATAAACGTATTCGTATTACCGAAGTTGAAAGGTTCAATCAGTAACGTACGTTTTGAAGGGAGAAAAATTTCTGAGTTTACGAATATTAAGAATGCATTCTTAATAGCATAAAATAATATAATAGCATGCAAACGGTATGTTTATTCCGTGCAAACGCACAGTTTGCTAAAGGAACAATAAAGAGATCAATGCCGCTGTGCACGTAGCTGGAAATATTATTCTACCGATGTCTATATCCTTTTGCACTACCACAGTCATCCGCTTTGTCCAAAACAACGTTATTCTGCAGCAATATTGGATGTCCATAGCCTACACAACTTTGTAATTTGCATTATAGTGTTTTATATTCCACATGCCCTATGAGCTTTCTCTGTATCCCGGATCAAAATTTGGCTATGTATGTAATGTGCACAAGTATTGGTATATTACACATCACTGCTTTGTCCGTCATCATTACGATCTACACTACTAGCACACTAAATTTACGGATGTGTATTCTCTAGGTAGGAAACACGATTTATATTGGGTTGAAAATCGGTAGAAAAACTGCATCTAGTCTGATTTGAGCCCCTAGGATAAACCAAAATAGGCCTATTTGGTTTTTCTATCTTGTTACCGTATGGCCTGTTGCTTTTACAATCCACAATTGTTACTACGTATCTTATATACGTAATTACTACTAGCGACTCAACAGAACGTTGCATAAATCTGAGTGAATACCTTACAGCGCCTGGTACGTTATCACTACAATTACAGACAGAAAAAACCAAAATTTTTTACAAATATACAAAGAAACATTTTCTTATTTATGAAAATATATTGCCTGTGTATGTAATAACTGTT
The DNA here is from genome assembly GCA_034769895.1 of Magicicada septendecula. Taxonomy (NCBI): domain Eukaryota; kingdom Metazoa; phylum Arthropoda; class Insecta; order Hemiptera; family Cicadidae; genus Magicicada; species Magicicada septendecula. Next base: position 161,152,047 of record CM068375.1, read on the forward strand.
TTTGTTAAAATATTGTCAGTAATTGAGGCAATAATTTAATAAATGTTAGTATAATACTACTGACTCAGAACCCTAAGTTTTTTGGTAAAAATGTTAAATTTTTACTTTGGAGCGTGAACCAGTTTTCGCTTATTACAAACTTCGTTAGAGCTGGTTCAGGCTTATTTTTAATTCCTATCCGTTTCAGATGTTGCATATCATACAGACGATTTTAGCTTTCTGCACTGCTGCACGGAATAAGTCAGTTTATTTATGCTAAACCAGATCCTTATATTTCTCAGCCATTATATTCTCGGTCGCCCAACTGATCTCTTTCCAAGTACTTTTCCCTGTATTATGGACTGTAATAAGTAAAATCTATGTTCATTTCTCATGAGATGGCCCAGATACTGAAGCTTTCTTATCTTCATTGTGTTAGTAACTTCCCTATCTATTTTCATCTTTCTAAGAACTTCAACATTAGTTATACGTGCTGTCAATGAAATGCTCAGTATTCTACGGTAAAGCCACTTTTCGACTCATTTCAATTTTTTAGTTGTGGTTTCAGTCAAATTCCAAGATTCTACATCATAGAAGAGGACCAAGAATACGCAGCGGCTTAAAGTCGCATTTTTGTGTTTGTTGTTAAATCGTGACTTTTGAATAAACTGTTCATTCTAGTGTACACTGCTCTTGCCTTTTCAATTGTGCTCTTTATTTCTTGAGAGTGGTCCCATTGTTCGTTGACTACAGTACCAAGCTTTGGTTCAGGCTACAAGGTAAACATTTTACATTTTTACCAAAAAACTTTGTGTTCCGAGTCATTAGTATTATAGTACTTATAATTAGTTAATCACCGTACAGGTCTTGGACAAAAAAATCTAAGCAATAATTTAATTAAATAAAAATTGTAACCTGAATCAATGAAAAAGTCGCCGGTATTATTACAAACTTTCGTCTAATCAAAACTCGTTTAAGAAAATAAACATATGTCATAGTTTAAAATATTAACATATATTGCTTCACACAATTAATGCCTTAATGTGTCGTATTTAATATAAAGCAGCTCCACACGAGAAAACTATCACTCGCGCGCGCGCGCGTTGTGTGCAATTACTGCACTCCTTTGTAACATTCAAAGCTAGGGTGTAAGATATGACTTTTGAAGATATTTCATTCTTCTTCGCAGATAAATGTTTATAAAAATGTATATGCTTTGTTTCGAAAACAATTTTCCTTAGTATTATACTAAAGAAAAACGTCAGGGCATCACATTCCATTTGTAGTACATTGCTACTTAAATGCGTGTAGATATTAAATTTGTCAGTTGTCATTTATATTTAAAACAATGCATAAGATATCAAGTAACACAGTCTGCCGTTAAAGACTTCATGAAACATAACAAAAGCGGAACACTTAAACACTAACTGCGACTTGGCGGTTGTGGCTGTTGTAGTGTTGGAAACACAGTCTCTCTTTGCACTTGACAGCAATATTAAATTTAATTATGCACTTAGTTACGACAGCCAAATACACACGGCTGACTTTCACACCAGATTATCAAATATATCAATCACATGAAATTAAAATTTACCAAGTTTAACAAAAAGAAGAAATAATTGTAAACATCTTTCTGGAAACATTAATCAATCCACGTATATTTTAAACACTGACTGCTTTTATACAGATGAGAAATATTTGTTCTAACATAAATTAAAGTATTGTCTGTATATGTGTGTGTGGGTGCGTTTATGCGCGCGCGCACGTGTAACCAAGTACAGATAATTTTTTTACCTCTGTCGTGTTTACTTGCTGAACTCCTACTTGTCATGTTCCGGAGGCATTACAGTGTCTCCACCATTAGGCCTATGGAGTCCCTATACCGCACCAAACAAATATTCCGCCGGAACCCGTATATTACAGAGACTACTAATTTAAATAATAAGATAAATAATTTTTTTAATTGAGTGGAGTGTATGAGTTATCCTTCTTAATTCTACTGGTTGCCATGTGTCTGCATGTATGCTATTTGCGGGATATCGCAAGATAATATTTGAATGCGTCGACTGATTTTGATAAACTAAACAAGAGTGTTCCCACAGGCCCATGTTGTTTACGAGATCCATCCTCCTTAAAATTTTGGAAACCTGGAAAAACCCCATTTGTATATCAACCAAAAGAGGATTGTAACCAAATTCTGAATATATTGCACGTTCTTAATTTTTACTTAAATGTTCCATAAGGAAGTATGGTAGTGGCGAAAAAAATCATGTTCGAGGTAAGGGTTGATTTGGATTGTACTACCCTCAAAACATGAAGAAAAGTCATTTTTCGAAAAAGGGGTAATTCACATGCAATGTTTTATGTTTTATCAAGAGTAAAGTACATAATTTTGATAAAAAAAGTATCCTGAAAAGAAGGTCATAATAACTCACTGTAAAAAGATAGATGAACTATCTATAATTGAGAAGGGTAGTTGAATGGGGAGGGGGTAATTTTCTATAAATGAAAATGATAGTTGAAGGGGGAGGGGATAATTTTGTATATGTGTACTACGTTATCGGCAACAATGAAGTAGTTTATTGTTAAAATTCCTTCCCGGGCTGTTTGGCCGTGGTCCAATGTTTTCTACAAAACCAGACGTTTCGGCAGTGCCATCGACTGCCATCACCAGTGAAAATCGAGTGCGCTAACGTGAGGTGGTATAAGTTAATGACCACAGTACTGTGGTTAAGGCTGCAGCAAAAAGTAGAAAGAAGTAGTTTCTATGGAAATATTTCATTTCAAAAATGAATTTAAATATAAATCTTAGAAGATGGAAGTCATAAATGGTTCTCCATACCGATATTGACGGTTGGCGTTAACACTGTTATAATTGCTACTACTAGCCGGGCTGTTAGGCCGTGGTCCACAGACTTTGTAGACAAATATTTCGACCTCATCATCGGAGGCCATCATCAGTGTCTGGAACAATTGGCACGGTGTCCGCCAGTTCACCCCAGTGCTGAGGTAGAAACTATGTGTTTTGCCTGAGAAGGGCCACTTGGGTATACAAACTTTCTCACTAGCGACTTGTAACACCATGCGTTACTAATTATAATGAATTATTAATGTTTTTATTAATAAAGTACAGATTAACATATTATTGTCAGTTGTTTTGAAAACATATTTCGCCTGTTAATTTGTACATCGACCTTCGTATAAATGAAGATTTAATCATTTCACTTAACGTAGGTAAAATATAAAAACACACTCTGATACTGAAATTCAAAACACGAGGTTCTACACAGATGTTTCAAAATTATGTAGGAAAGAGTAGTTATATAGATTTAATTAAGAAAACGTCATCCTCTAGTTACTATAGAGCAAGATAATTTTTTTGCAAATTGTTACGTTCATTGTATGTCTAAACAGTAATCGTTGATGATTTAGCGGTAATTAAATTAGTATAAATTTTCTCATTTAATTTCTCGTATTTTCATAGTAGTTATTCTGTTAAAGTCACAGTTTTGCTGTTCAAAAGGTTTGTTACAGTAACTAATATAGTTTTTAAAATATTAACATATTCAAAAAATATTTTCTGGTCAATGGTAGTTAAATATTTGAAAGTAATTATTTATAAAATGCTGCGTAATTCAATTATCATGAGTTTATGTTTTCCCTAAAATATATTAGTAAACTGGGATTTTTACAGTTACCATTTTTATTAATAAACTTTAGGAACCGTTTAATATTTTTATTAAGATGTTATATAAAATGCAACATAAGTGATTTTTAATTATAGACTTAATTTATCTTATAACAGATCATCACGTTCAAAGCGCATTTAAATATACTTAGAGATATGAGAGTGAATATAACCGACACAAGAAAAAGTTATGTGTCCCATTAAATACACTACCTCATGCAAATCACAACACTATATTTCTGTAAACTAATAACGAAGGCTTTGGCCATGTCTACAGTGTTTAAGTTAAGTTTAAGTTACTTTTTTCTAACCGTCGTGCCTATTATATAAATCTTTCTCCAAAGATTTTAGCTTCGACGTGAGTTGCAAATGTTTCAAAGGTTTTCATAACGTTAAAAAATGTAAATAAAAAGCGAAGAATTTTATTATTTTAAATTAACTCATTTACTATTCGTGAACTCAATTGCAAAACCTATCTGAAAATACGTCAGTGCAGTAAATTTGTAAAATGTTCTTGTATTCGTTGGTTGTTGTATACTGTTTATGTTGTGTACCGTTCTGATTTGTTCTAACGTGATAACATTTGTAGAAAAAAATGTAACAATTTATTTGTTTATATGATACACAGAAGTATACCGATAGTAATCAAGGCCACCCATACAAATGAATTTCCTTGTTTACACTATGATGTTCTGGAATCTGTTATTTATAGTGTAACGAGGGTCTACTGATCGTTGTATGGTACAGTGAAAAACAAAATACAAGACGCTAATCACCAGATTTAATTATCAACATTAAACAGTTTGTAATCAACAAGATAGTCTCTTACAATAAATCAATTAAAATTGTTCACACGCAATAAAAATGTCTACTAATATAAAAGACAACTGTATTTTCCCGCGCAATTCTAAACACATAACATTTCGCCACAATATTACGAACCGCACTAATAACCACTTGAACGCACAGAGTGATCGCCCGACAATAACTCGCAACTCAAACGGAACTGAACGTCGCTGAGTACTTGTATTTATACCCCGCCGAAATACCAGAGTATCCAATACTACGCATTAACAATAAAAGAAAACATTAGAGCGTAATTCATTGCAGCCTTGACACAGTGCGCGCAGCTTCTGTCACAGTCTAGCTAATGCGTTAAGAATCACGTACGCACACACATTACAGCCGTATTCCACTGAAACATTCGATAAACTTGCAGAACGTTCCGTATTACGTAACAAGAGATAAGTTGGCATCAAATTATTAGTGATTACATCATCGCCTTCCAATATGTAATTAACAGGAAAATTTACGCCACCAAAAGGTAATTCATTGTAAAGGTAATTACTTTTATCTAACCGTCGTGCCTATTATATAAATCTTTCTCCAAAGATTTTCAGCTTCGACGTGAGTCGCAAATGTTTCAAAGGTTTTCATAACGTTAAAAAAATGTAAATAGAAAGCGAAGAATTTTATTATTTTAAATTAACTCATTTACTATTCGTGAACTCTATTGCAAAACCTATCTGAAAATACGTCAGTGCAGCAAATTTTAAAAATTTTCTTGTATTCGTTGGTTGTTGTATACTGTTTATGTTGTGATTTGTTCTAACGTGATAACATTTGTAGAAAAAATGTAACAATTTATTTGTTTATATGATACACAGAAGCCAAAATATTTACTAACTACTGTAAGGAAAAGAACCAATTTAAAAACGACCAGAAACAAGGTGTTCCTAGATAGGGACTCGGTTGAAAATTCAGAGTTCGGACCACATGGTTCAGACACTCTACGGTGTACGGTACGACACTGTATTATATCTCTTAATAAAGCAAGACTGCTCAGCTAAAAACTTATTTTTGTTCCAAATCTTTCGGATAGGCGGCCTCTAATATTTAGGACAATAGTGGTTCCGTAATACAGGGTGGCGCAGGGAAGCGAGTCTGCAGACTAACGAGCGTGAAGCCACTCGGGCAACTTCGTTACTGTTCGTCCACCCCTATTGCCTAGTCTCTCGTCAACCCGTTCACTCCACACTTACATAAAAAATATGATGAAATCCACGTATTTTTATCCAAATCGGGTTTTGCCTGTGTGCATAGCGGATGAATTGAATATTAAAATGAATATTGATTGTGGTCACAGTTAAATCTTAAAACATAATATAGAATTAATTTAACCATAGGCCTATCGTTGTACTCCGTTTATTACCCTGAATTGTAGTTTTTGTTTTAACCTTTGTTTCCTCCAGAAACAAACACAATTTCAGTGGCTCTCCAGATAAACCTATTGACTACATCGTCGCATTAGTATATGAAATATACGTTATTAAGAAAACTTATTTTATACTGTTTTGCCGGTTTTTAGGTTCAGTTTTTTGTACTCACAATGTTGGTTTTGATATTTCTGTAATCAGTTGTGGTAAAACTCCTCTTTACCTGTGCACTAACTTCGCAGGTTGATTTCGTATTTATCTGGAGTCAAATTAGTCAAATTAATCAATTATTTTTGTTTCTGGAGTGATAAACGCTGAAACAAAATATACAATTCAGGGTAATAAACGTAAGAAACGATATGATATGAATTAATTCTCTGATTGTGTTTATTATTTATCTTCGAGAATTATATAGTTACCTTTATACCTTTACATTCAACATTCATTTTAATATTAAATGTATTTTAACATATACGGTCCCCCCCCCTTAAATTGACAAGACTCCTTTGAAATGTTACACGAACCTCACATCGAACACTTACAGCGCGTGTACCTAATAAAAACTGTTACACTAAAAATAAAATGACAATTAAAACTTTAAAATGAAACATCGAAATGCTTACAGGACATGTATAGTAGGTTGGTTATACACGAATAAAACTTTACACGAATACACACAGACACTTGAATACACGAAAAATTTACACTTGAGTTTACGTATTTGAAGCCGTGACATTAATAAAATTACTGTACTAAAATAAATACACAAAACTTTAACCAAACGTTTACCTAACTCAAATCTGACAACAGAATATAGGGGGGCATAGATGAGAACGAAGATAGCCGAAGTTGCCCGAGTGGCTTCACGCTCGTCAGTCTGCAGACTCAAGTAAGTGAAACTGTCTAGCAGTAACGGACATTTAGTTACCATGGAGCAGTGGAGCGGTGCAGAGCGTGCGGTCGCAGTAAGGGCGTTTTACCGACATGGTGACAGTTTGACAGTTTGACAGCTGCACAACGAGAGTTTCGGCGCCACTATCAGATCCCGCCCCGCGGTCAAGTTCCTTCGTTACACGCAATCGAAACGTGGGTTCGTAATTTTGAAGAGACTGGTTCAGCTTTGAAGAAAAGCCTAGTGGGAGTGTACGGTCTGTACGTACCCCAGAAAACATTGATGCCGTGCGAGCTGCCATCTTAAGGAATCCTCGTCGTTCGGTGCGAAAAATTGCCTCGTCATTGCATCTCGGACGTTGGAGCGTTCAAAGAATACTCCATGAACTTCAATTTCATCCGTTACAAACTTCAGATTGTGCAACAACTGAATCCTAATGATTGCGTATTGCGCCTGCAAATTTATGAACAACTGTTGGCTAAAATCAATGAGGATGCTAACTTCATTCAAAATCTTTGGATGTCCTATGAAGCCCATTTTCACTTAAGTTGATACGTGAATAAGCAGAACTTCCGTTACTGGGCTCAAGGAAACCCTGCTCAGCTTCACCAGCGTCCATTACACAGTACCAATGTTACCGTATGGTGTGCAGTGTCGTGTCATGGGGTGATAGGCCCTTACTTTTTTGAAGATGAACGAGGCACTGCTGTCACTGTGACGTCTGAACGTTATGTCAACATGCTACAGACATGTTTTGCTCCAAGACTCCATACTTTTCCAAATCTTGACATTCAGCACACCTGGTTTCAACAGGATGGAGCCACCTCACACACTGCCGGACAGTTTATGGCAGCAGTGAAACGTTTGTTTGGGGATCGCATAATTTCAAGGAATGCTAATATCGCTTGGCCGCCCCGATCTCCAGACCTTTCAGTCCGTGACTTCTTTTTATGGGGACGTCTGAAGAGCATCGTGTACTAGACTATACCAAGAACCCTTGCTCAGCTCAAGACACAGATTGAAGAGGAAATCGCCAAAATCCCAGGTGACACATTGCGCAGCGCTATGCAAAACCTACAGAAACGACTTACTGAATGTGTACGGCAAAATGGGCAGCATGTAACTAATGTAATTTTTAAAAAGTGAAGCCTAATGTAATTTCCAGTCTTGTAGAACATATTTTGAGCCTCAAATAAAGTTTTGTAAGGTTCCTTCATTTTTTTCTAATTATTTCAAATTTTCCCGTTTCCCTGTGCCACCCTGTATTTTGGATTAATAGTGTTAGTGTGACCGCGCTGACGCTCTCCGAACCTCCAGCTTAACAGTTTGGCGTACAGCCAATATAATCAAACGCCTCTAAGTAAGCTACAAACAGCAGGTAAATCAGAGCATCATTAATATTTGATGGCATTGTTGAATATAAAGCAGTTGAACGAAAACTGACGGCGTTCGGTGACTGAATACACTTAATTCATACAGCCTGTTGTTTCGCAAAACAGACAAACAAATGACTATACTAACCATACTTTAACAAACAGTAAACTTTACGTCGCACCGAGGAGAAAAATTAAAAGTGTTATTAGAGTCGTTTTAATTACAAGCCGCAGTATACATTAAGTTACATGTGACGGTTATACTTTTCTGCATTACACGCAGATGCCTCGTATTAGTCTGTGGACCGCTATCGTTAGATAAAAGTTAACCCCGTAGTGAAACACGACACTGATATTTATACACTAATACGCCTACTAGTTCGTAGCAATGCGTTTAGCACTTAATCAAGAAATGTTTGTTTCTAAACAATTAAAACTTCACAGCATTGACGAAGAGTTTCAGCGTTGACACCACGTTACTTAATAACTTAATCGAAGCCAAAACCCGTTTCAACATAATATATACCAACAGGCTTTTTTTCTGTAAGTGATAATTTGTGTTATTTTTCATCCTACATATGGTTTAAATGTTTTCATTAAGTAAATTTTAATTTAACAATACAATTATTTTTATATTACAAAAGCCAACAAAATATTTTAATCCTTTTTATTTTCTTAACGACTAATTTAAAAATCAGTGTTGACAGTATGTTAAAAGTAAATTATCAAGTACATCTTTTTAACAAGTTTTTCTCTTTTTACTTAAGGTACAAGTATTAATTTTACCTTAACCACGAATCACATCAGATCAGAATATTTAAAATGAATAACGTTTTCCTTATACTAACAACGCGAATTACAATCTCTGCTACAGCTTATCCTCATAACAAAATCTGAAAAATGTTATAATAATAAGTGTTATTTCAGACAATTTTTGTGGGCTGGCTAAATCATTTAACGACGTGTATAGTCATGCATTTTTCTAAAACTCTCTTTTAAATTATGAAAATATAAACCGTTCTAAAGCTGAAACTATAATATTTTAGTTCTATAAAAATTATTTCCCTTTAAGGGAAAATTATTCCCTTTTAATTGTAGAGTCACGGAAACTATCAGAGGAAAAACCCATTAAGCTTTCCTTTTATATTAGTTTTACACATTAAACCAAACTTTTTCAGACGTAAAAATATATAGGTCTAATAATGACATTCAAAATTTGATAAAAAATGACATAATATAGAGCGGCTCTACATAGTTTTCTATTACAAAAACGTTTTTATAAAAAGCAGCTAAATAGAAATAGTAGGAAGCAGAATGTTTTCACCCCTGAAAAAGTGTGCTGAATAATATAGACCTACAATATGACACGACTAGGCCACAATTCTGTATACCTTCACATTCTGTGTAACCAATTTGTTCGGTGACGATTAGCCTACTAATTATGAGACTGCTTTTACTGTTCTCAGAAACAGCACACTAAACCTTCAGCCGGTGTAAGTTATTAAACAAAACTACCAAATGAACTATAAACTAGGTACGGCAATAAGATACAGGAGAAATATACATTAGTATAGCGTCGAAATAGACTTTTGTCTGTTTTAGTGTATTCTTTGATCATAGCCTAAAGTTACCATATATACGATTTGCAATAAGGTTTTGATTATTCACATTCTTAAAAACGATTGATTTCGGTCATAGACCATCGTCAGGTCATATACAGCACACCTGCTGTCATAATATTGTAAAACAGCCACTATTTACACAAACGAATTCGTAGATATTAATAAATGAACGTGATACGTACGTCGTTGTCGAAAGTTTACCGAAAAAATTGCTCGACTATAGAGCCTACGTAGTTCAAAAGTCCACACTTCGTGCGGTCATTAATGACTTTTAATGAATGGTTGAATTCCAGTAGCTTGATATCGTACAGGATAACGTAAATCAGACAACCGCCAGCCTTAAAATTCATAAACAGTATTTGGCAAAATAAATAAAGAGATGCTAAAAATGTGTGGAAACTAGGAAATCCACAGAATGTGTTGAAAAGGGATACTAGTAAACAAGAGGCTTCGCTATAGTTTTAGAATTGAATTTTGATATAGCATACTGTTTTTAAATGAGTTTGTGTGTGTGTGTGTGTGTGTGTGTGTGTGTGTGTGTGTGTGTGTGTGTGTGTGTGTGTGTGTGTGTGTGTGTGTGTGTGTGTGTGTGTGTGTGTGTGTGTGTGTGTGTGTGTGTGTGTGTGTGTGTGTGTGTGTGTGTGTGTGTGTGTGGTTAGCAAGTTGACTTGTAATAATTATTTAATTATAATTTAGACAGTGTTCTAGTTTTTACACTAAAAAAGGAAACAAGACGACATTCGGTGTGTCTCTTTAATGTAACCTTTGTAAGAATACTGTTGTCTTGTTTGTTCTCTCCTGCTGTTATTCTATGTTATCTGGTTTTGTGTGGAAAGTTGCGCAGATTGTAATGCTCCCCAAACCCGGTAAACCAATGCACGCTATAACATCCTATAAACCCATAAGTCTTTTGCCTCTTTTATCAAAGGTGTTTGAAAAACTTCTTCTTAAAAGACTCCAACCAATATTACATGAGAGGGAGAGAATACCTGATTTCCAATTTGGCTTCAGAAAAAAACATGGCACCATAGAACAGGTCAATCGCATTGTAAATAAAATAAGCAGCGATCTGGAAGGCAAACGATATTGCTCTGCAGCCTTCCTGGACATAAGCCAGGCCTTTAACAAGGTTTGGTACACCGGGCTATTATACAAATTGAAGAAACTCCTTCCACACGATTACTATCTTGTCCTCAGATCATACCTCCAAGGCAGATACTTCTTTGTCAGACATCAAGATGAATTTACAAGCTTTCATCAAGTCAACTCTGGAGTCCCACAAGGAAGTATACTGGGTCTTGTGCTCTACCTAATATATTACCGCAGAACTTCCAACTTCAAATCAAGTTATGGCAGCAACTTTCGCCGACGACACGGCGATCTCGGCCTCGCACGCAGATGCTGCCTGCGCCTCACGTAACCTACAGATCAACCTTAATGAAAGCCATCAATGGTTAAAGAATTGGCGGATAAAGGCGAACGGAACTAAATCATCACACGTTACCTTCACTAAGAGACGTGACAGCTGCCCGCCGGTAACACTCGATAACTGCCAACTACCGCAAAAGGAAGATGTAAAATACCTCGGTATATATCTGGACCGCCGCCTTACCTGGCGAAAGCACATAATTACAAAAAAACAAACAGTTCAGGCTACAGTACAGGCAAATGTATTGGCTACTCGGAAGGAGATCCCCTGTAACTCTGGAAAGCAAATTCCTTATCTACAAAGCCATACTTAAGTCAACCCGGACATATGGCATCCAGCTGTGGGGAACAGCGAGTACTTCAAATATCGAGATTTTACAACGATTCCAGAATGTGGTGCTCTGAGCTATGGTCAACGCTCCTTGGTACGTACCGAATAATGTCATCGAGAACGACCTCCAAGTGACTTCTGTCGGTCATGAAATCAAACGACTCTTCGTTAACTACAGTAAGAGACTAGCAGCGCGCCTCAACGAACTAGCTCAAAAGCTCATGGAAGACGCAGGCACCAACACAAGAAGGCTCAAACGCCACAAACAAGTAGACGTTCCGGCTAGATTTATGTAATATTAGTGCTTAAGGAGGAGTGATCAATGGACCACCCTCTACATGTCATATATATTGTCACCAATTTTGCCAAATGTTTATTTTGTAAACAGATTGCAAAAATAAAAAAAAATAAAAACCTGGTTTTGTAGTACTAATGATGCAGTTATTGTTGCTAAAAGTTTGCTGGAACAAATGAAAAGTTAAACAGAAATATTAAAATTTTGTCACGTTCAGATTGGTAATCGTAATAAAATTTTGTTGGATTTGCTTTTTTGGAAATACACTAACAAGAACGATTCGACGTGAATTTCTCGCTCAACGTGTCAACTACGCGCTCGAAAAGCAGGACTGAAGTTACGTGACAAAGATGAAGAGCATGAAGGTTTAGACAATTTTAATGTCTAAATATATTTACATAGCGCTGCATGTTCTAAGAAATAGGCTTTTCTTAGTCAAGAATGATTTTATAAATATTTGATTTGGAGATTCTGTTAATGTTATATTATTATCATATTATTTTAGATTAAAGTCGATTAAACTACCAACAATAACCGGTGTATTTCCCACACATTGGGAAATATACCGGTGTATATTTTGTAATTCTTTCATTATTAAGTCAGGTCAATCCTGTTAGCAGTCTTTGTTATTCAAATTGTGTCTCTTCCTATTGCAGTACTGTTACTTAGAAAAAACGATTTTTTGTGGCAAAGAAAGTGTAGCCTATATTTTATCGGTGCACGTAATTTTACACACAAAATGAAATAATATTTTATTTGTTGTACTCTTTGTTTTTACACTCATAAAAATTGTTTACATTATTTACTGTACATTGTTTATAATATTTTCTAAACAAGTGTTAATTAATAGGTAACTATAAATTATTCCCTCATTTGGCCAATATGTTTAAAGAGTTACGTGTTCAACTCCACATCCGGATCAGCATCTGTGGGAACATCTGTGCATTTTGTTGTCATCCACCTGTGGCTTTCAAAGGATTGCATCAGCCCTATGCGAATGACACTATGCGCACCTAGGCCTCCCATTTTCCTCATGTCATTAGCCAGATATTTCACAAGTCTCGCAATCCTTCATAAGTTCTTGATTCGGTGTTCCTTGTTAACTGCGTATAATCTATAATCTCATTATATCTTTACAGCTTGTAACGATTATAATTTTTCTTTCGAAGTACACTTTTCTCTATCGCACCAACAGGTTAGTAGGTATCGACCTGATAATTATTAATATTGTTGGTTTAGACACTGTGCGGTATGCGCAAGGTACCCATAGTGTTCCTCAACATTGCACTGATGCTATACGAATGTGTCAGATCCCGCTTAGTCGTTATGCTACAGTAATACTTTATATCATATTATAGAAATAATAGTGACATACCCAACACTATTTTTTCTGTTAATCATTGTGATAATGAACCTTTCCTACACATTCTTATGAAATCTGCTACCGTAAAATGCGGTGTGTGTGATGAACAACACTACTTTGCAAAATACTCTGAATGATCTGTTCATCAGTAGTGTTTGGTGTAACTAAAAGTGAAATACTGCATACTGAGAGTGAATTACGTCAAATTAACACAGAAATAATACAGCAAGCGTTTCTTTTCCATATCGTTTTTTTTATGATAGCCTCTTTTATAAGGAAACTATTATGTGTCAATAAATACTCGAAAGTCTCGTTTAAAGTCTTAAATTAAGAACTAAATTTAAATACAGTTATAAAAAATTTCTAGCAGTGTTTACTAAACAACCTTTCACCGCTTTGATCTACCTTTATAACGAATAAATAACTTAAAAATGTATAGACAATTTAGAACGTATTTGCATGATCTATTAAAATTAACACCATAACACTGATAACTGTAATGAGTCAGTACGTTGATATTCGTATTACCAAATATATACCTAATTCGTTTAACCTAAGTTAAAAATGGGCTCACAGAGTTCTTTATTGCATCATTTATCTGAATTAGCGGAAGCTTGTGAACCTACCGGTTTTACAACTTACGTCAACGTTAGCGGAAGAGCCTTTCGCCGTCTCCAGTACAGCTGAGTAAACACACACACATATTGAACGAAGCTCTACAGTTATTTAACGAGACTGCAATATGTGTCGCCTACAATAGTTGTTGCATGCTACAAACCGGTTTGCCTTTTGTTTGCTGTTTTGTATAGCATTATCTATTAATATCGAAAGAATGCCCATTAATTACGTTATGTATAAAACTTGTAGCTACGTTACACAATTGCACCTGACTTTTCAAGTAAACATTAGAAACAAATTTAATACCTTATTTTATTATTTTTTAAAAACTAATCATACAGTATTGTTTCCTACTTAGCCTAATTCTTATAACAGTGTTCTTTGCACTTAGTTTATTTCTAGTTTAATGAGATTATAATTATTTGATTAATAACTCCTGCACAAATGGTAAACGTAATCATAATAGAAGTTGGCGGGGGGGGGGGGGAGACAAAGAACATAAGAACACTGTCAAAATATATGAATAGAAAAGATACAGTGTGATCATTGTCATCAATATTTCAGCTATCGGTTGAAATAATTTAACTCATTTTTTATTAAACTGACGTACCGAAATTATCAAATGTTACATTCATACGCTGCTACCGGTTATTTTAAATTTCCGGACAATCCGTCTCTTTCCTATGAAACACTCTTCTGTTCTTTTCTTATACATGAGAAATTTTTGTTCTTGTTTTGGCAACTGGTGAATATAGGATAGCGCTACGCGTACCAAATGTTATTTTGTATGAGGAAGAGCGCGTAACTTCGCTTCAAAAGTACCGGTTATTTTTAATTTCCGGACATTTCGCCTCTTTCCTATGAAACACACTTCTGTTCTTTTCTTATACATGAGAAATTTTTGTTCTTGTTTTGGCAACTGGTGAATATAGGATAGCGCTACGCGTACCAAATGTTATTTTGTATGAGGAAGAGCGCGTAACTTCGCTTCAAAAGTAAAAGACAGATATATTTTTTCTCACTCATACTTTATCACATACCGAACACAATTATGTAATATTCACTGTCAGGTCAGAAGTAATACTGAAGGTAAAGGAAGTCTGGTTGTTTTACTTTACGATGACCGGTTCATAGCTGCGCAAAAAGTAGGGATACTAGGGAGTAGGGAGAATCAACATGTCCAGTCCTAAACACGACATGTCAAGACCGTCTGCGTTCCTATTCCTAGAGCCAGATATCAAAGTGCCCTTCGTTGTATAATTATTAAAACTCGGGTTTTACATATTGTTGAAATTTTCGGATTTATTTCAACTAAACTTAGTAAGTTTACTCAGTATTACTGTAAATTTTAACAAATATGTATAGGTAATACCTAAACGATGTTATTTGTTTTATAATGTAATATAATCTAATAAATAATGATTTACTATAAGGCAGACAACAAGTATATAGTAATAATAAAGAATATTGAAACTAAAGGAAAACAATCTACAGTAACCAAATCCCTTCACACAAATTCTCCTAAAATATGATCTCAACGTTAAAAATAAGTCAAAAAAGACCCACATAATCAGAAACATAAATAAAGATTTTATATAAAATTTCCCATAAATCCGAGCTCATTAATTATTTTACATTAAATAAAATTTTCAGTATTATAAATTTTAAACTCAATATTTAATGAATGCATTATAACTATAATAACGTTGTAGGCAAGAATAGGTATCTAAGCCAGTCATTAGCCTAGTACTTGCCCCGAACAGCTTGAGAAATTCAGGCCCATCTCTCGTAGACAGGGTGTGGCCGGACCTGCGCGTCCCATAGTTGCTGGCAGAGGGAACCCTGCGGTCTATCACGGAAAGACCAGCGGTGAACGATCGGCCAATGAGCGACGAGTCGCAGCCTCTTCCTCACTCGCACGAGCGATTCGAAAACTGCCTTTATTCAATTTTCAGAGAACGAAATTCTTTTCTTGGTCGCGCTGCCAACGTATGTCTCAGACTGACCTGCTTTTCCAAGAACTGGCGAACGACTACGGTTTCAGACATACCGAAGAAGGGTGTAACGAGCTTTTCGCCGCGTTACAAATCCAGGGAACCCTTCGTAATTAAACTCCGTTAATTAGAAGGGCTGCCTACGTTGTAACAGAATTGATCACAAATAATTAAAATAACATATTACTTACTAGCTGTGTAATTGTTTACTTTGTGTAAGGAAACAATGGCAAGGTATACAATTGATTTAAGCACTCCTCATATGTGTGTAACAAGAAGACTTCTCTTTATTCAACATTTAAGAAAAACATATACTGACTGATGCCATGACATTACTAATTCAATTATTAAATTATCGAAAGGTTTCTTTAAACTTTGGCATCAAATTCGATTCTATATATAGTTATACCTCGGATCCGGGTGAACTTTCTGTATTAAAACTTTTAATTATACTCTTTTCATGATATTAGCTTGCAAGACTTTCTTTTAATTCAACATTTAAGAATGGTATTATTGGTTGAGTTATATTACTCTACATTAAGGTATAAACTGTTACAACGTATGAAGTTAGAATAGTTACATGAAATATTAATTAATAAGATATAATCTTATAAACATTAGATTTAATTTATAAGTCTTTACAAAGTTAATCGTTTCTGAAAAGTCTCTTTCAAGATGTGTTGTGTAACAAATATTATTAACCCTCGATAGACAGGCTATCGAGTCACCTTTTAATTGGTATGCGGAAGACTCCTCCTGGGGTATCAGTCTTGGGAAACAGGAACAGCTACGTCGTCATCTCGGTCTGGTTTTCCTCTGTAAAGGGCTCCAAAAGTTAGCAGGTAGAACAATATGTCATGTAGTTATCTACGATGATCGTGTAGATTCTAGGATGTCCTGATCTGCATATTCTGTCACGTGCAGTAGAGTTTGTGGCTTCTGCTAGTTCACATCTCCGGGTATTACTTTGGAATAGTTTTTATACGTTGAAGTACGTAGTCATCTTGTGTTACACTTTTAGTTACGTTTCAATACTTTTTGTTTTACATAACTTTAAACTTACTGTCTATTCACATGACTACATTAATTAATACATCCAGATGCTTTAACAAACTACATCTGGTACACTTTCTGAAGATGAAACCAAATATGATACACATATTTGAAGAGCATAGCTCTTACGTCTACACTGTACGGAGTCGCCCTTGCAAGAGAGAGAAATTTACGCTCCCTTCGCCAGGTACTGGACAAAAGTTAGTGGGACAACTTCCGCGCGAGAATATAGTTCCTAACTATATTTAACTTAACATTTTTATTTATTTAAACTATCCCTAAACGAATATATATAATTTAAATCAGTAGTTTTAGCGACTTTTTATGTCTTCAGATTTTATTATTATTAACATTAGTTTTTTTTATCTTATTCTTACTCACACAAGACTCTGAAAGCATGTCGAGTCTGGAATCAACAGGAAAGCGCCTGTTTACAAGCAAAGGGTTAAATACGATATTAATAACGCTTTACAATTTATCTTTTTATTTGAGTATCTTATGCTTAATTAATTACTGCTTCCTTTCATACTGAGTACATACAGGTATCTTATATTAAAACAGTGAGATTTAAATAGCTTAAGACCTCGCAACCTTAATTTTTTAAAATTTTTTATTTTCTAGATTAATTCTTTTATTTAAATCGTCACATACTCCACCGCTTGAATTGCACGCTACGGTTTAGCTTTTTGAGTCTAAGTCACTATTGGGCACTGGGATATTGAATGGGTTTAGTGTGTGTAATTTCTTTCACATACTTTCTTGTACACTTTACAACGTTCTCCACATAGTTATTACTTATAGTTATAACACAGTACACTTTATATTCTTATGAACTACCTTTTTTTTTTTTTTACATACTATTTACACTAAATATTTACACAAATAAAACACAAAACTCTTTCTTATCTCTATCACTTAATTTTACTACCGGTTTTTTGTTTGTCTTACTCTCTCTTCTGTAGAGTAACTTTCTAAATCTCTACTATTTAGAATTCTATCTTTTCTTCTGTGAGTCCTATATAACTCATGTAGTTAATGAGTGTTAGTACCCATCTAGTTAATGATTATTCATTAATGCATGCTCCGCAGAACTGGAACTCAGGTTGATCAGGCCTCGTTTCCAAACTTTACGTTTTACATTTCTTACGCGGATTCAGAAATATAATTTTCTTTACTACCTAGTATTCCTTTTTCTTTTTGGGTTATACTATACCTTCACTTCTTCTTATACAACTTTAGTTGCGAAATATGCGATCTCCGCACATATTTCTGAGTTGCAGGTTCGCACAGGGCTACTGTAACTGGAGTTAGGTACTCCAGAGCAGAGTTGCGCACTTTTGTAACGAGCTTTTCGCCGCGTTACAAATCCAGGGAACCCTTCGTAATTAAACTCCGTTAATTAGAAGGGCTGCCTACGTTGTAACAGAGTTAGGTACTTTTGGATTTGATAAGGGCCCCACCATCTGAATGATAGTTTCGAGGTGGTCTTATCAATCGCACTACTCATGGGGTGAGTCTTGTACATTACCAAGTCACCTACTTGGTACCTGACTGAGTTGCTATGATTACCTTTCTCATGGTATCTTCTGGATTTTTCCAAGCTTGCTCTCAAGTTAGAGCGGGCTTTGTTCCATATTCTCTTTATCTGCTTATCCGTTATTTGCGGAGGCAGTAGATCGTGTATATTCCATCTTGTGGACAAAGGGTGGTTTGGTCTATACTTGTATAGTAACTCGAACGGGGTCGACTTGTGACCTTCGTGATAAGCTGAATTAAAAGCGTATTGAATCCAGGATAGATTTTGGTCCCACGACGTGTGATCGTTCGCATGATAGGTGATTAGCGCAGATTTGAGGTTTCGTAGATACCTTTCAGCAATATTGCCTTGCGGTCGATACTCTGTAGTGGTTATATGGTCTATCCCTAACTTGAAACACATATTCCTAAATTCTTTTGCTTTAAACTGCGGACCGTTATCAGATACTATACGTACTGGAGTACCGTAATCTTTAAATAATCTTTCCTGTAGTATTTTAACTGTTGTCGAAGCTAATGCTCGTCGCATGGGATACATCCAAACAAATTTGGTGAACGAATCTACACATATCAGTAACATGGTATTTCCTGATTTGGATCGGAGATACGGATCTGAGAAATCTAGATAAAATTTCGAAAAAGGGGTCTTTGGGATTTCTGATATCAATTGGCTTACTTGAGTATTTCTGGCGTGTTTGCTAAGGGCGCATAATGAACATTTCTTTACGAAGGTAGCTATTTCGCAGTTCATATTGTTCCAATGATATTCCTTTCGAATACGATGTATCGTCTTATTGATTCCCATATGGGCTCCTATGGTAGATGAATGGAAGTATTCCATTAGCATGGGCTTAATTACGTCCGGGGCTATTATTCTTAATTCCTTTCCGTCTCTTATTTTGAGGCACAGTACATTCTTACTCAATACGTACTTCTCGGATTTAATACCTTGGGTAAGTTGTTCTATAATAGGCTTCAGTAAGGGGTCTTGTTGTTGATATAGGGCAATGTTTGTAAAGGCAAGGGGGAATTCAGTAATTACGGCGTTCGCGCTTGCTATTTCCGGCTTCACTATGTTTTCGGAAGTTTTAGTGGGTGACTGGAACATACGGGACAGGGTATCGGCGACTACATTTTGAGAACCTTTAATATGCTGCACTCTGAATTTGTAGCAGTTTAATTTCAATACCCATCTGCCAATTCGTCCTAATTGTTTAGGGTGATTCAATAACCATGATAACGCCTGATTGTCGGTTTCTAAAAGAAATTCCTTATGTTCTAGGAAGGGTTTAAACTTTTCGAATGCAAAAACAATTGCTAAACATTCCAATTCATATGCAGAATACTTTCTTTCTTGATCGCTCAGTGTTCGTGATGCATAACTAATTGGTAGTCTACAGTTATCTATCTCTTGGTATATCACTGCACCTAACGCTACACTGGAACTGTCGGTTTGCACGACGAATGGTTTTGTGAAATCAGCTAATTGCAAAACTGGGGGAGACATAATGCTTTCTTTAAGTTGCTCAAACGCGTTTTGATGTATTGAGCTCCATTCGAACTTTGTTCCCTTCTTTCGTAAGGAGTTAAGGGGTGCTGCTATTTCGGCAAGATGGGGTATGTATTTGTGGAAATAATTCACCATACCTAAAAATCGGGCTATACCTTTTGCATCTCGTGGGGGTGCAAATTCTCTAATAGCACGGGTACGTTCGGGGTCAATGCTTACCTTTCCATTCGCTTTCACTATGTGTCCTAAGAAAGAAAACTGAGTACAGCAAACCTTACCTTATTTGGGTTCACCGTTAATCCTGCTCTTAGTAAACGGGATAACACTTCACGCAAATGTCTGAGATATTGTTCCATTGATTCACTGTATATTACGATGTCGTCCAAATAGTGGTACACATATTTAAATTTAATGTCGTGAAATATCTTCTCCAATAGTCTACTACATACGGAACTTCCTTGAGATATTCCAAAGGGTACCCTAGTAAATTGGTACAAGTTAAAAGGAACTGCAAACGCGGTTAGACGTTTGGATTCTTCTGAAAGAGGTATTTGATGAAAAGCTTGATTTAGATCCATTACCGTAAAAACCATCGCTTTAGTAAAATAGTGAAACGCACTATGGATGTCTGGAAGAGGTATTGATTCAAATTCTATTCTTTTATTTAATTGCTTGTAGTCTACAACTAGTCGGTGTTTATCTGGCCCTTTCG
The DNA here is from genome assembly GCA_034769895.1 of Magicicada septendecula. Taxonomy (NCBI): domain Eukaryota; kingdom Metazoa; phylum Arthropoda; class Insecta; order Hemiptera; family Cicadidae; genus Magicicada; species Magicicada septendecula. The sequence continues at coordinate 161,172,657 of CM068375.1, forward strand.
GTACTAAAAAGGAGGGTGAAGAATATGGGGAAGTAGAGGGTTCTATGACTCCTTGGTCCAATAACTTATTGATATGGTTTCGCATGATTTCCATCTTGGGGGGCGACAACTTGTACGGGGGTAGTCGTATTACTTTCTGATCACTCAGATTAATTTTATACTCTATTAGGTCCGTAAGTCCTAGTTTTGGTGTAAGAACCGAAGAAAATTCTTTTATTAGTTTTGCTATTTTGACTCTATCTCTTCGTTCTAGGTGAGATAAATCTGAATCTTGGTGACTTACATGCGCAGTAGATGAACAACGTTTTTCTTCATTACTATCAAATTTATGTTTTCTGGTACGGTCAAATCTGAAATAAAATACTTGCTCGTAGATGTCAAGAATCATTCCAGTCTTACTAATAAAATCTGCACCTAATATTAAATCAGGTCCTAATTCTTTACATACTAACATTGTAAATATCCAACTTAGGTTTTTATTTTAACCTTAACGGCAATGCTCAGGTTTATATTTATTTTACGTTTATCAGCGGTAGCACACTTTATATTCACAGGTTGGTTCCGTTTTACTAGATGATGTTTAGCTAACATGTCCGCTAATTCTTGGTTGATTAAAGTTCTACTAGATCCCGAATCAAGTAAGGCGATGGGAGATGTAACGCCTAAGTCGACTTGTATTAATGGTAGTAGATTTTTTTTCCATTTACATCTATTAATCGCATTACACTTTTCGCGAAATTCTCGCACATAGGGGTCGATATCTTTCGCACCTTTTTTGTTTTTTACTTGGTTACAAAATAATTCATTCTTATTATTATTATTGGTTTCTTTTAGTTTACCTAGTTTCGAGTAGCTGCGGAAGACACAGGTTTTCGGGTCTCCCTGCCTTACATGTTTTTTTGAATTGGGATTATTCCGTTCCAATGGCTTACTTTTGCACTCTCTACTTATGTGCCCATATTTGCCACAATTATAACAGGTGGGTTTTCTGCGAGGTGGGTACTTGGTTTCCGCTTTATCTGGGTTTACAGTTAACTTACCAGCTTTGCGCACATAGTGAGGTCTACTAGAAACTTGACTTTCATACGAGGTTGTTACATCATGCAGTAGTGCTCGCAATTGATGTCTATTATTTCCAGAGGTTTTCATTGCTTCTCTATTTTGATCTGAGTACCATACATTTGAAGAATGGATACTGCACTGTTCCAGATCAGCAATCGTATTGGGTCTATTCATCAATGATAGTCGAGATCTTTCTTCGGGTGACACTCCTATTAAAATGGTGTCCACTAGTTGTGTTTCATTCCAGTTTACACGTAGTAGTCGAGAGGATTCCCTAATATCGGAGATGTAGTGAGCTAATCTCTCCTGATGTCCTTGTACTCGGAGTACTGTCTTCCTTTTTATTTCCTCATAGATGCCGGTGGGAATAAAGTATTTTATTAAAGAACTATGTAGCTCTTCTACTGGGAAAGTAGAGGTTAGGGCTTCTAGCACACGATTTTTTAACGGGGGTTTACACTTTGGTAATAGAACTTGTAAAATTTGCCAGTCATTCAGCTGCTGTAGATCCTTTATCTGAAGAAGATAACTAATAAATGTTAGTAACTTGGAAACATTTAAACCATCTGTATAAGGGATTTCGGTTAAAATCTTCTCCACAGGGTGAGTCATTTTTCCGTATAGATCTGCATTATAGTTCATAGGGGTAATTCCTCGATGAGGGAGATTAGATTCATTGTTTCCGGGACGAAACTGAAAATGTTCGGGAGGAGGGGGATTTACATCTGTATCAGTATTTTGTTCTGGGTTCGCTTGCACTTGCGATACGATAGGTGAGTTCCGATCCGAGTTAGGCGGAGGTAAACCAGTGGTGGGGGATTGTACTGGGGAGATGTGTAATTTCATTAATGATTTCTCTATTTCCTCCATCCTGAATGAGTCGGATTTTCGTCTTAAATCGTTGATAATTGAAGGTAAGCGACGTAGAGCTTCGTCTGCTAGCTTTTGTACATCAACGGGTATTTCTGTGAGATTCGGCCAGATCGACAAATTTTTTATTCGCCTGGTTAAGTGCTCTATTCTCTGGGTAGTCCGCAAAATTTTTGCCGGAGATTTCTCGTCTTGGAGTGTTTGAGACAATAAGTATAGTTCACTATACTTGGCAGTACAAATTTCTTTCTCGCCTTCATAATCGAGTTGGCTTAGATTGTTTAATTGCACGGGCGCATCAAATCCACATTCGCGAATTGAACTTCGTAATTCCGCGACTGTTACATCAGCATGGGGTAGTCCACGCAAAAGAGCTTCGTAAGACAGCTCGTCTTTTAATAACAAATCAGGGTTAAATTGGGCCATTTTGTTCTAACACATTAGCACGTACTTAAATTTAATACTATTATATTACACATATATTACATATAATAAATTCATAAGTAATCAATTTACACTAATTAGAAAAGAACAATTTCTCTTCTAAGGGAGAGACAGAAATCACACACATGTCTTTCAATGTTCAATAGCCGATCAGCTGTTTACTGGAATGTAGGTCAGAGGGTGGCCTACATATTTAGTTAACAAAGGAGGGTGAGAGTGTGTGACAATGGGGTGTTTGCTTTTATTGTTTACTACACAAAGCGACTGAATAACACCAACGATTTGAAACAGGTCGTTTTAAACTTGAGAAGGGGAGCACACTTTTGTACAACACATTTATTATTATTCCGCTTAGACAACACTTTGGCTTCGTTCATTCATAAACCTTTTCTCAATTAAATAATTACTTATTTTGTTCACAAGTTTTAAATCACGACTTCTACTTAATTACTTTATTATTATTTACAAAGTTATTTTTAATCAATTTTTTTTTTATAACACATACTAGTGTATGTAAGCTATGTAGTTGGACATACACTGTGCAGAATGATTCAGGAGACAACAGGTCGTAGTTTGTCGTAAACAAACCTGTTACAGATTGTTCGGTTGACCAAAATTGTTATGCTTGGTCACAATTCATGTATGCAAGTACTTACATCGAATTATTCAGGTTGTGCCGGTAGGAACCTGCATATAGCATTTTGCATTGTATGACGCTAATGACATTTTACTTATACATACTACCATCTACGTATTAATACATATTACGTTATTTAATAGTGTATTAAATATGTTTTGAACATTACATTTATTAAAGTAACTTTCTGAGTGCATATATCAATATTAAATATTTAGTTATTAATCATACTATTTATGTTTATCCACGCATAAATAGTGAATGCAATTTGTTTGTGACACATATACACAATTAAAACTCTTTCCTTTGTTTCCTTTATTTTTTTTTATTTCAAATAATGTAAGCAGAGTAACGCACTTTTGTTTGCGTCACGATGCTTAACAACCCTTTACATAAATTAGCAGAGTGAATGCACCTTTATGACACTCTGTAAACAATTACCCTTTTATTTTTTACAATTCAGCAGAGTGGCGCACTTTTGTAACGAGCTTTTCGCCGCGTTACAAATCCAGGGAACCCTTCGTAATTAAACTCCGTTAATTAGAAGGGCTGCCTACGTTGTAACAGAATTGATCACAAATAATTAAAATAACATATTACTTACTAGCTGTGTAATTGTTTACTTTGTGTAAGGAAACAATGGCAAGGTATACAATTGATTTAAGCACTCCTCATATGTGTGTAACAAGAAGACTTCTCTTTATTCAACATTTAAGAAAAACATATACTGACTGATGCCATGACATTACTAATTCAATTATTAAATTATCGAAAGGTTTCTTTAAACTTTGGCATCAAACTCGATTCTATATATAGTTATACCTCGGATCCGGGTGAACTTTCTGTATTAAAACTTTTAATTATACTCTTTTCATGATATTAGCTTGCAAGACTTTCTTTTAATTCAACATTTAAGAATGGTATTATTGGTTGAGTTATATTACTCTACATTAAGGTATAAACTGTTACAACGTATGAAGTTAGAATAGTTACATGAAATATTAATTAATAAGATATAATCTTATAAACATTAGATTTAATTTATAAGTCTTTACAAAGTTAATCGTTTCTGAAAAGTCTCTTTCAAGATGTGTTGTGTAACAAATATTATTAACCCTCGATAGACAGGCTATCGAGTCACCTTTTAATTGGTATGCGGAAGACTCCTCCTGGGGTATCAGTCTTGGGAAACAGGAACAGCTACGTCGTCATCTCGGTCTGGTTTTCCTCTGTAAAGGGCTCCAAAAGTTAGCAGGTAGAACAATATGTCATGTAGTTATCTACGATGATCGTGTAGATTCTAGGATGTCCTGATCTGCATATTCTGTCACGTGCAGTAGAGTTTGTGGCTTCTGCTAGTTCACATCTCCGGGTATTACTTTGGAATAGTTTTTATACGTTGAAGTACGTAGTCATCTTGTGTTACACTTTTAGTTACGTTTCAATACTTTTTGTTTTACATAACTTTAAACTTACTGTCTATTCACATGACTACATTAATTAATACATCCAGATGCTTTAACAAACTACATCTGGTACACTTTCTGAAGATGAAACCAAATATGATACACATATTTGAAGAGCATAGCTCTTACGTCTACACTGTACGGAGTCGCCCTTGCAAGAGAGAGAAATTTACGCTCCCTTCGCCAGGTACTGGACAAAAGTTAGTGGGACAACTTCCGCGCGAGAATATAGTTCCTAACTATATTTAACTTAACATTTTTATTTATTTAAACTATCCCTAAACGAATATATATAATTTAAATCAGTAGTTTTAGCGACTTTTTATGTCTTCAGATTTTATTATTATTAACATTAGTTTTTTTTATCTTATTCTTACTCACACAAGACTCTGAAAGCATGTCGAGTCTGGAATCAACAGGAAAGCGCCTGTTTACAAGCAAAGGGTTAAATACGATATTAATAACGCTTTACAATTTATCTTTTTATTTGAGTATCTTATGCTTAATTAATTACTGCTTCCTTTCATACTGAGTACATACAGGTATGTTATATTAAAACAGTGAGATTTAAATAGCTTAAGACCTCGCAACCTTAATTTAAAAAAATTTTTTATTTTCTAGATTAATTCTTTTATTTAAATCGTCACAAGGGAAAGGATGCTTCACGTGCCGCCAACCTCAGTCTCATCAGTCCCTTGTCAGCCACGTTAAAGTACTCCACCGATACGTGCCAACAAGGCTATGAGCCGTACGTAAGATCAGTAAGTTCATCTTATATACGTATTCTCACCTCTTTTTTGATCAGATTAGGAAATTGTAGTTATGGCTCACCAGTGCTGCGCTGATTTGAGAGTTTATATTTTTAGATCTATATTTTAACGTTTTCTGCACTTAACGAAAACATTCCTATCACTTGTTCTTTTTTTAATTACTTGCATAAGCTTCAAATTAGTATCTACTTTACAGGAAAGGTCTCCCTTACTGTGACCTCTTTTTGCAAAAATTGATTACTCATTAATATTAATCATCACAACAGCTAGGAAAGTAACATAGACCATATTACAGGGTGCATTTCAAATATTTTAAGCGGCACGATAAAACGGATTCATTTGTTAAAACGTTTAAGTACAAAACGTATTCGCATTAGAAGTAGTGGTAAGCTGAAGGCCTTCTTAACAACGACAAAAATGACAGCGTAATTAGTTGTACATAAATAAATAAAAGCATCATGGCGCTCCTGCGTCAACATGACTTATGTCTACCTTCTATCACCGTGTAAGATATTTCAAAAAAGGAATTAATTTTACGGATGTGGAAACGAATATGCTTAACTCTATTACATACATAGTATATAAATGTCAATAATAAACGAGTGCAGTAAAGAATCTATTGTTACGACGGTCTACTTGATCGTCGTAGGACAGTGGAAACGAAATACAAGACACCAATTACGTTACTAATCACCAGCTTGATATTTCACAATTACACAGTTTGTAATTAACTCGTACAATATTTCCAGTTAAATTTGTCTACACGCGATACAATGTCTATTAATAGCGTTTCACACAATTATTATTAACACAATATTAGTTCACTTCGTCAAACACTCAATCCGCACTAGCAAAAAATCGCTCCGTAACTGAACTGACAACCTGGCTGCTATGGCTTTATATACGCCGCGTTGAGAGACAGTACAGCTTTCCCTCCTTAACTGAACGCCTATTTGTACTTCCTCTGCTAGTTCTTCTTCCATTTCCGCCTGCAATAGGAAAGGTTCCTCTTGACAAGACTTGTTGACTTCTTCTCCGGCAAATGCCACTTGCTTGATTGCATGGTTGGCAGACCCTGTCATTTTAGCCATGCAAAGTTTTATCTTCTCTTGGCCAAACTTCAGGACATTCTCTCTCAAGTCCACAACGAATCCGTAGGCATTCATAATGTCCGTGCCAAGAACCACTTCATCGACAATGTCTGCAACGACAGTTTGGTGGCTAAACTCGAGAAGACCCAGGCGTACACGTACGTCTATCTTTCATAACACATTGATGGGGCTTCCAGTCACAGTCTGTATTGTACAAGAGCTAACTTGAGGCCTTCGGTTGCTGATTAAATCAGGGCGCACAATAGACACTGTAGCGCCCGTGTCAACTGCAAATGATGTTTCCTTACCTTCCGCAAATCCAGTAACAATCAGGTTTCCACTAGTCTTATGTAGCGTGAAAACTGTGTGCTGTTCTGTGGCTTTACTTCTCCAATTGGTGTGATCACTCCCTTCTCTAGGTATTTTTTTCTCCCAACAATCTATCTGTAGATGACCACGTTTCCCACAGTTCTAAAACTTCGGTCTTCTGTCTCTTTCCTTTGGTTCGAAAGATCGTTGTGGCGCTGCTGATTTCTTAAACTGTTGTTGTTGAATCGTCTTGTTATTCCGTCCGTTATGACGATGATGTGATATTGAATCCGTTTGGCTACAACGTTGTGGCATACTTGGATTAATGTTGGTCGCCGACTTTGCAGCTTCAAAACGGAGAGCATGAACAAGAGCGTCTGATTTATTATCATGCCGTGTCATTCTTAAATCTTGTTGTAATTGACTATCTCTGATACCGTCAATAAACGTAATGAGAGGACTCCACTTCCGAAAGTCCTCCAATTCTTCGGGATAAGCCAATCTCGTCAGTCGGTTGACATTCGCTTCAAACTCTTGAAGGCTCTCGCCTGAATGCTGTTGCCTCCCTTTAAGTTGAACACGGTACACTTCGCACAAATGCTGGTCACCGTACCATAATTCCAGAGCTTTGGTAATTCTGCATATGTGTTCTGGCTTTCAGATGGCACTTTGTGTATTAGCTCTGCGGTAGGTCCTTTTAACGCAAGAATGAGTAGGCCTTTCTCTTCTTCTGTCCAGTTATTTAAGTGAGCGGCAGCTTCAAATTGGCGATGACCAGTTGCCCAGTGAGTGCTTCCATTAAACGATGGGGCCTTTGCAAAAACTGGCCCTACTTCAGTTAATAGCGTTCTTTGATTTTTTCTGATATTTTGAATCTTCTAAACTTGACATACTTGTTTTCATAGTTGACACAGATTTTTTTATTTCGTATATTCTGTTAACTTGTTTGTTCAACTCACCTCGTAACAGGACGAATTTTCCAGTGATTTCATCTTGTTTGAACGCCTTGACGTCGTCTGCTTGACGACTAAATTCTTCTTTTTGCCGTTTTCTGCTTCTTCTCTTTCCTGCCTTCGTTCATTTTTTTGTTGTTCCCGTCTTTTCTGTAGCATTACTCGGACTGCTTCTATCATCTGACTGGTATCCATTTTATTTTTATGAACTACCACTAACACCACTCTTCTACGAAGTGTCCTCTGTTTCCACTGTTAACCGTTCTATCCCACTTCTGACACCACTGTTACGACGGTCTACTTGATCGTCGTAGGTACAGTGGAAACGAAATACAAGACACGAATTACGTTACTAATCACCAGCTTTCATTTTCACAATTACACAGTTTGTAATTAACTCGTACAATACTTCCAGTTAGATTTGTCCACACCCAACACCAATGTCTATTGTAAGGGTACATATAACCATCCCAAAACCCAATGTAAAACAAACGGGTTATAAACTATCCAAAGCAAAATAAACAACAAAAGAAGAACATGTAACCAGGAACATAGGACGAATTATGATTAAAATAAGGGAATAAAATAAATAATAATTAATGAGTAATGTACTACAGAAGAAACGAAGACACGACTAAAGACAAGACAACGTTGTCCCAAATACCCAATAGATCAGACAGTGAAAAGAAGATTACAACACCCATAACAAGATGAGATTTATTAAGGAGGATAAAATAATCAGTGGGGCTAGGGAAAATAAAATCAAATCAGATACAAGAAGGAACTAATTATGACAAGAATAAAGTAAACCATGAGAATATAAAGTATTATTAATGATAAAGAAAATTGAAGTAATTCAAAAGTTGATTTAAAACCCTAGGCTGTGACTTGACACTGACATAAAACTATTAATAAACTAACTTCAATGACTTGACGGTACAACCAGAACTCAAAGGTAAGACATTGATAATAGAAAATAAGAGGGAGAGTGGATATAAGCGTTGTAAATGTATAAATTAATAATGTATAAAAATTACCACTAAATGACGTCCGAGAGACTAGCTAAAAGTGTAAAGAAGAGATAAAATTATAAGCGACAACTATGAATCAACAATAAGGTTGAGATAATAACAAAAAAGGAAAATATAACTATAAACAATAAAAATCAGCTTTAAATGAATATAAAGAATCAATGCAATATGTAAAAAACAAAATCTAAGTTTCAACCATTGTTGGGGATCCAAGTGAGGACATAACCTAAACTGGCCAACACGTTTCCAATAGAATTGTAAAAAACAATAACTGGAATAATCTTAAACTAGAATGTATTTTAGTGTAAGCAGACTACAGACTATAAGGAGCATTCCATTTACAAAAAGTAATAATATAAAGGAACTTGTGTACAGTAAAAGTGTAAATTAACATGATCAAGAGTGCAACATAGTATGGGTACATTGAACAATAAACAATCACGCATAAAATGATGATAAAAGAGTAAGGACCCAGTCCATGATATTAACTGAGGTATAATACTATGAGTGTAAGGCAAATCAATGTTTATTGCCATAAAATTAATAATAATGATGAATATTATATGTAACTCATAGCTAATGCTAGATGCAGGAAGTTTTAGATAGATGCCAACAGATGTCAAAATGCCAAAGCAGAACTAAACACTGCCAAGCATTAACATTACTATAATAAATCTAATACAAACTAAACCTAGTCAAAAGATGAAGGTGGTATATCAAATAAGAAAAAATGTAACACCCAAATATACTGAATGATAGTCAGAGGAAAAATGTAAATAAAATAAAATAAGACAATACTAGCTAATACTGAGGTAATCAGAAGTGGTAATGATTAGTTCAGTATAAATAGGCCACAGCAAATATGGGTTACAAACCCATAATATTGTAAAATAACTAATAAACAATTAGCAAGGCCATAGACTAAGTGTCTAGCCAAAAGTAATGTAATTGTTATGAATAATAGTTAAATAATGATGTAAAAGACTACTGTGCAGTAATGATAAGCTATCACAAAGAACAGAAGTGAAGAATAATATGTAATAAATATAAGAATCCTTAATATAAGTAGGACATAAAGACACAGAAAAAATATTGAAGTAGGCCTAAACGAATAGTGAAAATTTTAACGAATTATAGGCTAAAACTCTAATGAGAAGGGGTATAAAGATTCTTTTAGACTACCTCAACATATTGGTGCGCTAAATATAACTACTCGTGAAGCGCGCGTAATTTTCGAATGTTGACTAAATAATATATTCAAGACAGTATTGCATATACTCGGTAATTACATTGATTTATTGCGTTACGAATTATGTTTAGATATTTTTATTACTGAATACTTCCACTCATTTTTGTGTTATTGATTAATTTGCTTGGGCGACAGAGCAGAGTATCTCAGGATTTTTATGAAATAATAACACTTCGTTCAGATACTAAGATTTATATTGTTATCTTCTTATTACTTAATACATCTGAGAATTAAACATTAATATTATCTTTCCAATCTATACTCATTAATATTCTTTATAATTAATAACAAAAAAATTATTAATATCTCTAGTTTACGGATTCTTCAAAATCATATTAATCAAGTATTATTCAAATGAGCAATCAGTAGATTCAAATTTACTTCCTTAACACATTTAAATCGTCAATATTAATCAAAACATATATATGTATCATAAATTCTTAACTAATATGAATTTCTATAATCTTCAATAGATTCAATTATTCAACTTCGTTACCATTTCTATAATTATTATAACTTGTTTCCTTACTTTAATATACCTTAACTCTCCAAACATGTCATATAGCATAAATTGTAATATTTAGTATCTGAACTCGTGGGTCTTTTGAGAATGAGAACTTAGACTTCCTTTTGTTTGCTTCACTTGTTTTTTATAGTTTTCCGAGTCCTTCCCTCACTACAGCTCTTATTGATCATACTCCCATTGGCTCGACTTTGAAATAATTGCCGGTAAATTCGAACGTACCCATTCCGGTGCTGTATCTTTTTCGCGCTCACTACCGACGCTATCCGTGATTGGTTGCCAGAGACCGGGCGATAAACTTACGCGGACGTTCGTTAGACTCCTAAAAAGTGACGCTACTTTCTAAAATAATCATACCTATTGGCGTGTCATCTATTGTCTCTTGAAGGACACAGTACCGTTAACCTAACGGTACATGGGCGTCTTTTGCTGGATTTACTCTACAAAACATTTTATGCTTTTATGACATGTAAGGGTGTTTTGGGTCTATTGTAACTTATTTTGTCGGCCCCTGACTGTCGCATAGTCGAGCCTCTTTTGATTCAAATTTTCATTTATATTTTACTGTACTTACATCTATGTACATTTCAATGCTTCATATTATTATATATTATTATAGTTACCATTAATAGCTGATTTATTATTTTATGTGTTTATATGCATATTAAATTAATACACAGGTTCACAGTAACTTTTCATTTGTCCCCCAAAATGATTTCCAGAATTGTTTTATAGAATTTGTGAAATCATTTTGTATGCCTCTACTAAACGTTTATCAAAAGGTTTGTTTATATTTTGTGCGACCTAATTTAGTACAATGCAGTCAAACTAGTTTCTTTATTTGTCACTTTCACTTTCTCCCTCTAGACCCGCTACACTATACAACTCGCACCCTCTACTCTAAATTAACATAATACAAACGTCACTTGTCAACAATATAGACATACTATTTAAACAATCACTGTCCCTTTTAAATTTACATTACTTTATATTCTTATCACATTATATTAGATTACACCTTTCGTTTCTTGTTCATTTAGTTATACACACCAAATTTTCTTTGTATGTTATTTACATACACAATATTCACGTTATGTTAATTACAGATAAACTTTAACAAACTCTATCCATATTAAGTTATTTATATACATATTCTTTCATGTTAAAGTAGTTATATACATACTTTTTTTTTAATGTCAAGTCAAATTAATTACATACATATTTCATGTCAAGGAATTTTAATATATTTTTATCTTTATTCCCCATTAATTATATTCCCCAATTTAAGTAACATTTCACGATTATCTGTGCGTGTATCATTCTGAGCATGATTATGATCATTTCTTTCTTTCGAACTACGTACTTTTGGTCTTTTCACCCTTTCCTTTACAGATTCTTCTGGACTGTCAGTATCAATAGGATGTATCAGTCTCACATCTTCTTCACTTGATATCTTACTGCTTCCTGTTCTCTTTTGTTTCACTGACTTAGGAATGTCACATATTTTGATTCTGGGTACAGTCTGCTCCCGTTTTCTATGACATCTTCGGCCTCTTGCTTTCTCCCTAAAACGTTCTGCCACAACTTTCTTTTTTCTACTTCTTGTTTTTGTTACGTATTCTGGTTCTATACGCACCATCTCATATTTCTCATTTTCAAAGAATTCATAATTACTATCTTTAAACTTATTGTTTTTGTATCTCACCTTTTCATTATCTCTCATTTCTTCTTTGTTTTCTGATAAATATTCGTCTCTTAATAAAGTCGCATGTTCGTCTAATCCTTCTTTACAGAGGGTGTTGAACATTTTTTGTGTCTGAATGCATCTCTTTGTGTCTTGATGAGCATTCATATGTATTTCTAATCTGTACTTTGTTTTGAAGTTTTTGTTACACTTGGAACAATTCCATGGGGCTTCATCACTATGAATTGTTAAGTGCCCTTGCAGGATGCCTCTTGACATAAAACTGTGTCCACCCCGCTCACACAAAAATGGTCTCTCTCTAAGATAACTTGTCTTTAACTATGCTGATACCGCTGACCTACTGCTAAATCATTAGCGTGTGACGTGAAAAAACAATGCGTTCTTCTTTTGGCACATGAGACCTAGCATGAAGGTTCAACAAAGACTTTGTTTGAAATAAAATTTCACATTTATCACATTTTGTTTGAGCTTATACCTGATGGAATTCCATACAGTGTGTATACAATGCATTCCAATTCTTACAAACATAATCACACACGTGACATTAAAAACTGAAAAGTGCAGGTGCAAACATTTTTAAATCAGGCTTTTTGAGGTTCTTAGACTGTCTGTGGTTTCTCTCTTTTACTGCTCGTTCTAAAGGTTTATCATTACCATCACAGTCTTTATCTGCTACTTCACTTTCTTCATTCACTACTTCCTTTGCTTCCGTCGTTAACTTCGTTGATATTTCTTGGTTTTCTCGCTTAATCCCTTCGATTTGTTGATCTACCCGTTCTCTGTGTTCGTTTACTTGTCGTGTTACGTATTGCTCCACTTTCTTCCTTATCTGGATGTTGTTTTCTTGTATACTCTCCTTAACCTCATCAATCCTTTTTTCCAGCTTCCTGATGCTTTCTGTCAATTGTTTTGTTTGTTTATGGTTTTCTTCTAGTTTTTGTGTTACTTGTGATATATGTTCCGCTATTTGTTGTGTTAATTGTTCTGTTATTTGTTGTGCTCCTTTTGTATTTTCCGTTATTAATTTTTTATTATTCTCTTCTAATAGTTGTAGTATTGTGGCCATGTCTATATTTACGTTTATGTGTTGTAACGTACTTGTTGTGTTTTTTCAGTTCGTCCCCTTGCCTCTAAAGGAGCCACTACGACTTCGTTCTCCGTTACTTCTTCAATTCTTTGTGTTTCCCCCATCTGATTATTAATGTCAAATTCTACTTCATCACTACCATTTATATCGCCGTTACTCGCCATCGTAATTTCACTACTTTTAATTTTATTAAAATTCCTTAACTTTCTAGTCTTACTTCGAGTTAACATTAATTTTAGAATTTATATTATATTTCTTATTACCTAACTCATCTCATTCTGCCGAGCTTGTTTAAATTTCTACTTTAAGCTCCGAGTCGTTGGGCGTCAAATATAAAGATTTTTCATTAACTGCACCACGTTGCTGGCGACAAATATAAAGATTCTTATAGACTAGCTCAACGTATTGGTGCGCGTGAAGCGCGCGTAATTTTCGAATATTGACTAAATAATTTATTCAAGACAGTATTGCATATACTCGGTAATTACATTGATTTATTGCGTTACGAATTATGTTTAGATATTTTTATTACTGAATACTTCCACTCATTTTTGTATTATTGATTAATTTGCTTGGGCGCCAGAGCAGAATATCTCAGGATTGTTATGAAATAATAACACTTCGTTCAGATACTAAGATTTATATTGTTATCTTCTTATTACTTAATACATCTGAGCATTAATCATTAATATTACCTTTCCAATCTATACTCATTAATATTTTTTATAATTAATATTTAATATAATTACTGAGCAATCAGTAAATTCAAATTTACTTCCTTAACACATTTAAATCGTCAATATTAATCAAAACATATATGTATCATAAATTCTTAACTACTATGAATTTCTATAATCTTCAATAGATTCAATTATTCAACTTCGTTACCATTTCTATAATTATTACAACTTGTTTCCTTACTTTACTATACCATAACTCTCCAAACATGTCATATAGCATAAATTGTAATATTTAGTATCTGAACTCGTGGGTCTTTTGAGAATGAGATGAGTTATTTTTGAGATGCTAAAATTATGTTAATTTATTGAGTTGTGAATCATAAGTGATATACTGTTAGTTGTTGCTGGATTCCAAGTAAAAGAATGATGATCTGTAATCCTGCGTTGAACATCGCACTACACTATGCACTAATCACGCTTGATTAAACCTTCTTTATTTACTTCACTCGTTCGCGTTAGTACTAAACTTCGCGCACATATAAATAAGTATACTTCTTGCTGCAATCTATGCGCACAAGTTAAACATCTTCTGGTCCGTACGTACTATCGCGCACACATATAAAATAAACTTCTTGATGACTGTAATTCTTTCTCAACTATTTAACCGAGATAATCTATTGATTTGAACTTAGAATTATAGTATTAAAGTGGTCACATCGAGTGATGCAGGTTTCCCGTGTTTTGCGTGAAAATTAAACTTAGACTTCCTTTTGTTTGCTTCACTTGTTTTTTATAGTTTTCCGAGTCCTTCCCTCACTACAGCTCTTGTTGATCATACTCCCATTGGCTCGACTTTGAAATAATTGCCGGTAAATTCGAACGTAACTATTCCGGTGCTGTATCTTTTTCGCGCTCACTACCTACGCTATCCATGATTGGTTGCCCGAGACCGGGCGATAAACTTACGCGGACGTTCGTTAGACTCCTAAAAAGTGACGCTACTTTCTAAAATAGTCATACCTATTGGCGTGTCATTTATTGTCTCTTGAAGGACACAGTACCGTTAACTTAACGGTACATGGGCGTCTTTTGCTGGATTTACTCTACAAAGCATTTTATGCTTTTATGACATGTAAGGGTGTTTTGGGTCTATTGTAACTTATTTTGTCGGCGCCTGACTGTCGCATAGTCGAGCCTCTTTGATTCAAATTTTCATTTATATTTTACTTACATCTATGTACATTTCAATGCTTTATATTATTATTAATTATTATAGTTACCATTAATAGTTGATTTATTATTTTATGTGTTTATATACATATTAAATTAATACACAGGTTTACAGTAACGTTTCAGTGATGATAATAAATAACTAAATAAAAGTGATAAGAATTTATCAGAGAATGAACATTATAAATAGAATAAGGTAGAAAATAAGATATGTTAATAGATCATAAGAAATAGTAAGAAATTTATTTTGTTAATCCTTATCAAAACTATATGGTGTGGGTAACCGAAATACTCGTAATAAAAAGACAAAACCGATGGAAGAACTGAAAAAAGGATTAGGGTATTTATAAATGAACTAGTTAAAGTATAAAAAATAATTAATTACAAGCCCGTGGGCGTACAATGTGGAACCAAAAATTCATAGCCTCGAACCCAGTTAGATGACGCCAAGAAAGCGTCTATTTTGCCGAGTGATACCGAAAGTACAGGGAAATTACAATTGACCAATCAGGGGCCGTTATTAAATTGCTAGGTACGGGATCTTGACACAGGTAAGATCACCAGTTCATCTCAAGACTTTGACGAGGTCTCCTCGCAGGTCATCATAACCAAAAATACTTAATTGTTAGCCGACAACTGACCAAAATGTTCTAACCTCGAAACACAAAGTTGAGGTTAGGTCGGATGTAAACAGAGTGAAAGTTTTATTTAACCAGTGTTCTAATCTGGAGTATGTGCGCATAGGCAGTGAACGATAATGAATTATTAAAATAATTTAATTCTCATATAAAATTGTTAAATAGCGATACTCCAAGAACGACTTACAACGCAAGTATAACTGACAATGACAAAATATTCTAAAATAGTAATTAAATAATTAAGGAACGCTATCAGCGAAGTTAATTAACATAATTAGATCAATTTTAGCCCAACGTAGATTGGAAAAGTACTTTAATTATTAAAAAAGACAATTAAGAGCGAAAGTTTTAATCATAAACAAACTTCAATTTTATAATTAATTCAATGGACTTATCGGAATAAGAGACATTAAATAGTCAATGATGAACTTAAAGAAAACTTTGAACTATTGTAGACTAAGCATTATATTGTGTTTAAATTTAAGATTATTACTAAATGTGTAATACTTCTCAACCCTATGAGTGGGGAGTTTCTAATTACCTGTTAACTTTGTTTTTATCCAATCTAAGAAGGTAGAGGATGAAGTTTATCACTAGACTACATTTATAACCCTATTGCACGGAGATGTTAGAATCGTTAAGGAAATATTAATTATTTAAAGTTTATTAAATTAGGTTACAATAAAACCAATTTAACCTAAAATTTCAATAACGTTCACAAGTTCAATGTTTATGTTTTTGGTTAAAGAATTTTATTAACGTTATCACTCTCCTAATACTAACTATAATAGTAGTGCATTGTTTTAGTTTGTGTGTATCTTGCAGTCTAAAATAACCTGCTTTATTTATTAAATAATGTAACGAAATGTTTAACGTCCAGAATGACAAATAGTTCGATTGCAGACTTGTAACCCTGGGATATAAGAAATTTAAAGAGTCCATCAGTAACATTGAATTTAAAAGAAATTAAACAATATTATTGTATAGCAATAATCATTAAAAAATGAGTTCGGAAAATAAAAATTAATTCATAATCAATACAAGAGTTTTGACTGTTGTTTTACTAGACTAAGACGTTGCAGCTTAGGTGAACGGCATCCATGGTTGGCAGCAGTGGTGGCGGCAATAAGTGGGTTTGAATAATTTTAACGTTATTACTAGCAATACACATCAGCATTATTAGTAACCCACCATCACAAGTAAGTATCTGTATAAACAAATACTTATGATTTCAGTGAGAAGGCACACCAATCGGTTCATCTTAGCGACGAATGAAGATTAAAATTCAATTACGAACTCAGCAAACCCGAGCAATGTAATAACCAAATTATTTTAATTAAACAACATTCAACCGAATTAAAAATAAAAATAACATTTTTACGAGAGAGGATCTCGTCTAGTTATACTATTAATAGCGTTTCACATAATTATTAACACAATTCTAGTTCACTTCGTGAAACACTCAATCCGCACTAGCGAAAAATCGCTCCGTAACTGAACTGACAACCCGGCTGCTATGGTTTTATATACGCCGCGCTGAGGTACAGTACAGCTTTCCCCCCTTAACTGAACGCCGGCGGCTTAATGCATATCTCAAGTGTTCTTGGAACTCACTAGAATCACGTAGATAACTGACGCAACAGCTGCCACACTTGACGGGGGGAATGGAGAATGTTCTGGGTTGTTCGGTAGGCTTCTCGTAACACTATTATATTTGTTACTGCAAGCAAGGGCGCTCACACGCGCACACACACACAC
The DNA here is from genome assembly GCA_034769895.1 of Magicicada septendecula. Lineage (NCBI taxonomy): Eukaryota > Metazoa > Arthropoda > Insecta > Hemiptera > Cicadidae > Magicicada > Magicicada septendecula. The sequence goes on from CM068375.1 coordinate 161,190,160, forward strand.
ACACACACACACACACTCGTTTACACAGAAATTGCAACGTAAGCTTGCACTTAATGCTTATAAAGTACATTACACTATGATATTTTTTACACTCATATTCATAATGCCACAAGGCGATGAAATTAAAATATGTAATGGGAATAATCATATCTATATTTGACTAGAGATGATCCCCAGTTTATTGATGTTTCTTTGATATAATTATTGTACACTTCGTCTTGTCCCGTTTAATTTATACAAACTCCTAATGAATCTTTATACCAGATCGCAACGCAGATTTGGCAGATTCTTATTGCTGTTGTGGTTTTTGACAAAACTATCGCAGAACATTTATACAGTAGTAACTGAAAACGTTTGAACTGTTCATCTAGATACTGTACTATACGCAGAATATTATAAAATATTATTAAGAAACTGTGTCACCTGAAATCATGTAGTACAATTATCATCATACGCTGACAATTTAAAGCAGAAAAGTCTTATTTAATAAATATAACAATTCTTGTACACAAAAGGCTTGATTATGTATGGATAAACATACATTAATATTGACCTATATTTCAAGCAATCAAACAAGTCACGTATGGGTGCGTGTTTTACCGCTACAAGGTATTACTGAAATGGAACAACAGCTCAGTAAATATATATATGCGGGTAGTAACTACTAGCTGATAGTAAAGCAACTTACTAATTGTCTTGTTACACAGGTAGCCTGAAGGGGCTCCAACCATTCTGCTTGTAACATTTCCATTGATATACACTCTGCTTTACACTGACAATTCCCACATCACACTCGCAGTTACATTTACAGACAAGTGTACACATACGTAGTTGCTTACATACACTAACTCAAGTAGAATTATACATGTACTTTATGTACTAGGCCTATATACATTATAACGCGACGAATTGAAGGACTCAATACGTTACATAAAATTAACATAAAACTCCTATGTAATTTAAGAATGACAAATGACCACAACAAGTACCATACAGAGTAGGGTAAAATAAAATGTAAATTAAGATAATGAAAATAGACTAATAATGTTAGTAATAAGTAAGTGTTGTAAAGGCAATCTGTGATAAAATACAGAGGAAATAATTGTAAAACAGCAGTCACTATAGACAAACAGGACTGTAAATTTAGCGTCAGTGCTAGTGTATAAAATATAGTCACAAGGAAATGAAAGCAAAGTGCGATTAAAAGAAAAAAACAAAGTAAAGTGTGAAGGGACTGGTAGTGAATACATTGGAGATGAACACTCATTTAAGGGTGGTAAGAGTTAAGTAAATGAAAGTGACATTAATAGTAATGTAAGCAAAATATTTAATGTTCAGAGGATACTTTTAAGTTTCAACATTTTATTACTAATTATTTCCTGGTTATTATTATTATTGATGTTTATTACAGGGTAAATACTGTCATTTGTTCCATTACAGTCAATATACCCTAATTGTTTAATAGTAATGGGAGAGTGTATAAACAAAATAGTCTTACTGTTAACACAAAACAAACTGTTATTATTGTACAAGCTAGGTGACAGGGTCTTACACAATAAGATGTTATAATTTAGTTAATTAGAGTGTAGCCATAGAGGCACAATATTGTTTTCATGTTTATATAATGTGTTATAAAATAGTTATAGTATATAGGCAGAACAGTATTTAATATTTGTATGTTGTGTTATGAATTAATTATAAATAGCCAAAATGTAAAGGGCCAAAGGGCTATTTAATATCAGAAAGTGAAACATTGTAATATGAGACAGAAATTAGTAATAGGCCAAGTTCTGCCTAACAATTATAGTAAACCTCCAGTAAACAACAACAGTCAAGTAAATTAGTAAGAGATGATAAAATTCCAACGTAGGCCTAAATTAAATGTTAACCACAACATGTTAATAGTTTAATATAATTGTATTAGAATAAGGAAAGTGTCAGAACAAGTATAATGGCAATAAAGATGGAATTTTGTAAGTTCCTAAATTAATTAATAAGGCACTCACATATAGGATATGAGATGTCAAAATATTTGTATTTTTACAAGAAAAGTCATTATTTTAACCAAATTCAGATTTATTAAATACTAAATAGGTCACAAGTTGGATTGGAAAGTAAAAAATTGTAAATATTAAATAATTTCGGTCCCATGACATGTTGACCCTGCGTTTGACCAATAGGAAATCAGCTAAATTTTGGTCAAAATCGTTGAGAACAGAAAAAAAATATTCATTCTATTTTTAGACACCAAACTGGTAATGTCACCGATGTGCTGTCCAGAGTAAGAAAAGTATAATGGAATCAAATCTTGAAAAAAAAATAAAGGGAAAAATTATAATACACCAGATTTTAAATGAAGTGGAAGAAATTAAAATGAAACAAAATCATAATAATCTAAAGAAGAAAAATAAAATAAAATAATATATTCAAGAAGATATCAAAGTGAATAACTGTTTCTCAAATTGGGTGTGGTTAAACATTTTGTAACATTACAGTTCAACTTCACAACACCAAGACACATTAACTAACACTTTCCACCAATAACACAAGTGAAAGAAAACAATATGTAATATAAAAACATTGAACAACTCATGTAAATTTTTTATTTGTAAAACTGATGGTGCATATATTTTCAGATTCGTTAGTTGATCAGCAAGCGGCCATTTTGTATTTTGTACAGACGCCATTACAGTTGCTTGTGGAAGGTTGAAGCAAATTATTTTTTGTTACACTTAAATAAAATTAACTCTCTCTCTAGTATTAGTCATTAAGATTTTTGAATAATTGTAATGTATGGTACTTTCCGTATGCATTTCTGACTTTTCCTAACAGTATAAAAGAACCTACGAACTGACGAAATAACATTATAAAAATAAAAATATTTTAAGAGTCGATACGGCAATAATTTATTTCGACCTAAGAGTCGGCAAACTGAATGTGAATCAAATAAACGTTAATACAATTAATAAATTAGTATTAAAAGAGTTTTTATTGATAAATTAAGCTAAGGTTAAAGGATTTTTTAGGTAATAAAGAAGAGTGAATACATATTGGTGATTTGAGCTTCGTAGCAAACAAGGAAGGAGCAAATAACCTATCATAGCCAACTCGATATGACGTTCGATCGCAAACATCAACAAAACCACTTTCGCTATTCAAAATAATTTTTTTTATGAATTTTAGTAAACCAATAAAACAAATACGAAATATTTTTTTTTAATAAACAATTTTTAACACATAATCCAAAAGAAAACGTTTAGGTTTTAACGAATTCTTCATTGTTTTTAATCGACGAGTTAAATTACAACATACATATACTTCAATAATAAACTTTTATTAATAGTTACATTTATAAAAACAAAATTAAACCATTCCACACGATTATATACGTAATTCTAGATTAAAAATTTTGAGCCTTCCAGTTCATCTTTAGATAGGAAAACATAGAATAATGGATCTCGAAAGCAGAATGCTGGAAAGCTCAAATGCGCTAATCAAGAATTTTTGAAATAGTGGTCTCCAACAATTATATATATATATATATATATAATCACGTTTATCCATCATTAGCTAAACATGCAAGTTCTGACCAGAGAAGTTCATCTTTTTGAGACCCCATATATAAAAGTTACAAGTAAGCTTAGACATTTTATTCTTACATATTCGTAATCAGCATAAAAAACCGTAAAAATATATATCCGTTTCAAGATAGTTTGTTGAAAAAAGTTGAATAATAATTACCCTGTTAACTTTATCGTTACAAACGACTCACACGTGTAAAAAAATGCATTACTATTTTATCACGGATATCGGTTTAGCTTTTAGTGATGAAAAATATGCACAGTGTTGCCACAAAATGTATATAAAGTCACGAAGGTCACAACGTTGCCAAGTCTACTGAACGTAAGCAATTCCTGCAATATTAGCAGGTGGTGTGTCTCGGCTGTTTATACAATTACTGCTTCCAGCCGCCTACGTTTAATTCCTGTATACGATCTTAGTTATTTTTAATTTCAGTGCCGTAGTAAAAATAATCTTTGAAAGACGTAATCAACTATTTTTCAACGCTGTTATTAAAAAGTGGGTTAATCATTCAATGACAGAAAACATATAAGGTATAAAATGTTGTGATCACTTTATTCACACGTTCTTTTCTTGACACGTAAATAACTATATACTAAATAAAGATATAATAAGTATATCTTCATTGTACATTAGTATAATATGTAGTTAAGAGTACAGTGTACAAATGCAAATGCTAAACCAATAGAAACGTCTAAAAAAACACGTTCTTCTTCTGTGTATCTTCTGTAATTGTTAATTATATTAATTGAGATTTTGGCTACTTATAGAGATTTAATTACTGAACACAATGCAGTTTTCAGAATTGCTGTATATTTATTGGTTTTGAAGTTATCGCAGGTTGAACTGCAAAAATGGATTGAATAAAACTTACTCATGCGGCCGCGTGTTTGACGACGAAGCTAGAGCGAGATAGTTGCTTATTATACCCTTTCTGTCTAGCGTACGGCGCAGCGCACAGTGTCCCTTTCAATACAGTATATTTAATGTATCTTTTAAATGTCAATAAATTTCAATGTAGATAATGTAGAATGTAGAAAATGTAGATAAAGAAAATGATTATGATATTGATTATAATTATAATAATTGGAAGCTTGTTTCAAATATATTATACTACATAGAAATGTTTATACACGCACTCATGCGCGCACGCGTGTGCACGTACGCGCACCCACCCACGCAGGCATATTATATATATATATATATAAAATTTGTGATGTTTTCAATTTGTTTCTTCTGCAAGTAGTATAATTTCGTATATTCTTTTTAACACCTGACGCACGTTTCACTGAAAAATATCAGTATCATCTGAGGTTTCTAAGTAAATTAATAACAATCGAAATAATTCTATTAATATAAAATTAACGAATAATAAAAAATTCCGACTTAATTTTACATCTTGTGCCATTTTGTCAATGTTATATGTGGACAGACTTGCTTACTTTTCTATTAAATGTAGAAATAGATTTTACCATTATTTTTTGCCGCAAACCATTTAATCTTGTTGTTTAATCCTTTTTCTATATGAATAGCTCATTACAATTATTGTTAATATTTCGTGTAAACAGCAGAGAGATGCTAAGTAGGACATTGCCTCAGGTAAGATTGCATGGTAAATCAAGACTCGCGCGTATTTCTTCCACCAGTCGGACGTCACGCGGCAAAAACAGCTGATCGCTAGGTTAGCGCGGGAAGCCGGAATGGCCCCCCCCCCCCCCTGTGTTGTGGCTATTCAGCGCTAACACCACAAGATTTCTCATTCCCGTCAACATGAGTATACTCATGGTGAAATAACATTCTTAATGTTGTAATGACAGACGTGTACGTTTACAAAACACTGTTTTGGCTGACACATATATACACATCTACGTCTGAACTCGCAACCTCTTATTTATCAGCTGGCCGGTTTTACGTTTCCACCAAACGTGTTCCAGAAAATCATATTAAAATAATATGAATATTTTATAGTAAAAACATAATAAAAATAATAATATACAATTTAAAAAGTTAATACACTACCTCTTGCTTATCCTAAGTTTTGTGCCGTATCACTTTTCCAAGGATTCATAAAATTATCTCGAATGATACATGGATCTTGTAGAGCTCGTAATCCTAATGTTCCTTGCATGATTGATGGAATATGTACACATAATAACCGAGCAACATTTTACGTTAAACTATTGAAAATAACAATGGTTTTCCAAAGTACCGGAGACGAGATGACGGAATTGTTGAACTAAAAGGAATACCGTATATCATTTGATAATCGTGATTCGTTCTCTACAATCGCTTCCTAATTCTACAGTACAATGCTCACATCAATATTGAAAACCGATAAATACATGTATAAATAGGCTTACCATACGTCCCGGTTTGACCGGGATTGTCCCGGTTTGACGACCTGATCCCGGGGTCCCGGCCAGTTTGTCAGTTGTCCCGGTTTGAAAATTGACGAGAGTAGTTTCCGTCCGGGCGAAGACGTTGTGCAAGCTAAGCTCCCGATTTTTGGTTAAATCAATAGAAAAGAGAGTTTGAAAGATTAAAAGTAATATTTCATGAATGGAAAATTCAAAAGCTGCAGTAGTCACTTTGCACGAGTATACACATTCAAATGACTTAGGGAGCACAAAAATCCTAATGTGTGCTACACTTGCTTTCCTTCGAAAAGATGTAGAATGTGGCTGGTAGTATATCCATGGTCAAATTCCAGAGGAAGAGAAACTCGATTAATTCTTTAATTGTTTCGTAGAACAATAGCTAGACAATGATTAGTGCCACAGGAGTTACGGAACTGCTACTTCCGACGTCATACAATGAATAATACCGTACAAGCACGCATCAGAAACTAAACAGCCACGTTGGAAGACCACATCCAAGAATAAAAAACATTATCAAATGTTTATAATCTGAGGCAGAGAAATGTATTCAGAACACGATGTAACGATGGAGTGAAATTTTTAAGCTATGAAAAGGACGAAAAAGTATACTGAATTGGATAAACTAAAAGATATGAAAAAGATTCTGAAGTTGGGATGTTTCTCAAGATCACGTCGTCCGTTCTACAAGTTGACTAATAAAAATAAATAAAAAATAACCTTCCTTTTTAATTTAGAGAGAGAGAGAGAGAGAGAGAGAGAGAGAGAGAGAGAGAGAGAGAGAGAGAGAGAGAGAGAGAGAGAGAGAGAGTGAGGGAGCGGCTATGCAAGTGTGTGTGTGTGTGTGAGTTTTATAAAAATTGTAACTTGGTAAACGTAGTTGGTAACAAAAAATACATTTAACGAATTATAAAAACATAAACACAATACAGGGTGGATGTACATACATCGTTGTTTGTGTGTTCGCAAGTGGGAGGTACTCTCACGTATCAAAAATTAATTACGTGTCTTATCTACTTGAGTGTTCGCAAGTGAAACGAGTTGCAAGTGCCACTGTTCGTAAGTGGGAGCACACCATCGTCGGCCGGATACGAAAAGCAGATTAATTTACCTGGTTTCTTCGAGACAAAAGCATCAACATGAATCAAAAAATTTAACTTGCAACCATTATTTTAGTAAAACGTAGATGATTGTGGGTATCATAGCTTAGGCTTTTAGAGCATAGGCTTGTACATTTATCTAGGATTTACATTATGTAGCTGATGATAGAAGTTCAAATGCGAGTTCCTGGTCCCTAAAAACATGGGTATCTCAGCTGGGAGAGTGAACTCCAAGACAAAATACTGATCCTTCAAATGTGTGCGTGTCGGGTAGGTATAGGCCTACTCTGGGCTCCTTAAAAAAGCTACTGCTAAAATAACAGTGATTTGTTCTAATTTTGTTTACTACATAATAAGGTGACGCCGTATAACATTAAAATTTGGGTTTGGCAAAGATTATCAGAATTGGCACATTCAACAATTAAAAGTTTTGTACGAATGAGCAGAAAATAATGGTATTTAAAAGGAACTATAAAGACATATCTTATGGTCATAAACAAACCGTAGAAGAAATTACTATTGTAATCAGTATAGTCATATTTGGACAGGTGTAGAAAAATATGGAGAAGCCTGTACAGGTGTGTCGGTGCTGATGGGAACACACATAAAAACGTTTGTATGAGATTAAACGTATGTATCCAAGATAAATACCGTTTTATCTACAACAGGTAGCTTCGAAATATGAATTTGGGGATTTCCCTTTTATTTAGGGGGAATTGTTATAAGGTAAATACAGTACAACCTGTCACATCCGGACGTATCTCCAAACTAATTTTTGCAATTCTGTAATTGTTAATTATATTAATTGAGATTTTGGCTACTTATAGAGATTTAATTACTGAACACAATGCAGTTTTCAGAATTGCTGTATATTTATTGGTTTTGAAGTTATCGCAGGTTGAACTGCAAAAATGGATGGACTAAAATTTACTCATCCGCCGCGTGTTTCACTAACGAAAGTAGAGCGAGATAGTTGCTATTATACCCTCTCTGTCTAGCGTACGGCGCAGCGCACAGCTCCCTTTATGTACATAAATATGTAGGAAAAATAAGGAAAATATGTAGCTAAATATGTAATATTTAAGAAATATGTAGTATTAAAATACTTTCACATCAACAATATAATTTACATTTTACGAGAACATAACAGTGCCCTCTTTGAAAGGTTTTGAAAATAATAGGTGCTTCATTTTAAACTTTTTAAAATCACTTTCAAAACATGCAAATATATTTTGAGCAAAGTCAATGTAATCCATAAAATACTAATCAAGTTCGGGGCTGACACTAATCACCAGTTAGATTACCACTTCTGTTACAGAAAATAAGTTAACCCTCAGAATACACAGTATCTGAAAGTTCAACTCTTTGTTGAAGAGTTTACAATAAGACAGCATGCATAAGAAATGAATTACTTTTCAATTGTTTATTGTACTTTAGAAAATTTATGAAAACATATTTTAGAAAACAGTATTAAAAAAGAAACCTTGATATTATAAAATTAACAACAACAAAGTATTTTACCTATGGATTTCTGTAGTATAGGACATGAGTATAAAGTAAAACATTGAGAATTATTAACTATTTAACAAAGTATTTTACTAGGAGAGTTGAAATTACTATAAAATTAAAGGTAGATTTTTGACTTGAAAATCTATATTGTATATATATATATATAAAACTCTACTATAACTCTGCATAAGAATAAAGTGTCCATGTAAGTTTTTTTTTCCACTGTTTAGTTGCACAATTAATTATTAAATACTTTTCTATATTGTCTGTTAACATGGACTGTCTTCGGTCTGAGAGTATGTTTTTATATATAGAAAAGGATCTCTCGACATCACATGTCGTCACCGGCGCATGTTTATATAGAGGAATCGTACTTGGAAGAATATTCTCAATCGATTCTACAGTTTCGCCGTTACATATGCGATAAATGGTATGTAAAGTTGAGTAACCAGGGTTTCTATTCAGCACAGCATTTAATTTAGTAGAAACTTTGTCACCGACTTCACCCTGCACAGCATTTAACTTGTTAACTGCTTCTTCAACTATTCCTATGGCCTCTTGGAGAGTCAGACCTGCAGTCTCCAGTTTCTTGATACAACTGAAATGCGTTTTGATGTACGAAACTGAACATATCACCTTAGAGTTGTTGAATGCAGACAAGGATTCGCTCGCTGACACTGCAGAATCGGGAGATAATGTTTCCACCACATACTTCACAGCTTCAAAGTTGTCACTGTAGAAATTTACGGCTTCGATCCAGGTTCCCCATCTTGTAATTACGGGTTCTGGAGGCAGAGGTGTGTCAGGTAGCCTTTGTTTGTAGCACTGGATACGGTAAGGAGCTTTCAAGAACACCTTTTTTGTTGCTGATATTAATGTATTTACTTCGGGGAAAAGGTCTCTGACAGTTTCAGCTACTCGATGCAATCCATGAGCCAGGCATGTAACATGTAGTAGGTTGGGGTAAAACACATTTAGAGAATTACCTGCTTTTAACATGTATGCTGCTGCATCTGTATACAACAGCAGTACCTTCTCTTCTTTAACACCATTTGGCCATAACAAACTTGGCAAAATACAGCTTTATCGTCAGTTGTAAAAGCACTGTCAATCTGTACCCATGATTTTAACTTAGATGACAAAGATGATGCGGTCGGTGCCATGATAAAACAAGGATATTTGTATTTAAAACTCTTAAGAACTTGCGTTGAACAATACCGCACAATATATTATTTAAGACGTCTTTTGTCCAACAACGAGAATCCGCCAAGGCAAGAAAAAAGCAAGCGCAGAAGTGTAGGCGAAAGACAAAACACTGACTTGACAATAACTTCAACACACCACACTGCACGCCAGATTGTTATTTACGTGTAGGCTTACACTCCGAGAGCGTCGATAATACTGGCGTCAAAAATCACATTGTGCCCTACAATAGCATAGAGTTATATAGATATTTGTTTGTTTAGGTAGATGGAATCCGTTGCGAGAATTGCAAGATCTGCGAAGAGTATTTATTTACCGCGGACAGCACGTTCTTTCCCCACCGACCCCGCTGAACGTGCGAACAAAACGTAAATGAGTGGGGCCGCGCATACCATTCTCATCTAACATCCCGTGCAAAATGCCTTACTTGTCGCTTGAGCTCGTAAAAAATTTTACTTCTTGAAAGTAGAATCTATGTGTGCAATTGCAACAGATGCAATATTTTGCCTTTTCTTGTAATAAATTTAATTGGACCTGATTCTGATTAATTGCACATTTGCGCATCTGAGTAATGTTGTTATAGGCCTAACTATTTTTTGCCATTTCAATTTTCAAATTGAAGTAAAGTATAGTAAAATATGTAGAAATATGTAAGATGGAGTGAAATATGTAATATGAACAAAATATGTAAAAATATGTAAAATTAAACTCGCGGATAAGACACCTATTGGTATGATTCGCCGATATCTGGCTTTTCCGTATAAATGTGCACTCAGCATTCAAATATGTAATTACATAAAAATCCGGGCCTTAATCATCACCTACACCTGCATAAATATGAATGTAGGGGCTACTCATTACAGTATTCACTTCCCCTTCCTTTGTATTTTGATTTGACAGCATTACAGGATGTTTACACTACCTTGTAAGCACGTATGTTTCCCCTTCTGTTTTGTCCAATATACAGTAGATTTGATAGAAATTTTAAATGAAGAAGGAAACTGCTACTTGGTAAATTAATATGTATTGTGCTTTTAAAAGGAAAAGAGAGATAGCTACCGTTTTTCTAATTCTATCAGTAGGATAGAAAACAGATATAATATAAAATGTATGAGACCCCATTAATATTAAGTATTTATCTCTAAATCACCAGTCGATTGTCTCAAAATAATGCGAAAAATTGCGAAAGAAACTACCGTGTAGTTATTTTTATCTCGCAAGGGTGTGTACGATGAACTATAGAAAAGAAACTTTTAGATAAATGTTTTTAAACAATGCCGTTTGGTTGCTAATCCCCGACCTTATAACTTTTTTATATACTTGCTTTTGTATAGAAAAGTCTTATGAAGTGAAAAGAAATTAGTAAAAGAGAATGGAAAATTCCAGGGTGAGGAAGAATATTTAACGTTACGAATTATAAAACGAAGGAGATATTACAGCTGCAATAAAGAGCAGGCAACGAATTATATCAAGGGCTCAAGAGAGAAGTAACGCAACGGAAGGCTGATTGGAATTCCTCAACTTAAATGTGAAGGAGGTATTGTATAATATTAATACTACCTGTAACTACCGCAGACCTTCCTTTGTCATAAACCGTCTCCTCACCATTCCCGATGGACCTCCTCCCAGAAACCCCCGCCAACGGAGAAATAGAAATAATTAAGTCTCTTCGTCATACTTACTACACCTGGCTTCCTTATTGATAACTTAACATCTTAAATTTTCCTATCTACCTATCCGGTCTTTATCCCTCTCCTTTGTGCCTCCCCGCCTTACCTTGACGCCTCTCTGACACCTCCCTCCAGCTTTGGCGTCCTGCGTTACTCGACTTCGTCTTGGCTGTCGTTTGACTTATACTTTTATTATGGCTCTACCATCACCCATTTGGCTCTGCACACTACGTAAACACACAAATACACATCCATACACTACACTCTATCCTGAATGCCTCCACCTACTTCGCCACCGGTCCGCGCTGCGCTGGCGTGCGACTCCTCTAAATCTCCAATCGGCGGAAGGGTGCTTGCCCCAGATCAGCCTGAGTCTTATCCTCTGAGACAAGTCTCAGACAATGCAAAAAAAGGTATAATATTATAGCCTACTGTCTACTATGACTGTGAGACGCGAATATGACAGCAGATACGCAAGAATGTAGGAGGCTACAGAAGAATAAAGGAACGGTCCAACTTCGGATATTATGGCTTAAGTAATCATATTAGAAAGGATTATTACAATTTATTTTATACACCACACAATATATGTGATAATTTTAATTTTTTATTTATCTATAAATTTTGAAACGAATTAAGACCTGTATTAACATCAACCGTTGTGTATATAATTCTTTTCACTCAGACTTTTCACAAAGTTTAGTGATATATTAAAACCATGTGTAAGATAATCAATTTTTGTGAAACCTATAATATACCCATTAAATAGTGTAGACTAGACAAGTATGATAGTAGCTTAATACAGTCTTTTTTCCGGGATGAAAGGGAAATTATAATATTGTGCGCTTAAGAATGAAACTTTTTTTGTTACTAGACCAACGTTTATGAAAATCTATTTGGCTTCATTTCTCAGATTGTAATAAAATTGGAATCAATTATAGCCTATATCAAATTAAAAATTTTTGCCAAAATTATTTGTTACTAACCAAGTTTACTTTATTTTCTTAACCGATGGATTTTTGCATATCAAATTCCGTTTATTAGACATCGATTTTTCAATATAAAATTGGTCTCTAGATTACTGATTTGCGTTAATGCGTCCAAGAAAAATAGTAGTTTGATAAACCTTATTACTAAGTTTTAATGTTTGTTTACATACGGCGTTTTCAAGAAACTGTAACAGTGTTAGAATAAATAGGCCTACTAAAAAATTTGATTACATACCTGCACCTAGTTTCGTATACAGAAGCAGTGTAAAAAGTATTTTGTAAAGCTTTCTTACAAAATTATAACATAACTGAAGCCCAAATGATGTTTAAGATTTTGCACGTTAAGTCATATGAAGTTTACTTAAGAACCTGTTACGTTCAGACTTCCTGAGATACAGTTATTGAGAAGAACAAGAGTAACAGAAAGAAAGAGAGAGAGAGTGAGAGAGAGGTCAAAGTACATGATGTTTACTACAGTTGGCTACTTATAAGGAACTTGAAAATAATTAAACTTATTGTAATGTAGAAAGTTAACGAAACATGAACCAAAAGCGAGGATTATGTGCAGCAGACTCAAGAGTTTTATTAACAGGATCCAAACAGCCTTTGGTGAAACGATTATTACGTTAAATAATTTATTCGCAATTAAGAAGTGGTACATTTTGAAGAAAGGAAAAAACCGAGGATGAGGAACTTATAAGTTGCTATTAAAATATGTAACTTACCTTTTGGATACCTAATTATTTTACAAGCAAGTTACGGAAACTATAAAAAAAAATTAATTCTTAATATATAAGCCTTCACGTATTATTTCAAAAAAATTAGATTACTGCTCACTGTGATATACGAAAAGCAAAAATATAATTAATGTAACATTACAACTCTTCAACTCTGTAAGATATAAACTCTTCTGCTTCTGCAGGTTGTTATTTATATTATTGGTACTTGTAGAAATTTTTATTAATCAGAATGGTGAATAAATTTCCAACGGATGGGAGTCAACTTGAAACATGTTGCTTCGGTACTACTGTATACCAACAACTGCATAACTATATTCTTACAAATGATATTCGGTATGAATGAGAATAATTAAAAATTCGTAATTCTCTCTCCCCCGTCTCTCTTCTCCCCCTCACTCTTTCTCTGTCAATTTTCCCCATCTACCTCACTAATAGGGGCAAACCTCACTACTACCTTTAATTAAACATGACTACCTCACTATTAATTTCCTTTTATTTTCATTAAGTTAGCACGGCAGGTCCTTCTGCGACTGCACCCAAAGCGCGCCTCTTTAAGTGTTTGTTGAAATGTTACACTGCTACAAACAGATTACTCAAGTTTGAATGTGTAGTCTGTACAAACACAATGAATGATTACACAAACAGATACAAACAAACAGTGAAGGATTGTGTGTAACACTGAAATTGTTGACAAAAAGAAGAAACTGTACGAGTTGGCGCGCGTGCGTGTGCGCGCGCGAGAGAGAGAGAGTGAGTGAGTGAGTGAGTGAGAGGACTGAGAGAACATGGGCAGAGGTAAAAAAAATCTGTCGCATTAAATTCACGCCAACAACATTCTTAATGTCGTAATGACACAACAGGATGTAATTTCGAAACTGTTAATTTCCTTCAAGTGTGTACTAAAGTAAAGAATGTTACAATTTATAAGTTGGTAATTACACCAGGTAATGCTAACAACCAGTAGCCTACTGATTCGAATGTGTGTGTGAAGAGGGCTTTTGAGTCTGATAATAACGCTATTACCTACTTGACACAGAAATTCCCGTGTCACCTGCATTTTGTATTATGCAAACGTTCGGAGGATGTAAATTTTTCAACAACATTGTTGGAGTGCCAACCTTTAGAATGAACCGTTGTGGCGGAATGCAAGATTGATTTAAAGAATTCAAAAATTCTTGGAGATAGTACACTATATTTTCAATATTAAATACGGTGTTAATAGATTCTTCGGACTTTTTATTATCCCCAGAAAATTTTTCCAAACTTGTATCATTATTTTCCTTCACAGATTCGATTCTTTGGGAATAACCACTTGTAATTTTTATCAAGTAAACACTTGACGTTTTGCACAGAATTTAGCAATTAATACAGTGTTGTACTATTTACTATGTCCCAGTTTTTCGTCAATTTCTGTGAAGCTATCGTCATTAGGAACACTACCGTCACCGAGGTGCAGTAAGTTTGTAGAAAAATCACCATCTCCTCCTCCTCCTAAATGGGCTCTCATATTGCTTTGCAAATTTAGTCTGAATAGCATTCCACATCGCCGAGGACTTTAAACACACTGAGACAATATCAGCGCGGGTTCCTCTTGCAGTTACCGGTAATCTCTAGCGAGAATCCTCTGAAATAACAAATGTTACGCTACCCACTAATTTGTTACAATTTCTTAAGTCTTGGAGAGTTTGATTGACCGTTTCTATACAGTCCACAAATCGCCTTCGTTTTACCGTTCATGATTAGTTTCCGTTTTGATCGCTCTTTCTTTTGTCATGCCTCCTCTTCAATACGAATTGCTTTTTTAATAGGAGTCAGTGAGAATACTTGACTTTTTCTTCTTGGCGCATTTCTATTTTATTTTTGCAGTCGCTTTCGGATAAGGGCGAATTTATTCTGGTGTCAATTGTGATAAGGTATTAGCAGATGTCTCGTTTATTTCCGACGTGGGAGGTCCGGCTACTGTGGTCTCTTGACAATCTTTTGTTGGTGTTAATCTTCCTTCATAATTACTTTTGTCTCCTATCTCTCTGTCAATTACAGGTGAACACAGAAACTCTTCGATACTGAATATATTTTCATTTAATGGCCAAATTCCAGTTGAACTAAAACCTGCTGTCAGTTAGATGGTGTAGCTGCCTTTGAAAGAGCATCTTTTGCTAGCCCAGGTATGTCATGGTTTTACCTGGGTTTATTGTCATCCAGCTCTCAGCGGCTGCACCGAAACAGGCCATATAAACACTTGTCTAATGGCTGAAGTCAGATTGTAACGGGTATGAGGTATAAACTGTTTCATAAATAGTAAAAAAAGAGAGGCTGTAATTTATCTTGATGGATTTGCTACTCCAATACAACCTGCTGGTCCATAAATAATCAAAGTGATATCTACATAACACTCTGTGGATATAACGATAAGTGGTGGTTTCCAGCTGCCATCTATGAAAATACCACTGGTTTCACCCTTTTCCAAAGGGGTAACCCTGCTGACTTGTTTATTTCCCTTCAAACTGACAACTTTGTTAGGACAGTGCACTGTCGTTATGCTGCCTGGTTTCCTTCACATTCCAAATATTGTGACAGTAAAAATGAAGGCGACTTATCACAGAATTCCAATATTGAAGAAAGTTTTATGTTATGTTTATTAAAACTAAATGCTATTGCAAAACTTGTTGCTTCAGCCTCTCTAAAAGACAACCTTGAATGTCGCTGTATGAAGCCAGTAAAACAATCTTTTACCGGCCCAGTTCACCAGAAAATCGACATTATTTGCAAACAATTATTCGGAGGCTAACATACGAATATTCTTAGGGTACAAACCATAATAACTAACAGAATAGTGCAGATCATAACACAGAAATCTGATTTTTCTTTTTGTTCTTTCCTAAATACAAGTTGTGGAAAACGCCAAGTCTTTGTAGGGTTTGTGAGCTACATCGCCCCAGAAAGTTTTTCACTTGTACGTTTGAACCAAATATGAAAAAAAGAAAACAGAACAAAATGTTTTACTTACATTGTACCAACATACCACTTTCCTTCTGGTGAAATTGAAGGTACACCTTTAATTTTAAAATTAGGAATTGATATTAGAAATAACCACTAATTACCAATAGTAAAGACTGTAAAAGATAAACAAAATGTAATCTAATAATAACCAATAGATATACCAGTACTACATAAAGTCAAATAAATCAAATGTAATACAGAAACACAAAACCGACAATAATCCATTGTTGTATATTATAACTATATGCTTGCCATAGAATGGATGCATGACGAACAAAATTATCTTGTAAACTTATCATAAAAGAGTAGGAACTAAACCAACAACATTGAATGAGGCAGAATACTATTCGAATAAGTAAATTCAAGGATTATAGCCACCCAAATACTAATAATAACCATAATAATAAATAAACCATGTTGACAGCTAGATGCAAGTAATCTTGGTTACTTTAAACCAAAGCAATTTTCAGTATAAATGCAGAATGAACTACTGCACAATAATAACAGTGCTATCAAAACAATGACAAGAGATATTCAAGCAATAACGAGAATAATTTGATAGGATTACAACCCATATAAAAAGGTAACTTCCTAAAGTATAGTAAACTCACTTAACAAACTATAGTTAAGGTAATAAAACCACAAGATGAAGAAAAAGGACACTATCAGAAGTGACAATGACCAATGCATAGGCCATAATAAAATGTTATTAACTATTAATGTTATAATAATATTAAGTATCATGTACATGTTGTGTTTATGTTAGTGTCTATACAGGAAAGTACAGAGCAACTCACCGCAGCTAATAATAGAAGAGTCAACGCAACTTCTTCAGAATCGAACTCATGAAATGGAACAAAAAACATTCTAAACTATTTAAACAAAATTAATGAACGATGTCAAAGAGTAAGTAAACCGATTTATTCATATCGGATTCAATAATAGATTGAATTGGGTAGAATAAATCAATAAACCAAAAATTAATAATAAAAACCAAAATGTTAAGAATAATAATAAAACAGACAATCTCGTCGTGCTAAAATGTTCATACACACTTTTTAAGAGAAAATTACTTAAAACTTCGAATCTAACAAGAAAAATATTGTGTCGAGTATTCATAATGCAAACCCTTAGATATCAAATATGAAATGAAAATATAAGTACCAAGTAAAATGTATATTCTATAGCCGGCAGAATAAGGGAAGGACAAATAAAATAGAGGCAGGATATCAAGAGAATGGAAAACATGGGACTACCTAAACAAGTAATAAGATACAGACCTCAGGGAAGACGAGATATAGGTAGGGCAAGGAAAAGAGATGCCTTCAGTGAAGGCAAAACAGGCTGTAATCCTATACCTTGACATGGAGAAGATTCCTAATACTTAATAGCAGACTTAAGAACAAAATATTGGTATGGAGAATCATACACGACTTCCATGTTCTAAGATTTATATTTAAAATCATTTTCGAAATGAAATATTTCCATTGAAACTACTTCTTTCTACTTACTGCTTCAGCCACTTACTGTGGGCACTAACGTATACCACCTCACGTTATCGCACTTGATTTTCACTGATGATGGAAGTCGATGGCACTGGCGAAACGTCTGGTTTTGCAGAAAACATTGGTCTACGGCCAAACAGGCCGGGAAGGAATTTTAAAAACAAACTGCTTCTTTGTTGTCAATAACGTAGTACATATATACAAAAAATTATCAGGTAAACTATTACGTTACAACAAAAAAATGTTTCAGGTAAACTACCCTTTCCCCGTAACCGATCTTCACCAAAATCAATAGGCCTTGAGCCCTCTATAACTCGGGCACTTATGTAAAAAAATATCTGATTCTGTTTGAATTTACGGCAGTTATCGTTCGTCATGAAAAAATTTCTCTTGTTACAACATAAAATATTGCAGGTAAACTACCCCTTTATCTTAACCGATCTTCACAAAAAACAATAGGTCTTGAATACTCTACAATTCAGGGCTGTATGCAAAAAATTATTTGATTCTGTTTGAATTTGCGGCTCTTATCGTTTGCCATAAAAAATCTAGACAGACACACAGATACTTTTCGATAAATTACTTTTTTTCATGTTTTGAGGGTAGTATAATCAGAATCTGCAAAAATCTCTAACACGATTTTTTTTGCCATCACCATACTTCCATTTCCTTATGGAACATGAAAGTAAAATCAAAGTAAAATTCTGATGGCAACAAAAATCAAATATTCTATCAAAAATTGGGGATATACATTTTTGGTAGGTATTTGGTAGGCCTACTTGCATTGCACAAGGAATGTGTTATTTTCAATAGGTTATTGATAAAAAAAGACTTACAAGTACATTGATTTTTATTACAAAATTTATACAAAACAGTTTCAATTCTAAGGTATCAATAATTAATAATTATTAAGGATAATGAACAAATTATTTCTTCATAGAAGATACATAAAAACATTGCAAAAATAATACATATCAGACAAATATTATTACAACAAAAATACCACACAGACATTTGGGCTTTGTTACTTTATCAGTAACTATAAGATTACATTCATAAAGTACATAGAATATTTATTTACAAGAACATAATTACAAAAAGTGAAAACACCTTTGATGAAATAAACATTTTATTTATTACATCAAACATAACTAAACTCAGATGACAATATAAATGAACTAAATATAGGTTTTTCTGCGAGGGAGTGTAGGATTGATTAGGGGTTCAATTAGTTGAAATTATTAAAAAAAAAAAAAGCATAAACTATAAATAGAAAAACTAGACTGGTATGTTTACAACAAAATGAAAACTTCAAGTTACATTTAAGAGATATTCCGTGTCAAATCAACAAGTGCTACAACCTGACCCTCTTAGATTTATTTGAAATTAAGTATGCATGTAGTATTCATAATAGTAACACAAATCAATTTTTTCACATTTTTCTGACGAAAGGTTACTGAGTAATGGGTGCTCAAAAATGAAAAAAATAAATAAAATTTTTGACTTGCGCAACAATATTGATTTGTTCACAACTTGTGTTCTAATTAAGCTAGAACAATGACATCGAGTTCATTTGAAAGCTCTTTTAAAGGGCTTTCATATGATATAAAACATAATTAGTTGAAAATATATATATTTTTTATAAACACATCATTATTGCATTTACTGAATTTTGAAAAACTGTATTTTTAAAATTCTCAAAAAAATATATGTGAAAGATATTGTTTTCCTCTACATATTCTGAAAGTTTCAACTTGGGATGAGCATGGGATCACTATCAAAAGTAATTTTATGTTTATCACGATTCTGTAAAACGTCATTCAGATCGGTGAATTATTATTATTTTTATTTTCCTACCCGTGACAATTTTTCAGAATCATAGTTGGATTTATTACTTGGCCTACAAAATTGTACTTTTCTTTCATACAAATAACTGTGTTTTAAAGCTTAGCACTAGCTAAATTAATAGCTCAAATTTAATAAATTGACCTACATATCTAAAATATATATCTTAATACAGTGATCCAGGTTTTCCGTGTACAAGCAAAAAAATCTCATTTTAAAGACTATATACAAAATGGTTGGTTGGTGTGACTATCTCCCATCTGTTTAGTATTTTGTCATCGGATAATATTCAGTCAGCTGTTGTCAACTGTTGTTGAAAGTGACCTGTACATTTTCTTTTGGTGTGACATAGCCTATAAAGTGAAAAAAATGTGATTAATTCTGAAATGTTGTGTTTTGAAATTAGCTTAAAGGTACTTTTGTACAATTCTCACAACAGTGTATAAGTTTATATGCCTACAACCAGTTAATATTGTAACGAGACATATGAGCCCAAATATTTCAGTAACCCAAAATATTAACACATGTCAATAATTGAGTGAAAGAGACAAACCAAGTGTTTCTTCTAAAAGGCCAAGCATGAAACTACATGAGCTACTCATCACCAAGGATAAACTCACAACAATAAGAGTTAATAAAACTAATGGTAACTAACAAGTGAAATAACATTATAAGAAAAAGAAGATGCACCGAACAATGGTTGTACCACAGGAACCAACAACCCAATAGTTTTCGGTCAGTAAGGAACCAATGAAGACAAGGAAGAAACATACTACGAGAAAGACACCTAACAACCATGGTATAAAATATAGATTCCAAGAGCCAGTCAACTATAGAACATCTTACCCGTATATGCAATGACTGAACAACTTACAGATTGAAGAGATGGACAAGAACTGACTAACTGAGATGACCAATATTGTAACGCAACAGAAATGCTAGCACTCAAGTTACATGAAAACAAGGTTCACAGAATAATAAACAAGTCAATATTTAACCCCATGATAGAACAAAGAGCTAACAATTATATTTATAATCATAGATACAGGTAAATAAGGATGCAAGGTAATATTAACAAGAATAACCGAACCTGTAAGTTAGACAATAGTTGATGATATATGTTTAATGAAAAACAAACAAAAAATGAAACAATAATTTACTAATAGCAAATAAGAATTTTGAGTTAAGAGGTATTATTTTGTGACAACAAATGTTATGATAAAGTTTATGTTATGTTATACCAAATATGTGTTGAGTTAATGAAAGATAATGAAACAAGATGTATTATTCAATGACTGTTGTAGAATGAAGTGTGAAGCAGCTAATTAACGTTAATAGATTTGAATTTTCTTATATGTGATCCATAGGTCAAGATAAAATTGTTATTAGATATGGAAAAAATAATTGTTTATGTAAATGTTAATAGTTAAGATTTAATTATATGTATGAATTTATGTAAAAGGGGCTATAGATGTGTACCAGTTATAAACACAGGTAGATCTGTTTACAATAAAAGGCCTAACAGCCAAAACCACTATATAACCACTCATAACATAAAGGTTAGGTACATCAATTAATAATAATTAATGAATACGATTTGAAGAGCTAGAAAAAACATTAAATTAATAATGATATATAATAAAATTTATACAAATTATGATAATACCATAATGCCATGATATCGATTAATAACATTTAATATCGAAAGTGGATTAAATATAAAAAAAGGAAAAAACCGGCTTATATCAAAAAACCAGCAGAATATGTGTATAAAATAATAAACCAACTATCGGTAAAGTTACATTCCGATAGGTTAGCAAATTGATAAGGAATAGACAAAAAATATATGAAATAAACACTATATTCAAAACATGTGGAAGGAAGAAGTCGTGTGTTGCTAGGGACGACAGAAGAAGAGGA
The DNA here is from genome assembly GCA_034769895.1 of Magicicada septendecula. Classification (NCBI taxonomy): domain Eukaryota; kingdom Metazoa; phylum Arthropoda; class Insecta; order Hemiptera; family Cicadidae; genus Magicicada; species Magicicada septendecula. Next base: position 161,211,598 of record CM068375.1, read on the forward strand.
AGTTGTTAATTTGACAATAATTGCTTTGATGATCTGAATGTGATGAGATTAAAAAACCCAAGAATTATCTATTTAATCGGAATATTTTAAATCATCAGACACGATTATAAAACACAAAATCCTAATGACAATGTTTATGACTATCACCAGTACAGTTTAATCCAAATAACACTACAGTATGAAATCACAATAGAGAATAAATAACTGGATTATACAAGGAAGAACTTGAACTGTCCCATATCCGAAGGGAATTGATGATATATTAAACCAAATAGAAAGAATTAACAGTATCACAATTAATAATATTCACTACACCAGAAGTTATAACCTTTCAAAAACACGGAACAACACTAATTGCTTCAACCAAGAGAAGAACGTATTTGGATCCTGGCGTTGCAGAAGAAGCATCAATCGGGCTGTAAACCAATCCAAGCTGTAATTCCGAAGTGGACAGGAGAAGAATTCCATTCTATTAAATCGAAGAAAGAAAATCGTACGGCATAATTGTCCAGAACAGTAAATTTATCAATCAACCGCCTACACGATTGGCTTCGTTCTAGTCTGGTAAATTATTATTATATTAATCATACTAACTACACAACACTTTAAATTTGTAAATCTTGCATTCTTATCTATGTATTTTTAATCTTCCCCACAGTTACAAGAACCTTCACACCCTGAATTAAATTAATTACAAATTAAAACACACTATATAACTAAATTTAAATAAAGTATCAGAATAATCAACAATCGATTCATACAATCTATAGCTCAAGCGTATGTTAATTAGAACATATATTATTCAATGTTAAAGAAGTAAACAAATAAAGAACCTTTATATATTGGCAAAATCTTGTTATTTGGAGTATGGTTTAATGAGCTAGGAATAAAAAAGTAACTGAATACGTATAGAATAACTGGTTAACATAAACATTGAAATAACCTATAAGTTTCGTTGAGCCGATACTACAGCGCTTATAGCGGAATTATCTGACACCAAAGAGAGAGAGTAAAAATACAAAATTAGACAGAATTCTCTTCAAGGTATAATAGGGTTGAACGGAATTATAAAATAACTCATTAATTATTTAAGTTACAGGTACACAAACACTGATAGTTTTTAGAGAGCTAAGTTAATAATTAATTACTTACATCAATACATCCCACAACTCCAAATATCTCCGAGATTTACATAATTAAAATAATTCAAAACACATTGGCATAGGTGTATGTACAAATTGACAAACACAACAGTGGGGTTTTAAGGAGAGGAAACCCATTCCTGTACAATATACAACAGATAATATTATAAATGTATAGGACAAGATATGTTATAAAAGAATGAAAGTAACTAGACTGTTAACTGAATAGAAGCTGTGAATAAAAGCATAGTAACATGTTATGCATAGCACCCATGTAACATAAAGAAGTATTAAAATTGTCTCATAATAATAACAAATATTACTCAAATAGTCAAACAATCATGTAAGATAAGAAAAGGCAATAACTAAAGAGTTATTAGTTATCATTAATAAAACCACACTTGAGAAAATAAGGTTAAAAGAATGTAAATTTGTATCAACCTAACATACACATTGTTGGTACAAATTTCACCTAAATTCACATCTATCAGTAGGAAAAGCCTACCTAAACCAAAATGTTTTGTGCCTTAAACCAAGAAGAACTGATAAGCTTTCTACAGGTACCAATATAAGATACCCAACATGGATTTTAAATAAGAATTTAAGTAAATAAAGTGAACCAAAACCGACCAAAAGGGGATTCACTAAGTAAAACGTGAACAAAACCACTTTATAATACCAAATAGAAGTAAAAGGTTAATGTCTATACCACAAGTAAGGTGTAATGCCACTATTGTAATAGTATAAGAATATTATAAGAAAGGACATAATGTATTATAATCGTAATTAAGAACACCTGTCATGTGACACTAGGTGTAAATAATGTTAGTCAATGATATACACTAAGGGACAGACCAGTGTACAAAAAACACTAAACCAATTATAAAGAGACTACTATGATTAAACTATTGTAACTAAATAATAGTAGAAAGAGATAAAAGAATACCAAATAAGAATGGAAATAAGTGTACACCTCATAGTGCAAAATAGAGGTCAGAGAGAGATAACTATATAAGAATACAGCAGTTCTATAAGGAGAAATTTACCTCCAAACTTATAAATTTTGCACAATCATCTGGCGATATAAGAGCTTCTACAACAATGGACTCTGTAACAAAGAAAGAATTTTAGCTAACAGAGAAAAATAATTATCATTGCCAGTATCAACAAAAGTGCAAATTACTAAATGTAATAATTGCAATTTTATGGGAAATAATGTTATTAAACTAATTATGTACTTTATTAAGAACTTTTGTTTTCCAGCAGCTTCCAAAACTCTTTATATAAAAAATAATATAAACAAACTTATTTAGAGCTTCTAACAATACTTATCTTAAAATTATCATATGATTATACTTTCCAAAGGAAGCCCCTGATTTGAAAGCATTGACACATAATACTACTAATTAAAAATGATTCCAACTACTATGTTACTAAATTTTCTCATTTAAAATGTAAATGGGACTGTTAATAACTTTATATTGTTGTTATTAACAATACAAAAGGATCATTAATGGCTATTTTATCACAAACTTCAAAATCTCCTATAAAGCTTGCTCAATGAAATAGGACATTCCTGATGCAGAAAATTAACTTTGCCATAACACAAATTAAATAGGCTAACACCCAAACAAAAAAATGCTTTGAAAACAAAACATTAATGAAATATGGTATGAATTAATTGTGCTACATTCAAAGCTGATTTTCTTAATTGATTTAAAGTACCTATACAAGTCTAGTTTGTCAAGTAAAGATAATTTAGGTAAACCTAACACTACATATGAAACAAACATTAAATCAAATATGCTAATGTTACAAAATTCACAAACAGAAAAAAAAAAGTTTAATTATCTATAGGCTAAATTGCTTTGATTATATTACCTTCTCCACTTCATATGTTTTCCACATCAATATCATCTGATGTCGATACTACTGATGGTGCAATAATAGTCATTTTTTCCCAGTCAATTCTGGAAAGTTCAGGAGGAACCTGAAAGATCATTACAAAACTCATACATAATTTTTCACTAAGTTAATAATTATAATAATATTAAGCTAATAATTAAGAGAATAATTTATTTTCTTAACCTAGCACAATATTTGTAGGTTAGCACTATGAATTTACAAAAAGTTAATGGATTTTGTGTAAATTTCTAAAAAAAATTAAATTTACAGCATAATCTAGTAGTTATTTTATAGTAATCTATTTTAATTTAAATGAACTCAAGTCACTATTGCTTGGTTACATCCCTGCACTGAAGATTCCTGAAAAAGATTTCTAATATAATCACACAAACTCGAAAAACAAAAACTGTTCAAATGATTAACATTGAATAATATAATCCTGATTATAAAGTTAACTAGAGTTTAAGGGGTGATTTTATACACCGAATATAAGGTAACATGAATAAATTAACACTGAACTTACTACGTTCCCAGTCAAATATGAAAGTAAAGTATGAAAATATATGTAGACATGCACTATTGGTGTAAGTTCTGGAGCTAAAGATAATTCAACTGTGACACAGAACTTAGTCTATTATACTTAACACCCAGGCCTATAAACTTTTGATCTTTTTCTAAAAGTAATTAATTTTATTTCAGAGTTAGGTTAGGCTTACAGGCTAATCCGCAGTAAGTTTAGCTAAATCAGTTATATTATCATAGGCCAGACTTAATCTAAATAAAATTATTCTGTGTAAAGGTATCAGTAACTTGATATTTATACAGAATAAGCATTTAATACAGAATACATATTTCATTTAACTGGAGTCAGTTCCCTCACACGGTCTTTTTCAAAAATGGGTTAATTAATTTTATATTTTTAGTTGATTAGAGTTAAGGGGTGCTTTTATACACTGAATATAAATAACAATTAAAACTATATGTACCTTTTTTTGCTGTACGTCTCCTAGGCCTACTTTCACAGTCATCTGAAAAGTAAAATATGACATTTTTTAACAATACGAATAATAAAATATGACAATTGATGTAGACATGCAAGTATCTGGAGCTAGAGACAATTTACTGTGATAAAGAACTTAGCCTATTATACTTAACACCCAAGCCTACATAACACAAACAAATTTTGATTTTTTCCTAAAAGTAATTCATTTTATTTCAGAGTTAGGTTAGGCTTACAGGCTATTCCGCTGTAAGTTAATCGGCTAATGCCCTGCTAGTTTGCTAGTTTTGTTAACATAATTAATCACTAACTAACTAAGTGTGTTTGATATTTATGTAGCATAAGGTGACGCGTATATGACAGGTTTTATTAATGCAGTAAAGGAACAAATCTAATTTAAATAGTCTTTGTATTATTTTGGAATTCAATTTTTTAAAGCAAATGATAATACCTTATGCACCTTTGTAAAGGTTTTTACTTATTGGGGATAAGTGAACTGAATTAAAACATCAAACAAATGATTTTTGTTTCACAATCAAAACAATACGCCTACTGTATTAAATTTATTATGGCAATTCTATTTACCCTAAAACACTACAATACAAAACTCCAGAATTTTTGTTTTTGTATAAATTGGCCCGCTAATAATGAAAAAATAAAATTGTATTACTTAAATTAGAATGCTAACTTGCTCAATTATTAAATTTTGGGCAGAACACAGTGCTATTAGGCATAGTTGGTTCTATAACAGATACGTGTTCGACAAAGTAATCTAGACATGAAACATAACCTAACGTATTTCTTTTATGAATTTTATGAAAAATGCTGAATTTGAAAGTATATTTAGAGTAATATAGCTGGACTGAAGAATTAAATAAAATTTGTAACTAGTTAAATACGAGCAGAGTTCAAATTAAATATATTATAGTAAGGCGTACCATCTTGTGTTAGGTAGGACCACATTTTACGAATAAAATGATTTACAAATTGGATACATTACACATATATAGGTAGGCTAGAGTAGACAAAATAATTGTCAGACTTACAGGTCTTTATATATCTATAATAAAGAAACTTTATTTAATTAAATTGCTTCAGTGCCTTACAGGGACTTTTTTAAAAATTAGTTAATTACCCCTTGGGTAATTATGAAGATTCTCATCAATGCTGATATTGCGCTGATATATTTTTATTATATTCTTCTATGTTATATAAACACGAGAAAAATAATTTTAAACGGCGGTCGAACCTATTTACGGAGACAAAAAATTAAATTTTTACTCCCATAAGAACGCATGGCGTTAGCCTAGGTATATTGTATTAATTAAATTAGAATGCTAATTTGCTCCATTATTAAATTTTGGACAGAACACAGTGATATTATGTATAGTTGGGTCTATAACAACCGGTAGGCCTAGTGTACAACCCAAAGTAAGCGAGACATTCATACATAACCTAACAGCTAATTTCCTACAAACAACGGAGAACATACACTAAATAAATGATCATCTTACCTTTCATTATTATTCCTAGCGCCTCCAACATATTTTTACTTCGACTTGCAATCACAAACACTTCATACGAATTACAAAATTCTGTCCCACACACGTTAGAAAACTCAACGAATTACCGCACTAGACGACTAAACAGAATAAATTATGGCAGGTCCAATATTTCGTTATACCAACTAAACAGAATAAAAACACACTTTCCTCTGTAGTGTCTGTCTTTTTTACACATGTTACAAATTTTATAGAATAATTATTACGAATGCCAATATGGCCGACTAACTACCCATATTTCATTATATACATTTGTATATATCGAACAGGTTGTCTGGCTTCAGCGTACAGCAAAAATACGATGTATAAAAATTTGTATAAGTTTTTCGTACGCTGACACACCATAACTTGGGCAAAATAACTTCTTCACCTAAAGATGTACTTATACAAGTTCCTCAAATTTGTTTTAGATACCCTGGGTAAAAATTGGCGTGTGATGAAGAAATTATGCGGCGCTAAGTCTATATATATATATATATATACTCTCAACATTGTCCGATCTATTAGACCGTTGTCCATAATGTGTACAGATATTTCCAGAAGATTCAACCATATCCAGGACGGATATCTTCAGTGCTGCGGGAACAGAGATCTCAATACCCGCGTAGTTCTACTAATAAAGACATTCACCCTACTAGAGGGACCGGCTTCTTCCGTCATCGCCTTTTTCTTATAGGCTTTATATAAAAATAAACAGTGATGGAAGAAGTCCATCTCTCTAGTAGGCTTAATGTCAATAACTCATCACTGACGTCTTTTAAAGAAACCTACTAATAGAGATTAGCATACCCGACTGAGTGACACGCGTTTCGGGCGAGGTCCAAATCCCGTCTTGACTCCTGTAGGTCGTTTCAGATTTATCTATTTAATTTTTATTAGTCGATATCATGGTTCCTTCGATTGGTAGATTACTCCACCGGTGGCTAACAAACGGGATCGTTTCTAATAGCCAACTGGCCTTGGAGTGTATTTTCCGACAATCCGACGATCAGGGAATTTTGAGTAACTCGGGCCGCCCGACCATAGATTCTTCGCGCTTAGCATCTCATGGCGTCGCCAAGTGCACGGACACCATGTATCCTTCAACGTTCACTGGAAAGACCCCCCGGGAGTCTTTACAACCAAGTTTTGTTCCACTACCAATCACGCTCTATAGCGACTTCATGTGGAAGGCGGCCTGGTATCCCCAAACAGGACTGGCATAGCCAATCAACGGTAACACATATGTGTTGACGATGAGCTTACCAAGCGGAGAGATCATCGATGGATTCGAAAGCACGGGCAGGAACGCTAAAGCGTGCTGACAAATTTTCTGAGTATGCATACGCGTGCGAAAAGAGAGTCGGGAGTTTGGTTGGAGACCAAGTTACTTTACGCTCTTGTGCCAGAGTAGCTCGGCTTTAGGGGTAGCGTGAATAATACCGCTGTGCTCTTCGTAGTGTTGACGGCAACTGTTCTGTTGTTGGCCCACCCGACATAAGCGTCGAGTTGGCGCTGGAGCTTAACGCACGCAAAATATGCAGCAAAAACCGCTGCCTCATATCCAAATAGACTCAGCCTTACTTCAGCCACTCGGAGTGTCATTGATGGTTACCACAAATATGAGAGGCACAAGGAATCTTCCCTGATACAGACGCCAGCTGTATTACGCCTACCTGAAGAGAGAGCGTAGTACATTCGCACGTCTAACTCACGATCTCGAAGAAAGGTATCTATCAATTCGTGGTCCTGACTGACTGATTCCGGGCTGTGTAGTTGCATGTCGCAGTGACGTACTACAAGGGATCTGAGTTCCGAGCTGCCTTCAGGAGCTCCTGCCTCGTGGCCCTGCCCAAGTAGGGCGATTAAGTCTGTAGCAGGCCGTTTTCGGCTGTTGTGCTAGCCTACACTAACGCAGTATACACCGAGGGCGTTTTCATGAACCACCTAAACGTATACGGTACCTGCCCAGCCCACCAACTACAACATTGTTTGGGAACACTCCGCACATGCATAAAATCTGCGTGCAAGCCGTCTGAATGTATCATCTAAGGAGCGGACGCCAAGTCCTCTCCTTAGAGGGCGTGATGAGAATCGGCGGGGGACTTTGGCAGCTAGCCGAAGTCTCCTGTCGAGGACGCTCTCCAACTTCTTTTTATGCATGTTGGCGAGTTAACGCTAACCTGGGTCTCCGTCGAGGCACTTTAACTTATCAATTTTTCAAGATATCAAACGTGGGCTGGTTGGCTATTCTTAGCCAATTGGATCGTTCTTATTTGTTTTTTTTTTATTATTGCCTCGGATATCTTAACATATGTCAATGCCGATTATCCAGTATTAATTCAGTCCTTAGTGCTCTTTTTTGTTTACTTGATTCTTTTGTAGCTTTTTTCCGATCTAATGGGAATACCATCCTTGCAGATGACCTGAACTGCAAACACCCCGACTGGAGTAGGTGCTTGAGTACAGCATGCGGAAGGAGCTTCACAGGTACTTTTATGACCACCATCTCCGCCCATGCGAACCAGGACAACAGACTTACTACCTCTGCGCACTAGTAACACTACCTGATGTTTTCGATATCGCAGTAGCTAAGGGTGTTGTCTCCCAGATAAAGATAACCTTTGTTGAAGGAGCTGTATTCCAACCACTGTCCCATACGCGTGGTCCCATAGTTACCCGAAACACGATTGGGAGATAAATACGTACGGCAGTGGATGGGAATCGGTACGGGCTTGCTTACTGTTGAAGGTTCTCCAAAACGGTTCCGTTGGACTCTGTCTACCGAATCAAACTGGTAGTTGCCACGTTCGATGAGGCCATTTTCCGTTCCGCCGAGCTGTGCTCACGGATGAAGCCCAATCTCACGCCTGGGCACCAGATTCCCGAGGATGTCCGTCTTCTCGATCAAGTCAAGGGCAGACTTAAGAGATATTAGTAGCCAACGAAAGATCCTGCCACTTCTGGCAAAGCCAGTTTGAATCGGGCTGCAGGCAAGTTACGTCGTAGCTTCCAGGTCATCCGTAAAAACTGCTCGGAGTTTTTGGTTGCTCAAATAGTGTTAATCTGTAAGAAGCGACGACCTACACTCCCGATTATCTGGGAGACAACCCCTTGCCTGACGGAAAAATAAGAATTTTTGGCCAAGTATCTGGAGAAGCAGTTCGCTCCACACCTGTCCATCAACTCGGCCACTGATGAGGAGTTAAGAGATGAGGTTGACGATTATCTAAAGTAAGGCTTACACTTAATATTAAAATGCATATTAATTATCAATTAAATATTACGAAAATCTGACACAAAATCTCTGGAATCTTAAGCGGAGAGGTAATTGGTCCAGTGAGCTAAAATGTCTCACTTCTAGGAGACAACATTTCTACAATCCATCGCAAAATTAAACTAAATTTCCAACAAACTGTGTAAAGATAATAACTCTGTAAGGATTTTGTAATTCAAATCACGCGTAAAGCAACCACAAACAGGAATACCTCAGTATGTTATTCACAGAAATAAAATTACTCTAGTGTTTGATATCACTCTAGAAATTTACTCGTCAGGACAAAATAAGAAAGAAGTCTCAGTTTTTACTTCGCAGTATGCTTTTGGAACACTGATGCGTGCGAAAAAACTGATTTCAGTACAGCCAACATATTGCTTGATGTGTGACATTGTATACTGCCACAGTATCGGAAAATTACGCCACTGGGCAAGGCCTCACTATACTACATAGTAGTATAGTGAGGCCTTGCACTGGGCCAACATAAAGCCTAAGGCGAACCGCTCCCGTCTCATCGATTCTAATATACTTTCATTTAGTTTTTTTTTATTCGTAATTGACTCTTTGACTGCAGACATTTTTGCTGACATTACTTCTTCCATACATCTCACTGTGTTTTTTTTACTAGGGACATTTCATTTATCAAGCAATTATATGCACTCTATTTCTTTGGACATTAGGTTAACCGTTACTCGCAGTTCATTTCCTCTTTTGATAAACAAGATAGTTATACACAAGAATTCTAGTTGGCCAGTTGTCAAATATATAATTTTATTACAAATAATAATTGTTATCTAATTAAAAATGTCCGTACACAATAAATAAGAATTAACACTAAATATCGATATATAACAACATGCCCTGAATCGCAAACCCAATCCCTCGCTGCAGCGTTGTGTTTCTATGTTGCCGACAAGAACAATAGTTTACATAAAAACGGCTTTTAGATATTGTAGATGCATAAATTCGTGCATCCAAAGACTCAATGATAGCTCCAGAAGTCGCAACAATATTCAATGTTGCGTCGCGCAGCCGCTAACATAATACGTTTCCCACGTCCCACGTAACGCGAAAAGACACATGCCATGTATTGTCATATTATACTTACAAATAAGCCTGTGTTTAGTTCAATTCCGGAGTTGTGCTTTGGTGGATAAGAAAAACTAACATGACATTATAAAACAGATGTATGCATGTAACGGCAAATGTTAAATCTAAAAACAGCCGGAGAAAAAGAAAGAACGTATGTTAATTAATAAAATAAATTGTTTTATGATTAACATGTCCTTTGAGATTAGGTGATATCACGGGTTTATGCCTACTGAAAAACGTTTATCAGCAAACATTTAGTGACAGTATACAAATGCTATGCTAGAAGTGACAACTGTAATTTCTGTGTTGTAATTAAACAATATACAGCACGTCAGTGCAAGTAATGAAACAAACATTTTGCTCCGACATAAATCTGTCAAAAGGTCACTTTGCTGCCAGATCTGTGTGATTTATTTTGAATAATGTCACTCTCTATAAGGATAAAGTAAAACCTCTATTTTTATTATCTGGGTATTTAAAAGCTAAATATGTAAATATGTGCGTTTCAGTAAACTCAGGAGGTTCACTGACATACATGAGTACTTAAATTTTAAATATAATATAATTTTCACTTCCACGTTAAAAAAAATAGATTTTGTTCTGTAAAACTACATTGGGAATTTTATTTACAGTTTCAGTTTCGTCTTACTCAAAGTCGAAAAGAAATTATCAGTTGGAAACCAAATTATTTTAGTTTTACTGCTCTAAATTTAGGAAACAATTGTATTCACAAGTAAACATTTCTTACACAATAATTAACAAAACAGCAACTATAACAACATTCCTTCATTGTTATGGGACTATTAATGATTTTACTTTGGTTTACAATGAATTTTTTCATTGTGGGGCTTTGTGCATCATCAATACGGTGCCTTAAACCTTTTGACAATCTAATCAATAGTTAATATTTTTCTTGTCTTCTTACATTCAAGCTGATCGCTGAAATTTTTAAATTGCATGTTCGACGTTCAATTCCACGCTATCCACAGTTCCATTTGTACCAATAATTTATTAAATCCTTCTTAAAGTAAATGTATTTCTTAATAATAAATTCAATAGCTTTGTTAATAAATTTACGTTTTAATAGATTAAATAGTATACAATTATACGCCGTGTGTTCAAGTGAACTGTTGAATGGATTGACTTCATGTACACTAGTTCTTAGCTTACACGCTTATTTTGTTTACAAACATATACAGACAGAAAGAACGAAGTGAATATTTCTTTTAGATACCATGGCATGCATGATGACTTTCCATCCATGTGCATTTTCTATGCTCATTCCAGCAGTCCGATCTCAAACGTTACTAATCACTCATTGTTCTCTGGAGCTCTTTAATATTTCTGAACTTTAGCAGTCACTACGCCAGGAAGCGCCTCCTCGTTTTCTGGGAGAATAGACGCAATATCTGTATCAACCGGTTGTTTTTAATGAAAATCTTGTGTCTATCATCCGTCTACCGAGAACTCTGCAGTGGTGGTTATGATCTGTTCGGTTGACCACGATTTCTTCTTCTATTTTACAGCAATGTTGAAAATTTTCCGCGAACGGTGCCATTATTCTTTTCATTTAAATGCTGCCGCCGCTATCAGACATAAAATTGTATTCTATAAGATATAGCCAGTTTTTAAAAGGTACAGTCACTTCATCAATTATTGTTCTAGATTTTTTTTTAATTTTAGAAATCAAGCGAAAACCGCGTAGCCTCTTTCAGTAAAAACTTCCTTTCATAGAGGTAATAGCCGAAGCGTTTTAAAATCTAGATTGTATCTAGTAATTTACATCTTTGGAATAGGTATTTTGTTTACCACAGAAAACACATTGCTGTCATAAACTAACTTAAACTCTTTACAACCTAGTTATAGGATAGCAGTTTACATAGAATTTATTGCTTGCATCTCTGTCTGGGGAGAAGACTGCTTCTCTTTAAAAGCAGGGACAGCAGCTAAGTAATATGTGTTTTTAATTATGTGACAACTTGTTGACACTCTATTAACTATGAGAAATTGATTTACCAATACCCCAATACCCCGTTAATGGAACGTTTAAAATAAGACCAAAAACAGAGAAATGCAAAACATCGGATTCAGTCAATGAAATTGACCAAATATTTACTTTGTTGCTTTCACAGACTTTCTACTTTTAATCAGAAACGTTTTGTCACAATGTGTATTTCTTGTGAAGAGTGTACATTGAAATACATGACGCTACGGCTGTAAAATATTATCTACCGTTCTGCATTTTACACCAAAGTCATTAATAGTCTTTCTATCAAGTAGTTCCCAAACAATAACTTCGCTCCTTCAACTGAGGTGCCGTCTTCTGGACGTTGACCGTCTGTTTACTTCAAAAGGACGATTACACTAGAAGCATTTTTGTGAGACGATAATTTTGTGATGATAGCACGCCAGACAATCAGCTGCAGAAAGTTTGTATTTCGCGAATGTTGTTTTCGTTGTGTGATGAACTGAGATTATAAAGTGGGATAAACTACTACAATTATTAATATTGTAAATAAAATCGCGGAAATATTAAGAACTATAAAAATTAAATTTCTTTTGTAATACAAGAATGTTAGTAGTCAGTATGCTACTGTCTGAAAAAATTACAAATAGAGGAAAAGATGCCAAAAAGGTGTCTGTAACAGTTAAAAAGTGTTTGTCGGCGTAGAAGACATAAATACGGGGTTCAAAAATATTTATAAACTGTAGACCACTTCCCATCTGACACATCTGTACAGTGTTTTCAGGGAACGTCTTGCTACAGTCGAGTCCATGTGCTTAAAAATGATGTTAAATCGAACCTAATAACAAAGGAAGAGCGTTGATAATTTAACTAGCAAAAACTCCTGCCATAGTTTCTAAGTGTTAAAAATTAATGAGCACAATGGGAATTGCTATGTCTAAATAACTAAATAATGAAAAGAACTTTTCGAGTTTCAGTTATACAAGATATGATGACCTGATAGTGCCATGAAGTAAAAGCACTTACTACTTTCAAGAGATCTCACAATGAAGCATCAAGAGGACATCTTTCCGCTAATAAAGCAGTTGAGAAAATTAGCACAATTCTATGGGTTTGTATAGTAAGTAGACATAATGTTGAAGTTATGAGGTGTGAGCATTTAGGATATATAATTGAAAGGTTTGAGAAAAATAAAATCCCTTTTCAAAAAAGTGTAATTATCGTAGGAGGAAACCTGTATGTCACAATTCCTGTATACCAGTGTGTTACTAAATAAGACATATAAACAAAAGTTTAATATTTGGCAAAGATGCAAGTTGTAATTTATTCTCGACATTGAAATAAGGAAAAAACTTTAGTAGCCACTGTCATAAGAGTAATCCGCAGTTTTACTCCGCAAACTACCAAATAATAAGGTTAACCAGACACAAAAGTAGTGCCTGTTAGATGAGCTTTTTTGTCTCACTCAGATATATTCATGCACTTAAGAGCTTTGTTTTAAAATCGTAAGTGTAACAAAACCATTCCAAGATTCTTTCACGACGAAATGCATAACCTTTTTTGAAGATTCCTATGAACATTATAAGAATTCTAGCTAAAATTGAGGAAATGAAATAGGCCAACCTATACCTACACCAACAGTAGGCGTGGCAGAAGTAAGGCAAAACGAACCGATTACAGATTAATGTAAATCTACGAGACATTCCTGTCTGATGAATCGAAAATGAAAGTTATTCCTAAAAACGTTTTTACTAGCTCATACTAATACTCACACCGGCCTATACTCAATTTGTGGGGTAGTGCTAAGCCATTCTACACAAATAATATTCCAATAGCCCAATTCAGTTCCTTAGATATTTTCCGGCTTTAAACCGCACAGTGCTTTAATTCTTTTACAAAAAATAACTGACGTTGAAATATCAGTTTGTATCAGCTTGTAATGGATATGAAATCAAACTTGTTGAATACTCTAATTAGATTATCTTTTGATTGTTATTAGTCAATAGCCTATGACCTACATAGGTTGAGGATGAGGAAACTATTAAAACTGAATATGCGAGAACCATACCAATGCCGGTGGGCTGAACTAGGTTATCGTATCATCTTATAGGGCTATCTATAAGAACTTGTGATACATGGATATTTCAAACTACTTGAAGAACATACTTTTTCTTTTAATATAGGATGGTCGCCAGTGTTATTGGTTACGTAATAAATCTGGATTACGGTTAAAGCATTTTGAACAAACTGTAAAATAATAATCAATTATTTTAATATTAGATAAAATATAAGAGTGAAAATGAGTTACAATAGTCTATTTAAACCTTGCATACAATCTGCCAGAAACACAACTTTAAGATCTCAAATACTAAGGACAAAAGTAATGGCCTTCCTAGGGAAGAACCCTGTAAGAACAAAAATTGTAATTGATAATAGTGTTTTAAAGCAGGTATCACATTTTAATTATTTGGGACATGATATCTCATATAGGAAAGATATCGATATCGAGAGAAAGTTAAATAATTTAGTTATAGCTATGGAACAATAAAAAGCAGGTTTTATTGTAAAATAAAGCGCAGAGGGAGACAAACCTAAAGTTCTATAATGTCATGGCTGAGCCGACTTTAATGTATGGATGTAAAACATGGACTCTCCTACAAAAAGATATTACAAAAATACAGCTCTCGGATATGAAATTATTAAGAGCAGATAAGGAGTGTAGTTTAAGAGGTCATCTACGAAATGACGAGATAAGGAAAGACCTAAAGTTACAGTCGGTTCTGGAGAGAATAAAGGAATACAGGCAGAATTGGTTCCTATGTGGAACGAACAGTAGACACGCGTATTCTTAAACAAGCGTTTGAATATAGGCCAGTGGGGACGATAGATCGTGAAAGACCCTGGAAAAAAATGTCACACTGTGAAGTCGGAACTTTCTATCGCTCAAGCCATGTAGTGAAGAAGAAGAAAATAAAATATATTTAACATGTTCAGCGGGTTCTTTACATTTACTTATTGAACTACTGCAAAAACGTTTGAGACTATTTTATTACACTATTAAAATCCGATACTTTGAAACGAGACCTTACACAGAAAAGTAGAAGCTGGCAAGCAACAAAAGCTGCTAAAATATAGAAGCAATCAGTTGCAAAGGGACTGTAAGTTCTCTGTTGCTAAGAAAAAGGTGGTGGAAGGTTTCGTGCTTCTTGATAAATCTTTGTTTGAATTTATTTGTGGTGGTTGCTGGCCAGAATGTGTATGTGTATGTGTTTTATTTGTGTTCTTGTGTGTGCGTGTGTGCGCGCGCGCGACACCTGTGTGTAGGGTAGGAAAGAATTAAATAATATTAATTATGCCTGAAGTGAGAATAGTGTAAATATTATATTTAGCTATACACTATTGTATTGTATACTGTAAATGTATTGTATCGCAATTACGGAACACTATCGAGAAGGTGAGGGTGTTGTTCTACACGCTTCTTGATTAGCCCAGCGTAGCTCGTCTTTATCAAGCCCGTCCATTCATATAGAACACAAGTACTTCCAGATTGTTCAAGAACACACTTGAAATACGCATTAGTTGGCATGCCGCAGTAAGGATGGAATGTTATTCTAGAACACTTGCGTGACCTATAAAACCCACAGCAGCTGGCTGGCTTTGTCAGTTATTTACGTTGAGCGGTGTTACTTAGTGCGGATCGAATGGTGGTTGAAAATTAGTGTCTATATGTGACTAATCTATATATTCGTGACTTAATTGGTGATTTCATTGGTATCTATATTTGTTTCCACTGTACCATACTACCATCAGTTTTAAAAATATTGAGCAGTTTTCATGCTATTAGATACCACATACTATCACACTAGTTGGAAAAATGACAATACGTTGCCTTCGATGTAAACAATCAAATTTACAAAAATTATTACGTCTTGTCATAATTCTTCTTTCTTCATCTGTTAATCTGAATACATCGAAGTAAGTGTTCCCTAGCAACAAATTCTGTGAAACAAAATAGGGTGACCAAATGTGTTCCTTGAGTTCAAGTAAGAAGCAACGCTTGTGGCAAGCGCGGTTCAACCTGTCAAGAGCAATCTCATGTCAGATCCAACAAACCGCTAAATTCTATGTGCTACTAGATGGCGATTTCGTCTCAGTATTCCAACCATTCTAATTAAACGAGCGAAGCATATTGTCAACTCGACCTATCGGAATTTGCCTTATATAATTTTACATACTGAATATTGAACAGCTATTCTAAATAAACTATTATTAGTTTGAACTATTTTTGAATTACAATTTTTAGTTTTCTTTTTATTGTGAATTGGTTCTACCAAATTAATCATTTATTATAAAATATTATCATAAAAATTATGGTCCAAGAGAAAAGTTATATTCAAAGTAGGATGTAACTAATTACATAAAAATTTTATTTTATAATGGTTCAATTTAAAAAATAATGATTCTTTAACTAATAAACCAAACTCAAGTAGGTATATGAATTTGATATGTAAGCACGCAAACGCCATAACTGTAGTCTATGTACGCGCATATGTACTAGAAAAATGAGGACTTAAAAGTAGGTATAATTATGTGCACTATTCCAACTCAATATTTACATTCTTTCTAAGTTTATATGTACTATCCTAGACGCTACGTAAGTTTTTTTAAGATGTAAATTTTACCACCGACTATGTTTATTTACAAAACATAAAAAACATGTTTTCTACTTTAGAACGTCGTTGTATGTCTACTGTATATAAAGGAGATACGTAAATTCACGTTAAGCTAATAATTATTAAAAATAATATTTGTTTTAGATAGAACATACAATTTGTTTCAACTATTGTCTCTAATAAATAATATCTTGATCTATTAAGAGTTTCTAACAATGTAGGTAGTAGATAGCACTCGGTTTTCTTGTATTACCTTGTTTTACCATTTCTACGTAATAAACGGCAATACAAATTACAATATAGGCCCTACTATTGCGGGTGTGAGTTAGCAGTGCTGTAATATCATGCTCAGGAGGCCATGTGAACGACATATTCAACATGACTTATTACTTAACTTTGCTGTTAAGTATCCTTTGTAAAGGATTATTCACAAATAGTAGTCATACTCCTCTCATAAGCCTATTGACCTATTAAATAGTGACAGTCAATCAATAAATGATGAAAAATTTAGCAAAGATCGGTCAGTAAGTATAGATACAATATTAATATCATTTGTGACGACGTCACAATATTTATTGCCATCATCATGAAGAGTGCGTGTCCAAAAGAGAAATAATCAAACACATAATGAGATCAATTAATTGAGTGAGTATGTGTATGTGTGTGTGTAAGTATGGGTAGGACAGTGTGGGTTATATTAGCAAAATATTTACTGTTTACACATACTGTAATTCCTGAATAGGTAGATATAATTATAATATTCTAAAAACATTATTTATACAATATTACAAATTAATCTATACTGATAATATATTCAAAATCGCTTAATTATAATTATAAATACAGATCGCTGAATATAATTGATTGCAGAATTATAATTGAATGTACATTGGAAATAGTACTCATAGCAATACATGCCTAAAAGTATCTTATGCTGGATGCAGAGTTTAGAGATGTTAAAATGTGTATTACAACAAAACATTGATTTGCATATTTACCCAGGGCACTATTTTTTAAATAATAAGTGTAAAAAGAGTAGGATAAATCGTTTTAAAAATTTAGTGCGTGAAAGTACAGGCGTGTACACGCGGTAGCCTGTCTAAAATGTACAGCTGAAAGACAGTGTAAGTCATTGTATGTGTCTCTGTGTGTGTGAGCCGGAACCGACATGAATTTTAGAGTATGGTTTGTATTATTAAATCATGTATTGACATGATTAAAATTATTTAATAAATATGTTTTTTACATGTTATTAAAGACATATCACAATTCTAAAAACACCATTAGAATAAGGACATTTAAACGCGTATGGTGATGCAAAGTTATTGCATAAATCTGCAATAATAAAGACGTTATACTAATTGAAGGTAATTATTACACAATTAGCTAGTAATTCAAGAGTGAGTTATATGTAAATGACGATAGAAAAATTACGAAGACAGTGCAAGCACTCGCCTGAAAGTGAATTGAATATACTCTTAATGTAATAATAGTTTAATTATAATTATAAACGCAGTTATAATTATTATATACTAAAAACAGTACTGGTAGTAGTAATACAGTTTTAATATGTTAAGCTGTAAACAGAGTGTAGAACGTTTGAATATGTACATTTTTAAACGGATATAAACTTCAAACACATTCCAAAATAATGTATGTTCAATGTTGTTTATAAGTTAATAAACACTGGTACTACTGGTACAAAACACTCTTGTCTATAAATTAGAAAAGTATATGCAACGTAACAGAATTACAAACACAGAATACGGTAAACCAAGTTATCATGGGACACTGGTTATTAATTAATATTTACATTATTGTATCCCTATACAGAGTGCTATAGAATTACCTGTATACAGAGTGCTATAGGGCTGGGATATTTGTAGACATTATAGGCCATCTGTTAGTACAATAGTACAAACACTATATTTCTGCTATTTTTATTATTGTGGTCCTTAAAGTTAAAACACAGACAAGATTCTTGGAAAACAATAAGAAAAGTAAACAGGAGTAAAAATTTAAAAATGTTTAATATTTTCGAAAAGGTGAAAATAGCACATTTAACTTCAAAAAACAGTTCTCTACCATTCGTGTAGGAAAAAGTATTACTATCTTAGTAGACATACAAAAGAGGGAAAACTACTAATGTTACAACACAAAAACGTCTCCCGATTGCTACAAATTATGAATATAGTTCCGAGTGATTACTAGTAACTACAAACTACCCACTAACATTATAATCCGCATCGTCTAATGAAATTGCGAAAAAGAAATAACTTACCAGTTTAGCCAACCAAGGTCATGAGTGATGAGTTGCAAAGTTAGCGAGAGATTTGCTAAAATTCACAACAGTTTACAAAATTTATAGTAACACGTCATCATTTTTATCGCCACACGTCACTCTTTGCTTTCTATATATATATATATATATATATATATATATATATATATATATATATATCGAGTACAAAACTTCATTTCAAAGCTACTTACTACAGAGAAAAGACCGGGATACAGATTACTTATGATACAATTACATACTTGACACACTGTCTGTATTGAGAGCAGGGATAAACTTTAAAGTTTGTGTTTCAGCTTTTTCTACAAATCAGTGGTTGATACGTAAATAATGTCACAACGTAGTTGGTTATTGCAGAGACGATTGCAGTGACGACGGAAATGCGACTATCTTCTAGTAAATTGTTGGAAGACATAACTGCGTCAATGCACCAACTGGAAAAGGAAAGCTCCTGGACAGCGTAGAGTTTCAGACTTAAGTGGGAACCTGGTTCTTAATACATTTGTTAACAAAGTAAACCGCGTTTACAGTTGTCTTAGACGCTCTAGTGGCCATTTTTCATTATAATATAATCAGCAATCTCCAACTATTTTACCTTACGAGTTACAAATGGAATTCTCGTTAAAATGTTAGAAATGATTGATGTACACTGATTCATGGATCTTCCTGACTTCATTGTTGTATTGGAGTGTTAGTGGTCTCAAATATTTCTACTAGTAATTTTGTACAAACCTTGGTAAATGTCCTGAAGATGGCTTGACTGGCGAAAGCGCTCGTCAATAAAAAAGACAACATAGTCGTTTGTACAAAATTACTAGTAGAAATTCCTGACTTTCGCCACCAAATTTCCGGTGCAGACATTGTCGGAATGATTCTTTGCAGAATCATTAGAAATTCAGATTTATATTGGGTTTAAGAGACAATGTCCGGCAGTTGCCCAAATAAGAACAATTTTGCGCGTCTAAAAGAATAGTGTGCCGGGATTTGAATTTTCCCAGCGAGATTTGAAAGGTCGGGCCGCCAGCACAACGCTGAGCGAGGAAACGCTGACTTGATCAGCATGCCGCGACCTTGAACTACGACGCGATATAGTTAGCCTGCCGACTGAACAGCTGATTCCTTGCTGGCCGAAGTTAGGTTGAACAACCTGTAACAAGTCTCTTTCCTGTACCTTGGTGGGTTAGCAACGCAAGCAGTTCGTCCTCATTTCATCACCATCCTTTCGACTGGACGTTTCGAGGTCTGACGGCGTGGCAAACTATTTGTTCAAACATTACGATTGCGTAAATCTATAAAGTGCCTCAGGTGAGAATCATTACCTTATTCGCTGTTAATTTAATAAGGGGTCATGTGTGTTAATTTGTGTTAAATTATTCTAATTTAATAATGAGAATGTGCGCTAATTTGTCTATGTGTGTGCCTCACACGTTACTTTCGGTATCTGGGAGCACGTGGCGATTTGCACTTAACTGCTTGAGAGATTTAAAAAGTAAATGTGAAATCTAAAAGAAGTAAAAGTAAAAGTGAAACTAATTTTAAAAGTAATTTAATGTAAATGTTTTGAATGTCGTACCTGCTAATGAAAATGTAGATGTAAATTTCCAAGCTCGCTTATTGCACAGAACCGTATTGCTAATAACAGAATAATAGTGTGGATAAAATTGTGACAGTGTGTGCGTGGTGTCTGTGTTCTGAGGCGAGAGAGAATTGGGGTAGTTATATTTCCTGACGGCCCACTACAAATAAAAAATATTACAGGGTCCTCGCACAGCCGAGAGAAGGGAAATGCAAAGATGATGACAACAACATCCTTCACCATCGGTAGAGCTGGACACTAGAACGCTCCCCATCGCCGTCAGACTTAGAGATGCTCCACAACACCAAAAAGACAGCTACCTAGAAGGAGACAAGCAGCAGTTTGGAACTCACCAGCACCATTACCACACTCTTCCTCACAGGCTGATCAAATACTGCTTGATTAATTTTTATTGTTACTGGTATTGGCAATTGTGATTAATACAGATTTATATTTGTTGATGTAAACAAGCCTACACATAAACAGTATTTTCATATTTGTAATTATTAAAATTTTGTTAGAACAAGTCATATGGATGTATATTGGTGATTTATATTCTTAACTGTGTTAAAAAGCATCTACTTGTTATACTGCTTGATTAATTTTTATTGTTAATAGTATTGGTAATTGTGATTAAGGCAGATTAAATATATACATTTGTTGATAAAATGAAAACTAAGAACTGCTATGAAATACACAAGAATTCAATCGTTTGAACACTGTTATTATAGTTATACTCAATACTTGGTTATTGCCTGTAACTTGAAACTTATTACTTACTTATTATATTTATTGCTCATATTCAATCGTTTGAGTAAAATATGGTTTGATTATGAAATGAGGGAGCACTAATAAAAGGTTGTTACGGTTTAAATGAGTGTTTTATTGCACGTCCTGCCACACTGGGCTCCAGCACATTTTCGCTCCATCTAGGCCAAGCGTCTAGTCTTAAATTTTACGTAACGGCCGTAACTTGGGCCGTCACAGTAGGGACAGCCAACTACCAGATAAAGCCGGTACGGCGACTAGCATGTGCCAGTCTCAACTGCTCTACATTTGATAATTTGGAAACGATTTTATTACGTTAGTAAGAGAAGTAATAAATGTAAATATAAAAAAGTAGTAATAACTATATTTTTTTAAAATTGAAAATAATTTTAAAACAGAAAGAGGAGAAAGAAATTAATTAGGAGAAAGGAAGAGAGAGAGAGCTAGAGGAAGGCGAAGGGAAGGGACTGTGCATGTGTGGGTCCTTAATTATTGGTCAGATGTATTGCATAATTATACAATTTTTATTTCATTATGAAACACTCCACATGCAAATATTTATTTGTTTTACTTATATATGGACATTTCATTAACATGTTATTGTCACCATCCTCAGAATATATCAAGAAATATTTTTATATTAAGAATTCATCTAATTATTATAAAAATTATTCTTCAATTGCTCTAAATGTGATTACCAGTAATAGTGTCAACGAAATGTGCATATACGTAAAGAAAATAAATAAATACTTGTTTCAAAACAATTAGGAACACACATGCACACACACAGGCGCGCTCGCTTGCTCTCTCTCTCTCTCTCTCTCTCTCTCTCTCTCTCTCTCTCTCTCTCTCTCTCTCTCTCTCTCTCTTTCTAAACGACTCACTGACTCGCTCACTCACTCATCACTCACTGAATTAAAAATTAAGGCTTAAACACAGGCAGGCATAGACACATTTTTTAAATTACAAAAATGTATTATAGTAAGTGTAGTCAGATTTCATTTAGAAATTAGTGAAAGAATTATAAAATTATTTAAAAAAATATAAAAATAAAAGCAATTAAAATTACTAAAAATTATTCAAAATTCATTAAAAATTTGGTTGTACAAGTTTAAAAATGTTTGTTAACTTATTAAAATGACAGGTTTCTATACATTTGTATGTGCGTTTGCGCACGCGTGTGCGTGTGTGTGTGCGTATGTGAGAGATATAAAGAATATATTATGGTAAATAATTTAGTAATTAGGTAAAAATGTGGTCAATACAATATCATAAACAATAAAATTATAAATAATAAAAACAATAATAATAAAAATAATTGAACCATTCTAAGAATGTATAGTTAGTAAACAATTAGGGAAATTAAATTTTATAAATAATTAAAATAAAATAATCGTAAAATGAGAAAGCAAACTTCTTTCCATCAATTGCCATTATAGCCGTCTATTTTTCTAAATTAGCTTGAGTACTTTTAACAGGAAAAATGTAAATTTTAATATTTTCATTCCTTTTTTATTAAAGAAGTACATCAAAGATAAAGCCCTTCCATCTGTGTGTTCGCAAGTGGAACATCTATCACATATCAAAATAAATTACGTGTATAATCTGGCCAAGTGTTGGCACGTAAAAGTATTTGAAAGAGTTCTGTTCGCAACCGGGAGGAAACCCTCTGGAACACTGCAAGTGCCTTAAAGTCAGTTATATGTAGACATGGTACTACTTATAACGCACGTTGTTTTCAGCCGCACCCACTACAACCAAAGCTCTATAATGAAATGATTATGTAAGGTTGTGCTTCGTAGAGTCCTGAGCTCTCTGCTCCTAGGTAGCAGGTAGTTATGTATTGTTTACTCTTTATTGTTATAAGTTTGTTGCCATTTTCAGAAACATTTTCATCAAGTGAAATGTTTTTATGGTTATCTGAATGCAAAATAATTTGATGCTAAAAGTTTACAGCTGAATATCTAAGTGTGTAGTGGGTGGTTAACACTACAGGTCCCTACAATATGATTTCAAACAGAAATATCCAGATAATAACAAACTATATTCTTCTGATAGTTTCTATCCGTTTCGGATGTTGGAAATCATACAGACTATTTAACTTTCTGCACTGCTACACGGAATAAGTCAGTTGTACTCATGCAAACCAAGTCTCTCTAAGAACTTCAACATTAGTTATATGTGCTGCTCATGAAATGCTCAGTATTCTACAGTAAAGCGACATTTCGAAAGATTAAAATTTTTTAGTTGTGGCTTCAGTCAAAGTCCAAGATTCTACACCGTAGAAGAGGACCGAGAATACGTAGCAGCGTAGAAGTCTCATCTTCGTGTTTATTGTTAAATCGTGACTTTTGAATAAACTGCTCATTTTAGTGTACACTGCTTTTGCTTTTTCAATTCTGCTCTTTATTTCTTGAGATTGGTCCCATTGGTCAATGACTGTAGTACCAAGATATGTAAATTGGCTTACACGTTCAACTGGCCTTTGGTTTATAGTAAGGGTGCAGTTTGTGAACTTGTTCTTATATACAATCGTTAGCTTCGTTTTATTCACATTGATGTCTAGACCATATCTACGGCTGCTTTCTGTCACTCTATTCCTTAGTTGTTGCAGCTCCTCTAAGCTACCTGCGAATATGACGGTATCATTGGCATAACGTATGTTATTTATTCTTTCACCGTTCAGAGAGATTCCCACATCACATTCATCTAAAGCTACTCTAAAAATACCTTCCGAGTAGATGTTGAATAAAAGCGGAGATAGTATACATCCTTGTCTTACTCCAGAATCTGTATCTCTTCAGTTTTCTCTTGATCTACTCTAAGCACTGGAGATTGGGTAGATTGGGTAGCGTCGTAAATACTAAAATTGACGACGCCACACTATTTGTGGAACTACTAACTTGAGGACAAAGAGGTCAGTTTCACAAACTAAACGACTCTAGTCCTAAAACGAGTATAAATCTGCACAAACTCTAATAAAAATAAAAATAGGTAAAGCTATTAAAGGCAACTTGAAATCCGTATAAAAAAATTTTTATGTTGCGTGCCTGCTAAACATAAAAGAGTATTGTTTACAATAATATAAATTGTACATTCAGTGGTCAAATATTTCCATCCAATACGTAAAACTAAGTAAAATTGATTTTAATTGAAAACCCTTGGTAAATTAGAAGTTACCTAGAAACGCAGTTTAACGAAAGGCCGATTACATGGAATCTGATATTGAACGGAACTGTTATGAAAGTATAGTATTCAACATTTGAACAAAAATAGTGGAATATCATTGTAAACTTATACTGTTAAGCAAATTTGCTACTTTTATCTACTCTTGAGTACAAGCATACATAACCACACGATTTCTATCGTGTTACTTAACCTTTATACTTTTGATATTTACCTATTGTAGTGTATTTTAAGAATGTTAGACTTAATCGGAAAATTCTACAGCCCTTAGCCAATATACTTTTGGATGTTCTCTGTGTAATAAATAGTTCAATATGTCCATGCAACTAGAGCTGACAGGTACCTCTTTCTCTAAATATATCCTACCAGTATAAGAGTGTGCTCTTAAAAACGCTAGGGAAATTGCTATTTAGAAGTTAAATGACATTTTAAATAAAGCAAACCTAATTAATAAAATTCCAGTACAATTCAGTATAATGCAAATCTCTAACTGCAGATGTTGCACACAGTAGTTTAGTGTAATCAATTTACATTAAACTCACACTGAACCTCTGTATCATGAGCTAACAACATGTCTCTACCACTTTGCTTCGCAATACCCGACTGACACTCTTGGGCGCTTGGGTAAGTTTACTTATACACCACCGAGGTTGAGAGGTAAAACTAACGGTTTCTGGGCGATGCGTCGAGAATAACTGCGTAGCTGAATGCTCCTAGAATACAATAAGGACTTCCATTCTACGTCGATTGTGATCTAGTACTTTTGGCGCCAATCCGTTTTACACACACCCCCTGTAGTTGCCGGCCTGTTGCGAGTAAAACTACATTTAATAGCAGGAAATATGTGTGTAGTCAGGAAACACCGTGAAAAAACGCTTACACTCTTCGCTGATAAAACAGTAGAGTATATATAAAAACAGTTATTGTTATTTTTATATATAACTGCAATGACGTATTAGGAATATATAGTTGTTTCTACCAATGACCAATAAGGGCAGAATAAGACTGATGCATTTAGTGTACATCACTGAATACAAGTGAATGAAATAACTCAAGGCAAAATCATAGAAGTTAAAAATTATTTTGTTCAGAGTAAACAAATTAATTCATAGACATATTATTAGTAACATATTATACAGACATATAGACATATTATAGACTTATTTTTATTATTAGTATATAATTTTATTTTTGAAAAATTGAAGATAAAACAACAGCAGAACAGAATAAAACATACAAAATGAAATGTAATTTATAAAGGAAAGGGACTTAGCGCCCAATTTTTGGTGATCCGTACCAAAAAAATATAAACAATTTCTAATCTGTATTAAAATACGTAATTTGAATAAAATTTATACGTGTAAAATTGTATGAAGCTAACTACGGAAGCGACAAAACAGTGCTGTACATAGAGCACTTGAGAAGAGAATAAAACCTTTCGACAAATCTGCAACAGAGGATAATAACTAAAGTGCACTATTACCATACGTAAAAGATAAGTACCTTACGTAAGGAAATTTGGTATAGAAACACTACTTCAACCACACAAAAAGGTAGCACAGTTATTGAACCAATTAAAAACATACTGTGTTCAATACTGAATGTATCTACACAATTCCTAGCAACTTCGGTAATATGTACATTTGCCAGACGGACAACTGAATTTTACAAGAGTCCAAGAATATTCCGGACACAGAAGAAACTCGGCACCTAAAAATCGGCATTGCTGAGCATTCCGTTATTATTAATCATATGATCAGCTTTGCAGACCCGTGTGTTTTAAAGTCGTACAATAGATATTTCTGTTCTACTTTGTTCTTCTAGAACTGAATGTTTCTAGGGCCTATACAAGTCACCAAACACAAAAATATCACCAACAGCCAAGTAGGAACACTCAGGAGAATTTGGTATCCTTTGCTTGCTGGCCTGACTGTACGGGAGTTGACTGGCAGCACAAACGATCCAAACTGAGCACAAATAACGCCACATCGGACATTCCACCGCCATCTCTAAAATATGTATCAGTCTTCGCACACATATATAGGAAGATATCTATTTTTTATAACCCCTAAAACGTTGTCAGTCACGACATATTCTACACGATCCATAGCGGAAAATTTCTTGAAATACAGAGATAACCCTACTGTAAAGTATAGCATAACTTGCTCTGTACTCTGTGTTTATAACGGCGGAAACATAAGGAACTGCTACAATCAGTTGGTCAATTACTTCCCTTTACTTGACAGGAATAGTAATGTGAACGTGCGTTAGTGGTGGCAGTCTCGTAGTTAGGTAACAACGTGAAGTCTCAAGGGAAATCAACAATTACAACCCAGCTCCCGCTCTTGATTTCTGACTTATATTTCATCACATACACGTTCATTTTGTTAAGGAAAAAGATTAATCGATTATAATAAAAAAATAAAATCTTTAACACACATACACACAAACATTTTAACCTGACTTTAAATCTCTATGTTAACTTTATTAGATAAAAAATTATTGATTACTATCCATATATTATTCAAATGTTACGTACTCACGCGTATGTTTCAAGTAGTTACATGTATAATAAACACAGAAAATCGTTCATATATAAAGACAGTGTTAAAATGGGACATTATGTTTAGAGCAGTATATAGGGTGTGTATGCTAAATATAGAACTTAAAAATAAAATAGAACAGCTGATAAATTATTTTAAAGTTTGTGTATTACACCTCAAGCCACAGTGCGTTGTATTGCGTATGTGGAATACGTCCTGTTTTAATCAAATGCATTACATTCTATTAAATATTATTACATATGTCACTATCTTTGGAAACAGTTGTAGAAATTAGCAGTAAATTAAATACCAATGAAGTCGTTACAATGTGAATTAACAGTGATTTAAAATTATTGTCAACACAAAAACAGAACTTCTACTCAAACACAAATATATAATAGACATTATTCCAAACGCATATCAAGATAAGCTATACATTGTAAAAGTCCTAAGATAAAAGTTTAAGTTACCTTAAAAATGAAATAGCCAATTCTTTTGATGAATTACATTCGTTATCAGTGCACAAAATTTAGAAATTAGACATTCATCGCGTAATAAAGTAAGCAGGTATCCGTTCTTCCAGCGAGTGTATCGTAAGTTCGCTTAGCAGAACTTGGAAAAGAGAGGATAAACAGAAACAATTGCAAAAAAATATCCGACAATTTGAAATGCTGTTGCGACTTTGGTGTAGCACAAAGTCAAGCTATGAACAAAAACTGCTTGTACCCATTCTTCTTTGATTTTCATTGAAGACAACGAAAATATTTTTTGATTCTTCTTATATACTGCTTGTATCATCAAAACACTGGGCAATAAGTCGTGATTTATATTTAACTTTTCCGAGAGCGAGAGACATTGACACAACGTTAAACAGTGTTTCAGCAGCATAACATCTCACAAATCAAATTTTTCCACCAGCTATCCTCCGGGAATAAGGTATCTAATTATGATGCTACATTGAGACTTGTAGACAGTGTCTGTAAAAGAATCCACTTAAATAGAAAACATTTAAAAATTTTCTTTTTTCTTTTTGACGTGGTATTTAATATATTGTTAAACGCGTTAAATTATTTCATTTTACATTGTCTTAGAACTGCCGGCAGAGACGAGTGAGATTTTTTTATTGTATTTATCGATAAAAACACTTGAATATTGTAACGTCACAGAACGTTCCATAAAAGAAATCATTTATATAGTAAGTTAGCATAAGAGGAAAGTGAAGTGAACAGTATCGAACCCAAGTAGTCCCAAAAAATTGTGTAATTTTGTATAATAATTATTTCTATCAACTTGAAAAAACAACCAAACTATGACTAAGACAAAACCCCATATATATTATTAAAGTGAACAAGAGTGAAAAAACCATAAGACACTATAAGAGAGAGAAATAATGTCAGAATCCACCAGAATAAAGTCAATAATTATTAAGTTTTATAACTATGAATAGGGTATTAAAAACTATTTTTTGTGAATAAATGGACATGATCCATCATTATATTATGTGATGTAAATAAAATAAATGTATTAAATGACTTAAATACATTATTAGAAAGAGTTTAAGTTAAAATAAAGATTGTATATTTGCAATGACAAAAAATATTAATGTGTTGGATTTGAGACCATACACCAAGATTTCATGAAAAAAAATCAATTATTATCAGATTTAAATAAAAACTATATGCAATTGTCAAGCAGACAATAGTGAACAATTTATCTTAAATAAAGGAAGCTGTCAAATGAATAAAAAGCAGTCAAATTAGACAAAAACATAGAATCTTTAAGGAAGGATATAACCGAGAAAATAGATGACAATGGGAAAAAGCTAGAGCTATTTCAGAAGGCGAATGAAAAAAGTATAGAGTCCCTGAAAAAAGAAATTAGCATAAAGTACGAAACAGTAAACAAAACGATCAATGATAATAAAATCGATAGTGATAGGAAGGTCGAAAACATGGAGAAACAGTTAGAAAGGTTAAAGGAGGGAAACAATACACGTTTCGAAAGTATAGAGGAACAAGCAGTAGAGACCAGACAAGATGTTAGAAATCTCGAAAACAAGGTAAGGCAGAACCAAGACGCCATCATGCAGGAAGTCCAGAAAGACGTTAGCGAGAGGATGCAGGAAACATATGACATCGCTAACAGGCTGGACGAACAAATAAAAACTAACAAAAATAGTATACTGGAAATAGACCAGAGAGAGAAAAACCTGCAGGAAAGATTAGAGGCGCTGAGAGACACACCAATACTAAACACTCATACGTGTCATGGTGAAAACAGGGAAGTAATCAACTTCCAGGACTATCGACGAAACCCAATGGAATTTTTGGAAAGAATGGAGGAGGTTATTGGGAGAAATAAAGAAACAGGTGTCATTAGAGATGACTAGTAATGGGGTAACAATACCAATAGGGTTATTAGTGGCGAGTAACTTACCCATGAGTATACTAATAGGCTGCGATATACTTAGGCCATAC
Organism: Magicicada septendecula; assembly: GCA_034769895.1. Taxonomy (NCBI): domain Eukaryota; kingdom Metazoa; phylum Arthropoda; class Insecta; order Hemiptera; family Cicadidae; genus Magicicada; species Magicicada septendecula. The sequence goes on from CM068375.1 coordinate 161,241,043, forward strand.
AATGCTGTGATAGATTTGGAAAGTAAGGTGATAACTTTTAAGACTAACAAGGGGATTTGGACCAATAATTTAATCGATGTCCAAGGAAGTGGTACAGACAATACACCTTATCAAGCGATAGTGAACCATTATTATTGTACCGATCGTCCAATCAATATGCCGTTATATCAGGAGGAAAACCCAGAGTTGTGGTTAGAAAAATTAGAAGAAATACGGGATTTCCAAAGGACGAAAGCAAGGGGTCTGATCAGCGAGAAACAGGCGGAACAATTAATCGAGGTATACAACAAATATAAACACATATTCTCGAACGCTCCAGGTAAAGCCAGAGATTATCAGTGCACCATAAAATTTAAAACTCCGGTGGAATTTAACAGGAAATCGTACCCGATCGCATACTCGCTAAAGAACGAAGTCAGGGAAGAATTGAACAGGATGATAGAGGACGACATAATCGAGTATAGTCATTCGCCCTTTACCAGCCCAATCATAGCGGTGCCAAAAAAGAACGGAAAGGTACGTATATGTCCCGATGCTAGGGAGATTAACAAAATGATTGTTAACGACCGCACATCACCTGGGGAGATAGAGGAGATATTAAAAAAGTTCCACGGAACCAGATATATAAGCTCCTGGGATACGGTATGCGGATACTGGCAGATAGAACTCCACCCTGATAGTAGGAAATATATGGCATTCATATTCGAGGGCAGAAACTATCAGTTTAAACGGTTACCTATTGGCTTAATAAATTCTGTGGCGGTGTTTGTAAAGATAATGGACAGAATATTGGGGCAGGAAGTACTGAAGTTTACGACAGTGTACGTCGACGACCTACTGGTGACTTCAGCGAATTGGGACGACCATTGTAATAGGGTTGAACAGGTGCTAGAGAAATTATCAGAGAATAATATCACCCTCAAATTAGACAAGTCCCAATTCATTGCAAATGAGGTGAAATTTTTAGGATTTAATTTAACAGAACAAGGGATTACTCCATCCAAGGAAAAGGTAGAGGCCATACAGAAGTTCCCCACCCCAAAGAATAGGAAACAGCTGCAGTCATTTTTAGGAATCTGCAACTATTACAGAAAGTTTCGGTCCAATTACTCAGAATTAACTGCCAGGTTCCAAAAGCAGTTATCAGCTAAAGACAAATGGACTTGGGGACCAGAGCAAGATGGAGTGCTCAATATCATAAAGGAAAAGTTTTTAGAAACAGTAATGTTGCATCATCCCGACTTTACAAAACCATTTTTTCTAAACTGCGACGCCAGTAACGTGAGTTTAGGTGCAGCCCTCTATCAGGAAGATCAGGACGGTAACCATTTAGTAATTAGCTTTGCTAGCCGCGTGCTGAACAGTTGCGAAAGAAACTACAATACTACCGAAAAAGAACTGTTGAGTGTAGTTTTCGCATGCGGTAAATTTAGGACATATATATTAGGGTACCCCATAACAGTTAGAAGCGACCACAAATCTATATCATTTTTAAAGCATTGTAAACTGAACCACGGAAGGCTGACTAGATGGGTTTTGGCCTTGCAAGAGTACAATATCACATGGGAATATATACCCGGCAAACAGAACGTAGCCGCCGACGTCTTATCTCGCGTCAATATACCAGACCAAACCTTTGACGGCGAAAAGGAACAATTAGCCAAGGTTTACCACATTATTAAGAGCAGGGAGGATTTAAAAGATATTTTGCACGAAATAAAGTCACAACAAGAGGCCGATCCGAAATTAGGAGATATTAGAAAAAGGGTACAGGAAGGCGATGAGGTCATAAACAGATTTTATTGTATACACGACGACACTTTGTTTATTAGGAATACCCCGCACCAGGAGAGTTGGAAATTAGTGATTCCACCAGCGATAGAGAGACCGCTAATAATCGACTATCACGAGAGGTACGGACATATGGGTGCTCTTAAAGTAAGGAAGGCATTGGAAGAGCAAACATACATCAAGGGGATGAATAAGAAGGTGCAACTGGCGATACGGTCGTGCGATATTTGTCAAAAAGTTAAGTGTGATAACGAGAGGAAGGAAGGGGTCATGATACCCATATTATCTACCGAAAAATTGGAAAAGGTATTTCTCGATATCTGCGGACCCTTTCCACGCAGCGGTGGGAGACACCGATATAAATTTATCGTGATCATTTTCGACCACTTTAGCAAGTATACAAAGCTATACCCAATAACTAGGGCAACGACCAGGAAAATAATAGACATAATAATCAAGCGTTATATAATGGAAGTGGGCCGACCGTATTCTATAATTACGGACCACGGTACTCAGTTTAGGGGAAAACTTTGGAAGGAAAGCTTGGGAGAACACGGAATAAAAACGTACAAGACGTCCGTATATCACCCGAATAGTAACCCAGCCGAGAGAGTGTTAAGGGAGGTAGGACGATTGCTAAGAACATACTGCCATAACGAGCAGAAAAGATGGCATGAATATGTAGCCTCTACCGAGGATTTTCTCAACTTCTCGCATCACAATACCATCGAGATGTCGCCATATACGGTTATGTTCGAAAGACCCCCACCACGAGAGATAAAAGAAATTCTTAATTTTCCCGACGAACCCGCATACCAATTTGAAGGGGCAAAATTTTATAATAAGGTGTTAGAAAAAACGGAACAGCAGCGGAAAAAATATATCAAATCACAGCCTAAGGCAATTAAATATGAGGTAGGTGAAAAGGTGTTAGTTAAAAATAGAGAATTGCCCAGTGCTATACAAGGCATAACGAGGAAATTGCTACTCTTATATACAGGGCCTTTCACGATAACCAGAGATAATAAAAACAATACCTACGAGGTAACTGACACAATTAGGAACAAGTTAAAAGGAACGTATAACCAGACTTCATTAAAAAAGTACCATGATTAAAAAATCACAAGTCGAATACGCAATCAGTGACCAAGTACCATGACCAAAGACCCAAGTCAAATACAGCACCATAGAGAAGGTACCTTGACTAAACATGTCAACGTGAATTTTTTAACTTAGCCATAATTAGAAAGGAGGTAGAGATTATTAAATAAATATAAATATTATTGTATAATGATTATTATTAATAAATATTACGAGATGGACACATTCCACCATAGGCAAGATTTATTTCCAATAGCCATGTCAACGTATATTTACCAGCTTACCCGTACTTAGAGAAGGAGAGAGATTATTATTAATAAATACTACAAGATGGACACTTAGTAAAGGAGAAAAGAGGGAGAAATACTGTCATATATTTGATACTAAATGGAAATGATAAATGATAAATGAAAAAAAAAAAAAAAGGAAAACAGTGTGTTACATAAGGAGGTAATGATGAATATGAATATAGCTATTAACATTGAATGATTTTAAACGATAATTTTAACCTGCGGAGAACGATATATTAATATAATTGTGAATTAATCAGAAGAGTTTAAGAAAGGGAATTTATGTGTAGGAGCCTATGATCTTTGAATATTGTATTTTTTTTTTTTTTATTATTATTATTTGTTGCAAAGGTGCAATTATTATTTTCTGAACAGGGATGTGTTGCCTCTGATTTCAGTAGTGATAGACAGGAAGGGACAGAGAATGTATGCCATAGCGAGCCACTCTGACTCCCAACCCTCTATGTAAGTTAGGGAATTATATCAAAGATTAATTATAAAACATCAAGGTAAAAAGGAAAGGAATAGGTGATATGACAAAGAACGAACTAGGAATATTGAGTTGGATTAATATATTAAAGGAGTAGTACAGGAATTTAATTATAAGATAAAAGAATGAGATATAAAGAAGCTAATAATAAAGGGTTATTATAGAGATGATAATTTCATCAAAACCAAAGATGTTTTTTCCAAAATTATCAACTTTAACGGTGAGGCATATGTAACGTCACAGAACGTTCCATAAAAGAAATCATTTATATAGTAAGTTAGCATAAGAGGAAAGTGAAGTGAACAGTATCGAACCCAAGTAGTCCCAAAAAATTGTGTAATTTTGTATAATAATTATTTCTATCAACTTGAAAAAACAACCAAACTATGACTAAGACAAAACCCCATATATATTATTAAAGTGAACAAGAGTGAAAAAACCATAAGACACTATAAGAGAGAGAAATAATGTCAGAATCCACCAGAATAAAGTCAATAATTATTAAGTTTTATAACTATGAATAGGGTATTAAAAACTATTTTTTGTGAATAAATGGACATGATCCATCATTATATTATGTGATGTAAATAAAATAAATGTATTAAATGACTTAAATACATTATTAGAAAGAGTTTAAGTTAAAATAAAGATTGTATATTTGCAATGACAAAAAATATTAATGTGTTGGATTTGAGACCATACACCAAGATTTCATGAAAAAAAATCAATTATTATCAGATTTAAATAAAAACTATATGTAATTGTCAAGCAGACAATAGTGAACAATTTATCTTAAATAAAGGAAGCTGTCAAATGAATAAAAAGCAGTCAAAATAGCCAAAAACAGTGTTAACTAAAAACATGTAATAGGCATCTAATATTGTATAATTTATGAATTTAATGTTGCCAAAATGCAACCAAACTGTATTAGAAAGCTGTAATATGATATAAAGCAACTATACTAATATACCTGACCAACTTTAACATTGTAATAGTCAAGTCAGCAAAATATTTACTTATACCATGTATGGCTGAAGCCAATTATCCAGTACAAAAATAATCATATCTGGCTAAATACTTACATGATACTAACAAAAATGAGATAGAAAGGTACAATACATCAGAATACCTTAATAAGAAACAAACTCAGTTGAAAGTAAAGTCAATTCTAAAAGAATTTAACTAATTAGAGTGAGATTTGTCACACCATAAAAAATGACATCTCAAGACCAATCAATGATGCTATGTCATCTTGTGATAAATATAATATATGTACAAAGTAACCAGGTATCACAAAAGATAGACAAAATAATAAACTCTGTGTGTATAGTGGTGAAATAATACATATATTAAGGAAAAAGACTAATCATTGTATTAGAAAACTGACAAGAACCTAGGCCATGATCAGAGGCCATATAAAATTGTATTTATTTGTGTTTTGTTGATGTTAAAATTTGTTTATTTTGTTGTAGGAGAGTAGTAGTAGTAGATGTCCAGCTTGTGAAGGGAACTTTATAACTCCACAACAATTTTTGTTATAAATATTGAGTTTTTAATGACTACAACTCAAGGTGAGGGTTGTAAATTGTAATGTTTATTAGACTTAAGTTAATTGGATACCAATCATATTTAGTATCGCTAGATTCAGTAAAAAACAAGGAATCTAAATACATTAATGGCATACAAATTGTAAGTACTAATGTGAAACTGTTTGATAAATACCAGTGTAAATTTTGAAATATCCTTTGTATGAAGAATAAGAAATTCGTTCTAAAAGCTTCTACGGAAGTGAAAATTGTTCTATGACATTCCATTTCGTTTATTCTCGAACAATCTAGAAAGAATTTTTACACAAATATACCGGAAGTCGACGAAAACAGTCATCCCGATTTAGTATAAAAGCGAGACCAAATTCGACCCAAAAAACACTTGAAGATTGAACTCCAGAACTGATGCATCTCACACAACACTGATCAACGCAGCTAAGGCGAAACCAAAGAGGCGAGAAATCGACAAGACACGGCAGGAAGGCTTTTCCCGTACATAGACATACCCGACTGACTTAACCTCAACGAGAGTCGCCAAAAAGTATCGCTGAAATAGAGCAGCGATACGGCAAATTTTAATAGAAAGCACGCAGCCAGAACGTCGACGGCCCAGGAGGGTCCCTACATTTAAATAGAGAACGAATTCTGCTGTGTTCGCATTGACTGACTAACGTGACAAATAATTCCCCCGAACGAAACAAACAATACACTAAGCCTTCCTCAACACTGCATGGGAATCAGCGCTGCGGTGGCAGATTTCTGAATCAACGCTAAACAGATGATTCGTAGTGGCGGCGTTTGAACGAGATTTTACTGCCAAACGTTTTGACAAAAAGTGCGGAAAAAGTAATGATCGCAAAATTTGACTTTAAATAGATTCAGTGTACACCCGAAGAGGCGAGATTGAGAAACCACCCGAAGGAAGTGTCCAGTGAGAGAATAAACGACCATTGGAACGTGAGTTACCAAAAATAAAGTCATTTGTTACCTGGTTACATTTATCACACAGTTGTACTTTACACGCCACACATACACTTTCAAATCACTTAGTTTTTTTTTCTTGTAAGGCATCTAATTGATATGTCTTGGTAGTTCAAAGGAGTCACGTCCTGAGAGTAAAGATTTTTTCATATATTAAACTCATGCTTTTCAACTGAGTCAGAATCTGAAATACTAGCCGATACTTGATTGGACATATAAAAAAAATTGTCAATAATAATAACTTGTAAAATTTTTTCTCTGCAATTTTATAATTTTTATGAATGATAGTCCTTCAGACGATTTGTTTGTTTCTAAAGAACCATTAAACTTAACTGATTTTTCAAAGCTAAACTGACTTGTTTAAATTTTTTCGTAGATTTAAAAATTTTATCAATCACATTTAATTTTTTTTCTTGGAACAAACGTTTCCAAGTGGCGCCCACAAAAAGCATAGTTTTAAGTTGTGTTACAGGACTACATCACTGCAGAGGATCCAGTCAACAGAGTAAGTAACAAAAGTGCGCGGAGGTAACGCCCGACACAGATTACAACACTTTTACAATCACAACACCCAATACTTGTGTTTCTATAATATTTATAGTGCTTATCGATATGAAGGTTTATAACATTTTATTCAAGTTTTAAAGAATAACTTATGATTAATCTTAGTTACAGTATAACCACAAAATACTGCACTCCAAGTAAGCAACTGCACAATGAGTAGCTGCACGAAAAGTCCGTTAAGCTGAAAATTATCATTAAAATGTTTAATACGTAGCCTAGAATTTTCCTTCAAAATATCTTTGATACTACTTACATTTTCCCTTACTTTTTAAAAAATTCAATCCAAATCGCATGTGCTCAGAAGAACATTCAGGTTTGTAAAAGCGTAAGTACTATCACCGGGATTATCAAAACCATTCTTATTCCAAGCACTTAATTCCTTCTTCCTTTTCTTCATTCCAGGATTAGGGGACATCACCTTTTCTGGTCTCCAATTTTAAGCCATGATTTGCGTGGTCTTCTCACATCTCTTTCTCTTTAGGTGCATATTGTAGAACTTGTTGAGGTAGCCTTTTCACTTCCATCGTACCTACACGTTCAATCACTAACCACTAAACATTCACTTAATTTAACACTAATAATTAGGCAGGCAATACAGGAAAAAATTGCTTAAATAATATCTGCCACATAACCACTCGAACGTCTAATACCAATTTTATTTAATGTTTTTATTTTACAGCTTGTCGTTAATTTTTTCAACTTTATTTACTTACAGTATAAGCATAGGTGTTTACAGCTTAAAAAAACATTCTTATCATTGTTATTATGTGGTGTTTCTAATCAAACACATGCCAGACCTTATACAAGAAACATTCTGAAAAAAATATACCAAATGCACCGGACAACGAACAAAACAAACTCACTAGCTAGCTAAGCTAGTGGTGTGTTGTTTGCGAACGACTTAGCCAATTCGATCGATCTACTCAGTCAAATGAACTACTGACTACTGACATGAATGTCGTGCGGTCGGACAGTACTTCGTGTTAGCTACCCTCCTATTGACCACTTACAAAAATAAACAATATTTGCTCGTTAGTTCGTCCGTTATTTCTCACTCGGTCAGCCGTTCACTTTGAGTAGATCGATCGTGAACGACCGATAGATGGCGAATCAGTCGGTCAGTTATTAATTCCAAGTAGGTCGTTCGTCCATATTTTATATCCATATTGTAACGAAGAGCTTGGTGCGTACCTGTTAAAATGTGTTTACACTTGTTTATTATGTGTGTAAATGTTAATGTGGTGTGTTCGCCTCACACCGGTCGTTACAATAATAGTGGTCACTACTGAAGTCTGTAGCGTGGTCCAATTTACCAGTACAACCTACCTGTTAATTCATAGGGGTTGCGAATCCCGGGTGGCGCCAAATTGTTTATATCAAAACAATTAAAATTGTTAAATTACAAGTTGATAAGTGTTATTAGCGTTGACAGCTGGAGCGTTCAAATGGTTCCCGCCGCTATACAGGTTGTCGTATTGTGCACTCGTGACGAGCGCTAGTTGGTTACTGAATAAAAATTGCTAACACACATATATTCTACAACGTCCTATGAAATAAAACGATGGTAATACTCTGTACTGTAATTTTAATACAAATTCAGTCATTAATTAATATGACAAAAGGATTATAAATGGTTTGATAACAAATTGCTCCGGCTTAGAACATGAGACGCCAATATTTCAAGGTTGGCGAAATCGGTTTTAAACAAATTATTTCGATGCCGTGATGGCTACTGTTTACATACAATATATTAATCTGTTCAAAATCTGGGGTCCTTTGGATTATAAAATAAGACATAAACGTTGGTTACATTAAAAAAGTACACTATCATACCTTATACGTACTTAAAGAATATAGTGTTTTTACAAATTGTTCGGTAGTGTCGTACTTTTTGTTACAAAGTTCGCACACTAATGCAAGGTTATATTCTAATTAACAAATGTTTTTACGTAAGTTGATTATGCATTAAACCTTTGAAAGAAAATTAACTTTGTTTAATAGTGAGAAATTTTGATCGTTTTGAGAAATATTTAAAGTAATTTGGTTTCTGGGAGAAAGGAATTTATGGGATACTTATCAGTTCAGACAGACAGTGTTGATATGTTGTCATCTGGGGTAGTAGAAATTCTGCAATTTTGGGCTGGTTTTAGGCTTCGGGCATCTTCTTCTATCTCGTCTTGGGATTTCTGCTAATTAATTTATTGTGATTTGGTTCCAGGACATAGTTTAATCTTGGTAGTTAGTCATCTATTCGTCTTTGGTATTGGTTGTCATCTTCCGAACGTCTTTTAACTATTTAATGGAAAATTTCAGTCATCACAATTTTGCGTGCCGCTTACCCACGCGTCATTTCTTCAAGTTTAATAAATTTAACGGAAAATTAGTATTCAACGGCCCGTTACTATGGTAACAGTAACCCTTTGATTGGTTAAGACCTCTTTCAAAAGCATTGTTAAGAGATTTGAATTTTATTCAAATTTATTATGTACTTTCTTAATGATTTTATTCCTCTATCTTCCCTTTGGGGTAATAAATAATATCACTATTGTATTTCTTTCCTTTCAAAGTTTAAAATGATACCTCATAAGGTCATATTCTATTATACATTAACTTTAGTCTAAATATTTGACATTTGGTAAATTACATATCTCTCTTAAATTAAACTTTTATAATAACATTTCTCTTTTAAAATGATTTACATATAATTACTGGCCATTTACTGGTCTTAGATTAATAAATTTCCTTGTGAATTTGTTACAATTGACATTTGTGTGTGTCTGACAGTTAGACGTTTTTCATAGCCAAAAGTAGCCATGATGGTATTTTACTTATTTCTTTTAAACTACATTTTAATTCAGCCTGATGGGCTTCACTTTGTTATCATATTTGTTTGCGTTGTGTGTTGATTCTGTTTGTGTTTTAGTTACTATTCAATACAGTTTTCATTATACATATTTTAAAATATAACAATTAGGCTTATGGACTGCAAGTTCCTTTCAGCCATATCCTCTTCATAACATTGAAACAAACAATTCTTTATAAGTTATTAGTTACTGTTGGTTTTAACATTAATTTCATTCTTTTGCTACTACTTTGAGTGATAAACATCATCACTTCTTGCAAACTTATTAAAGTTATTTCCCCTTTTAACATGGGGTGTTTTATTCATTGTATACTAAATTTTAAAACAAAACCTTATTTCAATATTACTATCTTCCTCCATTCCATGTTAATACAAACTGTTTTTATCTGTGCTTTCTCCCTGAATAATATCACATGTTTTACTTATCTTTATTTGAAATACTATTTATAATTATTTTTAATTATATGAATGTTCACAAGATCACTCAAATCATTGACTGCTTATCAATGCTTTATAAAGTGTTTTCTTATTTATTATTACATCTTTATTACTTAAAATATCTATTTCCACGTATCACCTTCACCTTTAATTAACAGAGGTTTATCACTGATACACTCTCACTATTTTTAGGGTATTTACACTTTCACTATTGCACTTTATTTTGGTTCACTGTTTGTATTAAGTGTTACTTAGTGGGTCATCCCTATACTTATTTCTCCTAATATTTCTCACGATTTCTTTACAACATAATTCTTATTATTAATGACATTTGGTTATTTACCTTTCATTAAATCTAACCTTAATAATTGTGTTAGTGTACTTTCCTACACTACGTTACTTTATAATTGTCTTTTGTTTTAAAATAGGTATATAAGTTATTTCAATTACAACAATACTATTTGTTTCATTAGTGGATAATTATTTGGGGTTTTATTTACAGTATTCTATCTTTGAGTCTACCATTTCTCCCCTTTATATGTGGTGTTAGTTTCTCCTTGGGTTCAACCTGTCTCCTCTTCATTCTTCCTCTTCTTCTTCTTCTTCTTCTTCTTCTTCTTCATTTTCTTCTACTTCAATTGTCTTCATCTTGGTTCGGTTCTCCTCTTCTCATCTGGTTTAATTTCTATTTAGTCGTAGGAATTTGTTCACTTCCTTTGATTCTTCTTTAGTTCTGGTTTCTTACCTTCTTTTGTTAGTTCCTATTCGTTTGGTCAATCACTTTTTGTCTCTGTGTATGTTTCGTGGTTCCCTTCTTTGTGTTTCTGTTGTTGGGTCAATCACTTGGGTTGGGTAATATCGTCGTTCGTCGTGTCATAATATTTATATTTTTCATTTTTAAACATTTTATTTTATATGAAGTATTTTTACATTAAGAATTATCTTTTTTATCCCTGGTACGGGGTTTGGCTTATTTGTGTTGTAACATAATGCCTCTCCTCTAAAATTGATCATTTTGATAAAACTCTAGCATAGTTTTTTATGAAATTATCAGTTATAGATAATCTTTTTCCTTTTCTTTTATGTTTGTTTCTCCATTCTTCATATCTCTTCTTACTTAATTCATTCCATTTTATTTGGATCTGTTTTTATTTATTTCCATTGGTGCATTTTCCCTCATACACATTTTTTTTCCTTAACTTTTATAGTAGCTGGTTTCTCCCATTACTACTCATTTTTCTGAGACCAGAGGCACATCATCTCTGCTCAGTTTATTTGGATTGCTGGACTTTTCAACAGTCAATCTTAAATACCTTTTTTGTCAACTTGTGACTTAATAATAATAATAATAATAATAATAATAATAATATACTTTGGGATTGTCTACCTTGTGGTTTGTTTTTAGATCACTTTGGCCTTTTATTCATTCTTCCTTCCGCTATACCTTAGCTATATACTATCATCTGCTCATACACTTGTCTGTTTTTATATTTATTCATATGTTCTAACTTTTCATTATTTTGTTTTCAATGCTCATTGTGATCATTTTAATTGTCTTAGACATTTTTATTCTTTTCTTGGTTATTTAGCAATATTCTGCTTTAGCCATTTCTGTATATTTGTTTTATACATAATTTCTCTCTCTTCCTTGTACCAGTTCAGATTTTTTTTTCTTAGAATACATTTGATTCATTATAATTTCAGGTATTTATCTCACTAATTTGAGCTTGATTTTATTTTTGTTTATTTTATTCTGTATTAAATATCATTTTTGATAATTCTTTGTAAGTTAATTCTCTTACTTTAAAGGAATGTTTGTAGCGTATTCCTTTTTAGTTATTTTTTGTTTAATTATAATCGTAAGTTTGTGATTCTTACATTTATATTATATAGGAATGTGTATAACTTATTCCTTATTATCTCACTTTTTTATTTCATACTTCATATATCAATCTTTTATTAGACTGTGAGTTGATTTAAATTGAAAGGAATTTGTGTAACTTATTCCTTTGTTTTTACATTATTATTCATTTATATTACTTCTTTTTATTCTGCCTATATCATCTAAATAATTGAGTAAGTTGTTCTTACAATCTTTTGGAATTTTGAAATATGTATATTTCATTTCATTATTTATTCTTCTTCACAAAACTTTTTTATCGAAGTTTGGTTATAAACTCCCTTTATTTTTCTTGTATTTATATTGCTTATCTGGTAAGTATTATTACCATTATCTTTTGTGATAACGTATGGTCCGGTATATAGCAATAACAATTTCTTTGCTATACCTTCCATTGCACTTGGCAGTTCACGATTTTTAATTAATATTTTTTCTCCCTCTTTATATTTGATTATTTTGGGTTGGTTTGTTGCATATTTGGCCTTCTGTTCTCAATCTTTTCCATTATTAGGCTGTACCATTTGTTTTTATCATACGGGTCTTCTGGGTTTTTTGGGAATTCTATTATCTCTTGGATCTCTCTATTTGGCTTCCTCTCGAACATCATTAAGTATGGTGTATTTTCAGTAAATTGGTGATAGCTGATATTTAAAAACACTTCGGTTGAAGTTAAATATTTGCACCATTCTCTCTGGTTATTATGACAATAAGTTCTCAAAATGCGTCCCACCCCTCTCAACATCCTTTCTGCTGGATTACTACTAGGGTGGTATACTGAAGTTTTATAGGTTTTAATGTTTAGTTTTATTAATTCTTCTCTCCACCTTTTTCCTTAAACTGCGTTCCATGATCGGTTATTATCATGTACGGTTTTCCAATCTCTGATATGTATTTATTTTTAATAATATCTAATATTTTATTTGTTGTGGCTCTGTTTATAGCGTATAATTTGGTGTACTTGGTGTAATGGTCAAGTATAATCACGATGAACTTGTATCCATGTCTTCCTCCGCTACGTGGGAATGGTCCACATTAGTCGAGGAATACCTTCTCTAGTTTGGCACTTGATGTGATGGGTATCATCGTTCCATTCCTTCTTTCATTATTGGTTTTGACCATCTGACACAATGTGCAGGTTTTTATATTTTTATTCACTTTTCTTGTAATATTTTTTATGAACAAGTCTTCCTCTAAAGCTTTTACCATCTTGATTGTTCCCATGTGTCCGTATCTCACATGGTAATCTTTGATGATTTGATGTTCTAATGATTGAGGAATTACTAGTTTCCATGTGTCTTGGTTCTTTTTTGTTTTTATGAATAAGATATCTTTGTATACACAGTAAAATTTGTTAATAATTGCTTCGGATTCCATCAGTCTTTTTCTGATGTTTGATATTTTGGTATCTTGCTCTTGCTGCAACACTATTTGGTTTACAATATTTTCCAGGTCTTCCCTATCTTTCAATATATAATACACTTTTGCTATCTTCCCCTTTTCTCCTTCAAATGTCTGATTTTCTACATTTCTTCTGGATAATACGTCAGCCACTATGTTTTTTCGTCCTGGAATATATTCCCATGTAATGTGGTATTCTTGCAGAGCAAGTATCCATCGAGTAAGTCGGCCATGACTCAATTTACACTGTTTGAGAAACGATATTGATTTATGATCGCTTCTGACTGTGATAGGATATCCTAGTATGTATGTTCTAAACTTGCCGCACGCGAATACTATGCTGAGCAACTCTTTTTCTGTAACGTTGTAGTTACGCTCGCAACTATTTAGTATTCGGCTGGCGAAGCTAAGGACCAGGTGATTTCCATCTTCGTCTTCCTGGTACAGCTCTGCGCCTAGACCTACATCACTAGCATCGCAGTTTAGGTAGAATGGTTTTTCAAAATTGGGGTGGTGTAATATAACAGTATCAACAAATTTTTGTTTAATTAATGTGAACACTTCCTCTTGTTCAGTTCCCCAAGTCCATTTTTCATTTGAAGAGAGTTGTTTGGAAAATTTTGCTGTTAGGTGGGAGTAGCTGGTTTGAAACTTCCTAGAGTAATTGCATACTCCTAAGAAGGATTGCAATTGCTTTTTGTTTTTCGGTGATGGGAATTTTTGGATGGCTTCAACCTTCTCTTGGGATTGAGAGATTCCCTTCTCGGTCAAGTTGAATCCTAAGAACTTCACTTCTTTTGCAATAAATTTCGATTTATCCAATTTAAGGGTAATATTGTTGTTGGATAATTTTTTCAATACATGTTCGACTCTTTCGCAGTGTTCGTCCCAGTCTGATGACGTGATAAGCAGGTCGTCAACGTACACTGTGGTGAATTCCAGTGCCTCTTGACCCAACACTTGGTCCATGCACTTTACGAACACTGCTACAGAATTAATGATTCCAAATGGTAACCTTTTGAATTGGTAATTTCTACCATCAAATATGAAAGCCATGTACTGCCTACTGTGTGGGTGCAGCTCCACCTGTCAGTACCCACATACAGTATCCCAGGTACTAATATATCTTATCCCATGAAATCTTTTTAGAATTTCCTCTATCTCTCCCGGTGAGGTTCGGTCATTGGTAATCATTTTATTTATTTCTCGGGCGTCCAAGCAAATCCGTACTTTGCCATTTTTCTTGGGTATGGCTACTATTGGGCTGGTATATTGAGATTGGGTATACTCAATAATATCTTCAGCAATCATTCTATTTATCTCCATCCTGACTTCATTTTTCAGGGAATGCGCTATGGGATATGATTTCCTGTGGAAGTCTACAGGTTCTCTGAAATTAATTTTACACTGGTATCCTTTAACTTTTCCTGGGGTATTTGAAAAGACATGTTGATAGCCGTTATAAATTGCAATTAGTTTTTTAGACTGTTGTTCACTAATTTCCTGTAGAGGCCGTTCTCTTTGGAAGGATCTGATCTCTTTCAGTTTCTGTTTCCACAAGGCTTTGCTTTCCTCTTCCTCGGCCATAGTGATAGACGGTTCACGCCTTTGACAATAATAACTCTTCAATCCTGGGTCTTGACTCAGAGCTATTGGAGTTGGAATAAAATTTATAATGTTTGCCGACCAGGTTCCCTGTTCTGATGTTAGCAACACGACTCCCTTCTGTAGGTGTATTACTGCTGAATACCTTCTTAATACATCACATCCTATAAGCATGTTGAATGGTAGCCCACTTGCCACAAGAAATATAATAGGGATGGTTGATTCTTGATTATCTAACTCTAATGATACTTGTTTTCTCACCGTTTTGTTCTGTTTACCAGTTGCGCCAATGATGATTATATTGTTTATTGGCAGTGTAGAGATTGGTGTTCGAGAGTGAGCTTGAATTCGTTCTAATTCAGGCTGGTTGATTAGAGAGATATTAGACCCCGTATCCACCATGATTATGGTTATTGTGCCGTTTATGGTCGCCTTTATATGAACAATTTCACTATTATTTTGTTGTAATTGTTTGGCCTCTTCTTCGAGAAGTTCCTCTCGGATATTCTTTAAATAATTGTTGTATATTATTGTAATTACTTTTGGTTTCATTTTTTGACATTGTTCGACGTATCAACCCAAGTGATTGGTCATGTGAAGGGTGTTTATATTTTTCCACTGTCCCGTTTAGTTTAAAGGTGGTTATTGGCTGACGGCCAGGTTATTCGACTGGTCGTTCGTTTCATTGTTCAGCCCTTGTTGCTGGTTGTTTTCATCCCGAAGTGGTTCGTTGTTCCTACTCGCTGATGGTTGATTGTTATTATGATTGGACGCGTGGTACCATGAGTCTGGGTGCCAGCTCGGGTTATATCTTCTGTGGTTACTCTGCCTTCTCCCATTGATGAAATTTACCTGACGTCTGCCGTCGCTTCTATTTTGATTACCCCTGGGTCCCCGGTTGTACTGGTAACTAGGATTGTACCGGTTGCCGTAGTAGTTATGGTCGTTGGGGTGACCATTTGTGCGTTGTTCCGGTTCAGCTCCTCTGTAACTATCATTTGGTCGGTTATTATTTGGGATGTTTCTGTTGTTATCTTGGTTCCCTTGACGATGGTTTTGTTGACCTCTGTTACTTGGCTGATTATTCGGAGAATGATTCTGGGTATTTCTATTAAATGGCTGTTCTTCATTATAATTATTATTGTTTCGGCCCAAGTTATTCCGGTTGCTGGTTTGTGGATGATAGTATGGTACATTGAAATTCGTTGCATTATTATGCTCATTCCATTTGTTGTATCGTTGGTTCATGATCCGGCTTTTTCGATATTGGCCATCATTCTCCAGGTCCTCCAATAGACTAGCCATTCCTTGAATCGTTTTTATCTGTCCTTGCCTCCTGGCCTTCTGTATAGCTTCTTCGTAATGATAACCCAGCTGTATTACCAGAGACTCCTCGGGTATCTTGGGTTCTAAATTTCGGGCTAAACATACTTTTCCCAAAAAGTAGGACGTTAAAGTGTGTCCTCCTTGTGACTCGTATCTTCCATTGCTGATATCATTACGGACCACATTCTGGGTGGACTCGGACCAATATTTTTCCCGGAATTGTCTCTTAAATTCCTGTGTGTCATTGATCTCGGGTCGAGTGGCCGTCCACCAGTTGTCATGGGTGTCTCGGAACATTTCATCTATCATACTTCTCACACTGGACCACCTAGTTTTTCTATTTTTTTCTATTAGCTCTTCTACCCGTTTGAGGAATTCTATCGGGTTCCCCCGGTAGCTGCGGAAATTAATTATCTCTCGATTTTCGCTGGTTATGATTTGTGTGTTATTATAAGGTTTCTCTCTTAGTGCATCCAGCTCTTCTTGCATTTGTTTCTCCCGTATACTGATCCCCTCGATTTTCTCTCTGTTTTCTCTGGTCAGTCCGTCTAGTTTATCGATGACGGTGTATACCTTCTCCACACGATTGTTTACATCTATCTGTATTTCTTGGTGCCTCTCCTCCAGTTCCTTAACCACCTCCTGTTTGTTCTTCTGGCATCCTTCGGTAACGACTTGGTAGAATTCGGTCGTTCTCAATCTACCTTCCTCCTCGACATTGCTTATTTTGTTGTTCAATTCTTCCCGGACTTGTATCACTGTTTCGTTGGTCTCCGTTACCGTTTGCCTGATCTCCTCTCGACATTCGACCAGTTGTCGCTTCCATTCCTCCTGGGTTTTCTCACTTTCTTCCTCGATTTTCCGTTGGAGAATATCATTATTATTTTCCATCTTTTTATTTACTATTTCCAGATCCTTCTTGATCTGTTTCTTCAGCTCTTCGCTCTTCTTTTCCAATGCCTCCTGGCTTCCATGTATCACCTTCATTTGCTTCTTCAATTCTTCACTGTTTTGGTCCAGTTTTTTATTCCAGAATTCTCTGTCTTCTTTCCTTCCCTCTTGTAATGATTCTAATTTCTTATTCAATTCTTCCTTGTCTGACTCTAATTTTTTGTTCAATTCTTCCTTGTCTTCCTTTCTTCCCTCTTGCAATGATTCTAATCTGTTCATTTGTTCCATCATCATGCTCCTCAGACTATCTAATTTCGTCTCTTCCGTTGGGTTGATTGGTTGGTTGTTTACCATTACTTCTGCTTCTATCTCTGGTTCAGGTGGATTTGGATTTTCCAGTTGGTCCTCCTGTGGATTCTCTTCCAACAATTTTCCGATCGTTTCCTCAACTTCTATTTCCTCAACTTCTTCCATTTCTTCTTGGTTTTCTTCTTGGTTTAATGCTTCCTTACCTTTGAGCCTCGTAACCATACCGTGTCTATTCATAACCGCCGCTAGTTATCCTCTCTAGCCTCACGTTGCTGGTCGCCAATATGTAACGAAGAGCTTGGTGCGTACCTGTTAAAATGTGTTTACACTTGTTTATTATGTGTGTAAGTGTTAATGTGGTGTGTTCGCCTCACACCGGTCGTTACAATAATAGTGGTCACTACTGAAGTCTGTAGCGTGGTCCAATTTACCAGTACAACCTACCTGTTAATTCATAGGGGTTGCGAATCCCGGGTGGCGCCAAATTGTTTATATCAAAACAATTAAAATTGTTAAATTACAAGTTGATAAGTGTTATTAGCGTTGACAGCTGGAGCGTTCAAATGGTTCCCGCCGCTATACAGGTTGTCGTATTGTGCACTCGTGACGAGCGCTAGTTGGTTACTGAATAAAAATTGCTAACACACATATATTCTACAACGTCCTATGAAATAAAACGATGGTAATACTCTGTACTGTAATTTTAATACAAATTCAGTCATTAATTAATATGACAAAAGGATTATAAATGGTTTGATAACAAATTGCTCCGGCTTAGAACATGAGACGCCAATATTTCAAGGTTGGCGAAATCGGTTTTAAACAAATTATTTCGATGCCGTGATGGCTACTGTTTACATACAATATATTAATCTGTTCAAAATCTGGGGTCCTTTGGATTATAAAATAAGACATAAACGTTGGTTACATTAAAAAAGTACACTATCATACCTTATACGTACTTAAAGAATATAGTGTTTTTACAAATTGTTCGGTAGTGTCGTACTTTTTGTTACAAAGTTCGCACACTAATGCAAGGTTATATTCTAATTAACAAATGTTTTTACGTAAGTTGATTATGCATTAAACCTTTGAAAGAAAATTAACTTTGTTTAATAGTGAGAAATTTTGATCGTTTTGAGAAATATTTAAAGTAATTTGGTTTCTGGGAGAAAGGAATTTATGGGATACTTATCAGTTCAGACAGACAGTGTTGATATGTTGTCATCTGGGGTAGTAGAAATTCTGCAATTTTGGGCTGGTTTTAGGCTTCGGGCATCTTCTTCTATCTCGTCTTGGGATTTCTGCTAATTAATTTATTGTGATTTGGATCCAGGACATAGTTTAATCTTGGTAGTTAGTCATCTATTCGTCTTTGGTATTGGTTGTCATCTTCCGAACGTCTTTTAACTATTTAATGGAAAATTTCAGTCATCACAATTTTGCGTGCCGCTTACCCACGCGTCATTTCTTCAAGTTTAATAAATTTAACGGAAAATTAGTATTCAACGGCCCGTTACTATGGTAACAGTAACCCTTTGATTGGTTAAGACCTCTTTCAAAAGCATTGTTAAGAGATTTGAATTTTATTCAAATTTATTATGTACTTTCTTAATGATTTTATTCCTCTATCTTCCCTTTGGGGTAATAAATAATATCACTATTGTATTTCTTTCCTTTCAAAGTTTAAAATGATACCTCATAAGGTCATATTCTATTATACATTAACTTTAGTCTAAATATTTGACATTTGGTAAATTACATATCTCTCTTAAATTAAACTTTTATAATAACATTTCTCTTTTAAAATGATTTACATATAATTACTGGCCATTTACTGGTCTTAGATTAATAAATTTCCTTGTGAATTTGTTACAATTGACATTTGTGTGTGTCTGACAGTTAGACGTTTTTCATAGCCAAAAGTAGCCATGATGGTATTTTACTTATTTCTTTTAAACTACATTTTAATTCAGCCTGATGGGCTTCACTTTGTTATCATATTTGTTTGCGTTGTGTGTTGATTCTGTTTGTGTTTTAGTTACTATTCAATACAGTTTTCATTATACATATTTTAAAATATAACAATTAGGCTTATGGACTGCAAGTTCCTTTCAGCCATATCCTCTTCATAACATTGAAAACAAACAATTCTTTATAAGTTATTAGTTACTGTTGGTTTTAACATTAATTTCATTCTTTTGCTACTACTTTGAGTGATAAACATCATCACTTCTTGCAAACTTATTAAAGTTATTTCCCCTTTTAACATGGGGTGTTTTATTCATTGTATACTAAATTTTAAAACAAAACCTTATTTCAATATTACTATCTTCCTCCATTCCATGTTAATACAAACTGTTTTTATCTGTGCTTTCTCCCTGAATAATATCACATGTTTTACTTATCTTTATTTGAAATACTATTTATAATTATTTTTTAATTATATGAATGTTCACAAGATCACTCAAATCATTGACTGCTTATCAATGCTTTATAAAGTGTTTTTCTTATTTATTATTACATCTTTATTACTTAAAATATCTATTTCCACGTATCACCTTCACCTTTAATTAACAGAGGTTTATCACTGATACACTCTCACTATTTTTAGGGTATTTACACTTTCACTATTGCACTTTATTTTGGTTCACTGTTTGTATTAAGTGTTACTTAGTGGGTCATCCCTATACTTATTTCTCCTAATATTTCTCACGATTTCTTTACAACATAATTCTTATTATTAATGACATTTGGTTATTTACCTTTCATTAAATCTAACCTTAATAATTGTGTTAGTGTACTTTCCTACACTACGTTACTTTATAATTGTCTTTTGTTTTAAAATAGGTATATAAGTTATTTCAATTACAACAATACTATTTGTTTCATTAGTGGATAATTATTTGGGGTTTTATTTACAGTATTCTATCTTTGAGTCTACCATTTCTCCCCTTTATATGTGGTGTTAGTTTCTCCTTGGGTTCAACCTGTCTCCTCTTCATTCTTCCTCTTCTTCTTCTTCTTCTTCTTCTTCTTCATTTTCTTCTACTTCAATTGTCTTCATCTTGGTTCGGTTCTCCTCTTCTCATCTGGTTTAATTTCTATTTAGTCGTAGGAATTTGTTCACTTCCTTTGATTCTTCTTTAGTTCTGGTTTCTTACCTTCTTTTGTTAGTTCCTATTCGTTTGGTCAATCACTTTTTGTCTCTGTGTATGTTTCGTGGTTCCCTTCTTTGTGTTTCTGTTGTTGGGTCAATCACTTGGGTTGGGTAATATCGTCGTTCGTCGTGTCATAATATTTATATTTTTCATTTTTAAACATTTTATTTTATATGAAGTATTTTTACATTAAGAATTATCTTTTTTATCCCTGGTACGGGGTTTGGCTTATTTGTGTTGTAACATAATGCCTCTCCTCTAAAATTGATCATTTTGATAAAACTCTAGCATAGTTTTTTATGAAATTATCAGTTATAGATAATCTTTTTCCTTTTCTTTTATGTTTGTTTCTCCATTCTTCATATCTCTTCTTACTTAATTCATTCCATTTTATTTGGATCTGTTTTTTATTTATTTCCATTGGTGCATTTTCCCTCATACACATTTTTTTTCCTTAACTTTTATAGTAGCTGGTTTCTCCCATTACTACTCATTTTTCTGAGACCAGAGGCACATCATCTCTGCTCAGTTTATTTGGATTGCTGGACTTTTCAACAGTCAATCTTAAATACCTTTTTTGTCAACTTGTGACTTAATAATAATAATAATAATAATAATAATAATATACTTTGGGATTGTCTACCTTGTGGTTTGTTTTTAGATCACTTTGGCCTTTTATTCATTCTTCCTTCCGCTATACCTTAGCTATATACTATCATCTGCTCATACACTTGTCTGTTTTTATATTTATTCATATGTTCTAACTTTTCATTATTTTGTTTTCAATGCTCATTGTGATCATTTTAATTGTCTTAGACATTTTTATTCTTTTCTTGGTTATTTAGCAATATTCTGCTTTAGCCATTTCTGTATATTTGTTTTATACATAATTTCTCTCTCTTCCTTGTACCAGTTCAGATTTTTTTTTCTTAGAATACATTTGATTCATTATAATTTCAGGTATTTATCTCACTAATTTGAGCTTGATTTTATTTTTGTTTATTTTATTCTGTATTAAATATCATTTTTGATAATTCTTTGTAAGTTAATTCTCTTACTTTAAAGGAATGTTTGTAGCGTATTCCTTTTTAGTTATTTTTTGTTTAATTATAATCGTAAGTTTGTGATTCTTACATTTATATTATATAGGAATGTGTATAACTTATTCCTTATTATCTCACTTTTTTATTTCATACTTCATATATCAATCTTTTATTAGACTGTGAGTTGATTTAAATTGAAAGGAATTTGTGTAACTTATTCCTTTGTTTTTACATTATTATTCATTTATATTACTTCTTTTTATTCTGCCTATATCATCTAAATAATTGAGTAAGTTGTTCTTACAATCTTTTGGAATTTTGAAATATGTATATTTCATTTCATTATTTATTCTTCTTCACAAAACTTTTTTATCGAAGTTTGGTTATAAACTCCCTTTATTTTTCTTGTATTTATATTGCTTATCTGGTAAGTATTATTACCATTATCTTTTGTGATAACGTATGGTCCGGTATATAGCAATAACAATTTCTTTGCTATACCTTCCATTGCACTTGGCAGTTCACGATTTTTAATTAATATTTTTTCTCCCTCTTTATATTTGATTATTTTGGGTTGGTTTGTTGCATATTTGGCCTTCTGTTCTCAATCTTTTCCATTATTAGGCTGTACCATTTGTTTTTATCATACGGGTCTTCTGGGTTTTTTGGAATTCTATTATCTCTTGGATCTCTCTATTTGGCTTCCTCTCGAACATCATTAAGTATGGTGTATTTTCAGTAAATTGGTGATAGCTGATATTTAAAAACACTTCGGTTGAAGTTAAATATTTGCACCATTCTCTCTGGTTATTATGACAATAAGTTCTCAAAATGCGTCCCACCCCTCTCAACATCCTTTCTGCTGGATTACTACTAGGGTGGTATACTGAAGTTTTATAGGTTTTAATGTTTAGTTTTATTAATTCTTCTCTCCACCTTTTTCCTTAAACTGCGTTCCATGATCGGTTATTATCATGTACGGTTTTCCAATCTCTGATATGTATTTATTTTTAATAATATCTAATATTTTATTTGTTGTGGCTCTGTTTATAGCGTATAATTTGGTGTACTTGGTGTAATGGTCAAGTATAATCACGATGAACTTGTATCCATGTCTTCCTCCGCTACGTGGGAATGGTCCACATTAGTCGAGGAATACCTTCTCTAGTTTGGCACTTGATGTGATGGGTATCATCGTTCCATTCCTTCTTTCATTATTGGTTTTGACCATCTGACACAATGTGCAGGTTTTTATATTTTTATTCACTTTTCTTGTAATATTTTTTATGAACAAGTCTTCCTCTAAAGCTTTTACCATCTTGATTGTTCCCATGTGTCCGTATCTCACATGGTAATCTTTGATGATTTGATGTTCTAATGATTGAGGAATTACTAGTTTCCATGTGTCTTGGTTCTTTTTTGTTTTTATGAATAAGATATCTTTGTATACACAGTAAAATTTGTTAATAATTGCTTCGGATTCCATCAGTCTTTTTCTGATGTTTGATATTTTGGTATCTTGCTCTTGCTGCAACACTATTTGGTTTACAATATTTTCCAGGTCTTCCCTATCTTTCAATATATAATACACTTTTGCTATCTTCCCCTTTTCTCCTTCAAATGTCTGATTTTCTACATTTCTTCTGGATAATACGTCAGCCACTATGTTTTTTCGTCCTGGAATATATTCCCATGTAATGTGGTATTCTTGCAGAGCAAGTATCCATCGAGTAAGTCGGCCATGACTCAATTTACACTGTTTGAGAAACGATATTGATTTATGATCGCTTCTGACTGTGATAGGATATCCTAGTATGTATGTTCTAAACTTGCCGCACGCGAATACTATGCTGAGCAACTCTTTTTCTGTAACGTTGTAGTTACGCTCGCAACTATTTAGTATTCGGCTGGCGAAGCTAAGGACCAGGTGATTTCCATCTTCGTCTTCCTGGTACAGCTCTGCGCCTAGACCTACATCACTAGCATCGCAGTTTAGGTAGAATGGTTTTTCAAAATTGGGGTGGTGTAATATAACAGTATCAACAAATTTTTGTTTAATTAATGTGAGCACTTCCTCTTGTTCAGTTCCCCAAGTCCATTTTTCATTTGAAGAGAGTTGTTTGGAAAATTTTGCTGTTAGGTGGGAGTAGCTGGTTTGAAACTTCCTAGAGTAATTGCATACTCCTAAGAAGGATTGCAATTGCTTTTTGTTTTTCGGTGATGGGAATTTTTGGATGGCTTCAACCTTCTCTTGGGATTGAGAGATTCCCTTCTCGGTCAAGTTGAATCCTAAGAACTTCACTTCTTTTGCAATAAATTTCGATTTATCCAATTTAAGGGTAATATTGTTGTTGGATAATTTTTTCAATACATGTTCGACTCTTTCGCAGTGTTCGTCCCAGTCTGATGACGTGATAAGCAGGTCGTCAACGTACACTGTGGTGA
The DNA here is from genome assembly GCA_034769895.1 of Magicicada septendecula. Lineage (NCBI taxonomy): Eukaryota > Metazoa > Arthropoda > Insecta > Hemiptera > Cicadidae > Magicicada > Magicicada septendecula. The sequence goes on from CM068375.1 coordinate 161,265,186, forward strand.
ATTCCAGTGCCTCTTGACCCAACACTTGGTCCATGCACTTTACGAACACTGCTACAGAATTAATGATTCCAAATGGTAACCTTTTGAATTGGTAATTTCTACCATCAAATATGAAAGCCATGTACTGCCTACTGTGTGGGTGCAGCTCCACCTGTCAGTACCCACATACAGTATCCCAGGTACTAATATATCTTATCCCATGAAATCTTTTTAGAATTTCCTCTATCTCTCCCGGTGAGGTTCGGTCATTGGTAATCATTTTATTTATTTCTCGGGCGTCCAAGCAAATCCGTACTTTGCCATTTTTCTTGGGTATGGCTACTATTGGGCTGGTATATTGAGATTGGGTATACTCAATAATATCTTCAGCAATCATTCTATTTATCTCCATCCTGACTTCATTTTTCAGGGAATGCGCTATGGGATATGATTTCCTGTGGAAGTCTACAGGTTCTCTGAAATTAATTTTACACTGGTATCCTTTAACTTTTCCTGGGGTATTTGAAAAGACATGTTGATAGCCGTTATAAATTGCAATTAGTTTTTTAGACTGTTGTTCACTAATTTCCTGTAGAGGCCGTTCTCTTTGGAAGGATCTGATCTCTTTCAGTTTCTGTTTCCACAAGGCTTTGCTTTCCTCTTCCTCGGCCATAGTGATAGACGGTTCACGCCTTTGACAATAATAACTCTTCAATCCTGGGTCTTGACTCAGAGCTATTGGAGTTGGAATAAAATTTATAATGTTTGCCGACCAGGTTCCCTGTTCTGATGTTAGCAACACGACTCCCTTCTGTAGGTGTATTACTGCTGAATACCTTCTTAATACATCACATCCTATAAGCATGTTGAATGGTAGCCCACTTGCCACAAGAAATATAATAGGGATGGTTGATTCTTGATTATCTAACTCTAATGATACTTGTTTTCTCACCGTTTTGTTCTGTTTACCAGTTGCGCCAATGATGATTATATTGTTTATTGGCAGTGTAGAGATTGGTGTTCGAGAGTGAGCTTGAATTCGTTCTAATTCAGGCTGGTTGATTAGAGAGATATTAGACCCCGTATCCACCATGATTATGGTTATTGTGCCGTTTATGGTCGCCTTTATATGAACAATTTCACTATTATTTTGTTGTAATTGTTTGGCCTCTTCTTCGAGAAGTTCCTCTCGGATATTCTTTAAATAATTGTTGTATATTATTGTAATTACTTTTGGTTTCATTTTTTGACATTGTTCGACGTATCAACCCAAGTGATTGGTCATGTGAAGGGTGTTTATATTTTTCCACTGTCCCGTTTAGTTTAAAGGTGGTTATTGGCTGACGGCCAGGTTATTCGACTGGTCGTTCGTTTCATTGTTCAGCCCTTGTTGCTGGTTGTTTTCATCCCGAAGTGGTTCGTTGTTCCTACTCGCTGATGGTTGATTGTTATTATGATTGGACGCGTGGTACCATGAGTCTGGGTGCCAGCTCGGGTTATATCTTCTGTGGTTACTCTGCCTTCTCCCATTGATGAAATTTACCTGACGTCTGCCGTCGCTTCTATTTTGATTACCCCTGGGTCCCCGGTTGTACTGGTAACTAGGATTGTACCGGTTGCCGTAGTAGTTATGGTCGTTGGGGTGACCATTTGTGCGTTGTTCCGGTTCAGCTCCTCTGTAACTATCATTTGGTCGGTTATTATTTGGGATGTTTCTGTTGTTATCTTGGTTCCCTTGACGATGGTTTTGTTGACCTCTGTTACTTGGCTGATTATTCGGAGAATGATTCTGGGTATTTCTATTAAATGGCTGTTCTTCATTATAATTATTATTGTTTCGGCCCAAGTTATTCCGGTTGCTGGTTTGTGGATGATAGTATGGTACATTGAAATTCGTTGCATTATTATGCTCATTCCATTTGTTGTATCGTTGGTTCATGATCCGGCTTTTTCGATATTGGCCATCATTCTCCAGGTCCTCCAATAGACTAGCCATTCCTTGAATCGTTTTTATCTGTCCTTGCCTCCTGGCCTTCTGTATAGCTTCTTCGTAATGATAACCCAGCTGTATTACCAGAGACTCCTCGGGTATCTTGGGTTCTAAATTTCGGGCTAAACATACTTTTCCCAAGAAGTAGGACGTTAAAGTGTGTCCTCCTTGTGACTCGTATCTTCCATTGCTGATATCATTACGGACCACATTCTGGGTGGACTCGGACCAATATTTTTCCCGGAATTGTCTCTTAAATTCCTGTGTGTCATTGATCTCGGGTCGAGTGGCCGTCCACCAGTTGTCATGGGTGTCTCGGAACATTTCATCTATCATACTTCTCACACTGGACCACCTAGTTTTTCTATTTTTTTCTATTAGCTCTTCTACCCGTTTGAGGAATTCTATCGGGTTCCCCCGGTAGCTGCGGAAATTAATTATCTCTCGATTTTCGCTGGTTATGATTTGTGTGTTATTATAAGGTTTCTCTCTTAGTACATCCAGCTCTTCTTGCATTTGTTTCTCCCGTATACTGATCCCCTGGATTTTCTCTCTGTTTTCTCTGGTCAGTCCGTCTAGTTTATCGATGACGGTGTATACCTTCTCCACACGATTGTTTACATCTATCTGTATTTCTTGGTGCCTCTCCTCCAGTTCCTTAACCACCTCCTGTTTGTTCTTCTGGCATCCTTCGGTAACGACTTGGTAGAATTCGGTCGTTCTCAATCTACCTTCCTCCTCGACATTGCTTATTTTGTTGTTCAATTCTTCCCGGACTTGTATCACTGTTTCGTTGGTCTCCGTTACCGTTTGCCTGATCTCCTCTCGACATTCGACCAGTTGTCGCTTCCATTCCTCCTGGGTTTTCTCACTTTCTTCCTCGATTTTCCGTTGGAGAATATCATTATTATTTTCCATCTTTTTATTTACTATTTCCAGATCCTTCTTGATCTGTTTCTTCAGCTCTTCGCTCTTCTTTTCCAATGCCTCCTGGCTTCCATGTATCACCTTCATTTGCTTCTTCAATTCTTCACTGTTTTGGTCCAGTTTTTTATTCCAGAATTCTCTGTCTTCTTTCCTTCCCTCTTGTAATGATTCTAATTTCTTATTCAATTCTTCCTTGTCTGACTCTAATTTTTTGTTCAATTCTTCCTTGTCTTCCTTTCTTCCCTCTTGCAATGATTCTAATCTGTTCATTTGTTCCATCATCATGCTCCTCAGACTATCTAATTTCGTCTCTTCCGTTGGGTTGATTGGTTGGTTGTTTACCATTACTTCTGCTTCTATCTCTGGTTCAGGTGGATTTGGATTTTCCAGTTGGTCCTCCTGTGGATTCTCTTCCAACAATTTTCCGATCGTTTCCTCAACTTCTATTTCCTCAACTTCTTCCATTTCTTCTTGGTTTTCTTCTTGGTTTAATGCTTCCTTACCTTTGAGCCTCGTAACCATACCGTGTCTATTCATAACCGCCGCTAGTTATCCTCTCTAGCCTCACGTTGCTGGTCGCCAATATGTAACGAAGAGCTTGGTGCGTACCTGTTAAAATGTGTTTACACTTGTTTATTATGTGTGTAAGTGTTAATGTGGTGTGTTCGCCTCACACCGGTCGTTACAATAATAGTGGTCACTACTGAAGTCTGTAGCGTGGTCCAATTTACCAGTACAACCTACCTGTTAATTCATAGGGGTTGCGAATCCCGGGTGGCGCCAAATTGTTTATATCAAAACAATTAAAATTGTTAAATTACAAGTTGATAAGTGTTATTAGCGTTGACAGCTGGAGCGTTCAAATGGTTCCCGCCGCTATACAGGTTGTCGTATTGTGCACTCGTGACGAGCGCTAGTTGGTTACTGAATAAAAATTGCTAACACACATATATTCTACAACGTCCTATGAAATAAAACGATGGTAATACTCTGTACTGTAATTTTAATACAAATTCAGTCATTAATTAATATGACAAAAGGATTATAAATGGTTTGATAACAAATTGCTCCGGCTTAGAACATGAGACGCCAATATTTCAAGGTTGGCGAAATCGGTTTTAAACAAATTATTTCGATGCCGTGATGGCTACTGTTTACATACAATATATTAATCTGTTCAAAATCTGGGGTCCTTTGGATTATAAAATAAGACATAAACGTTGGTTACATTAAAAAAGTACACTACCATACCTTATACGTACTTAAAGAATATAAAGTGTTTTTACAAATTGTTCGGTAGTGTCGTACTTTTTGTTACAAAGTTCGCACACTAATGCAAGGTTATATTCTAATTAACAAATGTTTTTACGTAAGTTGATTATGCATTAAACCTTTGAAAGAAAATTAACTTTGTTTAATAGTGAGAAATTTTGATCGTTTTGAGAAATATTTAAAGTAATTTGGTTTCTGGGAGAAAGGAATTTATGGGATACTTATCAGTTCAGACAGACAGTGTTGATATGTTGTCATCTGGGGTAGTAGAAATTCTGCAATTTTGGGCTGGTTTTAGGCTTCGGGCATCTTCTTCTATCTCGTCTTGGGATTTCTGCTAATTAATTTATTGTGATTTGGTTCCAGGACATAGTTTAATCTTGGTAGTTAGTCATCTATTCGTCTTTGGTATTGGTTGTCATCTTCCGAACGTCTTTTAACTATTTAATGGAAAATTTCAGTCATCACAATTTTGCGTGCCGCTTACCCACGCGTCATTTCTTCAAGTTTAATAAATTTAACGGAAAATTAGTATTCAACGGCCCGTTACTATGGTAACAGTAACCCTTTGATTGGTTAAGACCTCTTTCAAAAGCATTGTTAAGAGATTTGAATTTTATTCAAATTTATTATGTATTTTCTTAATAATTTTATTCCTCTATCTTCCCTTTGGGGTAATAAATAATATCACTATTGTATTTCTTTCCTTTCAAAGTTTAAAATGATACCTCATAAGGTCATATTCTATTATACATTAACTTTAGTCTAAATATTTGACATTTGGTAAATTACATATCTCTCTTAAATTAAACTTTTATAATAACATTTCTCTTTTAAAATGATTTACATATAATTACTGGCCATTTACTGGTCTTAGATTAATAAATTTCCTTGTGAATTTGTTACAATTGACATTTGTGTGTGTCTGACAGTTAGACGTTTTTCATAGCCAAAAGTAGCCATGATGGTATTTTATTTATTTCTTTTAAACTACATTTTAATTCAGCCTGATGGGCTTCACTTTGTTATCATATTTGTTTGCGTTGTGTGTTGATTCTGTTTGTGTTTTAGTTACTATTCAATACAGTTTTCATTATACATATTTTAAAATATAACAATTAGGCTTATGGACTGCAAGTTCCTTTCAGCCATATCCTCTTCATAACATTGAAACAAACAATTCTTTATAAGTTATTAGTTACTGTTGGTTTTAACATTAATTTCATTCTTTTGCTACTACTTTGAGTGATAAACATCATCACTTCTTGCAAACTTATTAAAGTTATTTCCCCTTTTAACATGGGGTGTTTTATTCATTGTATACTAAATTTTAAAACAAAACCTTATTTCAATATTACTATCTTCCTCCATTCCATGTTAATACAAACTGTTTTTATCTGTGCTTTCTCCCTGAATAATATCACATGTTTTACTTATCTTTATTTGAAATACTATTTATAATTATTTTTAATTATATGAATGTTCACAAGATCACTCAAATCATTGACTGCTTATCAATGCTTTATAAAGTGTTTTCTTATTTATTATTACATCTTTATTACTTAAAATATCTATTTCCACGTATCACCTTCACCTTTAATTAACAGAGGTTTATCACTGATACACTCTCACTATTTTTAGGGTATTTACACTTTCACTATTGCACTTTATTTTGGTTCACTGTTTGTATTAAGTGTTACTTAGTGGGTCATCCCTATACTTATTTCTCCTAATATTTCTCACGATTTCTTTACAACATAATTCTTATTATTAATGACATTTGGTTATTTACCTTTCATTAAATCTAACCTTAATAATTGTGTTAGTGTACTTTCCTACACTACGTTACTTTATAATTGTCTTTTGTTTTAAAATAGGTATATAAGTTATTTCAATTACAACAATACTATTTGTTTCATTAGTGGATAATTATTTGGGGTTTTATTTACAGTATTCTATCTTTGAGTCTACCATTTCTCCCCTTTATATGTGGTGTTAGTTTCTCCTTGGGTTCAACCTGTCTCCTCTTCATTCTTCATCTTCTTCTACTTCAATTGTCTTCATCTTGGTTCGGTTCTCCTCTTCTCATCTGGTTTAATTTCTATTTAGTCGTAGGAATTTGTTCACTTCCTTTGATTCTTCTTTAGTTCTGGTTTCTTACCTTCTTTTGTTAGTTCCTATTCGTTTGGTCAATCACTTTTTGTCTCTGTGTATGTTTCGTGGTTCCCTTCTTTGTGTTTCTGTTGTTGGGTCAATCACTTGGGTTGGGTAATATCGTCGTTCGTCGTGTCATAATATTTATATTTTTCATTTTTAAACATTTTATTTTATATGAAGTATTTTTACATTAAGAATTATCTTTTTTATCCCTGGTACGGGGTTTGGCTTATTTGTGTTGTAACAATATCCAACTCAATATATAAACACACACACACAGACAGGCTACATATATATGTCCTGTGTGTGTGTGTGTGTGTGTGTGTGTGTGTGTGTGTGTGTGTGTGTGTGTGTGTGTGTGTGTGTGTGTGTGTGTGTGTGTGTGTGTGTTTTTTAGAGAGAAAGAGTGTTAATTGAGAAAAAAATTGTTTGTACAATCTTTTTATTGTCTAATTTTTGCCATTCCGATCTTTTTTGCAGAAGTTATTAAATAATTAAGGAGAATAAATTATGTTTGTTATTTGAAATGTGTGCTATATTATTTATTACAACTCTTTAATGAGTGACGGGTTTTGTTATTCTAGCCGAAGGCGACGTGAATAAACTTATTTTCATAATTTTTGTTATTTAAATAATATTTTATTGCGTTTGTTTTGCTTAAACGCCGAAAACTATTGAGAATGAGCACATGCGTAATAAAAATAAGAATACCAATGGCAATTTACATTTTAAAATCTTCATTCTGCGTGTTATCTGTTTCTAATTATTAAGTAATAATCTTATAAATTGGTAAAGACAAGAGGAACAGGAATCTGATGTTTTAAAGCCGAGGCAGTTCGGTTAAAATATAATAAAACCGACCATTTATAGCTCGTAGGAAGAGTGTAGATACTGGTATGTTGTAACGTTACATATCGTCACCATACCCAAGAACCCCAATTAAATAGAAACTAACCATCAGCTAATACATAAACAACCAAGTATAAGGAATTTTATAACAAGTATATTAAATTCAGTTCAAGAATTAATGACTAAATAATGAATCAACAAACAATGAATAATATAGTAATGAAGACAACACAAAGAAGATACTATACCAAATGTGATTAACCCAAACACCCAATAGGCCCAATAGATTAGGTAGGTGAGCAGACAAAAAACAGTTACGATAAATACGAAAAGAAAAAGTTAAAAGGCATCATGAAGAAAAACAAATCGAATAAGAATATAAGGCAAGGAAAAAAGAAAATATCTCAATCACTCTATTACCAAGATGATAATAAGCATAAGATAAGTAGAATAATAGAAAAAGAGAACTCCAAATTGAAGGACAAATGATACTATGAAACCACTAACAGACCATCTTAAATGACTTGACTATGACTACAATTACGATTTAAAATAAAAACGTACTTAATAATGATCAGGAGAGTGAAAATAAAACCCGTATTTGCATAAAATAATAATGTATAATAGATAACAATAAGATTGCATCTTATCGGCAACTTCTGTAAATGATATAAATCAATGAATATCAGAAAAAAACTGATAAACAACCATTAAAATTTTGAATAAAATATAAGTTAAATTGAACAATAACTACCAGAACAATAAATAATAGTTAATAATATTAGTAAATAAGAATAAGTTAGTGAAAGGTATAGAAACCACATACCATGTAAATCTATTGTTGTAAATCAGAGTGGGGGGTTCCCATAACCTAACTCACTGAGAATTCTCACTTAGAAATACAAGATTCAATACTAAAAATGTTATGAAACTATATTATCTTATACTCTACTAAAACTAGATATTATAAAGACCACTCTATGACAAAGATTAATTACCAAAAATGTGATCTGTGTTGTGACTAATGTAAATTAACAGACTGAAATAGGACAGCATAGAATTTACTCACTAAATACACTCAAAAACCATAGAAATACTAGTAAAAAGAGAAAGAAAATGATACAAATGTAAAAATGAGATGTAATGTCACTATTGTTATGTAAACCAATAATGCTTATCACTGAATTAATTCATAATAATATAAATAAGAGGTACATGACATATTGGCACTAGGTGCAAGAGTCATTGAATTACCAGCAAATAAGAATATCCAGATGTAAACCAGCTATTGTAAAACTTGATAGTAACTATGATGATTGTTTATGTAAAAGATAAGGACTTAATAACAAAGGTATGAATTAAAATAAGGATAATTATTATGACACCTAGTAGTACAGAACTTTAGGTGATTATAATGAATAAATCCAACAAAATAAGAGTAAATTAACAAAAACTGACCAAAGGTTGGAAGGGTCATCTGAGATTAATCGTGACGTGTTATAAATTGTTCAGACTCAACTATTAAACTAGCATAAGTGAATCTAGTTCATAGTGCTATAGGCATACAGAAACCTAGGCCTAATATATGGGTTTTGGGCACAATTGTATGTAAATACTGAATAATAAGTGCAAAAAAGGACTTGGCGTGCATTATCTCTATGAGATATGATAACCAAATGTTAATTTAAGTCAAATAGTGAATAAGTTTATTAAAATTTGTATTAATCATAAGTTCGAAAAGTGATCTTCGTTGATAACGAACAGAAAGATGGGCTGTGAGATACCAAAATGCTTATCTGAACAATTTCCAAGGCATGGTAAAGCGGTATTATAGCTCACAACTCGCATAATGAGTAATTACTAGTTTTAAAGCATTTTCATTATTTTAGACAAAATATTTGGGGTCACTTTTTAATCTCCAAACCAAAGACCCACGCTTTAAAGACAATTAAGTAGTTTAGTAAAGAGGGGAGTATTATGTACACACAAAGGAATGTCATCAATTTTGGACCAATCAGATTACCTATATCGAAAGGTGTGAAGCGAATGTTTTAGGAACAGCGAGAGCCAACGCAGAAAAAATTGGTCACTTCTTCATTGTTAACGACGCAAGACAGACGACAGCTCCGCGCTAATTTAAATCGAGAGAATACCCATCATGCAGTGCGGAATTCGAATGTAAATACGGGTCGATCTAACCAAAGTTACTCAAAGTCTTATCAAGTATTAATTAAATAAAGCAACGAAGTTTAGTGAAGGTGTAAACGTGAAAAAACGATTGCATAGTGTATAATAATTTGCAATTGCGTGAATTAAGGGAAGTATGGTGACAATTAATTATATTGTACTTAGAAGAAATATCAACTTATACGATAAACGTATCGAACCTAATGAATAATATGAACACTAAAAGGGCTTTGAACCCTATGACCTTTGTAAAGTTATTTATTGTTAAAAGATTTATTCACAAATCAACGTTAACTGGACCTGGACACACCAGGTCTAACCTAAAATGTTGACGCCAGTTGTCTTTTTGAATTTTATGTTATTAGTTTACAATTTTCTTTATTAATGTAATCACTCTCCTACTACTCAATTGTTATGGTAGTGTAACTCTTCTAGTTGCGTATTTTGCAGTTAAAAGGGCCTATTTTAGATTCAAAACACTTAACCAAATTTTCACTAATACGGTTTCTAAAAACAGAATGACCACCCTGAGAAAAGAGTTTTATAAAATTAATTGTTATGGTAAATTAACGACAACCAATTTCGTTGTTAGATAAGATAATTCCACAAGAATTATTAATGAATAAACTGACTTTTAACCAGATAAAGGAGATCGTGCAATTATTTCTTTAGACAATATGAATTCAGGTTATATGAACAGCGGACATCAGTTGGTAACACTCACCGCGGCGGCAATGAATTTATTTAAATGTTTTAGCTTGTCTTCTCAACTCTGACTTGTTGACATGATAGTTAACAAGGGAGCTCGTCATTCAAAGTAAGTACTGAAGTATAATAAACTTCATTCTATTGACTATTCAACTTATAATTCTGAACCAACATAGAGAGACGGTCGAATGGGACGAGGTGATCCGAAGAAGACAACGTCAGTTACAATTAACACATGCCAAGGGTTGAAGTTTAACCAATTCGTTCAATTAATAATAATCCATTCAATAAACAACAAAAAGAGGTAGAGAAAGAATAAAAACGTAACAATGTATACTAAATCATTTGCTGATTACTGATAATAATATGTAAACAAAAGACTAAATATTTCTTAAAGGTCTTCAGTAAATAATTAAGATTTGCTTTAATGGCAATATAGATATGACTTAATTAACTTGAAGTTAGATTTCAGGAGCAATATGTTATCCTAATAGTATCTTCAACTAAGCTTCATGTTCTTCGATGTGATTACAAGGGCATGAGTTGGCTAGGCATATTAACCTGACGATAGAAATTGAATAGTGGCTTAGAGATGAGCAGTGTACGAACACATTGTTGTGAGGCTAACAAAAGTTTCATTCACTTCCCACATGCGCACAACAGACTTGTACAGTGTTTCGTAGTGCGAACATCGGCTGCAACAAGACTGGCAAGAACAACGGAAACATGTGTGACAGAGAGGGAGATATGGAAGTGAGTCAATGAACTGTTATCGCTCGCCTCTCTTCTTAGATAACTGTAGATAACTGAGCTACACTTGTTAGTGGGAGTAATTCATGCAGTGAATCGACGCAGCTTACTGTTCAGGAACGACTGTCGGGTCTATACCTGGCCTACAACCAGGGCCGTAGCTAGACTGGGGCAGCCGGTGAACTTCCCCGAGACCCCCTAATCCAGAGGGGCCCCAAAAGGCAAATATTAGTTAATTAAGGGGAGTCGTAAAGCCCTATCTTACCAATGTTAAAACAGCTATATAAATTCCCCGTTTTCTCAGAAACTGTTAGGTATAGAAACATAATCTTTTTTACACAATATTCATTGATTCCTTGTGGATTCACTGATCCTCAATCGCTTTAAAATATTGATTAGGAAAACAATAATGATTTTTTACACACCTCTACTTTCTTCATAAAATTTTAGCACTTTTTTTTTAATAAACTATTTAAGTAAATTCAGCACAAGAGGATCCACGACATTACTATACTGTGTGAAGTATGTGGTAAAAAGTTCATGGAGATATACTTAGTAGTTCCTGAGAAAACGGGTCATTTATGTTGAAAAATGTAGTTTTGAGTAAATCGCGTTTAAAGTACAAAATTTCTATAAAAACTCACCTACTGCAGAATAAATACTTTAAAACCCTCCTGGTTGGTAGTCTTCATCTTTCTCTCTATCTTGGTCACCCAATGCTGCCATCCTCCTTTTATATCTTGCTTCTTTAGTCATATTTGACACTGCTATCTCTGCTTTCTTGATTCGCTCTTTGTCCAAGGCCTTCACGCTTTTCATGGTATTGAATCCTATTTGAAGTCCAAGGTCCTCCAAAACTGTAGTCTCCCAGAATAGCCATCATTGAATGTAATAACAGCATCTGGCACACCAAGTTCCAAGGTTGACATACCAACAAATACATTTTTTGGAATTCTTGACCACACGACCTTGTTGAAATATTCATTGGCATTTTGTGTTTTGCGTTTGAGACACCTTTTCAGCAACTCCGGATGAGGTAGATCCTGAAACACAGGTTTTATGGCAAGCATAACAGCCTTTGGTATGGTATTCTTGTGTGTGAAAGATTCTAGTGTACCTTCTGTTTCTGCTTTCAAATATTTACACCATTTTGTTGAACATTATTTGTGTATTGGATCAGCATTTGAAGACACTTTGTGGAAGTAGATTGCCCAAACTGCTTTCTTCATGCCATCTAAATTGTCCGTGTTATCTCGAATAGCCATACCATAGTACCCTGTTAGCTCATCTATATGTTTGTCTGTCAGTCGACGCTTTATTGTCAGACCATCTGATAACTTTGTGCTACCCAACTGCTGTCTCAGTCTGCGCAATCGTGTGCCCATCCTTTTCTGCACATGAGTTATGCATTCTAACTTTGTTATGGGTAACTCACCATAAGGTTTGCTCTCTGCCACTGCCTTATATGTTTTTGAATCTCCATCCCCAAGTAAATTCACATAGCGAACACCTCGATCTTGCTGGGAACGCTGAAAGATTTTCTTTGCAGAAACAACCTCCATACCCCCACTAGTTCCTTCATAATTTTGTGTACAAGAAATCTCGTGCTTTATTTGTTTTTCGCTATTTTTGCCAGCTTGTCTACAACCTTGGCAATATTTAGTCAACACCTCTACATCTACAACTTTACCATTGTCGACACTAATGGCTGACGCACAGGAATTTTTAGATTAGAACCCTCTTTTTTGCCAGGATCCGTCGAAGGATATGGCAATGTCAGAGTTTCCCTTATTCTCTACTACAGCTTCTCTTGTAGCAGCTTTCATTGATTTTTCAGCAAAGGTTTTCACACTACTTCAAACTAAAGATGTGTAGCGAATGGTGTTCGTTGGTGGGTTAGAAAGTTTGAGCATTCCACAAAGGACCCTACCAGCTGAGTAGCCTTTTCCTATGCATCGAAGTCCATAGTAATATCTCAAATTTGTGTCTAAAAGGTTGTTTTTTTCACTTTTCTCTGAAGTCCAGAACGTTTTTGTGCTCTTACAGTTCACACATTTTACTGACAGGTTACACACCAGTCCATTCCGTTGGGACACATCTTCAGAAATTGTTGTTTTTCCTCCATAAATATTACAACACATTATATCACACAAAACTGAAATCAAAATTTTAAAATTAATTATTATATTGATGTCTAATTCACTTTCACCCGTTTCACAGTATTTGTCTTCTATTTTCTGTAGTTTTTTTTTTTTGAAGCACTTGGAGGAGTAGTAACACTTTCAGTATTTATGTTATCACTGTTCAAACTAACCTCATTTTGTAATACTATATTTGTTCTGTAATGTTGATTACCTTTGTTCTTTCTTTTTTTAAAAATTCCCTTTGGTTTAGTTATTGTGAAAATTATATAGATGGACACACAATACACCACAACAACATCAAAACAACACAAATAATTTGAAAAAGTTACTCTTGTTGACAAACATACACATTATTTACCACAACAGCTGTCCAATCTTGGTTAGTGTAGTGTAGCCAACATATGAAATAGAAATTGTGTACAAAACAAGTCAAACCACAGCCTTCTAGATCAAATACTTCCTAAGATAAGTGCTATTTTGTGAAATGTTGCACTACGTTATTCTTAAAAGTAGGAATGCACCAATATTTTTAAAAAATAATTTAAAATAGTAAATAGTCGAATATTTTAATAAAGCAAACACCAAACTAACCAGAATGATCCATATATCCACAATATGTAAAAAAGTAAAAATGTCAAAAATTTTCATTTTTGACCTTTACGACTCCCCTTAAAAACTACGCCTTTTACATGGTGAAAAGCAAGCTAGACCAGATATAACACATGGTTTGTTCAAATTATGTTTACTTAAGTAACTACTTTTCATAAAAAGCAAGAGTAGGAGCCACGTCGATAACGATGTGGGTGAGTACTGGGATAGCAAACTACCGCATGTGTCACAGTGCTGGCCGCGAAGCGACCCCGCGCCAAAAAAGTAATCACCCCGACATATCGCCCATACTTAATTCGTTTTGCCGATATATCGCCGACATTAATTTTTATTTGCGCGTGACACGTTTTTGAACAGAAAAGTTTTAAAGAGGGTGATAGATGTCTCCCTTATGTTAGTTACGTGCAATCTCCCATTCCGTGGAGATAGTGGGAATATTGATGATACAAACAAAGGAAATTTCTTTCTGTGATTAAACGCCTATTAAAATATAACACTGTTTTGGAAGCGCTACTACAAAGACCACGTGGTCCTATAAACTAATTGAGTCCATCAATCTAAAACAAAATAATCTCTACAAGTTTTTACTATAGTCTAGTTCGATGGCGAGAGCTGAAAATAAGCTCAGATAGTTTGTCAAATGTGACTATGAAAACATTAAGCCCAACACGCTTTGCGGGAAGATATAATTCTGTACTTGCTCTTAAAGAAATATTTGCAACGTTATAAAAGCATTAAGCCAGATTATATTGACAAGTAAAAAAGCCTCTGAAAGGAATGAAGCTACAGGCCTGACGAAACAAATTGAGTCTTTCAAATTTGTCCTACTTTTGTTTGTTCAGTATAAGAAATTGGAGCAGCTCAATACTCTAAAGCTTTACAAGCTGAATCCCTAGATATAATGACAGGCTACAATCTTTGGGCAAATGCACTGAGAAGAATTTCTGTGAAATTCCTTCGAAATTCCTTTGAAATGATCGGTAAAGGAGCTACAAAGATATGTGAAAAGTGGGGAATTACAAATGATGAATTCCCTGACAAAAGAGTTAGTAAGGTAAAAAAAAAACACTTCGACGAACTCTGTGAGGACCTAAAATTAACAGAAACTAAGAGCAGGTTTAGAGGAAGAATCTTTTATCCTATGACTGATACAATACTATCACAGCTAGACAACAGATTCAAAGGTATAAAGCAGTTTTAGACGCGTTCAGCAGAGTAGCACAACCCTTTATTTTCTTGTCACATCTATTGAGGTATCTACCGTCACATCTGTGACAGTAGAAAAAGCTGAGATATCATTCTCAAAACTGAACTTAATAAAAAATTGTCTACAAAGCACCATGACCAACAATGACGTAATAGTTTGGCTCTTTTGTCTATCGAGAACGACACAGCTCAAAATATTGACTTCAATAGAATTACTGATATCTTTGCAGACGTTAAGTCTAGGAAAGAATCAGTCCTGTAAATAAACTGTACCATGTTGAATAAGTAAACTAACTTGCTGAATATGTAAAAGTAAAATATGAGTATATAAATAAATTTTGAACAGAAAAATTTTTCGTTTTTGTTTTATCCCTTCTGTCTACATATGTTTACAATTCATGAATTTTTAAGTTTAATAGAATTACGTAAAACTATAGTTTCCATATAAGAGACAATATTCGCATGAGGGTAAGTTTGTAGTTGAAGTACTTCTGCACGCATGTAAGTAGGCCTACATATTGGGGTACTAAAATTAGAGGGACCCCCAGATAAACCTTTAACCCCAGGGTCCCCAACACTCTAGCTACGGCCTTGCCTCCAACTGAAGGGAAACAGAAATAGTGACTTTTTGTTTTTTAATATCTATAAAAATTTTAGAAAATGGAGGAGGCTGACGAATTGAACTATTTAATTAGTTTGTTGATGAGACTAACCTAGATATTCTCGGTTCGTTTCATTAAATTACTTTACACATTTCTGAAGTAAGCCGCACACTACAGTGAAGCAACTTTTCGATTCTCCTTCAGGAGTGGGGGAATGCTGTGTTGTGGCTTGCCATGCATGAGAACCGTAATAAACTAGCATTCTTAGTGACGCAATACAGATGCAGCTTTCAAGAATGCAGAAGGCTGCCTCTACAATCAGCTTCACAGCTTACAGGGCTGTAGTAGTAGTAGGCCTCGTACGTGTTGTAGGCCTACGTAATGACAGCGACGTACAGTTTCCGTAATGTATCTGCATCGCTGGTAAATGTTTTCAAAAGTGCACAGACGAAATCTAATTAAAACAAAATAATTTTCAACGCACAGTGGACTAAAAATTGAAAATCATTTTGAGTCAAAACTATACATGATCCTTTTTTCAAGTGAAGCAGGGCTTTACCTGCGTCACCTAACGAGCCGCCACTGGTTACATAATAAAGCCAGTTAAAAGCAGAACTAACGTAGTGTCTTGTCACAGATGCCGTTTGAAATAAGAAACGCTGATGGAATCATACGTTCAATTTATAAGGCTGGAACGTCAAGAACAATCATCATCATCATCATCATCCTCAAGGTTTAATCCAAGAATGGTTTATTCCGCTCTCAAATAGGCAAATATTACAGCTGGTAACTCCAGCGCATCCTCGGGCGTCCCACAACTCTCCGTCCCCTCGGCTTTACTTCCATAGTTGTTTGGGGATGCGGAAGTCATCCATTCGGCAAAGATGTTCCCACCAATTCAGCCAATACTGAGCGATCCTGTCGAGTATACTCATAATATTCAGTTCCTGCCGTATATCTGTGTTTCTTCTATGATCATGGAGAGTATACCCTGCCACGTGCCTGAGAAATCCCATTTCAGCCGCTTGGACGCGACTGGCCTGGCCTTTCGTTAAAGTCCAATTGTCAGACCCATAAAGAAGTGTGGGAAGAGCCATCACTTTGTAGAATTTTAGGCGTGTTCCTTTACTTGCTGACTTAAGGGGTCGCCTGATGGTCCCGCACATAAGTTTGAACTTATGCAACTTATTCACCAGGTCGTTGCTTGCATTAGAAGACACACTGTAGCCCAGGTATTTAAAACTGCTAACTTGTTCCAGGACATCTATAACAATTTTTGCCCGTACGAGATTAGTTCCACAAAAAGCCATCACCTTGGTTTTAACTGTGGATACCTGCAATCCAGAGTCTTTGCAGATTCCATTTAACAAATGTATACCCATCTGCAATCTGCTTTCAGAATCCGACAGAATAGGCTGATCTTCCGCAAACAACAAAGTATCAATTTGTAGAGCGGTCAAGAACAATTTAAAGATAAATGTGCTATATAATTGTAGGATTACGGAACGGAATAGTAAGGCTTATAATTCTATACCCAAGAATAATAGATATTATTGTCTTTAACAGGGGAAAGATTATTGCCGTTAGACAAACATAGGCCTACATATTACCTTTTGTACATTGAATCTCTGATTATTTTCCTTCATAATTGACACAGAATGTTCAGTGGTTTTGAAAATTTTGAAAACAATCCCAAGAAATAAGAACTGAGAGATCTCCACATTGACATATTACGTATTTAAAAAAAATATATATATATATATATAATGCGACATCCGTTTTCACGGTATACTGAAGAACACCTTGCATGTCTCATTCCTTCGAGAGGTTTAGTTCCAATTTGGCTGCAGCATATTACTAATACATTAAATGTGCGACATTCATGCCAAACCACAACTACCTTGTTAATGGTCTTTAAAGCACTAAGTGTAGTCTGTCCAAACTAACTGGATTGACGGCGGGCGACCGCAGACATTCACGTGACTGAGTACCTGCCTTATAGTTACGGATTACTGCTGTCCTCAGCACCCAATTTGTGTAAACTGCACTGCACTACATGCTGTAAACTGTGCGCGTTAGGCACTGTGTATAACAAATGACATACATAAATAGAATTCCAGTGGGATTTGAAATTTACAGAGTAAAGAATGTAGGTAATACTGTACGTAGTCATAGCACTTGTATACATGCAGTGTGGTTTGCAATAAATTATTGCAAATATGAAATTTAGAACGAGGCAAAACTCGAGTCCTTAAGATCAAAATAAAAATTGTCGTTTCTTTATGGACTAAACACAACGTGTCTGATTTTGCTAAAATGTATACGTCTTAATTATTCCAAAACATATATAAGTATTTGTTCATTAACTTAGGTCTCCTCCGTTTTCATTTAGCCTTACGGTAGAAATAAAAATGCGTAACGGCCTTACGACACAATCAAATATATCAAATCACTGCTTTTTGTTCAATTAAAATTTCATGATTAGTTGTAACATTTCTTATTTTATAAAATTTACTGCCTCGTGATTTTCCAAAAGCGGACGTTCTGAAAGAAAAAAGCGGACAGTCCCAAAACAAAATTTGTGACATTCCGCGGATCCATGTAGAAGTAAACTCGTTTCATGTTCAAAATCCAATGTTAAAATTACTAGTTAACAATATGAATGGTAATTGAAAAATTAATGATAAAAAGTATAATAAAAAATAATTATATTAGCACGATTGTTCATGCACTCTACAATAATAAGTGTACAGTTATGGAAAAATTATATTCCATCAAAATAAGGATTGTGATTCATTAGTACCATGATTTTTTTCGGTAGCATTAGTTATTCCAATATTGAAAACAAATTTTATTATGTACTACACCTATATACATTTCTACTCATTATTGTAAAAATATATCAAGATCTAAAATTTTGTGATTGGTGCAGAGTATTGAAGATTAATTTCCTATTTTTAAAATCCACCTGTGCGTGTATGCACGTAATTCTCATCGGCGAGTTTCTGTTTAACATTTATGTATAATATTAAATATCTTAGTAAATTAAGAGAAATGACTTATGCAATTTTTCTTTATGTTCAATCCCCTAAATAACACAATATAGTTTTCAAACAGTATATATTTTACATACAGGAATCGAGAGTGTACCAATTCTGAGTAAATAAGAAAATCAATCACATATCCTATTGTGTTTAGATTTTAATGTTATTAGATGACGTTGTAAAATCAAAGGCAAAAATTTACGCTATGGGCTTATCAAAGTTGTGTTAAAATACACAACTTTAGAAACTTCGACAGAGAACAGGACAAGCGATATATTTGTAATCGACGAAATTGTCGAAAGAAAAATTCTAAATACGATCTAAACCTGAAAAACACTTTAAATTAACCATTAAAATAAATAAATAAATAAATAACATATTAAAATAAATGTAAATGAATATATTAAACAATTAAGAGTGCATTTGTTTTAAGAAGAGAGTTTCAACAAAGAACAACAAACGAGACAATATTATTTCTTATCAAATGTTAGAATTCAAATATTAATATTAACCGGTCTTAAAAACTATTACCTTTATATACAGAACTAAACTTTTCCTTTTTCGATATTAATTTTATTTAAATATATTACCTTTATAAAAAACACCATTACTATCGTCAAACAAAGAAAATTGTATTTTGTTATATAACATTGTTGTAAAGGACCATTCTCTTTTTAATTAAAAATCCTCTTCATCTGTAGCTTAATTAACTTAAGCTAGGCTTGTAATTTTCCCGTTTTAGTCCTTTGTATAAAATGCAGCTGGTGTACCTAATTTCGTCATCATTAAAGGAGGCACTATAATTAAGTAGCTTTGAATACATTACCGCTGTATTGCGTTCAATGACTGACAAAAGAAAAAGTATTTATAATCTTCCTTGTGTATAATTTTTATTAAAAAAAAAAATCAATGCGACTTTTTTATGTCTAGGAGCTAAATTAATTTAATTGATTTTATGAAAGATAATTAATTGAACCGCAAATTGTATAACCTAGATGCAACAAGTAAACTTTAAGTACTTCTATTTCTGCAGTTAAAAAGACAAGTAGGCTTACTATTGATTCAGTAACTGAAAAAAAAAACAGAGGAACACACACTATCGAAAAACAGTCTTATAAACTACTCCAGTAGAGAGATAAACTGACTGACTCTCCAATTTTTAAATTGATTTTTATTAGCAGTGAAAAGGTATTGTATCTCGTATCATACACAAACACACGCGCGCGTTAGGGGGTGTTATCCTCTACCGATTTCGATTTGAAAAGTCATTTTTTTTTTAATTCCAGAAAGGCCGGTAACCGTTGTATCTCCTATCGATAACGTAAAATCTGTTCTTAAAATTGGGCATTAAAAACCATGTACCATGCATTAAAAACCATGCAAGTATTTGTTTAAAAGCAGAAACAAAATATGATCCAACAAACAGCTGTCAGTGCTGTGAATTGTAGTCAATTGTTTTCTTTAAATATTATAAATTACAATGGAATCGATTCCACTCTACTTAATTTAAACGCCTGAAGTTTTAATAAGGTCACCTTACTATAGCCTGACAAATTTGAAAAGAGCCATCACCGATTTCAGCACGCGCAAGGTGGAGAAGTAATGATCCTCCTTCTCCCAATATCTCTGTCTGACTGTCCGCCTTCCCTTCCTAATCAACGACACGCTGTATAGTTTAAATACGGTGTTCGGCGAGTGGTAACCAAACTCAACTGGAAACATTTCCGAACGGCCTCGCTACGCACTTCCCTGCAATCAATAGTCACATCAATCAACAACACAACTACCCGCAACACCAACAGACCTTCCTTCTTAATAAATCGTCTCCTTGCAATAGCCGATGGTCCTCCTCCAAGACTTCCCCGCCGACTGGGTCTGAGAAAAGACACAATTAGCCACTCGAAGCCATCTATCTATTATGCTTTTCCACTTATCCCCAGCATCAGAGACTCGATACTCACTAGCTACTCAAAAACCCCAAAATAATCTAACTTTAAATTAACTCTATCAAAATTCTTTCATCGATCGACATTCTTGAACAAACAGCAATAAAATTTCCTATCACCCACTTCCCGGCTTTTTAATCCACTAAGTGTCCTCCGCCTACCTTGACGGCACCCTATCGCCACCCACCAGCCTTGGCGACCTGCGTTACACGTCCCTGTCTTGGCCGCCCTGCAACAGAACAATAAACAAATAAGTAAATAAACAAACACCCATGAAGGGCGCCTCCGTCTTTCTCTCCCCTCTCATACCTGGCTACCAACTACATGATGCACACAATAAACCCAAACCTGTACTACTCTTCCATCTATGTGCCTCCACCTTCTCAACGGCCGGTTTGCAATGGGGTACGACTCCCCACATTTCCCATACCATCAGGCTGATGGGGACTTACCCCAGACCAGCCCGAGCCCGGCCCAATTCTGACCGGACTCAAATAACCCCCCAAAAAAAAAGATTCCTTCCACTCAGTTGCCTTGCGTCACGAGATTTTCTTCTATAAATTCCTCAAGTGTGTCAATAATCGTTTGTTCTGCGCAGGTCGTTTTCAACGTTGTATACCTAACGTGTATAATCTTTTCTTACCAAGCGACAAAGCCGAGTCACCATTACGATTGCGTTTAACTTAGGCCTACTTAATATTCATTGAGAAAATTTTATTACGCAGCTTTTATTAAACAGTAAGGATTTTTAATAATATACGTTAATATAAATGTATGAAAACATTTGATTTGTTATTCCGTTTCACATTAGACATACATTTGTAATGCAAAACATGATGTATTTACATTGATTTTGGGAAAGATCTTGATCGTTATTAAAACAATAATTAGATTTACCTTAAAATGGCACTAAAAGACACAAAATTACTTAATTTTAGCTAAGTGAGCTGTTTCATCGTACTTTTTGTGGTGAATTTCTACTTTTGAATATCTACACAATTTTGAAGACATTTTGGCGACAATATTTGGCTGGATGAGACTCCCCACAGTTCTGTAAAATTTCTTCTAGGTCTCATATATGAATTGCGATATATTTATAGATTACAATTCAATGTATTCTTTGTCGTAACATGTTGTTACATAAATTGACAATATTTTCTTTCTATTGCGGAAAATAAGTTATATTACGGATACAGGTTAATGAATCACTATAAAAATCCAAAATAATTATTAGATTCAAACGATTGCCAGATTTAGTATAATTTATGAAATTTAGACGACCTTGGTACAAGGTAATGATTTCTACTTGAGTCGAGCCGTATGTACCTTATAAGTGAATCCACATAATAAACGCTTTCTGTTCATTATCATTATTTGGTTTGTTTGGTAGGGAATAATATAATTTGTAAGCTTCATAAGCGTCTTTAATGATGAGTAATCTTAATAGTGACGAAATTGGTTTAAAGCTTAGATGGGAACTGTTAAAATTCATAAAACAATGTATTATTGTAATTTTAATAATCTTTAAGCCCAAGTAAATATTGTAAGATAATCTACGGAAGTAATCTTACGTTAAAAAAGAAGTCCAAGACTTCTAAACAAGAAACGTAATGAAAATTGGTGCAATTTACACGTATCTCTGCTTATTAATTTTGTAAAATTCAAAATAAATTTAAAAAGTAATAAAATGTCTGGTTTATTTTGTAGACATATATTTTGTGAATCTCCTTAATTTCACTCGCAAATATTTTATAATGTCAATAGTATATTTTAAATAATTTAAGGGTGTTGACGCAATTAGTTAAAAGAAATCACGTTTAATAGCTAAAACCGTAATTGCTAAGGAAAAATCTCTCCTAGACTCTAGCCTTTAAAAATCAAAAATTCATTCGCAATGTATTTATTTGTTAGAATTTAGCAATACGTAATGTTCAAACCATTAGAGATTTAAAACCATATCATAGAAAACTTGTGGTTTTGTTAATTTAGATAATTCCATTTTAAACGATATCAACTGTCATGTAATTTGAAAATATTTGTTTTGTATGTTTCACATATACTTTATTCTGGGTCATCGAAAAACAACAGGATAGCCTTTCCAAAAAACTAGAAAGCTCTTGTAAACACATTAAACAATAATAAGGATAGACGACCATCACAAGAAAGCTATAACAAATCAATACTGTGATATATAAACCTCTTCAATTTAATGGGATTTTATTCTATTCCGTTAACAGCTTTTAAGGAAACTAGCTCCTCTTTCACAGCACTTATCTGTACTTTATATTACTGTCTCGTTTTTTTCTGATATTTTGTTAATTTAGACAAATAAGTCTAAACAATATAAAATTCTGCATGTGTATATGATAGTATTTCCAATAATAGTTTTACAATACGTAATTTATATTTCTTCTTAAGGTATTTGAATTGTGAATGTTTGTTAATTTACTTTGTTTTAGATTGTCACCATCGTTGTCGTCGTCGTCGTCGTCATAATCATCATTTATAATATATATGCCATACTGCAGTGTGGCAAGTCTGAGACTGCCCAGAAATATGTAGCAGGTTGTTCCTTACCAGAAAGGAAGAAAGGTGTGAACTCGACACAAAACAAATATTATTCAATATAAATAAATGAAGAAATTGAACGATATAAATGAATTCAATATCAAAAACTATTCTTATCATAGTCACATTTTAGTAGAAAATTAATGTGTAAAAAATAATTTACCGTTATGTGTAAATTAAAAAGATTGATAATAAAATGCAAAAGATTTATTATAAATAATTTTATTAGAAAATTTTTATGTATCTTCTAAGAGCAAATTTTTAATAAAAAAAAGATTTTTGAAAAAACCTTCGAAGAATTATATTATCATGTGTTCCGTAACATTGCCTCTCTGTGCATGTGTGTGTGTGTGTGTGTGAATTTAGGAAACGTTTAGCAAAATAAAGGAATTTAATGTTTCTATGCTTATTTACTCCCGCCAGTGTTTTCATTCAACACGAGAGTAATTTTAAATAAGCGCACAAACACAAAACCTTATTGTATCATTCAGATTGTGTAAAAGCAGATTTGCATTAATATATTAACAGCAAAATGGACGACAACATTCACTTGCCGGCTGCACACACACACACACACACACACACACACACACACACACACACACACACACACACACACACACACACACACACACACACACACACACACACACACCAGCGCGCACACTCACATCTTCTCCGTGGTACATAAGATTGATCTTACCAGCGTACCCGCTGAAACTGCAAATATTGGTGTATACCGTGCTAATGACACGTCTCCATTTTAACACCGTAAATAAAAAATTACATTACGTCCGTTAGAGTTAAAATTAAGTCTCTAATCAAAATAGAGAATGTAGTGAAATTTTTATTAAAAACGTAATATTCAAAAGCATCTCTATTTTTATTCTAAACAAAGTATTGCTTAATTCAGTACGCAGAAAAACATATTTTTTGATTAGTTGAAACTACGCCTCTAAGAGAGTAAATTAAAATGAGTTCTTTTGAGTGTTGATGCAAACTAAAGTAAAAGGTAAAACGTTCAGTTAGTGAGTTTAACATGTAATTAGGAAGGAACAGCTATTTTTTTTATGTCTCAAGGCAGCAATTTTTATCTCAATTTGACTCTCAAATGTCTTTCCTACTGCCAAGACTTTATTTCCTTTGCAAAGAGTAATAGTATCTTCTCCGTTGACTACAAGTGTGATTTCCAAATTTACTTCTTTTTTCCAGAGTAATATAGTCATCAGTTTCCTGGTTTCCTTAACTGACTTAACTGACCAACCCATTTTACACCTGAAATTACGTTTTTTTAATTCTGTCAGTTACTTTTTAGTCATGACACTTTCTGTAAACCCTTGGACACAATACTATTTAATCGATACCGCCTATAGCAAATACTTGGTGGTTGAACTAGAAATAAATCACTGTCAGTTTTCCATAATATTTTGGAGGGTTTCTGTTGCAGATCATGTGAGAGTAGAAGATAAATGAGGCTGAAAGCTGTTTACTACATCAAGGGCACAATGAATAATTTTGGTGCCCCTGTATATCTGTGTCTGCAGCCGGTATATATTTATTTAATGAATCCTTTAACAGTATCCAATTCCCTTAGATGTTGTTAAATGTAAGGACAGTGTATTGTACGGAATCTCTATTCTTCTTGTTAGGGCCTAAACTGAAAATATCCAGGATTACGACACACCTTTTACAATTCTATTTATTGTCCACTGGTGAGTTATTTCTGGTGATACTGTAGAACTAAAACTCCTGCCGTTCCTTTACACTGTCCCTAGTCTTCACAATAGGAACACTTAGGAACAGATTTGGTACATTAAACCTAAACACATTATCTTTATTTCCACAGCTAAACTTTTTAGTGCTTACAAAATGCTGTGAATATGTAACACTAGTGTCCTAAGAAACTGGATGACTAAAAGGAAACCAAAATTTTGATGACTCCTTATGAATCTGAACTAAGAGTAAACAATTGGACTAAGCGGAATTTTTACTTTTCGCATTTGGTAGACGATAAATGGTCGATAACTTAGAACAATGATGGGATAAATGTTTTTAGTTTTAGATACTCCTTAAAAGTCACTAAACATTTACACACTTTCCTCTCAGTTTTAGAGGTGGGATCCTTGTTTACAAAAAATATGTTCTTAGAGGTTTAATATATAGTCATCCAAATGAAAATCAGAATGTTTAAAGGCTATTTTAACGACGTGATGAATGTTCGGACAAAATGTTTGCATTTGCTAATTAATAAAATACTGACAGCGAAACATTAGAATCAACACATGGCAAAAAAAACCTAATTGCAATATAAGCGTAGGGCTTTTTTTAGCTTAGTGGTCTAGAGTTTTTTGGAATAAATCGACAGTAAAAAATATCATTTATTATATGTTACTGAAATTCCCTGACAACATCGGCAGGTGCGTTTTTAGGCGTAAATGATAAAAGCAAAAATGGTTGTTGACCGTATCCTAGTTTTTAAGAGTAACATTCAGATTTTTAAATTCGTGTATGCGGATATCATAGTACTGCTAACATAACCATCAAGAAAACTTAGGTACACTGAAAGTATGGTTTACTGACTTACTACAAAATGAGGACCTATGCTTAGAAACAAATAACCTTATTATAACTTAAGAAAAGCGTAAAGAAGTTTTATCACAATAATGTTATGGTACTTTCTCAGTGTATTATCGGTTTACTCACTGTATGACAACCTTTTATTTAGTAAAATTCTATATTTTTAGTTGAATAATGTAATTCTAGTTACTATTAAATTACAATTATTAAACAATATTTGTCAAAACATAGTAAAGATTAATGCAACGACACCACAAATTTTTAACACTGAGAAGTCAATGGGTGAAAAATGATGTTTACTTTATAGAACCTTGTTATCAGGTTAGCCATATAATTTCTATGCAGTGCGTAAAGGAAAGCAAATTGTAATGTTTATGTTGCTCATTATGTCTGTCCTGGTTTCCGAGGCTACTGTTGGAATTGTGAGTTGTTGATTGAGACCACCGTATAGGGCAACCAACCCTATGCCGGCTAGATTTTTTATCGACCTTCTCTGGTCTAGATCCCTCGTGTTCTGTTATAGGAGTACTTCGAAAAGGGTGTGGCTCTTCACCACCCACGACGGTCTTGAGTGGGTAGAAGCTCTGGTCCACACGCCTCTATATTCCGCATATCCTACTCCTGGATGTGAAAACATCCTAAGGTCCCTAAAGATATAGAAACAGAATGGAGAATTATTAAATTATTAAAATTATAATACATAAACAGCAAATGAGGTGCTAGGAAAGAGAAAGAACTTCATAGGGAGTTGATTAAAGGTATGGAACAAAAACATTGACAAAGCATTAAAAGAAAAACAAAAAGCTTATAATAATACGCTTTCACATAGGACACCAGAAAATATACAGTCATACAGACAGAAAAGGAACATAGCAAAAACAATAACACGCAAGGCACATACTGACAGCTGGGAACAATACATCTCTAACATTGAAAATCATGTACATGGTAGACAAGAACAAGCATATAAAATTATGAAACATCTTAACATAGACGAAAAGGATGCATCTAGGTTGAATATTATTGGAAAAGAAGAATGGATTATACATTACAAGAAACTTTGTTTTGACTCCAACATCAAAAAGGAAGAAGTAGAGGGAATAGAAATACAAAACAAGCAGTTTTACAGTAGAACAGATTACATTGGAAGAATTAAAAAACGCTATCAAACGGCTTAAAAATAAAAAAGCATTCAGCCCAGATAATATAAACTCATAACTTATTAAGTATGGTGGTATTTTGTTACATTTAAGGATCCTACACTTGCTTAATATGTGCTGGCACCAGACACGCATACCAAAAGAATGGACAATGTCGAAAGTAATCTCCCTTTTTAAGAAGGGAGGCAAAAGAGACACCAACAATTACAGAGGTATTAGTCACCTAAATTCGTATTATAAATTATACGCACGGATTATAACAACAAGACTACAAAACACGGCAGAAACTCTTTTAGAGGAAGAACAACGTGGTTTTAGGATATGACGCTCTTGCGTAGACTGCATACTTACAATGAAACAAGTGATTGAAACACGACGTGAAAAGAATTTAGAAACAAATATTCCCTTTATTTATTTCAACAAAGCTTTTGATAGAGTGATCAGTCCGAAGTTATGGGACATACTTAAAAATAAAGGTATACCACAACACCTAGTTCAGGCCATAAAGACTTTATATAGACACACCGCGAAAATCATAGACGACGAAGAAGAATCTATCCCGATTGAAACAAACCAAGGCGTAAGACAAGGTTGTTGTCTGTCACCATTACATTTTTAACCTTTATCTAGATGATCTAAAAAATGGAAACAACAATTCCCTGACGGTATAAAAATCTACCGAAACGAAAGCTTGAAACCCATTCTCTTGGCGGATAACCAAGCTATATTCGCCACTTAAGAAGACGATCTCCAGGAAGCAATATACATCTTACATAAAATAGGAAGAATATAACTGCAACATATCTGAGTCAAAGAGAAAAGTAGTAGCCTTTATAGGAGATGAATCGTTTCGGACCAAAATATGCATAGACAACAGACGCATAAAACAAGTAAGACATTTCAGCAATCTGGGACGTGTCATTACTTATGATCAAGATACAGAAAATAAAGTGATGAATTTCACACGTATATATAAAAAGAATTGGAGAATATTGAAAAAATAAATGTAGAAAAGAAACCCAAATAAATTTTATAAAACAATGCCAATACCTACACTACTGCATGGTTCTGAAACTGGGTCATAAAGAAAAAGACGAACAGAAGAAACAAACAGCATAAATTAAATTTCTGAGATCAGTTAGAAGGTGTAGTAGACGAGATCATATAATAAATGAAGAAATAAGAAGTGATTTAGATATTTTTTCAGTTAATGAAAGGATTAAATAATACAGAAGAAAATGGATTCAACACATCAATAGACTGGAAGAAAGTAGAATACCGAAGATGGCGAAGGATTACAACCCTAGACGCTGAAGAAATATTGGTAGACCTAACAAAATGTAGACTGTGGAATAGGAACAGGCCGCTAAAGCCTAAACCGTTAAGAAGAAGATGATGTTGATGATGTCGATTATCAGTGATAACCAATGGATTCTACACCCCTATGTGAACAGTCAAATTTTCATGGCGTTTTTATGTAATGTCTTTGGAAACCAAATATTGAATTGTTAGTATGAATAATAAAGATTTAACTCATTCTGACGTTTTTTTACTGGAACCGATAAATGGCAAAAAGTTTAATTTACATGCAAAATAGTATGTATAATGCTCACTACATTTGCGTCTGCTAGATCCTATGAGTGCGCGTATAAGCTGATATCTTCTTCTTATCTGGGATTACAGCCTTTGGTGGGCTTTAGCCTCCTCAACAATACTCCTGCATGTTCCCTCTTGTACACCGTTTCCCTACACCATCTGATTCCCATGCTAGAAAGATCTTCTATTACGCCATCCAACCACCTCATCCTTGGTGTGCCTCTATATCTAATAATATATAATCTTACCTTCAGCATTCATTAAGGCATTCATTCCTTAAACATACCTTCCACATGTTCCAGCCAACGCAACTTCTGTGATATCATGAATTTTACTGATGAATATATCAGTACATTACCCATTTAACGGCTAGTTGAGGTTTAAGCCGTTCAGCAGATAAATCGTAAAGATATAAAAATATGTTATTAAAATTAAAATAAGAACTCTTAAATAAAATGTAATTAAATACGTATTTTTTCAATTTTTTTCAAGGGATTATCAGTCAATGATACCGAACTTACCAACACGTAGGGCACAAAAACATTGACACGGGATCATACACAAGCATACAGGTAGTAAGAGTATTCTATTCAAAATGCAGTGGTTGCTGCTGAAAAAATAAAAAGAACGGTGCCTCTGTACGCATAGGTTGAAAAGTTTATAACCAATATCCAAATATTTCTGCACTGCCGCAGCTACGCGCTTTGCCCGAACAGACCACCACTCTGCAGAAATATTGGGTATCCATAAATTACACGCTTCTATTATGCTTCATATTGTTTCTTTAATCCAATATTTACTGTGTCTTGGCTTGTATCAAAACTTGGCTAAGCGTATGGGCTACACAAATATTAGTACTCGTATATTACACATCAGTACGTTTTCTGTTACCGAAATAATCTGTACTGCTAGAACACCTGTCTCTAGTCCTGGAAGCCACTGGAAACATTGAATCCAAAGACAGTGGCTGATTAGATTTCTCTATGATACTGCAGCATGTTTGGCCTTCAAATTTATATACGTTGTCTTGCTGCTGTTATAAATGCACAGCTGCCACTATACATCATTCACAGCTTACATGATCACTAGCAACTCAGTAGTAGGATTATGCTATATAAATCTGACTGCACGTTTTGCATTCGTTCTATGTTATCGCTTACTTACAAATACGAAAACAAATACTTCGGCTACAAAAATAAAGTATGTAATGCTCGTCATACTAATATAGCTCTATCTTTTCTTTTATGTATGGAATTACGGATTTAGTTTTAATAAGTCCAATAATTTGGTTAATATTTTTGTTGTACAAAAATTTTAACCCGAAGCAGTATAAATTTACCAATAATATTAAAACCTTCTATCTATCCAATTTTCTATAGAAACTTTTATCGTTTAAGCAATACTTAAACTTATTAATTTAAAAAATATTAATAATTATACCTAATAATATTTAATTTTAAAAACTTAATCTACAACACTTTACATGATTAATGTCCTAGTAGCTATTTAATATAAAGTAGCTTTCTATGTCAGACATGATGACACTTATGTAGTAACTCAAGCATTTTGTGATCCCAGCCAACTCTGTAATTGTAAGTTATTTTCACAAATATTTAAGTGCAATAGAAAATTTATGAAAATTAATATAGTTATACAAAAAGTAATATTTATATGGATTATACCAGAGCAAAACCCTTACGTAGCATATTCCGTTTGTAATATGCTGCTACTAAACTTTGTTAAGGAATGCCACTAAGGAATTAAAGTAGACATTCAAAACATTGGATGAAACGCCACATGAAATGGTCTGTAGTAAAAGACTTTATGTAAAGTAACAAAAGCGAAACAATTAACTACAAATTGCAGCTCGTTGGTGGTTGGCGGTTGCAGTCTTGGAAACGCAGTGTCTCTTTGCATTTGACTGCCACATTAAGTTTGATTGTACAGTTAATTGCGACCGCCGCAGACGTCTGGCTGTCTTTCACAGTACACACTTAAATTTCACAATTAGCCGAAAATAAAATGTAATATGTTAAAGAGAGGAAAATAATTTTAAAAGAGTCTTCAGAATTAATAATCAAATCACGCATACTTAGATCACTACGCGTATGTACTTTTATATAGATTATAAATATTCGTTTCAACATAAATTAATAGTGGTGTGTGTGTGTGTGTGCTAATTTTCATAATTGACCGATGTGAGTCAGTTCTCACTTTTAATTCGACCGTTTGATATTTCTCAACGTGTCTAATATTTAAGAGATGACTTATTATAGCTTTTCTTTATATCAACAGATTTTTATACAACATAACAAGCGTGTCCGTATTTTTATCTAACAGACACGTGTTAAAAAAAGATTAAAATCTATAATGGGTATAATACAAACCCGAATTTTTAACGGGAATTCAATTGTAGTGTTCACTGTGAGAGTTTTTTACTGAGAGGCACGACGAAACCAAAAATAGTAGTCTGAAAAATTCTAAAAAACTTGTAAGTCTACGTAGGCGTCAAATTATAAGGAATGTTATCTAAGACATATTTCACAAAATTATTATTTGCGAACACCCTTTGGAAATTATGGATTGCCTTAAAAAAACGTTTGCAACAAAGTTTACTGATATCTTTATCAGTTACATATTGTGAACAGTATAAGGTTTTGAACCTACAGACATCTATAAAATATCGATATGGAGAACCATACATGACTTCCATGTTCTAATGTTTATATTTAAAATCATTTACTTGAATTCGGTTCGATAATTTCTAACAAGTTATGTGTGTTCCTTGTAAATCGTGTTTTATGTTTGACAAATTGAAGGATGTGTTATGTATGATTTTCTTTTCAGGATACTTTATTTATCAGAATTAAGTACTTCACTCTTGTTAAAACGTAAACGTTTCAGGTAAACTACCCCTCTCCCTTAACCGATCTTCACCAAAATCAATAGGCCTTGAGTCCTATACAACTAGGGTGCATATGCAAAAAATTATTTGGTTCTGTTTGAATTTTCGACAGTTATCGTTCGCCATAGAAAACATTCTACATACAGACACACAGACGCTTTTCGGAAAATGACTTTTCTTCATGTTTTGATGGTAGTACAATCAGAATCAGCCTTTATCTCGAACATGATTTTTCGCGATCACCATACTTCCATTTCCTTACGAAACACGGAAGTAAAAAGCAGGTTAAGACTAAACAACTTTGCTATCTTTAAACTTTTTGAAAAACGTGTGATAACATCCTGAAATCAATCCCAATAAAATAAACTAAAATAACATGATAAAAATAGGCGTTATTGAAACATTATTTAGAAGATACTTATTGACTGATTTGATTTTCCTATATTTCATATATCAAACATATACGCAAATGCTGTATAATAAAAATGTTTGTATATTTAAATAAAATATTATTCGATTCTGTTTGAATTTACGGCAGTTATCGTTCATGAAATAATTTCTCTTGTTACAACATAAAATGTTGCTGGCAAACTACCCCTTTCCCTTAACCGATCTTAACCAAAATCAACACGCCTTGAGGTCTCTACAATATAGGGGTGTATGCAAAAACGTATTTGATTATGTTTGAACTTACGACAGTTATCGTTCGTCATATAAACAATTACTCTTGTTAAAACATTAAAGGTGGCTGGTAAACTACCCCTTTCCCTTCACCGATCTTTACCAAAATCATTAGGCCTTTAGCTCTTTATAATTCAGGAGCGTATGGAAAAAAATATTTGATTCTCTTTGAATTTACGGCAGTTAACGTTCGTCATAAAAAAAATTACCTTTGTTAACACATAAAATGTTGCAGGTAAACTATCCCTCTCCCTTAACTGATCTTCATCAAAATCAACAAACCTTGAGTACTTAAAACTTCAGGAACGTATGCCAAACATTATTTGATTCTCATTGAATATGCGGCAGTTATCATTCGTCATAAAAATAAAAAAATACCCTTTTAAAACATAAAATATTGCAGGTAAACTACCCCTTTCCCTTAACCGATCTTCACCAAAATCAACAGGCCCTCAGTCATTTACAATTGAGGAACGTATGCAAAAAAATATTTGAAACTGTTTGAATGTGCGGCAGTTATCGTTCGTCATAGAAAAAATTACCGTTGTTAAAACATAAAATGTTGCTGGTAATCTACCCTTTTCCCTTAACCGATCTTCACCAAAAACTGTAGGTCTTGAGAACTCTACAATTCAGGGCTGCATGCAAAACATTATTTGATTCTGTTTGAATTTGCGGCTGTTATCGTTTGCCATAGAAAATACCCTTGTTAAAACATAAAAGGTTGCAGGTAAACTACCCCTTCCCCGTAACCGATCTTCACCAAAAACAATAGGTCTTGAGTACTCTACAAATAAGGGCGGTATGCAAAACATTATTTGTTTCTGTTTGAATTTGCGGCTGTTATCGTTTGCCATAGAAAATACCCATGTTCAAACATAAAACGTTGCTAGTAAACTACCCCTTTCCCTTAACCGATCTTCACCAAAAACAATAGGTATTGAGATCTCTACAATTTAGGGCTGTATGCAAATAATTATTTGATTTTGTTTGAATTTGCGGCTGTTATCGTTTGCCAATTAAAATACCCTTTTTAAAACAAAACACGTGGCAGGTAAACTACCCCTTTCCCTTAACCGATCTTCACCAAAAATAACAGGTCTTGAGTACTCAACAAATCAGGGCTGTCTCCAAAAACTTATTTGATTCTGTTTCAATTTGCAGCTCTTATCGTTTGCCATAGAAAATAATTACCCTTGATTAAAAAAAACGTTGCTGGTAAAACTATCCCTTTCCCTTAACCGATCTTTACCAAAAACAATAGGTCTTGAGTACTCTACAAATCAGGGATGTATGCAAAATATTATTTGATTCTGTTTGAATTTGCGGCTGTTATAGTTTGCCAAAAAAAAAATCTATAGCCACATAGACACACAGACAGACACTTTTCGAAAAATGACTTTTTTTCATGTTTTGAGTGTAGTACAATCAGAATCTGCAATAATCTCGAACACGATTTTTTTTGCCATCACCATACTTCCATTTCCTTAAGGAACATGGAAGTAAAATATACATAAACTTAAATATCGGTATGGAGAACCACACATGACTTCCATGTTCTAAGATTTATATTTAAAATCATATTCGAAATGAAATATTACCATAGAAACTACTTCTTTCTACTTATTGCTTCAGCCTTAACCACGGTACTATGGTCACTAACGTATACCACCTGACGTTTTCGCACTCATTTTCAAT
The DNA here is from genome assembly GCA_034769895.1 of Magicicada septendecula. Classification (NCBI taxonomy): domain Eukaryota; kingdom Metazoa; phylum Arthropoda; class Insecta; order Hemiptera; family Cicadidae; genus Magicicada; species Magicicada septendecula. The sequence goes on from CM068375.1 coordinate 161,298,741, forward strand.
GATGATGGCAGTCGATGGACTGCCGAAAAGTCTGGTTTACCAGAAAACATTGGACTACGGCTAAACAGCCCTGGAAGGAATTTTAACAAAGAACTACTTCTTTGGTGCCGATAACGTAGTACACATATAAAAAATTCTCCCCTCCCCAATCAACTATAATTTTCATTAATAGAAAATTACCCCCACCCCGTTCACCTAACCACTTCATTTATAGATATTTCATCAACGTTTCTACAGTGGATTATTATGAGCTTCTTATTAGGATACATTATTTATCACAATTAAGTACTTTACCCTTGTTAAAACATAAAACGTTGCTGGTAAACTACCCCTTTCTCTTAACCGATCTTCACCAAAATCAATAGACCTTCAGTCCTCTACAATTCAGGGATGCATGCAAAATAAATATTTGATTCTGTTTGAATGTGCGACAGTTATCGTTCGTCATATAAAGAATTACCCTTGTTAAAACATAAAATGTCGCAGGTAAACTACCCCTATCCCTTAACCGATCTTCAACAAAATCAACAGACCTTGAGTTCTCTTTTATTCAAAAAAGTAGGCAAAAAAGTAGTCGATTCTGTTTGAATTTGCGGCAGTTATCGTTCGTCATATAAAAAATTATCCTTGTTTAAACATAAAATGTTGCAGGTAAACTACCCCTATCCCTTAACCGATCTTTACCTACACCAATAGGACTTGAGAACTCTACAATTCAGGGCTGTATGCAAAACATTATTTGATTCTATTTGAATTTGCGGCTGTTATCGTTTGCCGAAGAAATATCGGTATGGAGAACCATACATGACTTCCATATTCTAAGATTTATATTTAAAATCATTTTCGAAATGAAATATTACCATAGAAACTACTTCTTTCTACTTACTGCTTCAGCCTTAACCACAGTACTGTGGTCACTAACGTATACCACCTCACGTTATCGCACTCGATTTTCACTGATGATGGAAGTCGATGGCATTGCCGAAATGTCTGGTTTTGTAGAAAACATTGGACTACGGCCAAATATCCCGGGAAGGAATTTTAACAAAAACTACTTCTTTGTTGCCGATAACGTTGTACACATATATATCAGTGGCGAAGTTACATGGAGGCAATTGAGGCAATGCCTACCCTAACAAATTCTGTAGAATAAAAATTATAAATACGTATGAACTACATAACGTAAAGATTATACATTGTTACTGGGACTGTCAAATTTATTAAACCGAAACGTGCTTTATTGAGCGACCGCTAGATGGTGACAGGTGAGATTCGGCATAGTTCGTTTAAAGCGAATGAGGCAACCTGAACTTGCCTCAGCGTTTTTTGTATACATCGTATGTAAGCAATGTAGTGGTGTGATAGGGAAGTGTAGGGAGGGGGGATTGTCCCGCGCTGTACACATAGAGCGTTGAGGCATGCCTCACTTCTGTGGTCCAAACAGTTAAGTTAAAGCGCCTGTGTTGTTTCTAAGTGTTTATTTTTTGCGGTTATTAAAAGTGTCACTGTTATTCCGCTGAACTAACAGATGATCAAGATTGTTATTTCAATTATTTGTAACATTAAACATATATATAGAAACTAACCAAGTTTAAAAATTTGAAGTTCAATCAGTTGTATTATTGTGTATGACTAATACAAGGATTGTTCAATAGACACACGTATAGAGCTGTAAAGCATTTTTATTCAACGATTTTAAAAGAAGTCTCCAATAACATTAAGACATGAGTTCCACTGTTGCGCTAACCTGTAGATTCCCTGCTAGTAAAATTCTTACGGCTGTTTGTGGAACCATTCGGTTACAGCAACTCTACCTCAGCGTCCGATTTGACCCACCGTCCTTTTAGTGATTCCTTAAAAAAAATTTAAGATAAGATTTTTGCCTACCCATTCATTAACTACTAGCTTCGCCAGTAAGCAAATTGATGTCCATTTTTTCGGCTTGCACGCGTTATGTTGGTGTGGGTTTCGGCACTTTCCATTTAAAAAGCCTGCAAACGTAAGAAAATAAACATGAGTGAGGCCAGAAATAACGTGAATTGTGTGTTTGTGTCTTACCTGCCTTTTTATTGCCGTATTAAATGAAAAATATTATATTACATTAAAATTAAAAAATTTTAATTTTATTGCCTGGCAACAAAATTATTTTATTTTTAACAATTACAATTACATTTGCAAGTACTTTACTCTTGTTAAAACGTAAAAGGTTGCTGGTAAACTACCCCTTCCCCTTAACCGATCTTTACCAAAATCGAAAGTCCTTGAGACCTCTACAATTCAGGGACGTATGCAAAAAATTATTTGATTCTGTTTGAATTTGCGGCTGTTATCGTTTGCCAAAAAAAAAATTTCCCTTGATAAAAAAAACCGTTGCAGGTAAACTACCCCTTCCCCTCAACCGATCTTCACCAAAAACAATAGGTCTTGAGTACTCTACAAATCAGGGCTGTATGCAGAAAATTATTTGATTCTGTTTGAATTTGCGGATGTTATCGTTTGCCACAAAAATACCCTTGTTAAAAAAACGTTGTAGGTAAACTACCCCTTTCCCTTAACCGATCTTCACCAAAAACAATAGGTCTTGAAAACTCTACAATTGAGGGCTGTATACGAAACATTATTTGATTCTGTTTGAATTTGCGGCTGTTATCGCTTGCCAAAAAAAAAAAATTTCCCTTGATAAAAAAAAACCGTTGCAGGTAAACTACCCCTTTCCATCAACCGATCTTCACCAAAAACAATAGGTCGCGAGTCCTCTACAAATCAGGGCTGTATGCAAAAAATTATTTGATTCTGTTTGAATTTGCGGCAGTTATCGTTTGCCATAGAAAAAAAATCTACAGACACACACACAGACACACAGACACACAGACACACACACACACAGACACTTTTCGGAAAACGACTTTCTTTCATGTTTTGAGTGTAGTAGAATCAGAATCTGCAATAATCTCGAACACGATTTTTTTTGCCATCACCATACTTCCATTCCTTAAGGAAATATGGAAGTCAAAATTACCCCCGATAAAAAAACCTTGCTGGTAAACTACCCCTTCCCCTTACCCGATCTTCACCAAAACCAAAAGGTCTTGAGAACTCTAGAATTTAGTGCTGTATGCAAATAATCATTTGATTCTGTTAGAATTTGCGGCTGTTATCGTTTGCCATAGAAAATACCCTTGTTAAAACATAAAAGGTTTCAGGTAATCTACCCCTTCCCCTCAACCGATCTTCACCAAGAACAATAGGTCTTGAGAACTCTATAATTCAGGGCTGCATGCAAAAGAGTAGTTGATTCTGTTTGAATTTGCGGCTGTTATCTTTTGCCATAAAACAAAATTACACTTGTTTAAAAATAACCGTCACCGGTAAACTACCCCTTTCCCTTAACCGATCTTCACCAAAATCAACAGATCTTGAGTACTCAACAAATAAGGGCTACGTGCAAAAAATTATTTGATTCTGTTTGAATTTGCGACGTTTGCCATATAAAATACCCTTTTAAAACATAAAACGTTGCAGGTAAACTACCCCTTTCCCTTAACCGATCTTCACCTAAAACAATAGGTCTTGAGTACTCAACAGATTAGGGCTGCATGTAAAACATTATTTGATTCTGTTTGAATTTGCGGCTTTTATCGTTTGCCATAGGAAATACCCTTTTAAAACATAAAACGTAGCCGGTAAACTACCCCTTTTCCTTAACCGATCTTCACCAAAATCAATAAGTCTTGAGAACTCTACAATTTAGGGCTTTATGCAAATAATCATTTGATTCTGTTTGAATTTGCGGCTGTTATCGTTTGCCATATAAAATACCCTTGTTAAAACATAAAACGTTGCCGGTAAACTACCCCTTCCCCTTAACCGATCTTCACCAAAAACAATAGATCTTGAGAACTCTACAATTCAGGGCTGTATGCAAAAGAGTAGTTGATTCTGTTTGAATTTGCGGTTGTTATCGTTTGCCATAGAAAACATATCCCCTTGATTGAAAAAAAATTGTTGCCGGTAAACTACCCCTTTCCCTCAACCGATCTTCACCAAAAACAATACGTCGTAAGTACTCTACAAATCAGGGCTGTATGCAAAAAATGATTTGATTCAGTTTGAATTTTCGGCTGTTATCGTTTGCCAAAATAAAATCTACAGATAGACACACAGACACACTTTTCGAAAAATGACTTTTTTTCATGTTTTGAGTGTAATACAATCAGAATCTGCAATAATCTCGAACACGATTTTTTTTGCCATCACCATACTTCCATTTCCTTAAGGAACATGGAAGTAAAAATGAGTATTATATCTGTTACTTGTTGTTATACCTTTATTTTTGCAACGGAGACAGAAAATAAATGATCAAAGAAGGCAATAACACTACAAAATTTTTTGAACTATAGGAAAAAGACAGGAAGCCCAAGTGCAAAAAAAGGGGAAAACGTGGCCATCTTTTAAGCAGATATGTGGAATAATAAGAAACAGCAAAAAACCATGAACTCATCAGTTGGCAAGGTAAATATTTTGTACACTACACATGTTTCTTGTTTTATAAGACCACCGGAAATTTATTGCTAAATGTTTCGTTGAAGAGGATCCAACCGAATTTAAAGTTGACATAAGCGCTACAGTGTTTATTATGCGACCAAATATAATTAGTCACCTTCAGTCTCTACTGTGCTCTTGTACTGTAAGGACTGCAACTATAAGAGTACTCCAGAAAATGTGACGTACGCTTACGCCTTTGTCACCTTGAGTTTAGCCAGCTGCAGTGCTCGTTGCAGATATTGTCGTTGAAGTGAATCTTCACACGCACAATATGAACGTGGATTGGTTTGCAGTGTATTTAAAAGACAATATCCTGCTACGGAAAACCTTCTTCCCAGAGCTATAAGAAATGTAAGTAAAATTCCGTAAACACTTATGTATCCCTGTTTCTAAGTCAGTTGCGTGTGTTAAAATAAAGCGTATAGGCCTACGTGTTATAATTACATGTGAAGAACGTTAAATTAAGGATCTGATTTTTACTGATAAATATGGATAGCCAAACCTTCAAGCTACTTTCCTCTCCCCTCCTATGCTACTCTCATCGTCCCGACAAACTAGTCTCATCCCTCCCAGGAGCAACTCTTAGTTACGCTACTGGTAAGGACACCCAACCATTCAATCCAGCGGATGACGGTGGCCGAAGAAGGAGGCAATAGGTTCGGAAAGGACGAAGTCTTGTTGGCAGATGTGGAAACAAGAAAAAAACTGGATGATGACGTATTAGTTTTTTGAGGGTAGAAGAGGTGATCGTAAAACCGACTATAGTCGTTGCAGGGAGGCCCGAGCTAGTTTCTGGTTTGAAGAAAGTTTCCGTAGAAGACCTCTAGAGAGGAGGAACAAAATGTAGGTGCAAAAGAAAAGGCGTACCGGAAGTACAGGAGGTAAGAAACTCTGATATTGTATGGCACTGATAGCAGGAAATGATTGCTGAAGAGCACATTACGTAGTAGATGGGGTGTTTGCGAGTGACAGAGAAAGTCGTCTGGACATAGATAAAAGAGTTTCCAGAGTCATACGTCAGACAAAGTACGCATAATGATTTGCTAGGTCAGTGCGGAATGGTTTAAGATGGTGCAGTCTCATCCCTAATAAGATAAGCAACTGGCTGTGATGTTGGACTCGCATTATGAAAGCTGCTGGGTAGCACACGAGTAACACAGAATGACCTTGTGTGTGCTTCTGATGTCGTACCCATACGATATCATTTCCTTATTATGATTCAATATACTGGAAATTTCTCGTTGTGCAGTCCTTGTAACAGTAAATATGGCACTGTATGGTGGACGTTGTCATTTTTAGATTGCGATTCAGTGTACGTGTTCATAGCCGTTTTATGTAAAGTAGTAACTGAAAGTTCTTTGTGTCTGGTCATCTCTAATTGTTGATTTGTATCACTTATTGTAACAGTTTTAATTAGAACATATTTATTGTTCTGGTATTAAGAGTACGGGGCAGACATAAACTTGAAAAATTGTTCTAAACAATGCTTGTTGTTGTTTTTCTTTATTTAAACCGTCACTAAAAATGAAATGAATGATTTCCTGTTTTAGTTACTTTATTTTCACTATGATGATACTATGAATACACAATGAATATGGTCTTGATCAACTAATATAAAAAATGTCGTTTAAATTTTCCCATTTTCCACGCACATCTTTATGCCTCTGGATCTAGACTTAATTTTGTTTGTACGTACTATAAGGTTTTTCTAATACTTTCATCACCAAGGTCATACTTCTCGTACACCTACTCTTTTTCAGTAATTCAGTTGAATTTTTCTAAGTGTCAAATGCTGAGACTAACAGGAAATGACCTAACCTTACACTAGTGTGTACTTAAGTCTTGATGTTAAATTATTGCGTACGTCATTATATAGTGTATAATTGGTTGGTTGCTTTACGATACTCCAATATATTGCGTATCTTTTCCCATGGAGAAAGCAATATTGCTTTGAACTTAAATGTGTAAGAAATCTTCGTAAATTTTATTATTATTACTTACTTCCTAAATCTCATTGTTTTTATGTTTATTTACAAGCTCCAATGTAGATTAAGTTAATTTTTAATTGGACCGTTCATAATCTAAACATTAGTAAAATTTATGAACTAAAAATTAATTTGTATTAATTCTTTCAAACAATTTTAACCTAATGTTGCATACAATTTTTAGGAATAACAATCATTAATAAACTAAAAATTTACATGTAGCTGTACATAAACAAAAAGACAAGGTACTAAATTCTCAACAACTGATTGAAAAAAGAAGAGAGTTCAATCTTGAAACGCACATAGCATTTATAGATTTTAAGAAGGCGTTTGACAAAGTAAATAGACAAAAGCTGTGGGAAATTATGAATATAAGAGGGTACCCTCGACACTTGATCCAAGCATTGACAGGACTATATAAACCAGCAGTCATAAATACGGGACGAAGTATAAGCACAGAGCTAGTAACAACACAGAGTGTGTGACAGGGTTGTAGCATATCTCCACCTTTGTTAAATATATAGATAGATCACATAATCAGGATATGGAAGGATGAAGTCCGTGGAGGTATTAAAATAAGCAGCAACACCACTTTAAATTCGTTACTTTTTGCAGATGATTTAGTAATCATTCAAACGACTGAAGATGGCCTGCAAAGATCGGTGTACACATTAGAAACCATAGCTAACGAATATTCCCTAGAAATATCGGCACAGGAAACTAAAATTATGGCATTTAAAGGGAAGAATCCAGTACGCTCAAAAATAATGGTCTATGGACACCCTGTAGAACAAGTATCACATTTTGCTATTTAGGATCGGATGTCAGCTATCTAAAAGGACACGATATAGAAAGAAAACTTCAGAGATTTGAATACATAGGGGGCACGATAAATAGAACGTTGGGAAATAAAACGCTTAAGGAGACAAGATTAAAGTTATATAAAACCATGGTTGTCCCAATTCTGACATACGGCAGTGAGACCTGGGTTCCTTCAAAGCTAGATAGATCAAAGATTCAGGCAGCTGAAATACGCTTTCTGAGAAGAGTCAAGGGCTGTACACGATTAGATAGAATACGTAATGACGACGTCCGGAATGCGCTAAGAATCTACAATTTGAATCATCGAATACATGATTACAAACGGAAATGGCGGGAATACATCGACCGCATGGAAAAATGTAGACTACCACAACAAATAAGATCTTATAAACCAACGGGCAAGCATAAGGTTGGAAGACCTTTTTCAAGATGGGACCAACTATGACATTGTGGAGACGGAACAGGCATTTCTGCCTATCCCGTGAAGTGTAGAAGAAGAAGACTAAATTCTCAGACAAGTAAAAATGTTTCAATACTTAAAATATTTTTTTTTATAATTAGAAAATATACTTTTTTAAATAATGAAACATATCTTTTTCTTAAATAATGGAAACATTTATTTATAAACTCAGCATTAAAAAGCAAACAAAACTTTTTTATACTCCTTTAGTATACGTTTCTGTAAAGGTAATGCTGTTTCTTGTTTTCTTTCTAATAACCTAAATTGACAGGATTTATTGCACCAAAAGTACAGTTGTGGGTAGACAAAATTCTGTTAGAATAATTGAAGCGTTAAACAGAAACGTTATTAATTTTTGTCACGTTCAGATTGGTAAGCGTAATAAAATTTTGTTGAATTTGTTTACTTCAAAAAATACTGAAGGAACGCGTTATCTTGTAGTCCTTACTCAGTGTGTCAACTGTGTGTGGGAAAAGCAGTTGATGTTACGTGATAAAGAAGAAAAGCGTTGAGTTATTTGGGAAATTGTATATACAAATATACTTACAGAACTCGAAAAAAACGATTTTCTTTTCCAGAAATTTTAACTAAATCGTCAATTATATTATTTGTATTTACTTGTTTTATGAAGACTTAGCAATTCTTCTATAAATTCAGTCAAGTTAATCTTGTTAGCAGCCTTCATAATTGCTGTTTTGTCTTAACTTGTTACATCAGTGCAACTTGCTTTGATCTACTGTCTCTGTCATATTGGCCTTTGTTTAATATTCGGTTAAGATATATCACGTTCAAAAATTAAATAATATTTTATTTTGTTTCTCTTTTACTTCTTTCGATTTATAAAAATCGCGCGCGCGCGCGTGTGTGTGTATTACTTAATGTATTACTCGAGTATTTTCCAACTGTAGGCAAATAATACTTAGCCGAAAATTTCTTAGCAAATACATTAAAAATATATTTACTCTATGATGGTTAACTGCGCATCCACAAATTAAGCAAATTTAGCTCTTATATTTTGTGTGATCTAATCGCGCGCGCGCGCGCGCGTGTGTGTAATCGGACAATCACTTATTTGCGTTCACTTCAAAATTATGCAATTAAAATTATAACTTTCCCCTGCAATCAAATATCTCTTCCTAGTCATTTCTCTCCAGATATATTACGCCAAGTCAGAGTACAATTCATTACTTAACCCGGTCATCCTCCTGTCTTGTAGACCAGCCTCTACCCAAGGAGATTACGTTGCCGTAAGGAGATTACTCATCATTGTGTTGAACATTTGAGCTGTCTATTGAAATCACACTTGTATTAAGATGGCCTATCCGAATTATCAAATGCTCCATACATGCCATCGTATATCTTTTTCATTTCAGTGTATTTCGTCTCGTTTTCTATGAAACACTTTTTTCATTCTATCTACGATGGGAAATTCTTGTTCGTGCTTTTGCCACTTATGAATACAGGATTGTGGTACTGTATATAGGCCTATACTTTCTGTGTTATGGTGTATTAACAATAACGCGTAAATTATTTTCGGAAGTGAAGGAATTGTGTCTTATTTGTGGCATTCTATCACATTTCAAATACATATTTCTAAAACTCACTGTCACTTTGTGACAGTTACTTATCGTAAAAGAAGTAATATCCCGGGGAAGAATGCATGTGGTATACTTCCGATAAATTGTCTGTACTTCTCAAACCGTAGTAGGTAGATTATTGTAATTGGAGCATATAGATAACAGATTCATGAGAACACAAACTACCAGATTATGAGGCGCCATTCATTCTTGAAAACAATTATGGTATTACTTTTAGTTGTAAAGGATTAAATTGTGTTGTCTTTGATGCACAACCTAGTTTGTCAGATAAGTTCTAAGAAAATATTACGTGTGGTATTGGAGCATCCGCTGCATATATATCTGCATATATATCGCGTCCACTGCGAAAAAAGAATCGAAAATATTAATCGTATCCATAAAATGTAGTTAAATAATTACCCATACCGAATCATGAAATTCACAGACATTTATATAAAAGAATTACATTTAGAGAAGAGGAGTTTTTTATTTAATTTTAATTAAAAGCACTCCAGGTGTTCAGTAAATGTACTAATACACTTGAACACGTGTTTCCATTTTCAGAAATATTTTACAATTTACTACCGTGAAGTATTTTAATGAATAAATCCTAAACATCTAAGGAGGAAGTAAATTTCATAAATGCAGTCTAATTGATTTTTTTCTGCAATAATATCACTATGAAATACAGACTTAGAAGTTTGTTGCCCACACTATGGCGGAATCAGCGGCTTTCAATTTAAGCCGCGACAGTGCTATTTATGCAAGGTGTAATGTCTAATATATACTATATCTATGGTTAATGTATATTGAAGTATTATAGCTACTAAATATAGGCAAACCCTGATATATTTTTAAAAATATATGGAAAATGTGTACGTTAAATTATATAAAATATTGCTGTTTATCTTCAAAGAAAATAATATTCTTAAAACAAACAATGAATTAACTTTAAATGTTATTCTTAATTCTTCATTACAACAATGTGTCACAAAATGAAAAAAATTAAATAGTAGGCCTAAATGTGAGTAACATTCACAAAAATAAGTTAAATCATAAAAGACTTACGATGTGTTGGGAATCACTGACTTGTATGTTCTGTAATCCTCGGGTTTACCCGTACAGTGAATACATACGAGGCGTATTTTAGGAAAGAAAAGATGGACGAAGGTATAAAAATAAAAGTTTAAATGTATGAAAAACACGCGATACCAAATCGCTGAAAGTATTGCTACGGATATAGTATAGCTGAAAACCCATTATTTTAAAAACAAAGGACAATAGAAAAATACGAAATTCTTTCGACTCTATAATGGACCCTTTACCTTACGCGATCAAGTAGATGGAAAAACATTTATTGTAGCGGATGAAAAAAAATATAAAATTATTAGTTAAGTTTCACGCATCTTCGTTTCGGCAATATTATCAGCACCAAAATATACAAATTAAAAACAAATGAACTAAATAAGTAAACTTAAAAATACTCTAATACAAATATAGCAATTGAATGACTGAAAGCTTGACTGAACAGCTGGATATACAAACAATGTATTGAAGCCTGTTTTAGAGATAAAAAGTGCATTTTCCACTTATCTAAAACCGTATGCCATTATGGGAATACATAATTCCCATGCACAAAACGGGAAATTTGCGTTTGACGATAAAAGGGTTGTTTATTTATGTTATTGCAGTACCTTTTTAGTTATTTTAGAAGAGTTGAAAAAATATAAATAATTAAAAAAATGTTTTTTGACCCAGTCGGGGTGCATATGCAACGGGCATTAAATTGCATATGCAATGTAGCAGAGTGTAAAGCATATAACATTAGAGATAGTGTATGAACAAGTAGAGATTGCAAATTTGAATATTATAAATTAGTTGATAAAGAACATTATGAAAAATATTAGTTTTAAGTATTTTTATTTTTCTCGTAGTTGGGTGGCCTCGGCGATTTGTGCGGCTAGCGATCTTTGTTGCTAGGTGGAGCTTACTTTCTCTTTTACTATTTAAGAGGTTGTGCTTGTTGCGCCACTGTCGCTGTATTTTGTTGACCCTGGTGGTGTTGAACTTGGTCGTGTCCAATGTATTGTGCCTTGTGTTGCTTTGTGTGTTTTTCCAAGTAAGTCGTTTGTATTTTTTTATTTATATTATTTAGTCATTCACTGTATGAACGTTTGTTATTTTTTTACACTCTATCACTCGTTAAAGAAGGTTTACTTTTATTTACTTATATAAATAAAGGTGTTATTAATTATACTAATTATGTACTAATTAGCCTAAAGACGGCTGCCAATTGTTTAGACTACCTAAATGTCGCTCCATACAATTTTTATGTAATGGCAAAAAATCCATAATTTAGATTCTAATTCGTTCCTACTAGTATGCATTTGTATTTTGTAGTACGAAAATTGAGAAGCGTGTATTAGAGTAGGAGAGTCATAACCTAAGAAAGCAAGACAGCTTAAGAATTCATTTTATTGACATAACTCAGCGCTTTTGTATCACCTGTTACGTTTATATATAAAAGAACACAAAAATTCCTCCCAACAAAAAATATAGGCATAACTATAAAGATACAGCGTTCAACCTTACAGGAATGCAGTTACATACTCAAAGTAACGTCAAGACTAACAATTCATGGTCTACTTAAAATGTTTCATAAAATATGTTTATATTCTATACCAGTTGTTTATTTAACAACGAAATATTCATTCATTGATTTATGCACTTACAAATGTATTTAATTTTGTTGAGCCAAATTACGTAAATAAAGTAGTCAACATATGAAATTTTAATATCAGTGTTGTATAAACAAAAACTTAAGTAATCTACGACTTAGTAAGTTTGTTACATTTATTTAAAGTGTGTGTTGCTGTACATCGCTTTATTTCTTAAGGACTAAACAGAATATTAATCGGTTATAAAGACGTACAAAACGGATGGTTAGATTTGGTGATGTCAAAAAAAAAAAAAAAACTGCCGCGTTTATATGTTTGAACACATGACTGAAAGAAAGTGCCTCACAGATTTCGTAAATATCAGTTCAGACTACACGTTGCTGCACTTAAAGTGTCCAACATTACGCATGAGAATGATCTCAGTACATAAAAGTAGACAATATGTTCCATATGAAATTATAATTCTAAGAAACGCCTTGGTTCCCCAAGAGACTATACGTTATGTGCTTCAGAGGTATCTGTTTTGTAGTTAGAAGTGGTGGCTGTTCATTCACAAAAAGATATTGCTCCTTTGTGTGTATTAACGGGTACAATATACTCAACGTTTGGTACCTGTAATGCTATACGTTCATTCTGTATTCATAGTTTTGTTATGATATAGTAAGAAAAACAAGGTGTAATGTACGAGTACAAAAATTATCAAAGTACAATAATGTACTTTATTAACGAGTGATAGAGTGTAAAAAATAACAAACGTTCATACAGTGAATGACTAAGTAATATAAATAAAAAATTACAAACGACTTAATAGAAAAACCACACAAAGCAACACAAGGCACAATGCATTGCACACGACCAAGTTCAACACCACCAGGGTCAACAAAATACAGCGACAGTGACGCAACAAGCCCAACACTTTAAATAGTAAAAGAGAAAGTAAGCTCCACCTAGCAACAAAGATCGCTAGCCGCACAAATCGCCGAGGCTACCCAACTACCTAAAGTACTTTGTGAATAGAACAAAGCAGATGTTCGGAATTATCATGTGTTAAAAGCAGTTTCCTTAAATCTTTGTTTGACTCACTTATTTCTTTACTAATAATTTTCTTTCCTGCCATAAAATTATATGTTGAGATACCCACGCAGCCTGAGCCAACCTTGATCGAGAACTCTCTCTGAACATTCACCCTGTGCTCATTCAATGGACCTGCAAACGTCGACAATATTAACCCACGTATTCACAACCACGCTCTAAAGGGATAATGTAAATAATATTCTTCGTATCGAAAACAGAGTTCAGAGGTTGTAACATTTAATAATTTTCCTAACATATGGTGGGAGAGAAAAGCAGTATGTAACCCAAAGCCAAGCTTGTTAAATTTTTTAGGGACACCAGGTACTTAAGGGATGACTATATTGCCTCTCACCTCCGCCGCCTCCACTAATGTCACTAATACATTTATTAATAATTTTCTTGAATAGCCGTTAGCCTTGAAGTCCTTAAAAATGTAATTAATTTCTGCATCTAAATTGATTTTAGAGGAACAACGTCTAGTGGTTCGAGCATGTAATGAACTGATTATTGCCCCCTTTGCATGGTAATGATGGTTAGACACCTATGGAAACATTGTCCAGTGTGAAATGGTTTCCTGAATGCTGACGTGTTAATATGTCACAACTGCAAACAATATGTTCTCACAATTGCCAAATACATTAAGAAATAGTATTTTTGTTGATTCCAATTTTACAGTATAGATAATAGATTCTTCTTTAGTAATGTAATCCTATAGATATTATTGCCCCCCCCCAACCTCTAAATATGTACACTTACATGTTTACCGCTCATACGTAATTACTTTATGTAGTATGTCCTTTACATGTAATAAGTAATACGTTACATGCGTGTAATGTTACAAGTATACAAGTACTTATATACTTGACGATTGTACATGGGATTTTGGGACTCCAGAATAGGAATAACCCAGATGTTTATAGATTGTGCTGAAACCAGAACCAGGTGTTTTCAGGATCAAACTACAGTTCTTTCCTTCTCCTGACCAAGCTTCAGCATATTATCTAATCATAATCATATTCATAATCAGCATTTTTAATCATGATGCTGCAACTACTGAGAATTGCAAAATTTTGTTCTATATGTAGGATAATAGTAACTGTAAGCTTTGTTTATTTTTAAATCTGTTTAATGTTATTACATATTACGGATACTGCTTCTAAAGTAAAATTACGGAATTCAAAATCTGAATTTAGAACAAGCGTTCTAATCGCTTTTGTCAAATAAATATTCGTTATTATAATTTTTACACGTATAAATTGGCCCCATTTAGTATGTTTTTAATAAATTCTATATGCTAAACGTTTTTCCAACTTTCTCATCTCTATCTTCACTCAATTATTCATTGACCTTTTACGGTGATTATCTATTTTTTCTTGTACATTTTTGGAAACATTTTCAAATGATAATCAATATGGGATAACATTTTTTGGGGTAATCAATATGAGTACCCCCTTTCTTTTTCGCTTTCTCTTCCCTTTCTCTGCTCCCCGATCTTCACGACACAGAAAAATATTTATTGATGTACTCTTTTTAAACACAGCAAAATATTTATTTCTTCTTCACCTTCTACATTTGTTCGTATGTATGGCTTTTTGAAAGCATTGCTTTTCATAGGTGGTGGATATCGTGGGTACATAACCATAATCCTGCTACGCAAGTATAATTAGTAGAACATCACTGGTCACCTTTGGATTATCCTCCCTATAATCCAGACTTATCCCCATGTGACTGCCATTTGTTTGAACCCTCTCAAAAAGACTCAAGAAGAAAAAACTTCTTCTTGAGAAAGAAGTGCCAAACGTTCGCGTGCAATTGGCTACCAACACGTACAGAAAAGTTTTATAAAGAAAATACAATGGAAAATGTATAGAGAATAGGGGAAATTATGTAGAAAAATAATTACTTATATTCTTTTACTTTTACATATTACTTTTACAGATATTATTTACTTTTACTATGTAATCCAATAAAAATTTTCTCAAAAAATCATCTTTATATATTTAATATGTCTTAACTTTCAATGAAATTAGATCATAGTTGTAGACAAGATAGTGCTATAGTTCTTGAGGATATTTATGTGTTCTTAAGAGCCTAAAAATAGTAGGGCTTGCAGTTTTGAAAGATAGTGATAATTTATTATCTATGAATACGTAATAAATCTGAAGAGTAATGATTGTTAGATTAAAAACTGTTTTAACGTCTAAATATTAACAATTCTGTCTTAAAACACGTGAGCGAAGTTTTACTTACATTCTCAAACATCTTTATGCGCATAAAAAGTATAATTTGTGTTACCAATCGAAAGATATCAATAAGACTCGCACATACGTAACGCGCATAACGTTGTTTTCTTCACATTATGGAATGAACACACATAATTTTATAGCGAGTTATATATTCAGAGAGAGGAATGTCAAAAATATATTTTTGTATGTAGGCATATAGGTAGGCATACATGAAAGTTTGTAAAAAAAATTATATCATTTGTTTGGTTTTAATTAAGAAATGGTGTCCTGGTTCAAATTTTACAATTTAACATCCATTTTACTGTTTATTAAAAACAATTTTTAAACTTTACATTGCTACAGGTGCGCATGCTTATGAAGTTTTCTGTGATTGCATAATACAGCGTGAGAACACTGAAAAGTTATAATGGCCATAGTTTCGTCGTTAATGAATATTTTGTTTAGGACAGTAGAGCTACACAGGGAAACGGCTGAGCTCCGTCACTGAGCAGTTTTATATGCTGCAGTCCCACGCAGTCGTTGCAAACACTTGTCGCACAAAATGTATTCGTACAAAATGGCATAAGGATAACTGCTTCATATCTCAATGTGGTTCGGCTATTGTTTTCAGTATTTCGTTTTCAACTATATTAAATTGTGTTTTCGTCTGAAAAAAAAACAATTAAACGCCTTTGCAAATGGAGTTTTAACTTTTAATACAAACTTGACCAAATATCTATCTGAGATGTACACTTTACATCTTACCTCTTAAATAACCTTGAGTGAGTTGTATGTATGATCATCAATAATAAATCGGTTTTACGCTATATAATATGCTACTGCAGTAATTCATCATCATCATCATCATCATCATCATTATCACTGCAAGGATTAGGCCCTAGGCTTGTTCCTGAACCCATCTCCTCCACGGTCTGCCGACACTGCAGTACTTTTTTAGCTTTATTTTATGGATACTTTGTGTAGCCGTTTTCAGATTGTTTCAAGAATACTATTTTTTATTACGGTTTGGAAGTCTACTTCCGGTACGATGACGTTTCACTCATTTTACAATGAATATCCTCAGCTCTATGTGACGATGGGGCTGACAAGCAAACAGTTATACGTATAGTGTTAACAGTTACATAGTGAACATTATGTAAATACAATTAGATAGTATAGAAGTGGTGGTTAGTGGACTTTGGACTATAGGCTACATGTTACGCCGGTTTCGTTATTTGTGCGGTCAGTCAACTCCCATACAGACAAGCCAGAATGTAAAGGGTAACAAGTCGTGCTTCTCTGTTGATGTTATCTTTGTGTTAATTTCTATTGCTCCTAGGATCATTCCGTCGTAATGCCTATTGCACTACCTTATAACATATGCGTCTGCGACGTTTACTATGTCTTTGTTTATGCTCAGCAATTGCCGTATTTTCAACTGTTAAGTTCTTTATAAGTCTGATACGTTCTTAGACACTTGTGGAAATCAGGCTGCCCGACTGGCCAATTTAGACCTTTCCGCAGCTGTATGAAATGTTGTAAATACCCTCAGTGTTAAATGGCATTCTGCCTTTGATTGGTTTTAAAAATTGTGCAAGCTCCTTATGTGGTTGAAACACTGTTTTAATGACTCAACATATCGCTAATTTTGTCTGTGGTACCGTTTACGTACGGGAATAAGGCTCTATGGTTATTATCTTCTGCTGTGATCGTCATTTTTTGGAGGAGAAGAAGCACATAACTCACACTCTAAAGAGGAATGGTAAAAACAGGGATGCTATACTAAAGCATTGAAGAAGACAAAAAAACCTTCAGAGACACTTACAGCAGAGAAATACAACTTTCTTTATACTCTAGTAATAGTAACCATTTAAGGATTACTTACATGTCCTACATACGCATTAATACGCGTTACATACGTGTTCATGTATTCCGCATTTATTTGTCGTTCACAAGAGAACTTCGGGAATCGGTAATGTAAAAACTGCATTCAAATACGTACAAACAGTTACTACATAGTTTGAGTAGACATAAGTCTACTTCATTTTTTCTGGCTTAGTATGTAGGCCTATATTACGTTTTTATGGTACATACTGTTCATGTAAGACTTCGGAAAACTGCAGTTTTGTCTCGGAATTTTATTTAAAATTCTGACATATATTTTACTTTGTCCCATAAATCACGTTTACTGGAAAAATTTTACTTTCTTGAAGTTAATACACGAACATTATACATTTTTATTTAGTGCCTTTTAGTTTTATAAATTTTAATTTATCAATTTATAAAACAGGTGTATTGCAAGCATTCTGTGTGTCTGTGTGTGTGTGTGTCACTGGATTCTTTCCAACTTTCTATCTTCTATTTCAATATTAATCCACACTCACCACCTCCTTCTGAGTCTGCACGTCTCCCCTTGTCTTTGATGTCCAGTGCAAGTTCTCTTTTGGTAATCGCCACTCCTTTCTACATGTCCATGCCGCATGGACGTAAGCTGTGCTCTCTAGTTCTAATGTGGGTCAGCTTTTGGTTTGAATTCCTACAGTTGTAGCACAAGCCAATTCCTTTAGCATTCAAGAGTTATTCCACTCGCCTCAGAGCTGCAACTGATGATGCTTCTCATTATTACTGCGTTGTTTGTCAGGGTTTCGCTCTCTTTTTAATATTTGTTCGTTTATTGCCAGTCTGCCTTTGCATTCCTTTCTTCTTGTTCTTGCATACCATCTAACCATTGGCGCTGTGTAACTTTTACTCTTAGACTATTAAACGCAAGACATTAACGCTGCAGGCTGTTAAACGCTGATCACTAGTTAACGTCAAATTCTTTTAGTTTCTTTTTCATATACCTCTACACGTCGTCATTTATATTTCTGTATAAAGCACACGGGTAATTGTTAAAAGAGAATGGACAATTTAAAACATTACAAGACCGCCAGTCTAGGTCTAGTAAATAATGACTTTTATCGACTTTACATAAATGTGCACTAGTCGATAGGTACAAAATGGACATCTTATTCTTTGTTATGAACTTCGATGATTCTTTGTATATAGTAGAAATAATATGATTCAAAGGAAATCTTATTTGAAAGAATTTCCTTTAATACTGAAGCTCTTTACATGAGACTGGCACAAATTCAATGGCTGTGCGGAACGACTGATAGGGTCTGGATTTAGGGTGTGGCCTGCTACCGGCCGTGGAATTACATGAGACTGAACATGAAGTGCTAGTAATTTGATTATGCACATCTGTTGGTTGTTTGTTTTCATCTGCTTTCTTGACAATGTGCTTGTGCCAGCAGAATTCTTACACTTAGAGTAGAATGCTGTCTTCAGAATGAACATAAAAATACGTTAAATGAATGATAATGTGATGTATTTATAATACACAAACACGTATTGCTTACTAATAGTACTTATAATCTCAATCTTCTATTGTGCTGTACTCATTGTTCATAACCTGAATCTACCATGGTTCATAACCATACATATGATTTATAATAAAGCATTAATTACACAGGTTCTTAATTTTGATCGAATTCGGTCATAGACCATCGTCTGGACCAATCGATTTTGGTCACAGACCATCGTCAGGTCATATACAATGTCCACTCGCGGTCACAATATTGTAAAACAGTTACTATTTACAAAAAACTAATTTGTAAACACTGATTAATGATCGTGAACGTACGTGCATACGTATATATTATATCAGCTGATTACTTTATGTTGATTTTAATTTTTTGCGCAGTATCTCAAATTTGATACAATTTTTGAAGTCCGTCATTATGTTCAATAGATCTTCGTGGCCTTCTTCTTTTACATGTTTGTAAAAATTTTTATTTGTTTGTGAACAATTCGGTATTGTTCATATATATTAGACCTTATTTAATAATTGCATGTTTTCAATACCATTAAATGTTGCTGTATTTGACCATATTTACAAGACTGTTGTTGTATGCGTTAATTTAATATGTTTAAACATTATTGTCTAACTCTAAATGATAAAAAATTGCTATACGCCCAATCTTGACTTTTTGGCCCATTATAGCCCAATGTACATAAACATGTAGTGTGCATAAGAAAATAGTAGTATGTATTAAATATACTCTACTTATTTGTACGAATCTAATAAAAATGTTATAAATACACAAATGCACTGCCAACACACAGAATACTTGCAGTGTATACAGTTTGTTTCAACATATTTGTTGCATTGTCAATATATGCGTGTTAATGAATCCACGACTGCATGCGTCATAATCAACTTTATACATACCTGTATCACATATAGGCCTACGTATGTACATTGATTGTGCTGGAGCCTCAGTTATGAGTAATTGATTATGAATGATATGCTCTTTGCTTTATATTTGCAGCGCCGTACCGCAGGGTCGTTTTTATGTATGTATATACTATCTATGAGATCGTTGTGGGATTATAGCGGTCGTGAAAGCGGTGGACCACTCCAGTTTTGTGGTAGGATTAATACCTGTATATATGTATGCGTGTGGACGCGGAATATACAATAAAGGATTAAATAAAGTAACAAAAGATACCGCAAGTAGTTCCTTTCGTAAGTTCTTAATTCAAAATACTTAGAATTAAAGATTGATTTCTTATTTAGAAACGGGTGTTCCGTTCAATTCTATACACCGCACATATTTCACGTCTTTAGCTTCTGGATTTGACTGAATTTCTCTCTTCTTTGCTTAAAGTTTCGACATCTACTCAGATTCTTCCTCAGGATTTAATACGTCACCTTGAGATCATGTTATTCTATTTATGGCATCCTCACGATTCTAAGTTAAAACATCAGACAAACCTTTAAAGTAGAGGAAAGTGTTAAAGTTAGATGGCAGTGATAAGCCTATTAAGAACCCAAAACCATTAAAAATAAAATAGGCTACGGAAATCTACAGGATATTTACAAATCTATGAACAATATATGTACGCGGGCGCTCGCGCGTGTGTGTCATAAGTGAACAGTACAATTAACTGTTACATTCAACAAATAAATGACAAGCACGGGTACTTTAATATACAAATTACTTGTACTTAACAACATTAGTTAAAACATTTGACAAATTAGGCAAACCGAAGTTAAGTGAACTTCTAAAAAGTTGAAGAATATTTGATCTGTAATTAGAATTATGTATGAACGTTTAATTTAAAAATTAAAGTTATTAAATTCAGCAGGAAATAGTAACTAATCAAGTGGTGCCTCAAGGGCATTTTCTTATAGAGTATTGTTTAATATGCATCTTGTCAGTATCATTTGGAAAGGAAAAATAAATAATACTGTAGTTTTCAAAATGAAAAATTTGAATTTATTTGTTCTTTTATATGCTGGCGATCAAACACCAGTCTCATGTTAGGACAACTGTTTACAGAAAGCGTTTCACAGTTTGGACAATACTACTAGGCTATATTATCTGACAATGTTAATCGATAAGACTAAGGTGTTTTTTTTTAGAAGCATGCTTTGTAAGAACAGAAAAATAATTCACAAAAATAAATCAGCTAAATCAATAATGTTATAATTATGACTAAAAGAGGAAAATATAAATATCTAAACATTTGAGTCACAATAATAAAAATGCTTAAAAATAAATACATAACACTACGCAGTTTATAGTTATTAATGTAATGGCGGTTTTTGCTTTGCTTTACATACATTAAACCATACAGGGCTGCAAGGCCATACACGCCGCTGAAGTAATCCTTTTCAAGCCATAAGAAGTTACAGTACGGAAATAAAAAGATCAGAGCAGAATTGAGGATTTACAGCCTATGAGAAGAAAATATATGGGAGATAGTGAAGGCACAAATGTATACCGAAAACATAGTTTGGGACGGAAGATGTAACGGTGGTACCTAATCCGTATGGTAGATTATGCTAATGTTGATGATGATACTAATAATTGACATTAACAGCCAGGAATACCGGGCTGTTTTACAATGTAAGTGAAATATTCTCTGTATATATTTATTTTACACGTAAAAATAAAGAAGCTCTTAAAAACGTTAGTCTGGAAACGATTATTTTATCAAGTTACATAATTTATAAATGAATTAGTATTCACCAATTAGAAAAATTACATCACTACCACTGCATGGGTAATTTAGTAATAATCTCTAAAACGATATGAGAGAAATAACATAAAATACACACATTATATATATACTCGCATATATATGTCTACAAGTTTTAAACATTTAGACTTGCTTTTACAGATTCTGCAGGATTTTTGAGTTTCCGATGTTGTTGACCACATCTGGTTACAGGTAATCAATTCTTCTTTTACAGAGTTTAAAAAACAACTTTCCAAATAGGCTACTTTATGTTAAACGGTATGTTATAGAACTAACAACATTAAATGGGGATGGTACATTAGGGGGCACGTGACTCTGAGAGGCACTTTTCAATAACAACCATCATTTAGTCAACTAGTTTTGTGCGAGAAATTGGGAAATACAGATCAACAAAGGAATTAATGGAATGGACGTGGTCGTATTTGCTTAGCGGTAGGTACACAATTCTTGATAGAGATAATGACGAGAAATTTGATGATATCATAATACATAACGTTTTGTGTTCTGTAATCATAATAATATATATTAATATTTTATTTTAAAATTGCTTTGAAACAATTGTATGATTTATATTGCTCATTTCTGTTCTAAAAATATTTGTTTGTTACAGTAAATCTTTATTTCACAAAATTACAACTCTATTTACACTCCTTGAAAAATATGAAAGTGAATAAAATTTTTCACTTTCCTGGTTAAGATAAATGCAAATCATGTATACTTACTCTTTAAAGGCAACGTATAATATCTAATTCTATTACGGTTAGAATGGTTTACAATCGCATATACGCGTACAACCAAGCAAGTGCTTTGTTTTAACAGATGTTTATTGTTACGACGCTCTAACGGATCGTCAAATTTTCAATGGAGACAAAATACAGACACCAATTAACTCACAGACTTTAATTAGTCACAAATAACAATTTGTCATCAACAAGGTACCCTCACACAACAACTCAAGTTAAGTTTGTCCACACGCAATATTAATGTCACCTTATTACAATACGGCACTAAGTTACACAATAATCACTTTCCCTACAACAACCCTAAAACCCTTAATCCGCATTCTATGCGGATATCGCCAGGTGTAACTGACTTCTAAGCCGGACAAAGATGTATATATATTGTCCGCAGAAGTTCCAGAATAATTTTCCAAACTTTTGGCGGCGTACCTCCACAATTTGCGTAAGTATAAGTGCTTAAACAGTCTGAAGGCTACGTGACTGCACGTCCTTAACAGAGACGTTGCACCTGCTCTTCGTGTAGAATAACGTTATCGATTTTCGAGAGCGCTGTATAATTGTCGTACCAACATACTGTTACAGACCGTATATAGTCAAGTACGCACGCACAATTAAGCAAAAACTAAAACAAATTGTTTTATACAAAGTTTTAGGAATGTCTAAAACATTGTTTATACAATGTTTTAAATGTCGATATTACAAAAAAAAGTAGCGTATTCTACTCTAAGTCTAAGAATTCTGCTGGCACAAGCACATTGTCAAGAAAGCAGATGAAAACAAACAACCAACAGATGTGCATAATCAAATTACTAGCACTTCATGTTCAGTCTCATGTAATTCCACGGCCGGTAGCAGGCCACACCCTAAATCCAGACCCTATCAGTCGTCCCGCACAGCCATTGAATTTGTGCCAGTCTCATGTAAAGAGCTTCAGTATTAAAGGAAATTCTTTCAAATAAGATTTCCTTTGAATCATATTATTTCTACTATATACAAAGAATCATCGAAGTTCATAACAAAGAATAAGATGTCCATTTTGTACCTATCGACTAGTGCACATTTATGTAAAGTCGATAAAAGTCATTATTTACTAGACCTAGACTAGCGGTCTTGTAATGTTTTAAATTGTCCATTCTCTTTTAACAATTACCCGTGTGCTTTATGCAGAAATATAAATGACTACGTGTAGAGGTATATGAAAAAGAAACTAAAAGAATTTGACGTTAACTAGTGAACAGCGTTTAATAGCCTGCAGCGTTTATGTCTTGCGTTTAATAGTCTAAGAGTAAAAGTTACACAGCGCCAATGGTTAGATGGTATGCAAGAACAAGAAGAAAGGAATGCAAAGGCAGACTGGCAATAAACGAACAAATATTAAAAAGAGAGCGAAACCCTGACAAACAACGCAGTAATAATGAGAAGCATCATCAGTTGCAGCTCTGAGGCGAGTGGAATAACTCTTGAATGCTAAAGGAATTGGCTTGTGCTACAACTGTAGGAATTCAAACCAAAAGCTGACCCACATTAGAACTAGAGAGCACAGCTTACGTCCATGCGGCATGGACATGTAGAAAGGAGTGGCGATTACCAAAAGAGAACTTGCACTGGACATCAAAGACAAGGGGAGACGTGCAGATTCAGAAGGAGGTGGTGAGTGTGGATTAATATGGAAATAGAAGATAGAAAGTTGGAAAGAATCCAGTGACACACACACACACACACACACACACACACACACACACACACACACACACACACACACACAGAATGCTTGCAATACACCTGTTTTATAAATTGATAAATTAAAATTTATAAAACTAAAAGGCACTAAATAAAAATGTATAATGTTCGTGTATTAACTTCAAGAAAGTAAAATTTTTCCAGTTAATGTGATTTATGGGACAAAGTAAAATATATGTCAGAATTTTAAATAAAATTCCGAGACAAAACTGCAGTTTTCCGAAGTCTTACATGAACAGTATGTACCATAAAAACGTAATATAGGCCTACATATATAGCCAGAAAAAATGAAGTAGACTTACGTCTACTCAAACTATGTAGTAACTGTTTGTACGTATTTGAATGCAGTTTTTACATTACCGATTCCCGAAGTTCTCTTGTGAACGACAAATAAATGCGGAATACATGAACACGTATGTAACGCGTATTAATGCGTATGTAGGACATGTAAGTAATCCTTAAATGGTTATTATTACTAGAGTATAAAGAAAGTTGTATTTCTCTGCTGTAAGTGTCTCTGAAGGTTTTTTTGTCTTCTTCAATGCTTTAGTATAGCATCCCTGTTTTAACCATTCCTCTTTAGAGCGTGAGTTAGGTGCTTCTTCTCCTCCAAAAAATGACGATCACAGCAGAAGATAATAACCATAGAGCCTTATTCCCGTACGTAAACGGTACCACAGACAAAATTAGCGATATGTTGAGTCATTAAAACAGTGTTTCAACCACATAAGGAGCTTGCACAATTTTTAAAACCAATCAAAGGCAGAATGCCATTTAACACTGAGGGTATTTACAACATTTCATACAGCTGCGGAAAGGTCTAAATTGGCCAGTCGGGCAGCCTGATTTCCACAAGTGTCTAAGAACGTATCAGACTTATAAAGAACTTAACAGTTGAAAATACGGCAATTGCTGAGCATAAACAAAGACATAAGTTCACGAGCGGTCTGATAGGTATGTTATGTTTATGAATTTTAGGCAGTCCTGTGAATATCGGGGCTTTAGCGTTGATGGGCTTTAAGTAACGTCGTGCGCTTTCATTGAATAAATTGGTACATTTATTAATACAGTTGTTAAGTTCCCTGACGTACAATTCAGTGGGGTCAGAGCTTAATATTTTAATGTTGTTGTTAGAAATAAAATCACGAACTTTATCACTGTATGAATCAGTGTCCATGATGACTAGCGTATTTCCTTTATCTGCCTTAACGATAAGGGCATTGTTGTCGATTATGAAAACAAAATTAATAAAAATTAAAAAAAAAGTATAAATTTTATAAAATTCTTGCAACACGTTTTCAAAAATCCTTTGCCTTTGTCAGTTGTTTATATTACTTACGTTTCTACTTATTCTGAGTTGTTTTAACATGCATATTTGAAATAAAATATGTGTTAACATTTCTTGTTTTTATCCTATTCACAGAAACTGAAACAATCAAAAACCCCCCCAAAAAAAAACACAATAAAGCAACGAGTTTTGATTATTAAAATGGTTGAAAATCTAGAAATTGTGCTTATAGTCGGTTAGTAAAATAAAACTGCTCATTTCAAAAATTCTTTTTTTTTTCAAATCTTTCAGGAAGGCGTCTTCTACTTTTTATAAAATATTGGTTCCTTATAATTTTGGATTAAGTACATTAGCCTGACTCGAGATTACGAGTTTAGCGTACAACTAATTTAATCACGTGCTATCTAAGTAAGCCAAAAGCAGTAGTTAAACTACATCATCATTCATATTTGATGATCTAATTGCATTTAAAGCAACTACGCAAATTAGTGGCCGTTGACAATTTATACAGTCTGTAGTTTAGCAAAACAGACAGACAAAAATTTTGTCAACCATAGTTAAACAAACAATGGACTTGAATTTGCAACAAAGAAAAAACGTGCTGGGTTTGTGGAGTTGCTTTAATCACTAACCGCAGTATACAGTTATCTATACAACTCTGCTGTACAGGCAAATTCTGTGGACTGGTGTTGACAGACACGAGTTAATTTAATTTTAGACGTGACAGTGACTTTTCATACATTTACAAGCTTAGCAGTTGTTACATTTCTTGACCATATTTAATCAAGTAAAATTCGATTCTATGGAATATTCGTTTCTATAATTTTTCATTACCGATGACGGTTAGACCTTTGACAGCATCTTACTTGGTAATGGTATCAAAGGCGAAACCCGCGACAATGTTTGGTATCCTGTTACGACGGTCCACGGGTCGTCGTATGGTACAGTGGAAACAATTATGTCACTAGTTACCAGCTTTAATTAGTCACAAATAACAATATGCAATCGACAAGGTACCCTCGTAAAATAATTCAAGTTAAATTTGTCCACACACAATAATAATATCAAGTATATAGCATGTCTTCATTGACTGCGCATCCACAAATTAAGGAACTTTCGATGTTGTGCTTTGAGCATGTGTGTGTGTCGTGTCTGCGCGAGAGAGATAGAGAGAGACAGAGAGAGAGAGATCTGATAATTACATAGTCTCCATGAAAATTGTCACTAGTATTTGCTTTGCCAAACATGACCTATCTATCATTTGTTACTCCCCAGTAATATATTATTTACTGTAATATATTACTCAACCATGGCTGTAATATATTACTTAACCAAGTCTTTTTTCAGTCTTGAACAGAAACTCTATCAAAGAAAATTATGTCAACATAAATATAGCTATTTAATTCTTACTTTTCTGTACTTTTATAATCATCTGTTGAGATGATTTCTATAATTTTAGCCAGCCCCAAATTTGTATTTCATTAAAAGTTAAGAAAAATGAAACTCTTTAAATTAAAAGAAAAATAAAGTTAAATATAATCATATACTATAGCAGTAAATATTATGTTAACGACAACACATCACACACCATGGTATAAATGGGCATTTGATATACAATCTGATGAACTCCACCACCATCACTCTAGTGCAGTGTGTGACAAATGCTACTTTAAAAATACCCATTTAACAGCGTAAATTGAAAGAACTTAAAATGAAATAATAGATGTTGTGAGCTAGTCCGGTCATAACACAATTTAGCAGCCTTTGCGTGTTCCATATCATTTCTCTTATAAAGCCTTTATTTAAGTAAACCACTATTCATTAAGTTCTGTTTAGATAAGACGACTATTGAAGAATAAAACGCAGAAGGAGACAAATCTGAAGTTCCGTAAGGTCGGGGTGCTCCCGACTTTAATGTATGGATGTAAAACGTGGACTCTCCTGCAAAAAAATTCTAAAAATACAGGCCTCGGAAATGAAATTTTAAAGAGCAGTAAAGGGATGCAGTTTGAAAGATCATCTACGAAACGACGACTAAAGGAAATACCTGAAGTTACCGTCTGTTCTAAATTGAATAAAGGAATACAGGCAGAATTGGAAGTCCCATGTGGAACGCACGGTAGACATGCGTATTCCTATACAAACGTTTGAATGTAGGGTAGTGGGAACGAGAGATCCTGGAAGACCCTGGAGAAAATGGACAGAGACTGTAAAATCTGAACGGGCTATAGCCCAAGCCATGTACTGATAAAGAAGACGAAGACTATTTATTAACAAATTCCAAGTAATTTAATTTGAAATTTTTAAGTTTGAATTGAATTTGATTATAGTTATAAAATAGCACTAACAAAATTCATTTTAAAAACCCTGTAACGGTTTGATCGACATTCAAAACAATAAAAAAATAACCTCAAATTGAATTTACAAGTAGCGGCTTATTTTCGTGATGTGTTAAAATTAATGGTAAATGTGAATGACTGGTGACTGGAAGGAGTCAGTTTCTTCACATATGTATTAGCTAATATACCCTTAATGACATTATGTAAAAACTTTATTACAATAGAGATGATTAATTTCAATGACTGCATAGTCCTTATCTTTGCTCGTACAGTCGTAGCAGACTGCTAACACTGAAGAAAAACATTACGCATGCAAACTACTTAATGTCAGTTTGTATGGTGGGCTCACGGGTTCTTTATGGCGTCATTTATCTGAATTTAGTAAACGCTTGTGAAACCCCCCCCTGCTTGTACAATTTACTTCAACGTTTCCGCAATACCCTGTAGCCGTTCCTAGACTCTGAGACCGCTGTGCATAGAGCATAACACGAAGTTGTGAAGTTAAATACGCTGCAATATACGCCTTTTGTAAAAGTAGTTAATTCTAAAAACCATATTGTTGTTCTTTTTTGTTTTCAATAGAATTATCTTTCAAGACCAAATGAAAGCTCCTTGATTATCTAATATAATATCTTATACATTCGTATACTACGCACACCTCCTTTTATAACGCTAGAATTAAGAAAGATATTAATAACTTTTAATTACATTTTCTTTTATTGAGCACAAAATATTGTTTTCTACTTACCTCAATTTTTATAAAAATTTTGTTTGTACTTTGTTTCCTTCCAATTTATGAGAAAAACGTATATACATATTGCAATAGAACTATGCAGTAAAGTTACTGACACATTTTATAAGGTTAGTAGACATGTTAAACATTGATTTTGTTCATTTTTGTAAATTAACTATAAGTTTGTATAAGAAATGAGTAGTTATGTCCTATATATCAAAATGCCCATAAATTTATTCTCTTTCATATCTAGTGCAGTTTTAGTGCTCCAGTGCGCGTGTTATTCGTATTTTTCTGAATAACTTCTATATTAATTAACATTTCGGAATGAAATTTAAACACCATATGCGTCATAATTAGCGCTACATATCTTATGTCAAGCGCTCAAAACAAACAATTTTACTATATGTTTTTTAACTGAATTCACTTTTATATAATTACGTTATCTGCTAGTAAGTCATAAAATTTTTAGATAACATCTCTACAAGTTTCTACAGACTCTAGCGTAGTCGTACTTGATTTGAAGCTAATCTTTGTAAAAATGTATTACGTGTTGCTAATTTCAGCCAATTGGAACTCCAATTGTCATTCGGTTTGGTCTCTGATCAAATTCAGATGGGACAGTCGACTTCTAAAACTCGTCCCGTGAAGACGTACTCCGGGCGCGAGTTTCTCGTGTCAGAATAAGTTCTTCTGTAAGGTGACGCCAGTCCGAGATAATAGCTACGAGTTTTCCGTATGCTATATCAAGGGTTAATAAAAGACACTAACTGAATTTGAAAAGATCATTGATCAGTGCTAACCCGCGTTAGTGCAAGATATCCGTACTTTAAGTGCAAGCCATGTTTAATTTTAAGTATATCAAAGGAAACGTTTGTTAACGACAAACGTTGTGATGCAAGTTACAGTGACGAAATGTTTCTAGAGTTGAAGCAACACAATGAAGTAGGTGGCAGCACTTGTGGTAAAGCGCGGTTAGACCCGTCAAGAGCAATCTCATGTCTGCTGCTTTAAGCTAGTACTTTCTACCACTAAGATGGTGATTGTCTCTCTACACCTCAGCAATTCCAGTGTAATTAAATTTAATTCTGATACCAGTTTCTCCGTGCGGTGAAATTAGTGGTTACTTATAAAAACACTATACTCTATCAATATTTATCATTGCAGGCTACAATAATTTTATACTAAAATAAATATATGGAGGTCGTAACAACTAAGTAATCCCATGTCGTCCGGAGAAAATTCTTCGGCCGGAAAAGTGGTATTTATACGCCCTAAAACATAAGTTACTTTCTGCCACTGGATGATTCTTTTCTCCATACCTCAGCAATTCCTGTATAATTAAATCTAATTCTCATATATCTTTCTGTGTGCTGTGAAATTAGTGTTTACTTATCAAAACACTATATTATATCAGTATTGTAGGACAGGACATAAGCCGAAGTCGAAGATGAGACGCAGTGGCATATCGTTACTGAACGACCGGATGTAAAGTTATACGAATTAGTGGAGGTAAAGTAAATGTGCATGTAAAATGAGTCTGTAGGAATACTTCAGTGTTTCAGGCGTGTGCTTGATAATTATTTTACTAAAATATCGGACAAAACTCTCAGTATTACCATTTATATCCACAGTAGTAATATTAATTGTTATTATTAGATGGTAGTTTTGCGAAGTACGCTGCAGATGTTACAAAGAATATAGCAGTATTTTTATTAATCATCTGTATTCAGCATACGGTTCATTTATTCACCAGAATTATTATTTAAATCAAGATAATAATTGTAAATACTTGATTCATGTAATAGATTAAGAAATTAAAATTACAGTTACAAATATCTAAAGTAAATTTATATTCGATTTAGTCACCTAATTTTACCTATGCATGTCCTTTAAGTTTATAAAAAATATTATAAGAACAAACCTGCCTTTTGGAGGTACAATTTAAATAAAATTTAATTTAATTTTAATAAAGACCCTTATACTTAATAATATCTACTCCCATTATACTCGACTTAAAATATATACTGTTCTTACGCTAATAATAGACTACGATATTTAATATTTCTCTCTTCTCTAAAATTTGAAAATTACTGTCTAAATTTGAATTGTCACTTTCAGTTAAAATTAAACTAGCAGGCACCTGCCTGTCAAGCGAGGCATTGTATTTCTGCGAAATGTCTTCTGATACTGTCAACAAGTCTCCAACACATCTAATAAAAAACAGAAACTGTTTTACGATATAACAGTACTGTTTCTTAAAACCGCCAATTTTCTTCTAAATTACCTACTGCGTTGTGTAAAGTCCGTTAAGAACACTTTTGGTATAAAATATCTTTTATATGTTTTGTAATAACATTCCTTACGTACTACCGCCATTGAAATTTTATTTTTTTCTTTATAACCATTTTAATTAGATAAAGCAATTCTATTTACAAGAGCGCAGCAATTTGTCTCATATCAAAACAATTGACATTTCTTCAAATTTCATTACAGTTTATTTAATTTGTCTCGTAACACAAAACTTGTAAGACCAAATTGTTTATTCTTGTACGAAAATTAATGTTGTTTTTCTACACAGTAAATAGCGTTATACAGGTTTGTCAAAGATAATGTTTGTGTTACAGTCTAATGTTCAGCAATTGAGTTGTATTTTTCTCAGGTTCTCTAGCTGTAACATACAAAAGCAAACAGAAAAACCGATTGGAACTCATAGTTATGTGACTTTACATTAACTGACATTGACGTTGAGACACAAGTAAATATAAAAGGCGTGTGCGTAGAAATCCAGTCTTTACAGAGGCAGTGCACAAAATTCGAAATGAAGTATACAAAAGTGTACTGTTGGAAGTAAAAAGGAAGAATTAATATACCAATAATGAGTGCCGATAATAGAAGTTTAGTCCCTGCACGTATACGAAAGGTAAATTTAAGTAACTTTAACTATTTTGAGAGATTTTGTTTCTTTTAATTTATTGGAGATCTGTAATCTGTTCGACTAAGCGAACATTTAACAAATTGGCTGACAACACACATACAGGATTATGAAGAGCTGACCATTGACAGCTCTTCTTGTTTTTGATAATAGATTAAAGAGGTATCTAAACAAATTACAAAACTAAATGATACAAACATGTAAACAAATTAACAAAAATCACTTCCACTTGCTGCTGGCATGATACAATAAGTTCAAATGTTAAACACTGGGCCCATAAGGCACATATACAGGTTGACATTAACACTTAATAATGACACGAATACAAAAACATACAGAATAGATATCACAGACATTACAATACAGAAAATACAGAGAATGCATTATTAGGTAAACCTGAATGGTAAGTCTAATAGTTTGTGCCTTTTTAGTCTATAAATATCTTCACTGTTGCCTAACAAATTAATTGCCAGGTGGTTTGGATGCTTTTCTAATTTGGAGATGTGAGTCCTGCAGAGGCGCATGATTTCTTCTCTCACGGTTGGAACTTTGAGGTCGCGGTGTATAGAGTTGTTCGAGACAAACCATGGAGCGTCGACTATTGATCTTAAAGTTTTGGACTGAAACCGCTGGATAATCTCAATATTACTTTTACTAGCAGTACCCCACAGTTGAATACCATAAGTCCATACCGGTATAAGAACTGCTTTATAGATCAAGAGTTTGTTGACGAGACTTAACCGTGATTTCCTGCCTATAAGCCAGCAGATGTTTCTGACCTTGTGATTAAGTTCAATCTTCTTAGATGTTATACGTTTTTCCACGTTAGTCTCCTGTCCAGATGCATCCCAAGGTACTTAGCACTTTCAGCTTGCGGTACTGGTTGACCGTTAATTGTTACTGGAGGGCAGTTTGCCTTACGTGTGGTGAAGGTAACGTGGACTGACTTGGATGAATTGATTTTTATTCGACATTTATCAAGCCATAACTGAACCCTGTTTAATGATTCTTGTAGTATAAGAGATGCTATTGAGGGGTCGGAGTGTGTCGCTAGGATTGCTGTGTCATCGGGGTAGGTAGCAACAGTGGTTTCACTTGCTGACGGTAAGTCCGAGGCGAGCAGAGGACCCAGGTCACTACCCTGCGGAACACCTAACCCCACTGATAATAGAGGAGAAGTAGCATCCGAGTACTTGACTTGAAACACTCTGTCCACTAAGTAGGAATGTAGAATACTGTAACAATTATGTGGCAGATTTTTCTTTATTTTGTAGAAGAGTCCAAGATGCCAGACTTTGTAAAATGCCTGGGAAACGTCGAGAAACACACCTGAGCAGAACATCTTCGATTCCAACGATTTATTGGTAACATTTGTTAGTCTATGTATTTGATCTACCGTAGAGTGCTTTTCTCAAAAGCCAAATTGGAGATCCGGAATTAGGTTGTTTTCTACAATTGTTGGCATAAATCGTTTTACAAACAGCTTCTCAAAGATCTTACCAAGTACCGGTAGAAGGCTTACGGGTCGATAAGAAGAGGGCTCTTGATGGTTTTTACCAGGTTTTAAGACCATGATTACTTGAGCCGATTTCCAGAGAAGAGGAAAGTATTCAAGTCTGAGTATGGCGTTGAAAATGTATGTTATTAATACAAAGCCTTCGTGAGGCAGCTCCTTTAAAATTTTCCCCTATAGCAAATCAATGCCGGGAGCCTTTTTACTTTTCAAATTATACAGGATTATTTCCTTGATTTCGTTAACCTTAAAAGGCTTAATAGGTAGAGTCAGTTGGAGCGGGGGGTGTAAATATTTTTGTACGTCTTCATCGAAAGAGACGTTCTTGCTGGCTTCAGGTTGAAAAACGTTGACCAAATGTTCGCCATAAGTCTGGGATTTCTCTGTATTGCTTCGCGCCCAGCTACCATCTGATTTATGTATTGGTGGTATTTGTAATAGTGGCCTTTTTAATCGTTTTGTAGCCTTCCACAACGAATAATCAGTACTTTCATTAGGTGACAGATTTTCTAGATCATCCTGAATGCCTTCATTTTTTAAATTTTCTAACAATCGTTTTAGTTTTCTGGACACGGAATTCCACTTTCTTTTATCATCCGGATGATGAGTATGCTGCCAAATTCGTCGCAATCTACGCATCTCAGCTAATTTCTTTCGGATAACCAGAGGAAGGTTTAAGTGCTTACTCTTCGCTGTATTGCAAGGTGATTCCCAGGCTGATTTTTGAAAAGTACTGGTGAGATAATTTACAGCCGCCTCCAGTTCAGCAGGCGTGTGGAGTAGAAGTTCTAGCGAAATATTATCAATTATAAGATCTCTAAAGTAATCCCAGTCAGTATTACTATTTGTGAGTGTTGGTAGACTTTCAGACCCAATTATAGTATTGATAATAGTGGCAATAATTGGAATGTGGTCAGAGGACTAATCAAGGCAAGATTCAACTTTGTAGTATTTATGAGACAAGCCTGGTATTAAAAAGAAATCAATGAGGTCAGGTATTTTATTTGTATCAGAAGCCCAATAGGTTGGTTGACCAGTGGACAGAAAGGACAGTGATTCTTGTCTAATGACTTTATATAAAATTCTACCTCTTGGATTAGCTAATCTCGAACCCCATTGCGGGTGTTTTGCATTGAAGTCACCTCTCACCATAAAACGTGCACCAAGAGTTCTAAGAAAGGAGCTGAAGTCAGTTTCATTGATTCTGTGTTTTGGGGGACAGTAGACTGCACTCTCTAAAGTCAAGACTGCTCACCTACAGGCGAAAAACGTTTTAATTGAAGATCAAAGAGGCCCTCTAATTGTTAGGAGATAATGTTTTATATTTTTTCGGATTTACAGAGCGGTTCCGTCACTAGCTGTACCGTCAGGATGTTGGGTATCATAAACAGTAAATCCTGGAATCCTAATATAACTGCTGTCTGTGAAATGTGTCTCAGATATAAGCACTACGTCTAACCTGTTGTCAACAAGAAAAGCTTTGAGTTCTAGGGTGCGTTGAGAGAGTCCATTGGCGTTCCATAATCCAATCCTGTAATTGTTATTCATTAGTTATTAGAAAGTTTATTGACAAGTGTTGTAAGGAGATTAAGCATGACGCTATTTTGCTGCATGAGTTGACTGAACATAGTCTCAAATTTTGTCAGGAAGTGTGAAAGTGTGATGTCCTCATTTGCTGTCTGTTTGAGATTGCTGTCATAAGGGGGCGAGGATTCTGAGTGTCGCTGTAGCCCTGCAATTTGAGCGTAAGTAGGAAAAGAGGCGTTACGGGTAACCTTAGGTTATATATTTGTTTATTGTTTGCTGCAAGTTCAAGATCAACAAAGAAGAGAGGGAGGGGTGTTTTCTCTACTCTGTGTCTAACGTTCATTATATTTCTTACTGAGTGTCCTTTATCTTTTAGTGCTTCTTTAATAAAGTGTACACCGATGCAACGATGAATGTTTCTTATGACAACCCGGTATGCTCGCTGGTCTTTAATTTGATATGTATGGTAACTAATTTTTTCGTCCTCGAGGTGACGGATTAATTTTCTGTAAGAATCAGGTGCAAAAGTGTTGATTTTCACCGTATTGTCATCGAACGATTTAGTACTGTACTGTTCTGATTCCAAACTTTTGTAAGGTTATTGATCATTTCATTGTAATTGACGATACCATGAAGGTGTATACTTTCATGAAGGAGGTCTAGGTACTTTCGGCTGAGCCAAGACTCGAGTAGGTTGGACGTCATCAGGGTCATCTATAGGTAACACCGTAAATCTATTGTGGTCATTAAGCTGAGTGTGTGTTTCAGATGTGTTTTATGAAGATTGACGGGTTCTTTTTCGTTTTTTCACCATCTGACAGCTGTGGGATCCGTGTTATGTGAAATCAACATTAACATTTCTGCCTGGCTGTTGACTGTTATAGGATTGAGGGGCATTTTGCGACACTGGAGGTAATGTAGTTCCTGAGTGGACCGTAGGAACAGGTTCAATGTTAGTTGACAGGCTTGGTTGCTGATAATTCATTATTGTCGATAATTACAGTTTACAGATAAATTAAAAGACGCATGTACTTCCAGATGAGTAATTTCTGGCCTTGTGTTAATGTTTTGTAGAGAAACAGGTACAAACAACCACAAGCCGCAGACAGACACACAGTCCTACACGAACGAGCAGACGCACGCACGGCCCCCTGGCCGGCTGCTTGGATTTGTTCAAGTAATCAGATAAACCTTATGTTGTTATTTTTGTTGCAGTATTATTCACAAATATAAGTCTATTTAGTAAGAAAGATAACGATAATAATTAAGTTACCGCACACGACAGTACAACCGGACCGATACGGCAGTCGCACCGATCGTAGTGTTTTGACAGTGGAAATCAAATAACTGCAGCAACAGAACTCGCTATTTAGAACTTTAATTACAGATAATAAACTTAAATTAAAGTAAAAAAATACAATCGTATTAAACAATGTTTTAGGCTTACGATTGTCCAACACACACTAATCTACGCACAGTATATGTCACCTCATTAACAACGTTCCACTAAATAATACACAATTAATCATTTTACAAACAGAATTTACGTTGTTGCACACAACTATATAACGTACGGAAGTATGTCATGATGATGATCTGAGAGGCTCGAAAACGCAAATCAGGAATTTTTTATGTAATGCTGTGCACCACCGTAATTACAGTTTGTGATAATAACTACTAACACAACTTTATTAAGTAAATCAGTTTACATTAAAGCACTGTATACAACACGCAAAACAACTCAGTTTCTTGGCTTTCTATTTCCCAACATCAGACTGACTCTCTTTTAGGAACGCGCATTTACGAGGGTCAGTTGAAAAGTTCGCAGAGCGACAACCGTAGCTTAGCGGTAAAACTAAAGTTTTTCGTGTGCTGCAAGATTTGTATTTTATGTAAACTTCTGCTTATTTTCAAATGTATCTATCAATTATTCATTGCTTAGAAGCGGTTTAAAATTGACGTGTCATGCGTGTTTTAATAAACGGACAAAATTAAACATCGTGGTGTGAGTCTGTGCTCAAAATTGTTTAGCGCCAACGGAAATTCAAAACAAAATTTAAATGTGTCAGGAGATGCTGCGACTTCAAAACCAACGGTTCCTATGTAGTCACTTGAGTTTAAACGTGATCGTACGAGCATCGAAAACATTGTCGCATTGGACGCCCAAAAAATGCAACAACTCCAGATGCGGCGGCCATCTTCCACAGCATTTTTTAACACCAATGTTAAAGTATGATGCACGCTCATATGAAATGCCTATTATTTCAGCAATGTCATCTACTCCTCAATCTGCAGTCTTCCAACATCCTATAAAATTTTTTCAATTATGTCATTTTATTTGTTGCACTTTTAGACGTCCATTGCTGGGATAGTCTTTAGTGCTTGTACTACCACGTTTAAACTCGAGTTTGCCCCACTTACCGTTGCTTCTGAAGGCACAGCATCTCCTAACACATTTACAATTTTGTTTTTATTTTTATTGGCGCTAAAAAGTTTTAAACAGGAAATTCATTACAACACGGTGTTTGATTTTGTGCATTTTAAAAACACGCGTGACAGGGAACATTCAAATAGCTGGTAAAAAGTGAATTAATTGACAGATATCTCTGGAAATTAACAGGTATTCACGCTAAATATACGTCTTGGAGCACACGAAAGATTTTAGTTCTACCACTGAGCTATAGATGTCGCTCCGCGAATTTTCCAACTGACGCTCTCATACATCTACGCTACACATGGCCTGTGTGATGTAGTGCGTAAGACGTTTGACCAGGATGCCTGTAGAGTAATCGACCAATGTCTGCATGGCAGGTCTGGAAAAATAAAAAGCATTGCGTAATCCTGCCGCTGACACAATGCGTGTAAAGTGTCACTTAGCCACGCGTGTTTTCTGTTTCCCCAATGTATTCTATTTCCACAGTCTCTTCCTTACACATCTTGGGCGGGAAGAGTCAAGTAACCTTGGAGATGGAATGGCTGACAGCTGTCACAGGTGGTTGCCCTTGAGGTTAAGTAATCACGGTGCTATTCCTGTTGCCCGCGCTCTCTCAACTTTAAAATTATTCAGCTTTACTTTAAACGTTTCCCATCCTAAATTTGTGTCGCAGGCTTTGGACTGCTACTGGGCGAGTTAGAAACATATTTTTTACAAAAAACTTTGTTTTTATCTTAATAAAGGTTACAATTGTTACATTATTCTGAGATTACATTTCACTATTACATTATAAACATAATCTTATGTTTTTTAAGCTATGACATTTTTCAAAACATGGCACCATACAAAGTGCAACATCATCGTTTTTAATTTGATTCATTTTTCTGTACGAATGACATATGCAGATTACGCGCCGTATTTGTGGGATTAATTTTGTCTGTTCTTGGAAGAAACGCTGGGTTATGTCCATCTTTTTGTTTCAGTTGAAGTAGAGACTCCTCTTCTCTTGTCTTTCGTCCAGCGTTTTTTCCTAATTCTCCATTAAATTTATCCACCAACTGGCGGATATGTTCCAAGCGGGATTGAGCAAGAAACATTTTTCATATTTCAAACATTGTTTTTACGTTCAACACGCATAATTCAGTGTTGTTTTTCGTATCCACTGTACAGAACTTAGTATCATGTCCGTTTTGTCCTTAGCACCCATTGATTTATTGCAGTCAACTACACACGCGGATTTTATTTTGTCGGTCAGTTTTATCAGTTTCCACCGTCTCTGGTCCAGCCACACTAGAACGCATTCGTATTTCTTTGTTGTACATCCATTTCAAGCAAAATGTTTTCCAGATGACTTCAACGGAATTTCTTTATTTTTTTAATTTATCAAGCATTGGTGGAACATGTTTTCTATTTTTTGTCGCTGTACCGACAGAATTGATCATTTACTCATTTATTCATCCAGGACTTGAATATTAATTGTTCATATACGGCAATAACAAACTTACTACAACATTTTCCCGTATTAGGCGTTTCAACATCAGGGGTTCTACGTCACAAAGGACAAAAATGTTAATACCAAAACGGTAAGTTATTTTTGGTGTATTGATCTGAATCTGTTTGAATGTGATCCGATCTTTGAATAGCGACAAACTTTCATCTGTTACTAACTTTTCAGGCCTCTCTGAATTTTTGTCTTGCTTGTTCCACTATAAGTCGTATTTTTACAACGTTATCTTGAGAAAGGGCCGAATTTTCACAAAAGTGTAACATACGCTGAATGAGTTGAAATCGGCCCCTGGCCATAATTTAGGGAAATACAGGCGTCAGTAATAAAAACTCTTTTTCCAATATTTATATATTTCTAATTTTTTACTCTTGGCATCAGCAATGACCGTGCCAAAAGCAAATAAAATTCCGCAGGCTCTATATCTCCATCGAGATCATGGTTTCTGTTGCCCTCTTGTAAAAGAAACTGGGTATATTTCTGTGCAAAATACCGAAATAAATTCTAAGGAGTAAAGTATTTTTTAAAGCCTAAGTGATTTGTAACGTCCTCGGTACTGATTTGTGACCAGCTAACTGAATCATCAAAAGGGTAACGTTTTGACGCAGAACTTTTGGTCGACCAGTCATACATTTTTGGTTTCTAAATATTTCTTATTTCATCATCATCATCTTCTTCTTCTTCTTCTTCTTCTTCTTCTTCTTCTTCTTCTTCTTCTTCTTCTTCTTCTTCTTCTTCTTCTTCTTCTTCTTCTTCTCCTTCTTCCTTACATATCACCTTGTAATGAAACTGGACGTGGTACTGAAGCTTACGACAAGGCCCGGGAGCATCCATATCTTTGTCCGAGGGAAGCTTCAAGAAAATTGTATCATCTTTTTCACTACTTTTTATCAGTATTTCCATAATGCATAAATAATATACTTTGATTTCCTTTATAAATTTTTGTAAGTTTTGTAATGTTAATAGTAAATTTTTGTAATAATTTTCTATTTTTCTAACTTAATACCAATTAATTTTGTTCGAAAATTTCAAAACGGGTTTGATTTTGACGTAACTTTAGGAATAACACCCTAGTTTCAACCAAAACAATTAAACGTTTCAAATTACGTTTATTAAAAACAATCTAATTACTTTGCATTGCAACAGTTGTATATGTTTATAAAGTTTTCCGTAATGGCACAAAATAGCGTGACAGCACTGAGACGTTATAATGGCCAAAGTTTTGTAGTTAACGAAGGCTTTTTTCAGGACAGTAGAGCTACTCAGACAAACGGCTGAACTCTGACACTAAGCAGTCGTCTGCTGCAATTCCATGGAGTCGTTACAAACACTTGTCGCACAAAATGTATTCTTACCAAACGACATGAGGGTAACAGCTTCATGTCGCTATGCAGTTTTTCTATTATTTTTCAGTATGACCTTTTCATCAAAATTAAATATAATTTTTATCTGGAAAAAACGGTTAAACATCTATTACAAATATGGTTTTAACTTTAATTTCAAACGTGACGAAATATCTATCGGAGGTGTATACTTTACTTTATATTTACATATTAAATAACCTTGGCTTGTCTGCATGTATATTAAAGCAGGTGCTAAAGTTTGGTTACCATTAGATTATGGATATATTATGCATAACCATTTTGAAGTATTTTTCGTTTGCTGAGTTGTTACCGTTTAAACTATCCGTTTCAAGACTACACCCGATGTATTTCTTTATGATAATTTTGCAAGGGCAAGCTGTCACACAGCAAAATTGCAACCTGGAGGGCTACGGACTCTTGTGTTCGGGTTCTGATTTTAAAACCGGAGGACGTCAGATTTAGAGGTCTAAGGGCTCACTATCACTTTCCTTTACTTAAACCTTACTTAACACAGTTTATTACATAATCTTATATCAGTAATATTAGGCATCAAATTTCTGTAACAAAAAGAAATTACAAATTTCAGATTTCAATGTAGACTTAAACATGAATGAGTCACATTTCTTAAACACCGATTATTTCAGTTACTTAATAACACTATTAAAAACACCTACAGATTCAGATAACTCAGCCTACTCCGAAGAAGAGGCTACAGATAACTGTAGGAATTTATGAGGCCTTTACAAGGAGGAAATCTTTACAATATAGAATTTAACAAACACATTCTTAAACACAGTCTTACCCAAATAGGCCCAATTGTTAAAAACGTAAGGTTTCAAAAACATAAAACATCACTACAGACATATTATATTATATTAATTTTGTGCAATTCGAAAATTAAAAAACAATGGTATTCCGCAAACTCCCCGGGTAGATTATGTAATCAGCGATAATTTTGGGCAAATATTAAAAAAAGTATCGGATTTTCTGAGCACTTGATAAAGGTGGTACGAAACTGTAATGACAACATGCGTTCAAGAAGATTAATTTGAATACATGAACAGAGGTTTAAGAAAAAAGCACTCTTTACTAACCTCGACTTCAATATTTACTTTGATTAAATGGTATGTGTGTGGAAACGAGCGTCTCTGAGAAGAAAGAAAAAATGAGTGCTATTTCCTGCACACATTGAGATGATCAGGTATCGATGACACTAAATAAACATGACCAAAAGAGAATATTGGTAGCGTTAAAATGTAACCCCTACTTCATCTTGAGTAGTTAAAACAAAAAGAATATTTCTTTTTGTAAAGAGGGGCCACAAGTTAATTAAAACTAGGCTAAGGCCTAGAGAAGCTAAAAATTGCGCTGGATCCAGTGAGACGGGACTTGCAATGAAAACTCAAGAATTAAATAATTAACAAATCCCTTTTTATTTATTCTATCTCATAGCCAGTTTAATAATCAATAAATAACAGTGATCTATAATTTCCCTTTAAATAGTTAAATAAAGAAGTATACTCTCTCAACAAGGCCACCTGAAAAATTTTAACTGAATCCAAGAAAATAATTGCTATGTCACACCATCAATGAATTGAAATTTAAAATAATCATCAACCTCAAAATAAAGCTCCCATTAAACTATTTAATAAAAAATAAAATTTATATCATATGTTCCTTTTAGAATACTGTATATGAATTAATGAAGATAAATGATTTCATTCCTTTAATGATAAAAATAATTACTTAACAAATTAAATAAATTTTAAAGGTGACAATTTCTGTACTTGTTATACTGTTAAATAAAATAAATAATTTCTTTAAAGAAATGATCAGCAACGATTATTGAGATAGAATACCTCCCTTAAAAACAAATGAAAAGGACATACCCACATGACTACATGTGTTAACTTTCTGTTGTAAAAGACATTGAATAATAAATCCCTATATCCCAAGTTCCCACCAAAAGTACAGAAAATGTATAATATTTATAACCCCCAAAATGTACACAGAAATATACACACATAACATGTTCCACAGGACAAAAATACATTATACAATAGTATACATAAAATACATAAAGGTCTCTTGCCACGCCCTTTTTTATATTACCCTGCTGGTGTATATAAATTCTAACTTTTCCTTTTATAATAATCCGAATTAGGATTAGAAATTTACATTTATAATAGTACCCACATGGTGTGGGTTAATAGCACGTCATGTGTATAAGAGAATGCTAAAGCCCACAGTGGTCCCCAGGACATAAAAATTTAAAAGTAAGTGCCTAAGTGGCTAAGTGCTAAGATACTTAATTACGGTGAGAAATGAAAATTGTTTAAAATAATTAACGCCCCCCAGTTATCATAATTAGTATAAAGAATTTATATATACTTAAATAGGGCCAGTTAATGAAAAGAGAAGAATTGCACAATATTAGCACCTTATAAAAAAATACACTTGGGTCAGAGACGGACATGTTCATTCAACTTTCGGCTTGTCTCAACAAACAAGTCTCGACAAAGTCTCGACAAACAAGTTGAAAAGTGTTTCGACATGCATAGCTTGGTTGAAACTAGTTAAAAATTCGCCTACCTCCCCAGTAATCTTTTTATACAAATGAAATAAACTGATATTTTAAATTAAGAGAATATATATGTTTTTATGCATAGTGAATTGAACATGTGAAATTACTAATAGCAAAACTGACTTTAACTCTGTAGAGAAACCCCTATAATGAAATGAGTGGAAATCTATGTTGGATGCTGTCTTGTAACCATATCAGTCTCTGAACTGACAATTTACTATAAATATATTGCAATTTTACAATTAATTCTTTTTCTTAGTGTACACACTAAACTGTCCCATCAATTGGGAATCCAAATGAATGTTTAACTTGAAAGGTAGAAACTGATGGTTATGTATAACTGGTGGTGCCATGTTGATTCTACGTGTTAATTATAAATGGCTGTTTTTCACCTGCTTTTTTGGGTCCAGAAGGGTATTCTCTTTTATGAATATGTGGCGATCTCATGATTGGCACTTGGTGTTGTTGTTGTGGTGATCTACTTCTCTTCGGTGGCGAGTGTGGAGCTTTTAAGATGGAATTCGTTCAGTCATGTAGCAGGACTTTGTCTCTGGTCGGCGAACCCTGCTCACACATTATATTTTTAGTGAGAGACCACACACAAATGCCCCCACTGTTTGGACACCCTCCAAAATACATATATAAAGACAACACCTAGTTATGTGCTACATAATGAAACTTGGTAAAACATGCCTTATTTAAAAACTCTGTAACAATGATTCTTTAAATACTGAACCTCACCTAATGTGAGTTACTTTTTGCAATATAAAAATTTATTTTGGCTCTGTAACATCTTATAAACTTATTACTTAGAGTGTATATATATAGTTACCACATGGTGAAGAATTTGTTTAAAACACATAGTTTTCTACTACCCATAATTTGATAGGGACATCATTTATATTTAACGTGCCTGAGTAAGTTCTCAAATATTTGTATAAAGTTTTACTGCTAAGTGCAGCCAAACCTTATAGCATTTAACTAACAACGCATTGTGCAATAGGTTAAGTGTGCAACCCAATCTCGTTACATCGGTGTTAATTAAAGTTTAAACTTAATAATTTTGTTGTTAATGTACTTTAGGTTTTAGGACCGAGATTCTGATACTCCAATAATCTAGTTTTATTAGCTTGTAAAAACTTTACGAACAAATCACGTATCGCACAATGCATGATTCAACAGGTGAACAGAACTCAAGCTTACTTAAAAACACTGTTTTCTCCCGTAAAATATAAAATTTAATTAATATAATGTAATCAAGACTCACCGCAGTCGTTTACGAACTTATCTCTTCATAGCTGTTAGAAGATGTAGGTTGAAATTAATTCTTCTCTCCACCGAAGAGAAAATAATGTCGACCGTCACCCACGCGGTATGTAGCCAGACAGCCCTTAACAGAAATTTTCGTTCCTTGTTCGTTTGGGTAAGGAAAATCTCACCAGGCTGCAGCACCGTTTTTTAAAACTGCTGCAAAACTCAGCAGATGGCGACACCGATCGGGCACTGTAATAAGTCTCTCTTATTTCGATACAAGAGCGCAGCACGAATTATTGCTTTAATTCCGTACTGCCCTTAACTATCAACGGTAGATACATTAATTTCGCATCGTTTTACCGCTAGGTATCGGTTCACTCTCCGATTGTAAAAATGACTGACATAGCTGAACGACAAAGTTCAGCACACCCTCACCCCAAAAGGGCAACATAGTTGCCCCAACGTTAAAGGCAAGGAGGGTACCCTGCAGTGTACCTCTCCCCAAAAGATACCGGTGGACGTCGTGGTTGGGTTGGCTCAGCTGAGCTTGCTCTCAGGAGAACAGAATTCAAAAAGGAAAATGAAAGAGACGAAAGAAGATATGTATTATGTAAGTGTGCGGGTGCTGCATGCTGACCTGATCAGAGTCCGCATACAGCACAAGAGAGAGAGACAGCTAAAGACCAAAGAAAGATTCCTACCATGGTAGATCTTCCGATCTCCTGAGGCTCGCCCCCTTCGCCTGAACACGACTTCTACATTTAGCAAGGACATGCGTCCTATCTTTACGGGGACTATCCCCCTTCGAACGTTTTCGATGGCCCTTGACAACGTTTGAGTTTGGAAATGTGGCTTGTCACCAGTTTTTGTTTGTCACCCGGTACGCCCAGCCGGGCCGTCACCGGTGACGTGAATCCTATGATACGGTATGGCTCCGACCAACGGTAGCATAGCTTCGCAGCACGTTTGTC
This sequence comes from Magicicada septendecula, assembly GCA_034769895.1. NCBI lineage: Eukaryota > Metazoa > Arthropoda > Insecta > Hemiptera > Cicadidae > Magicicada > Magicicada septendecula. Next base: position 161,343,123 of record CM068375.1, read on the forward strand.
GGCGGCAGAGCTGAGTGGGTGGCTTTGGCAATAGACCCAGTCACCAATCCGGAAGGGGTTTGGAATACGCCCCTGATTATAACGCCGACGGACCCGCTCGTGCGCTCGCAGCAAATTCTTCCGAGCCATTTTCCATCTCTCCGCAGTTTTATTATTGGGCTCCCGCGGCAGAAGATCTTCGATATCCCATAGGTTGGTCAACGGGAGTGCGGGCGAGAATCCAAACAAAATTTCAAAGGGCACGGCCTGATGACTGCCGTGTCGGGCCGTGTTGAAAGCTAATTGTAACCACTTCAAATTCTGATCCCAGGTGGTCTGTTGCTCCGCGTGATAAGCAATCAAGGCGGACCGGAGATTCCGATTGAATCTCTCCGCATGGGACGGTTGTGGGTAATAAGGGGAAGTGGTTACGTGTTTGATGCCACTGGCGAAACACATACGCCTGAATTCGTTTGAAATAAATTGCGGGCCATTGTCCGAAACAATGATGGTCGGAAGACCGAAATGCTGAAAAACGTGGTTCTGTAAAGCGTTGATGGTCAAACGAGCGGTTGCCTGCCGTAAGGGCAGTAGCCAGGCAAACTTTGAAAAAGCATCTACACAAACAAGCAGGTAAGCATTACCTGACTTGCTACGGGGGAACGGCCCCACGTAGTCAATAAACAACTTTTCCATTGGTCTGCTCGCCACCTCAGAAGATAACAACCCTAGATTGGTGTTCTGGGCAGGCTTGCTCAAGCCACACAGATGACAGTTTTTAACTCTCGTCGCGATGTCCCTATCCATGCCCTTCCAGATAAAATGTTTCCTACTACTGAAAATGGTCTTCGAAATTCCCTTGTGGCCTCCGATTGGGGAATCATGGTAATAGCTGAAGACCATGGGCACTAATTTGCTAGGCAGCACGATTTTAGGTGCTCGTCCTTTTCTCTCTCGACAACAGAGGACTCCCTTGGACAAGAAATAAGGGGCCTGTACGTTACCCTGCTTTATATTTTGGATGACTTGACCCAGCACTTCGTAGTTTAACTGATGGGGTAACACATCAGTGAAGGCTAATGGAAAATCGAGAAGAACGGAACAGGGTTGCTCAGCTTGGGCATCACTGGGTTGGGAAAACATACGGGATAAGGCATCTGCAACCACATTCTGGGATCCCCTGATGTGTTGCACGGTGAACTTAAAGGATGAGATTTTCACCACCCATCTACCAATTTTACCCAGTTGCCGGGGATGAGCTAGAAGCCATGAGAGAGCCTGATTGTCGGTCTCGAGCAGGAACTCAGCATGTTCCAGGAAACGCCTGAACTTATCTAGAGCGTACACAACAGCTAAACACTCTAGCTCATAAACGGATGATTTACGTTCTTGCTGGGTCAACGTGCGTGAGATAAAAGCCACAGGCTGCCTAGCGTCGTCAATAACTTGGGAAAGGACCGCTCCGAGCGCAACCGAACTCGCGTCCGTCTGCAAAATGAACGGCTTTGAAAAGTCGGGCATCCGCAACACCGGTGGGGAAATGATGGTTTCCTTTAAGGTAGCGAAAGCCTTCTGTTGGTTTTCCCCCCATGTAAACTTTGCCCCCTTCTTCCTCAGTTCATTCAAGGGAGCGGCAATTTCGGCGATATTCGGTATGAAACGCCTATAAAAATTTATCATACCGACGAATCTCGCTATGCCTTTCGCATCCCTAGGCGGAGGAAAGTCACGGATGCCCTGTGTCCTCTCTGGGTCTACCGTCACGCTCTTGTGTGAAATTAAATGGCCCAAGAAAGAAATACTCTCTTGGGCGAAACGAACCTTTTCGGGATTGACAGTGAGGCCAGCCTCTCTTAAACGACCCAACACCTCTCTTAAATGCCGCAGATGATCTTCGAAAGTCTCGCTATATACCAAAAGATCGTCAAGATAATTATAGACGAAACGGAATTTGACGTCGTGAAAGACAGTGTCGAGAAGGCGAGTAAGTGTCTGGGCCCCCACAGCCAAACCCATGGGAACCCTTGTGTACTGGTACAAATTCCAGGGTACACAAAAAGCCGTATATGGTTTACTTTCTTTGGCAAGAGGTATCTGATGGTAGGCCGCGTTCAGATCGATAATGGTATAAAATCTGGCCCCACTGAACCAATCAAAGGCCGAATGTAAATCCGGGAGGGGAACAGAATCCACCTCGATATTGGTGTTCAACTTCCTGTAATCAATAACCATTCTTTGTTTGCCACCAGGCTTTGGCACTAAAAATGCTGGACTGGCATAGCTGGAATGAGAAGGTTCAATCACCCCTTGGTCCAATAATTCTTGAACCTTCTCTCGCAGAATGGTCATCTTTGGAGGGGCAAACTTGTAAGGGTGTGACCTCACTATTTTCGAATCTGTAAGGCTGATTTTGTATTCCAGCAGGTGTGTGAGTCCCAAAGTAGGAGTTAACACCTCGGGAAATTCCTCACACAAATGATCTAAGGCCGTCTGCTGGGATGGAGTGAGATGGTCTCGTGCAGAATCGGGACAAGCTACTTCTTGGATACCCGGCTTAGCGTCCTGGTACCCAAGGAACGGAATTAAAACCTCCCGATTAAATTTAAAAAAACATTGGTGCGCTTGGATGTCCAGCACGAGACCACTTTTTGCGATGAAATCGGCACCAATGATACAATCCACTCCCAGAGCAGCAGAAACCAGAAAAGACCACACCCAAGAAAACCCATCGACTTTGATCTTAAAGGAAGTAACCCGGGAGATAGGCAAGATTTCCCGGGATGCCGTCCAGCATATTGCAGATGACTTTTCTGACCTTTTAATTAAAACCTGTCGTTCAAGGTCCGCATGTACCCGAGATGAAATGATGGATCGGGCTGAACCGGAGTCAACTAAGGCTCTGAGCTGACCCCCCTTTACCTCGAGCGACAGAAAGGGGCATTCAGAAAGTTGTTGCGAGGTAGCGGACTGGACCTTGATATTAGAAGATTGGTCTTTTAACGACTGCCTGGAGGTCGGCGGAAGTTGAACAGAATTGAAGCGGGGGGAAGACATCCTCCGAAATATCTTCCCCTGTCTACTTAGTTTTTTGGCGCTGGTCTAGACATAGGTGGTGCTGGTCGCGCGCGCCCTCGCATACAATTTCTCGCCACGTGTCCCGGGCGGTTACAATTGTAACAAATCACGGAATTTGAATTTGTTTGCTGACGATTTCGAGCTGGCTGGGCCTGTCGGGGGAAGGTAGGCTCTCTGGCCCTTTCCGATGTCTGAGGTCTTGGTTCGGCTCGTCTACTGTTTCCGCTCGCCTGGTCGGTCATCTGCATGGTCTCCGTCATAACGCAGAGTCGCTCCAGGTCGGTAAACCACTGCGGCCGCTGTGCAAAAACTAGTCGCAGACGGTCGTCGGCAGAGACGCCGTCGAGAATGTGTTGTACAACCTCTTCCTCCGACATGCCCATTCCCAGAATACGAGCTACCTCGCGCATTCGCAGCACGTACTGGGCCAATGTTTCGCCCCGTGCCTGAACTCTATAAAAATGACGATGGCGCAATTGCTCCATCAGTCTGCTAGGGACGAACGCCCTCAGCACCACCCGGTGGAACTCATCCACACCTTCCTTGCGTCGCATCACCTCCGCCACCCTGTCAGCCATGGTACCGCGACAGTAGGGGAAGATGAGTTCGAGCACCGTTCGCTCCAGCATACCCGGAAAGTCTTTCAGCGCAAAGACTATTTTGAAAAAAGGTATCAGTTTGTCTGCCTCCAGTCCGTCCACGACTGGAAGTTGTTGTATTATATGGGCAAGTGGGTTGGGCAGGTAGTTGTACTTTGCCGCCCCCGAACCAGTTTGTACAGGCTCTACTTCTCTGTATAAAGAAGTGTTCACAGCTGAGATCACGGACTCCTCAACAACCGGAAGCGGGGTGGATGCTCTTACTGGTGGTGACCCTTGGAGGGTCAAGGTAATCTCTTGTATAATGTCTGGTATATTATATGGTGGCGGTATATTATATGGTGGTTCACTGACTTGTTCCTGTAAATTCTGCAGCCGATGAATCAAGTGCTGCATACGTTGCCGGATCCGCCGGACACCGAGAGAGCATCCCGGTCCCTCCTCCAAACTTTCAACGGATTGAGCCAACTCCTGCAGCTCACCCCACTTTTCCGTACACCGTTCCCACTCACTCTCGGGGTCAGTAATAGTGACCCTGGAGAGCGCATCACCCGCGGCCAGCGCTTCACGGAGCAGCCGCCGTAAGGCTTGGACATTGCCTCGGGGTTCTTTACCCCGGGCCCGGAGCTCGAACTTAATTTCCTCCCTTAAAAACAACTCAGGATTTATTGAACTCATCCTCACTTCGCGGTCGGCACACTTAGCGTAAAACTTTAAAACTTATTCTAAATATAACCAGAATCTGAAAAACCCAAGTACTGTTCTTCCAAAGAGTAGACTGCGGGTCCACCTAACGATGCGAGAAACTAGCCCACTACCTGAACTGCTCACACTCGATTACACCAGACAAAAGGAACGCGACACACGCACAACACACACGACACGAAAAACAAAACACCGACCAACGAAAATTTATTTTAACAATTTCTTAGTTTACCTCCGGCTACCATTTATCGGAAGAAACCGACTGCCGATCGGGCCATACCGCATAAAATAAGAAAAACAGCAACACCTCCCCCAACATGGGCAAGGTGAACTCAAACTAACCAAGCACCGAACTGCGATAAGTCTTGCCCAGGGATTTCCCCTTCTAAAATTTCCTACCACGTGGCACTATTCACGATGCAAGGCGGGCAAGTACATATACATATATTACAAAACCTTAAAACTAACAAAAAATATTTTCAACTGGGGATATAGGGCCTTTAAAATTTTTCTAAGCTCTATTTGAACTTAACATTGTGAAAGTTCCAAAATATTTCCTAAGTTTGCAAGCCCCGTCACACCCACAGGACCCTCGGGTTGACCCTCATCGTAAGCGCGCTCTGCTACCAAATGTAACCCCTACTTCATCTTGAGTAGTTAAAACAAAAAGAATATTTCTTTTTGTAAAGAGGGGCCACAAGTTAATTAAAACTAGGCTAAGGCCTAGAGAAGCTAAAAATTGCGCTGGATCCAGTGAGACGGGACTTGCAATGAAAACTCAAGAATTAAATAATTAACAAATCCCTTTTTATTTATTCTATCTCATAGCCAGTTTAATAATCAATAAATAACAGTGATCTATAATTTCCCTTTAAATAGTTAAATAAAGAAGTATACTCTCTCAACAAGGCCACCTGAAAAATTTTAACTGAATCCAAGAAAATAATTGCTATGTCACACCATCAATGAATTGAAATTTAAAATAATCATCAACCTCAAAATAAAGCTCCCATTAAACTATTTAATAAAAAATAAAATTTATATCATATGTTCCTTTTAGAATACTGTATATGAATTAATGAAGATAAATGATTTCATTCCTTTAATGATAAAAATAATTACTCAACAAATTATTTAAATTTTAAAGGTGACAATTTCTATACTTGTTATACTGTTAAATAAAATAAATAATTTCTTTAAAGAAATGATCAGCAACGATTATTGAGATAGAATACCTCCCTTAAAAACAAATGAAAAGGACATACCCACATGACTACATGTGTTAACTTTCTGTTGTAAAAGACATTGAATAATAAATCCCTATATCCCAAGTTCCCACCAAAAGTACAGAAAATGTATAATATTTATAACCCCCAAAATGTACACAGAAATATGCACACATAACATGTTCCACAGCACAAAAATACATTATACAATAGTATACATAAAATACATAAAGGTCTCTTGCAATCCCTTTTTTATATTACCCTTCTGGTGTATATAAATTCTAACTTTTCCTTTTATAATAATCCGAATTAGGATTAGAAATTTACATTTATAATAGTACCCACATGGTGTGGGTTAATAGCACGTCATGTGTATAAGAGAATGCTAAAGCCCACAGTGGTCCCCAGGACATAAAAATTTAAAAGTAAATGCCTAAGTGGCTAAGTGCTAAAATACTTAATTACGGTGAGAAATAAAAATTGTTTAAAATAATTAACGCCCCCCAGTTATCATAATTAGTATAAAGAATTTATATATACTTAAATAGGGCCAGTTAATGAAAAGAGAAAAATTGCACAATATTAGCACCTTATAGAAAAATACACTTGGGTCAGAGACGGACATGTTCATTCAACTTTCGGCTTGTCTCAACAAACAAGTCTGGACAAAGTCTCGACAAACAAGTTGAAAAGTGTTTCGACATGCATAGCTTGGTTGAAACTAGTTAAAAATTCGCCTACCTCCCCAGTAATCTTTTTATACAAATGAAATAAACTGATATTTTAAATTAAGAGAATATATATGTTTTTATACATAGTGAATTGAACATGTGAAATTACTAATAGCAAAACTGACTTTAACTCTGTAGAGAAACCCCTATAATGAAATGAGTGGAAATCTATGTTGGATGCTGTCTTGTAACCATATCAGTCTCTGAACTGACAATTTACTATAAATATATTGAAATTTTACAATTAATTCTTTTTCTTAGTGTACACACTAAACTGTCCCATCAATTGGGAATCCAAATGAATGTTTAACTTGAAAGGTAGAAACTGATGGTTATGTAAAACTGGTGGTGCCATGTTGATTCTACGTGTTAATTATAAATGGCTGTTTTTCACCTGCTTTTTTGGGTCCAGAAGGGTATTCTCTTTTATGAATATGTGGCGATCTCATGATTGGCACTTGGTGTTGTTGTTGTGGTGATCTACTTCTCTTCGGTGGCGAGTGTGGAGCTTTTAAGATGGAATTCGTTCAGTCATGTAGCAGGACTTTGTCTCTGGTCGGCGAACCCTGCTCACACATTATATTTTTAGTGAGAGACCACACACAAATGCCCCCACTGTTTGGACACCCTCCAAAATACATATATAAAGACAACACCTAGTTATGTGCTACATAATGAAACTTGGTAAAACATGCCTTATTTAAAAACTCTGTAACAATGATTCTTTAAATACTGAACCTCACCTAATGTGAGTTACTTTTTGCAATATAAAAATTTATTTTGGCTCTGTAACATCTTATAAACTTATTACTTAGAGTGTATATATATAGTTACCACATGGTGAAGAATTTGTTTAAAACACATAGTTTTTTACTACCCATAATTTGATAGGGACATCATTTATATTTAACGTGCCTGAGCAAGTTCTCAAATATTTGTATAAAGTTTTACTGCTAAGTGCAGCAAAACCTTATAGCATTTAACTAACAACGCATTGTGCAATAGGTTAACTGTGCAACCCAATCTCGTTACATCGGTGTTAATTAAAGTTTAAACTTAATAATTTTGTTGTTAATGTACTTTAGGTTTTAGGGCCGAGATTCTGATACTCCAGTAATCTAGTTTTATTAGCTTATAAAAACTTTACGAACAAATCACGTATCGCACAATGCATGATTCAACAGGTGAACAGAACTCAAGCTTACTTAAAAACACTGTTTTCTCCCGTAAAATATAAAATTTAATTAATATAATGTAATCAAGACTCACCGCAGTCGTTTACGAACTTATCTCTTCATAGCTGTTAGAAGATGTAGGTTGAAATTAATTCTTCTCTCCACCGAAAAGAAAATAATGTCGACCGTCACCCACGCGGTATGTAGCCAGACAGCCCTTAACAGAAATTTTCGTTCCTTGTTCGTTTGGGTAAGGAAAATCTCACCAGGCTGCAGCACCGTTTTTTAAAACTGCTGCAAAACTCAGCAGATGGCGACACCGATCGGGCACTGTAATAAGTCTCTCTTATTTCGATACAAGAGCGCAGCACGAATTATTGCTTTAATTCCGTACTGCCCTTAACTATCAACGGTAGATACATTAATTTCGCATCGTTTTACCGCTAGGTATCGGTTCACTCTCTGATTGTAAAAATGACTGACATAGCTGAACGACAAAGTTCAGCACACCCTCACCCCAAAAGGGCAACATAGTTGCCCCAACGTTAAAGGCAAGGAGGGTACCCTGCAGTGTACCTCTCCCCAAAAGATACCGGTGGACGTCGTGGTTGGGTTGGCTCAGCTGAGCTTGCTCTCAGGAGAACAGAATTCAAAAAGGAAAATGAAAGAGACGAAAGAAGATATGTATTATGTAAGTGTGCGGGTGCTGCATGCTGACCTGATCAGAGTCCGCATACAGCACAAGAGAGAGAGACAGCTAAAGACCAAAGAAAGATTCCTACCATGGTAGATCTTCCGATCTCCTGAGGCTCGCCCCCTTCGCCTGAACACGACTTCCACATTTAACAAGGACATGCGTCCTATCTTTACGGGGACTATCCCCCTTCGAACGTTTTCGATGGCCCTTGACAACGTTTGAGTTTGGAAATGTGGCTTGTCACCAGTTTTTGTTTGTCACCCGGTACGCCCAGCCGGGCCGTCAACGGTGACGTGAATCCTATGATACGGTATGGCTCCGACCAACGGTAGCATAGCTTCGCAGCACGTTTGTCGGCGGCAGAGCTGAGTGGGTGGCTTTGGCAATAGACCCAGTCACCAATCCGGAAGGGGTTTGGAATACGCCCCTGATTATAACGCCGACGGACCCGCTCGTGCGCTCGCAGCAAATTCTTCCGAGCCATTTTCCATCTCTCCGCAGTTTTATTATTGGGCTCCCGCGGCAGAAGATCTTCGATATCCCATAGGTTGGTCAACGGGAGTGCGGGCGGGAATCCAAACAAAATTTCAAAGGGCACGGCCTGATGACTGCCGTGTCGGGCCGTGTTGAAAGCTAATTGTAACCACTTCAAATTCTGATCCCAGGTGGTCTGTTGCTCCGCGTGATAAGCAATCAAGGCGGACCGGAGATTCCGATTGAATCTCTCCGCATGGGACGGTTGTGGGTAATAAGGGGAAGTGGTTACGTGTTTGATGCCACTGGCGAAACACATACGCCTGAATTCGTTTGAAATAAATTGCGGGCCATTGTCCGAAACAATGATGGTCGGAAGACCGAAATGCTGAAAAACGTGGTTCTGTAAAGCGTTGATGGTCAAACGAGCGGTTGCCTGCCGTAAGGGCAGTAGCCAGGCAAACTTTGAAAAAGCATCTACACAAACAAGCAGGTAAGCATTACCTGACTTGCTACGGGGGAACGGCCCCACGTAGTCAATAAACAACTTTTCCATTGGTCTGCTCGCCACCTCAGAAGATAACAACCCTAGTTTGGTGTTCTGGGCAGGCTTGCTCAAGCCACACAGATGACAGTTTTTAACTCTCGTCGCGATGTCTCTATCCATGCCCTTCCAGATAAAATGTTTCCTACTACTGAAAATGGTCTTCGAAATTCCCTTGTGGCCTCCGATTGGGGAATCATGGTAATAGCTGAAGACCATGGGCACTAATTTGTAAGGCAGCACGATTTTAGGTGCTCGTCCTTTTCTCTCTCGACAACAGAGGACTCCCTTGGACAAGAAATAAGGGGCCTGTACGTTACCCTGCTTTATATTTTGGATGACTTGACCCAGCACTTCGTCGTTTAACTGATGGGGTAACACATCAGTGAAGGCTAATGGAAAATCGAGAAGAACGGAACAGGGTTGCTCAGCTTGGGCATCACTGGGTTGGGAAAACATACGGGATAAGGCATCTGCAACCACATTCTGGGATCCCCTGATGTGTTGCACGGTGAACTTAAAGGATGAGATTTTCACCACCCATCTACCAATTTTACCCAGTTGCCGGGGATGAGCTAGAAGCCATGAGAGAGCCTGATTGTCGGTCTCGAGCAGGAACTCAGCATGTTCCAGGAAACGCCTGAACTTATCTAGAGCGTACACAACAGCTAAACACTCTAGCTCATAAACGGATGATTTACGTTCTTGCTGGGTCAACGTGCGTGAGATAAAAGCCACAGGCTGCCTAGCGTCGTCAATAACTTGGGAAAGGACCGCTCCGAGCGCAACCGAACTCGCGTCCGTCTGCAAAATGAACGGCTTTGAAAAGTCGGGCATCCGCAACACCGGTGGGGAAATGATGGTTTCCTTTAAGGTAGCGAAAGCCTTCTGTTGGTTTTCCCCCCATGTAAACTTTGCCCCCTTCTTCCTCAGTTCATTCAAGGGAGCGGCAATTTCGGCGATATTCGGTATGAAACGCCTATAAAAATTTATCATACCGACGAATCTCGCTATGCCTTTCGCATCGCTAGGTGGAGGAAAGTCACGGATGCCCTGTGTCCTCTCTGGGTCTACCGTCACGCCCTTGTGTGAAATTAAATGGCCCAAGAAAGAAATACTCTCTTGGGCGAAACGAACCTTTTCGGGATTGACAGTGAGGCCAGCCTCTCTTAAACGACCCAACACCTCTCTTAAATGCCGCAGATGATCTTCGAAAGTCTCGCTATATACCAAAAGATCGTCAAGATAATTATAGACGAAACGGAATTTGACGTCGTGAAAGACAGTGTCGAGAAGGCGAGTAAGTGTCTGGGCCCCCACAGCCAAACCCATGGGAACCCTTGTGTACTGGTACAAATTCCAGGGTACACAAAAAGCCGTATATGGTTTACTTTCTTTGGCAAGAGGTATCTGATAGTAGGCCGCGTTCAGATCGATAATGGTATAAAATCTGGCCCCACTGAACCAATCAAAGGCCGAATGTAAATCCGGGAGGGGAACAGAATCCACCTCGATATTGGTGTTCAACTTCCTGTAATCAATAACCATTCTTTGTTTGCCACCAGGCTTTGGCACTAAAAATGCTGGACTGGTATAGCTGGAATGAGAAGATTCAATCACCCCTTGGTCCAATAATTCTTGAACCTTCTCTCGCAGAATGGTCATCTTTGGAGGGGCAAACTTGTAAGGGTGTGACCTCACTATTTTCGAATCTGTAAGGCTGATTTTGTATTCCAGCAGGTGCGTGAGTCCCAAAGTAGGAGTTAACACCTCGGGAAATTCCTCACACAAATGATCTAAGGCCGTCTGCTGGGATGGAGTGAGATGGTCTCGTGCAGAATCGGGACAAGCTACTTCTTGGATACGCGGCTTAGCGCCCTGGTACCCAAGGAACGGAATTAAAACCTCCCGATTAAATTTAAAAAAACATTGGTGCGCTTGGATGTCCAGCACGAGACCACTTTTTGCGATCAAATCGGCACCAATGATACAATCCACTCCCAGAGCAGGAGAAACCAGAAAAGACCACACCCAAGAAAACCCATCGATTTTGATCTTAAAGGAAGTAACCCGGGAGATAGGCAAGATTTCCCGGGATGCCGTCCAGCATATTGCAGATGACTTTTCTGACCTTTTAATTAAACCCTGTCGTTCAAGGTCCGCATGTACCCGAGATGAAATGATGGATCGGGCTGAACCGGAGACAACTAAGGCTCTGAGCTGACCCCCCTTTACCTCGAGCGACAGAAAGGGGCATACAGAAAGTTGTTGCGAGGTAGCGGACTGGACCTTGATATTAGAAGATTGGTCTTTTAACGACTGCCTGGAGGTCGGCGGAAGTTGAACAGAATTGAAGCGGGGGGAAGACATCCTCCGAAATATCTTCCCCTGTCTACTTAGATTTTTGGCGCTGGTCTAGACATAGGTGGTGCTGGTCGCGCGCGCCCTCGCGTACAATTTCTCGCCACGTGTCCCGGGCGGTTACAATTGTAACAAATCACGGAATTTGAATTTGTTTGCTGACGATTTCGAGCTGGCTGGGCCTGTCGGGGGAAGGTAGGCTCTCTGGCCCTTTCCGATGTCTGAGGTCTTGGTTCGGCTCGTCTACTGTTTCCGCTCGCCTGGTCGGTCATCTGCATGGTCTCCGTCATAACGCAGAGTCGCTCCAGGTCGGTAAACCACTGCGGCCGCTGTGCAAAAACTAGTCGCAGACGGTCGTCGGCAGAGACCCCGTCGAGAATGTGTTGTACAACCTCTTCCTCCGACATGCCCATTCCCAGAATACGAGCTACCTCGCGCATTCGCAGCACGTACTGGGCCAATGTTTCGCCCCGTGCCTGAACTCTATAAAAATGACGATGGCGCAATTGCTCCATCAGTCTGCTAGGGACGAACGCCCTCAGCACCACCCGGTGGAACTCATCCACACCTTCCTTGCGTCGCATCACCTCCGCCACCCTGTCAGCCATGGTACCGCGACAGTAGGGGAAGATGAGTTCGAGCACCGTTCGCTCCAGCATACCCGGAAAGTCTTTCAGCGCAAAGACTATTTTGAAAAAAGGTATCAGTTTGTCTGCCTCCAGTCCGTCCACGACTGGAAGTTGTTGTATTATATGGGCAAGTGGGTTGGGCAGGTAGTTGTACTTTGCCGCCCCCGAACCAGTTTGTACAGGCTCTACTTCTCTGTATAAAGAAGTGTTCACAGCTGAGATCACGGACTCCTCAACAACCGGAAGCGGGGTGGATGCTCTTACTGGTGGTGACCCTTGGAGGGTCAAGGTAATCTCTTGTATAATGTCTGGTATATTATATGGTGGCGGTATATTATATGGTGGTTCTCTGACTTGTTCCTGTAAATTCTGCAGCCGATGAATCAAGTGCTGCATACGTTGCCGGATCCGCCGGACACCGAGAGAGCATCCCGGTCCCTCCTCCAAACTTTCAACGGATTGAGCCAACTCCTGCAGCTCACCCCACTTTTCCGTACACCGTTCCCACTCACTCTCGGGGTCAGTAATAGTGACCCTGGAGAGCGCATCACCCGCGGCCAGCGCTTCACGGAGCAGCCGCCGTAAGGCTTGGACATTGCCTCGGGGTTCTTTACCCCGGGCCCGGAGCTCGAACTCAATTTCCTCCCTTAAAAACAACTCAGGATTTATTGAACTGATCCTCACTTCGCGGTCGGCACACTTAGCGTAAAACTTTAAAACTTATTCTAAATATAACCAGAATCTGAAAAACCCAAGTACTGTTCTTCCAAAGAGTAGACTGCGGGTCCACCTAACGATGCGAGAAACTAGCCCACTACCTGAACTGCTCACACTCGATTACACCAGACAAAAGGAACGCGACACACGCACAACACACACGACACGAAAAACAAAACACCGACCAACGAAAATTTATTTTAACAATTTCTTAGTTTACCTCCGGCTACCATTTATCGGAAGAAACCGACTGCCGATCGGGCCATACCGCATAAAATAAGAAAAACAGCAACACCTCCCCCAACATGGGCAAGGTGAACTCAAACTAACCAAGCACCGAACTGCGATAAGTCTTGCCCAGGGATTTCCCCTTCTAAAATTTCCTACCACGTGGCACTATTCACTATGCAAGGCGGGCAAGTACATATACATATATTACAAAACCTTAGAACTAACAAAAAATATTTTCAACTGGGGATATAGGGCCTTTAAAATTTTTCTAAGCTCTATTTGAACTTAACATTGTGAAAGTTCCAAAATATTTCCTAAGTTTGCAAGCCCCGTCACACCCACAGGACCCTCGGGTTGACCCTCATCGTAAGCGCGCTCTGCTACCAAATGTAACCCCTACTTCATCTTGAGTAGTTAAAACAAAAAGAATATTTCTTTTTGTAAAGAGGGGCCACAAGTTAATTAAAACTAGGCTAAGGCCTAGAGAAGCTAAAAATTGCGCTGGATCCAGTGAGACGGGACTTGCAATGAAAACTCAAGAATTAAATAATTAACAAATCCCTTTTTATTTATTCTATCTCATAGCCAGTTTAATAATCAATAAATAACAGTGATCTATAATTTCCCTTTAAATAGTTAAATAAAGAAGTACACTCTCTCAACAAGGCCACCTGAAAAATTTTAACTGAATCCAAGAAAATAATTGCTATGTCACACCATCAATGAATTGAAATTTAAAATAATCATCAACCTCAAAATAAAGCTCCCATTAAACTATTTAATAAAAAATAAAATTTATATCATATGTTCCTTTTAGAATACTGTATATGAATTAATGAAGATAAATGATTTCATTCCTTTAATGATAAAAATAATTACTCAACAAATTAAATAAATTTTAAAGGTGACAATTTCTATACTTGTTATACTGTTAAATAAAATAAATAATTTCTTTAAAGAAATGATCAGCAACGATTATTGAGATAGAATACCTCCCTTAAAAACAAATGAAAAGGACATACCCACATGACTACATGTGTTAACTTTCTGTTGTAAAAGACATTGAATAATAAATCCCTATATCCCAAGTTCCCACCAAAAGTACAGAAAATGTATAATATTTATAACCCCCAAAATGTACACAGAAATATACACACATAACATGTTCCACAGGACAAAAATACATTATACAATAGTATACATAAAATACATAAAGGTCTCTTGCCACGCCCTTTTTTATATTACCCTTCTGGTGTATATAAATTCTAACTTTTCCTTTTATAATAATCCGAATTAGGATTAGAAATTTACATTTATAATAGTACCCACATGGTGTGGGTTAATAGCACGTCATGTGTATAAGAGAATGCTAAAGCCCACAGTGGTCCCCAGGACATAAAAATTTAAAAGTAAGTGCCTAAGTGGCTAAGTGCTAAAATACTTAATTACGGTGAGAAATGAAAATTGTTTAAAATAATTAACGCCCCCCAGTTATCATAATTAGTATAAAGAATTTATATATACTTAAATAGGGCCAGTTAATGAAAAGAGAAGAATTGCACAATATTAGCACCTTATAAAAAAATACACTTGGGTCAGAGACGGACATGTTCATTCAACTTTCGGCTTGTCTCAACAAACAAGTCTCGACAAAGTCTCGACAAACAAGTTGAAAAGTGTTTCGACATGCATAGCTTGGTTGAAACTAGTTAAAAATTCGCCTACCTCCCCAGTAATCTTTTTATACAAATGAAATAAACTGATATTTTAAATTAAGAGAATATATATGTTTTTATGCATAGTGAATTGAACATGTGAAATTACTAATAGCAAAACTGACTTTAACTCTGTAGAGAAACCCCTATAATGAAATGAGTGGAAATCTATGTTGGATGCTGTCTTGTAACCATATCAGTCTCTGAACTGACAATTTACTATAAATATATTGCAATTTTACAATTAATTCTTTTTCTTAGTGTACACACTAAACTGTCCCATCAATTGGGAATCCAAATGAATGTTTAACTTGAAAGGTAGAAACTGATGGTTATGTATAACTGGTGGTGCCATGTTGATTCTACGTGTTAATTATAAATGGCTGTTTTTCACCTGCTTTTTTGGGTCCAGAAGGGTATTCTCTTTTATGAATATGTGGCGATCTCATGATTGGCACTTGGTGTTGTTGTTGTGGTGATCTACTTCTCTTCGGTGGCGAGTGTGGAGCTTTTAAGATGGAATTCGTTCAGTCATGTAGCAGGACTTTGTCTCTGGTCGGCGAACCCTGCTCACACATTATATTTTTAGTGAGAGACCACACACAAATGCCCCCACTGTTTGGACACCCTCCAAAATACATATATAAAGACAACACCTAGTTATGTGCTACATAATGAAACTTGGTAAAACATGCCTTATTTAAAAACTCTGTAACAATGATTCTTTAAATACTGAACCTCACCTAATGTGAGTTACTTTTTGCAATATAAAAATTTATTTTGGCTCTGTAACATCTTATAAACTTATTACTTAGAGTGTATATATATAGTTACCACATGGTGAAGAATTTGTTTAAAACACATAGTTTTTTACTACCCATAATTTGATAGGGACATCATTTATATTTAACGTGCCTGAGTAAGTTCTCAAATATTTGTATAAAGTTTTACTGCTAAGTGCAGCAAAACCTTATAGCATTTAACTAACAACGCATTGTGCAATAGGTTAACTGTGCAACCCAATCTCGTTACATCGGTGTTAATTAAAGTTTAAACTTAATAATTTTGTTGTTAATGTACTTTAGGTTTTAGGGCCGAGATTCTGATACTCCAGTAATCTAGTTTTATTAGCTTATAAAAACTTTACGAACAAATCACGTATCGCACAATGCATGATTCAACAGGTGAACAGAACTCAAGCTTACTTAAAAACACTGTTTTCTCCCGTAAAATATAAAATTTAATTAATATAATGTAATCAAGACTCACCGCAGTCGTTTACGAACTTATCTCTTCATAGCTGTTAGAAGATGTAGGTTGAAATTAATTCTTCTCTCCACCGAAAAGAAAATAATGTCGACCGTCACCCACGCGGTATGTAGCCAGACAGCCCTTAACAGAAATTTTCGTTCCTTGTTCGTTTGGGTAAGGAAAATCTCACCAGGCTGCAGCACCGTTTTTTAAAACTGCTGCAAAACTCAGCAGATGGCGACACCGATCGGGCACTGTAATAAGTCTCTCTTATTTCGATACAAGAGCGCAGCACGAATTATTGCTTTAATTCCGTACTGCCCTTAACTATCAACGGTAGATACATTAATTTCGCATCGTTTTACCGCTAGGTATCGGTTCACTCTCTGATTGTAAAAATGACTGACATAGCTGAACGACAAAGTTCAGCACACCCTCACCCCAAAAGGGCAACATAGTTGCCCCAACGTTAAAGGCAAGGAGGGTACCCTGCAGTGTACCTCTCCCCAAAAGATACCGGTGGACGTCGTGGTTGGGTTGGCTCAGCTGAGCTTGCTCTCAGGAGAACAGAATTCAAAAAGGAAAATGAAAGAGACGAAAGAAGATATGTATTATGTAAGTGTGCGGGTGCTGCATGCTGACCTGATCAGAGTCCGCATACAGCACAAGAGAGAGAGACAGCTAAAGACCAAAGAAAGATTCCTACCATGGTAGATCTTCCGATCTCCTGAGGCTCGCCCCCTTCGCCTGAACACGACTTCCACATTTAACAAGGACATGCGTCCTATCTTTACGGGGACTATCCCCCTTCGAACGTTTTCGATGGCCCTTGACAACGTTTGAGTTTGGAAATGTGGCTTGTCACCAGTTTTTGTTTGTCACCCGGTACGCCCAGCCGGGCCGTCACCGGTGACGTGAATCCTATGATACGGTATGGCTCCGACCAACGGTAGCATAGCTTCGCAGCACGTTTGTCGGCGGCAGAGCTGAGTGGGTGGCTTTGGCAATAGACCCAGTCACCAATCCGGAAGGGGTTTGGAATACGCCCCTGATTATAACGCCGACGGACCCGCTCGTGCGCTCGCAGCAAATTCTTCCGAGCCATTTTCCATCTCTCCGCAGTTTTATTATTGGGCTCCCGCGGCAGAAGATCTTCGATATCCCATAGGTTGGTCAACGGGAGTGCGGGCGAGAATCCAAACAAAATTTCAAAGGGCACGGCCTGATGACTGCCGTGTCGGGCCGTGTTGAAAGCTAATTGTAACCACTTCAAATTCTGATCCCAGGTGGTCTGTTGCTCCGCGTGATAAGCAATCAAGGCGGACCGGAGATTCCGATTGAATCTCTCCGCATGGGACGGTTGTGGGTAATAAGGGGAAGTGGTTACGTGTTTGATGCCACTGGCGAAACACATACGCCTGAATTCGTTTGAAATAAATTGCGGGCCATTGTCCGAAACAATGATGGTCGGAAGACCGAAATGCTGAAAAACGTGGTTCTGTAAAGCGTTGATGGTCAAACGAGCGGTTGCCTGCCGTAAGGGCAGTAGCCAGGCAAACTTTGAAAAAGCATCTACACAAACAAGCAGGTAAGCATTACCTGACTTGCTACGGGGGAACGGCCCCACGTAGTCAATAAACAACTTTTCCATTGGTCTGCTCGCCACCTCAGAAGATAACAACCCTAGTTTGGTGTTCTGGGCAGGCTTGCTCAAGCCACACAGATGACAGTTTTTAACTCTCGTCGCGATGTCTCTATCCATGCCCTTCCAGATAAAATGTTTCCTACTACTGAAAATGGTCTTCGAAATTCCCTTGTGGCCTCCGATTGGGGAATCATGGTAATAGCTGAAGACCATGGGCACTAATTTGCTAGGCAGCACGATTTTAGGTGCTCGTCCTTTTCTCTCTCGACAACAGAGGACTCCCTTGGACAAGAAATAAGGGGCCTGTACGTTACCCTGCTTTATATTTTGGATGACTTGACCCAGCACTTCGTCGTTTAACTGATGGGGTAACACATCAGTGAAGGCTAATGGAAAATCGAGAAGAACGGAACAGGGTTGCTCAGCTTGGGCATCACTGGGTTGGGAAAACATACGGGATAAGGCATCTGCAACCACATTCTGGGATCCCCTGATGTGTTGCACGGTGAACTTAAAGGATGAGATTTTCACCACCCATCTACCAATTTTACCCAGTTGCCGGGGATGAGCTAGAAGCCATGAGAGAGCCTGATTGTCGGTCTCGAGCAGGAACTCAGCATGTTCCAGGAAACGCCTGAACTTATCTAGAGCGTACACAACAGCTAAACACTCTAGCTCATAAACGGATGATTTACGTTCTTGCTGGGTCAACGTGCGTGAGATAAAAGCCACAGGCTGCCTAGCGTCGTCAATAACTTGGGAAAGGACCGCTCCGAGCGCAACCGAACTCGCGTCCGTCTGCAAAATGAACGGCTTTGAAAAGTCGGGCATCCGCAACACCGGTGGGGAAATGATGGTTTCCTTTAAGGTAGCGAAAGCCTTCTGTTGGTTTTCCCCCCATGTAAACTTTGCCCCCTTCTTCCTCAGTTCATTCAAGGGAGCGGCAATTTCGGCGATATTCGGTATGAAACGCCTATAAAAATTTATCATACCGACGAATCTCGCTATGCCTTTCGCATCGCTAGGTGGAGGAAAGTCACGGATGCCCTGTGTCCTCTCTGGGTCTACCGTCACGCCCTTGTGTGAAATTAAATGGCCCAAGAAAGAAATACTCTCTTGGGCGAAACGAACCTTTTCGGGATTGACAGTGAGGCCAGCCTCTCTTAAACGACCCAACACCTCTCTTAAATGCCGCAGATGATCTTCGAAAGTCTCGCTATATACCAAAAGATCGTCAAGATAATTATAGACGAAACGGAATTTGACGTCGTGAAAGACAGTGTCGAGAAGGCGAGTAAGTGTCTGGGCCCCCACAGCCAAACCCATGGGAACCCTTGTGTACTGGTACAAATTCCAGGGTACACAAAAAGCCGTATATGGTTTACTTTCTTTGGCAAGAGGTATCTGATAGTAGGCCGCGTTCAGATCGATAATGGTATAAAATCTGGCCCCACTGAACCAATCAAAGGCCGAATGTAAATCCGGGAGGGGAACAGAATCCACCTCGATATTGGTGTTCAACTTCCTGTAATCAATAACCATTCTTTGTTTGCCACCAGGCTTTGGCACTAAAAATGCTGGACTGGTATAGCTGGAATGAGAAGATTCAATCACCCCTTGGTCCAATAATTCTTGAACCTTCTCTCGCAGAATGGTCATCTTTGGAGGGGCAAACTTGTAAGGGTGTGACCTCACTATTTTCGAATCTGTAAGGCTGATTTTGTATTCCAGCAGGTGCGTGAGTCCCAAAGTAGGAGTTAACACCTCGGGAAATTCCTCACACAAATGATCTAAGGCCGTCTGCTGGGATGGAGTGAGATGGTCTCGTGCAGAATCGGGACAAGCTACTTCTTGGATACCCGGCTTAGCGCCCTGGTACCCAAGGAACGGAATTAAAACCTCCCGATTAAATTTAAAAAAACATTGGTGCGCTTGGATGTCCAGCACGAGACCACTTTTTGCGATCAAATCGGCACCAATGATACAATCCACTCCCAGAGCAGGAGAAACCAGAAAAGACCACACCCAAGAAAACCCATCGATTTTGATCTTAAAGGAAGTAACCCGGGAGATAGGCAAGATTTCCCGGGATGCCGTCCAGCATATTGCAGATGACTTTTCTGACCTTTTAATTAAACCCTGTCGTTCAAGGTCCGCATGTACCCGAGATGAAATGATGGATCGGGCTGAACCGGAGACAACTAAGGCTCTGAGCTGACCCCCCTTTACCTCGAGCGACAGAAAGGGGCATACAGAAAGTTGTTGCGAGGTAGCGGACTGGACCTTGATATTAGAAGATTGGTCTTTTAACGACTGCCTGGAGGTCGGCGGAAGTTGAACAGAATTGAAGCGGGGGGAAGACATCCTCCGAAATATCTTCCCCTGTCTACTTAGATTTTTGGCGCTGGTCTAGACATAGGTGGTGCTGGTCGCGCGCGCCCTCGCGTACAATTTCTCGCCACGTGTCCCGGGCGGTTACAATTGTAACAAATCACGGAATTTGAATTTGTTTGCTGACGATTTCGAGCTGGCTGGGCCTGTCGGGGGAAGGTAGGCTCTCTGGCCCTTTCCGATGTCTGCGGTCTTGGTTCGGCTCGTCTACTGTTTCCGCTCGCCTGGTCGGTCATCTGCATGGTCTCCGTCATAACGCAGAGTCGCTCCAGGTCGGTAAACCACTGCGGCCGCTGTGCAAAAACTAGTCGCAGACGGTCGTCGGCAGAGACCCCGTCGAGAATGTGTTGTACAACCTCTTCCTCCGACATGCCCATTCCCAGAATACGAGCTACCTCGCGCATTCGCAGCACGTACTGGGCCAATGTTTCGCCCCGTGCCTGAACTCTATAAAAATGACGATGGCGCAATTGCTCCATCAGTCTGCTAGGGACGAACGCCCTCAGCACCACCCGGTGGAACTCATCCACACCTTCCTTGCGTCGCATCACCTCCGCCACCCTGTCAGCCATGGTACCGCGACAGTAGGGGAAGATGAGTTCGAGCACCGTTCGCTCCAGCATACCCGGATAGTCTTTCAGCGCAAAGACTATTTTGAAAAAAGGTATCAGTTTGTCTGCCTCCAGTCCGTCCACGACTGGAAGTTGTTGTATTATATGGGCAAGTGGGTTGGGCAGGTAGTTGTACTTTGCCGCCCCCGAACCAGTTTGTACAGGCTCTACTTCTCTGTATAAAGAAGTGTTCACAGCTGAGATCACGGACTCCTCAACAACCGGAAGCGGGGTGGATGCTCTTACTGGTGGTGACCCTTGGAGGGTCAAGGTAATCTCTTGTATAATGTCTGGTATATTATATGGTGGCGGTATATTATATGGTGGTTCACTGACTTGTGCCTGTAAATTCTGCAGCCGATGAATCAAGTGCTGCATACGTTGCCGGATCCGCCGGACACCGAGAGAGCATCCCGGTCCCTCCTCCAAACTTTCAACGGATTGAGCCAACTCCTGCAGCTCACCCCACTTTTCCGTACACCGTTCCCACTCACTCTCGGGGTCAGTAATAGTGACCCTGGAGAGCGCATCACCCGCGGCCAGCGCTTCACGGAGCAGCCGCCGTAAGGCTTGGACATTGCCTCGGGGTTCTTTACCCCGGGCCCGGAGCTCGAACTCAATTTCCTCCCTTAAAAACAACTCAGGATTTATTGAACTCATCCTCACTTCGCGGTCGGCACACTTAGCGTAAAACTTTAAAACTTATTCTAAATATAACCAGAATCTGAAAAACCCAAGTACTGTTCTTCCAAAGAGTAGACTGCGGGTCCACCTAACGATGCGAGAAACTAGCCCACTACCTGAACTGCTCACACTCGATTACACCAGACAAAAGGAACGCGACACACGCACAACACACACGACACGAAAAACAAAACACCGACCAACGAAAATTTATTTTAACAATTTCTTAGTTTACCTCCGGCTACCATTTATCGGAAGAAACCGACTGCCGATCGGGCCATACCGCATAAAATAAGAAAAACAGCAACACCTCCCCCAACATGGGCAAGGTGAACTCAAACTAACCAAGCACCGAACTGCGATAAGTCTTGCCCAGGGATTTCCCCTTCTAAAATTTCCTACCACGTGGCACTATTCACTATGCAAGGCGGGCAAGTACATATACATATATTACAAAACCTTAGAACTAACAAAAAATATTTTCAACTGGGGATATAGGGCCTTTAAAATTTTTCTAAGCTCTATTTGAACTTAACATTGTGAAAGTTCCAAAATATTTCCTAAGTTTGCAAGCCCCGTCACACCCACAGGACCCTCGGGTTGACCCTCATCGTAAGCGCGCTCTGCTACCAAATGTAACCCCTACTTCATCTTGAGTAGTTAAAACAAAAAGAATATTTCTTTTTGTAAAGAGGGGCCACAAGTTAATTAAAACTAGGCTAAGGCCTAGAGAAGCTAAAAATTGCGCTGGATCCAGTGAGACGGGACTTGCAATGAAAACTCAAGAATTAAATAATTAACAAATCCCTTTTTATTTATTCTATCTCATAGCCAGTTTAATAATCAATAAATAACAGTGATCTATAATTTCCCTTTAAATAGTTAAATAAAGAAGTACACTCTCTCAACAAGGCCACCTGAAAAATTTTAACTGAATCCAAGAAAATAATTGCTATGTCACACCATCAATGAATTGAAATTTAAAATAATCATCAACCTCAAAATAAAGCTCCCATTAAACTATTTAATAAAAAATAAAATTTATATCATATGTTCCTTTTAGAATACTGTATATGAATTAATGAAGATAAATGATTTCATTCCTTTAATGATAAAAATAATTACTCAACAAATTAAATAAATTTTAAAGGTGACAATTTCTATACTTGTTATACTGTTAAATAAAATAAATAATTTCTTTAAAGAAATGATCAGCAACGATTATTGAGATAGAATACCTCCCTTAAAAACAAATGAAAAGGACATACCCACATGACTACATGTGTTAACTTTCTGTTGTAAAAGACATTGAATAATAAATCCCTATATCCCAAGTTCCCACCAAAAGTACAGAAAATGTATAATATTTATAACCCCCAAAATGTACACAGAAATATACACACATAACATGTTCCACAGGACAAAAATACATTATACAATAGTATACATAAAATACATAAAGGTCTCTTGCCACGCCCTTTTTTATATTACCCTTCTGGTGTATATAAATTCTAACTTTTCCTTTTATAATAATCCGAATTAGGATTAGAAATTTACATTTATAATAGTACCCACATGGTGTGGGTTAATAGCACGTCATGTGTATAAGAGAATGCTAAAGCCCACAGTGGTCCCCAGGACATAAAAATTTAAAAGTAAGTGCCTAAGTGGCTAAGTGCTAAAATACTTAATTACGGTGAGAAATGAAAATTGTTTAAAATAATTAACGCCCCCCAGTTATCATAATTAGTATAAAGAATTTATATATACTTAAATAGGGCCAGTTAATGAAAAGAGAAGAATTGCACAATATTAGCACCTTATAAAAAAATACACTTGGGTCAGAGACGGACATGTTCATTCAACTTTCGGCTTGTCTCAACAAACAAGTCTCGACAAAGGCTCGACAAACAAGTTGAAAAGTGTTTCGACATGCATAGCTTGGTTGAAACTAGTTAAAAATTCGCCTACCTCCCCAGTAATCTTTTTATACAAATGAAATAAACTGATATTTTAAATTAAGAGAATATATATGTTTTTATGCATAGTGAATTGAACATGTGAAATTACTAATAGCAAAACTGACTTTAACTCTGTAGAGAAACCCCTATAATGAAATGAGTGGAAATCTATGTTGGATGCTGTCTTGTAACCATATCAGTCTCTGAACTGACAATTTACTATAAATATATTGCAATTTTACAATTAATTCTTTTTCTTAGTGTACACACTAAACTGTCCCATCAATTGGGAATCCAAATGAATGTTTAACTTGAAAGGTAGAAACTGATGGTTATGTATAACTGGTGGTGCCATGTTGATTCTACGTGTTAATTATAAATGGCTGTTTTTCACCTGCTTTTTTGGGTCCAGAAGGGTATTCTCTTTTATGAATATGTGGCGATCTCATGATTGGCACTTGGTGTTGTTGTTGTGGTGATCTACTTCTCTTCGGTGGCGAGTGTGGAGCTTTTAAGATGGAATTCGTTCAGTCATGTAGCAGGACTTTGTCTCTGGTCGGCGAACCCTGCCCACACATTATATTTTTAGTGAGAGACCACACACAAATGCCCCCACTGTTTGGACACCCTCCAAAATACATATATAAAGACAACACCTAGTTATGTGCTACATAATGAAACTTGGTAATATTATTTTGGCCAACATGCCTTATTTAAAAACTCTCTAACAATGATTCTTTAAATACTGAACCTCACCTAATGTGAGTTACTTTTTGCAATATAAAAATTTATTTTGGCTCTGTAACATCTTATAAACTTATTACTTAGAGTGTATATATATAGTTACCACATGGTGAAGAATTTGTTTAAAACACATAGTTTTTTACTACCCATAATTTGATAGGGACATCATTTATATTTAACGTGCCTGAGTAAGTTCTCAAATATTTGTATAAAGTTTTACTGCTAAGTGCAGCAAAACCTTATAGCATTTAACTAACAACGCATTGTGCAATAGGTTAAGTGTGCAACCCAATCTCGTTACATCGGTGTTAATTAAAGTTTAAATTTAATAATTTTGTTGTTAATGTACTTTAGGTTTTAGGGCCGAGATTCTGATACTCCAATAATCTAGTTTTATTAGCTTATAAAAACTTTACGAACCAATCACGTATCGCACAATGCATGATTCAACAGGTGAACAGAACTCAAGCTTACTTAAAAACACTGTTTTCTCCCGTAAAATATAAAATTTAATTAATATAATGTAATCAAGACTCACCGCAGTCGTTTACGAACTTATCTCTTCATAGCTGTTAGAAGATGTAGGTTGAAATTAATTCTTCTCTCCACCGAAGAGAAAATAATGTCGACCGTCACCCACGCGGTATGTAGCCAGACAGCCCTTAACAGAAATTTTCGTTCCTTGTTCGTTTGGGTAAGGAAAATCTCACCAGGCTGCAGCACCGTTTTTTAAAACTGCTGCAAAACTCAGCAGATGGCGACACCGATCGGGCACTGTAATAAGTCTCTCTTATTTCGATACAAGAGCGCAGCACGAATTATTGCTTTAATTCCGTACTGCCCTTAACTATCAACGGTAGATACATTAATTTCGCATCGTTTTACCGCTAGGTATCGGTTCACTCTCCGATTGTAAAAATGACTGACATAGCTGAACGACAAAGTTCAGCACAAAAATACATTAGTAACAAAATATATTACTTAATATATTAGATCTGGTAGTTATATTAGTTGTATTTTATAGCAGGCCTCATTAAGCTACGTGAATCTATATGATGCATAATACTACAAGTATAAAATTTATGATACTACAAATTATCTAGGATGTCAAACGTAATGTATACCATCAATACACCAACGTGTAACATTTTGTTACGACGGTCTACTTGGTCGTCGTATGGTCGTCGTCGACTGGGAAACAAAATACAAGGCACCAATTAAGTCACTAATCACCAGCTAAATTATCACAGTTAAACAGTTCGTAATTAGCAACACAGTCTGTTATAACAAATCAAAAATAAAAATTGTTCACACGCAATAAAGGTCAACTAAAATAAAACACAATTGTATTACAATTATACCGCACGATTATAAAACACAACACTTCGCCACAATAACTACTTGAACGCAAAGAGTAAACACTTGTAATCGCCCGACAATAAACTGAACTAAGGCCACTGACGCCTATTATTTATACCCGCTCACAGACCAGAACATTCCACAACTACGAGTTATCTCTACACTACGACGTAATTAATTGCGCCCTTGACACAATCAGCGAGGCTGGCGGTGTCTAGAAAAGTCTCGCAAGCGCATGTTGAAATCACGTACGCCACAACAATCAGCCGGATTCCAATGGATCGTTCAAGAAACACGTAGATTGTTCTGTGATGTCTTAGCAATATGAACTGAGAAGTCAAATGTAAAGCAGAGAGTTTGCTGGAGTTAAAGACGCGGTCCGAAAGAAAATCTTTTTAAAAGACAAAACTCCTAGAACAAATTTCGTACTTTAAATACCTTGGATGTATCATCACGTATAAGCCAACGAAGATCTTATGAATGAAACTAACAGATCAAAAATGGTGTACGTAGAGTAACTGCAGGAATATTTAAAAATGATCTGAGACTGAACGAGCGAATAATAACGTTATTAATTTTAATGGATCCCACTCTACAACAAAACATTTTGAAAACGAAAAAACGCCTATATGCTAAGGAAACGCTTTAGAAAATTAGTAGTAATGCTATAACAAGTCGTTTTTTGTCCAAGTCAAATTATACACGATGCCAGATTTTTCAACAACATTGCGTATCCTTAATAACCCAATTAATTCAGGTCTTTCACCTTATTTCAAACTCACCTTTGTCCTCATAAAATCATAAAGCATCCTGTAAATTTAAATAATATTCTTAAGTTTAGATTTAATTATATGCCTTAAATAAATTTATCTGCCTTGTTTAAATAATTAATAGCATAACCACATTCCTAACAAAATGAGAGAGAGAACATTTTTGCACACTCTGTATCATAGTTGACCTAGTAAAGTCTTTGATAAAGTTTTAGTAGATGATTTAGAGAGAGAACATTTATAAATTTAAAACATATGGCTATGTTGAGATGAAACATCATGGTACTTGATATTCGGGTCACCTTGGCCTCAGCCCCAAGAGCAGCAGAATTATCCTTCGCAATGTGTAGAACGTTATTTGAGGTGCCGTCTTATAAAGCTCTATGAGTACTATAAAATAAAACACTAGTAGTGATAATAATGAAAGAACATAATAAATAATAAAGTGACAAAATATTGAACGTGGACAAATTTTCTTTAAAATTTCAAAAATGTCAAAATATCTTCACAACAAGAAGGTAAATGCCTATCGTAAATGCTTACAAAGTAAAAGAAGAATGTATGAGGAATCCAAAAAGACCCCTGTGAAAAGAGCAAAACGAATGCGGAGAATGAGGTAGCTCGAAAAGTCGAAGTGAACACCAGCTGCGCAGACGCCGCAACGCCTAACGCTGGTTCACAAACAACGAATGTCGACAGTGAGATAGAACTGATTGAATGCTACGAAATACCGCCAAAGACTTAATGTTCTCTAAAGATGAATATTTAGCATGTAAGTCTTAGGCCTACATATCGCACTACTCGTACCATTGTCC
Organism: Magicicada septendecula; assembly: GCA_034769895.1. Classification (NCBI taxonomy): domain Eukaryota; kingdom Metazoa; phylum Arthropoda; class Insecta; order Hemiptera; family Cicadidae; genus Magicicada; species Magicicada septendecula. The sequence continues at coordinate 161,370,212 of CM068375.1, forward strand.
TGTCTTTAACAAAATTTTCCAAATCAGTAAGCATTGTGAGAAACATATAAAATAAGAGACATGTAAGTTCGTTCATTTCTTTTTTACAAAAACTACAAACACCCCGTCCCAACAACACCGTCAGGATAAGACGTTTTCCTACAAAAACCTCAGAGGTAGTGACCACGACACTATCTACCCCTTTTTACACTCCAATGAATGTCGCGTATTCAATTATTAAAATTTATAAGAAATCATTCAATTAAAAATATTGCTAGGACACAAATCAGAATAGAAAACGTATAGTAATTAATTGCGTTTTCTACACTTTATCTAAGTGTGCATATGTTGGTTGTTACACAGTGGATACCTCACTGTTTGTTATAGAAATTTAGTAATTATTTATACACAATAGAAATACGAAGATTCCAAGAAAACCTTAATAAACTGAAATGTTTTCAATACGAAAGCGCAGTAAAATGTGCTTTAAAAGGATCCAGCCTTTAAAACAAATATATAAGTAGGTTATAATTACATACTCAAACGTTATTTTATGTTTCTAACTGAAATAATCCGCATTATGTCCATTTCTTGACTTCCCTGTTCATTTTAAAAGCAGTGTTTACAAAACAAGCAGTAGGCCTGTACATAATAAATGTGGTAGCGTGCGTTATGCATATACGAGTACGTCTACACATTTGAAAAGATTTAATGTAGAATGCAGTGACAACATACAGAACAGTTGCATAGTTTACTGTTGGCATCATGAAATCAGTTACTTTCTGCATACATATATGTTACTGATCCATGACTATGTGTGCTATAGTTAACTTAATACATACCTTATCACACTCACACACACACACACACACACACACACACAGATATTGCGATGTACAAGTGTCGCATTTAATGAGTAGTCGGTTAAATCGTGAATTGGAATGTTGTCGGATTTATTAATGATAATTACAAACTGCACTATGTTTGAAAATTGCACTATCATTTAACAAATTAATTATTCCGTTTCTGTTGACCTTTTTACAAATTTAATATAATTTTCCCTAACATACAATCTAATACACAAATTCTGTTATGAGTTCTTTTGTCTTATTAGTTTATAAGTTTTTTAAGTTTATAACAAAAAATGAAATTACTTTCCTTTATGACGAATGTCTATCAAGTTCCCGTCTGCAAGACAGGCGTAAGTCGTTCCCTCAGGATACAGACAGGTGTCCGGCGTTCAGGGTCGTTCTCGAGTTGAGCAATTCTATAAGTTGTTGTCAATTATTTTTCACAAACATTTATTTTTTTTGTATTGAGCTTGTGACACAATATATCCAGCAAACGTCAAGTGTTTTTAATTTCAATACGGGCAAGCTTGTACTTTCCCCCATTAACAATATTTAAACATCAACTCGCAAAATTTCTAAATTATGTTCGCCCACTTTCGTAGACCAAGTGTCTAGACTAGAGCGATACGTCCGCACGTTTCAAATTCAGAGAGAGACTGTATTTACTGGCTCGAAATAAGAAATCATAAGAGATTTTTTATTATTTCTCTAACTCCTATTGGCCAATTGCATAAACCTTCACTGCGCTTTAGGTTAAGATAAATTTATTCTTGTATAATATTGTTCGAGAGCAAATTGGAGCTTGCAAAAAAAAGTAATTTAATTTTATTACTTTTCTACAGCGTCATCAAATTGTTTTCATAAAAACTCATATATTTAGTTCTTTAATTTACAAATACTGCCATTCGATAGGTCTTTTTATTAAGCGTATTCTGGTACAAGTCTAATGTCAGAATTTTTTATTTTAACGATAGTTATTTAATGTAACACGTTTTTTATTACTATCCCGTAAAATAATTACATATTCTCTCACACGAGCACTCGCCACATGACTAAGCATATTTTCGCACCACTTTACAGTACTAATTGTTTTCTTTGTTTACAGTCGTAAAATTAATTAAACTAACAAATTGAGCGTGTCTCTTATTTCTTATTATAGAATGTCGAAACCTGCAGCTTTAATTACACAATTTTTTATTTCCACATGCTATCATACGTTCATAGTCCCAATTGTCATATGCATCCTCTACCCATTGCAATATATATATACACACACACATATAATGTACATTGAGTGTGCGGCAACATCAAACTACAAATTATAACGTATGCCGTTTGTACTTAAGCGCTGTGTTTCCTGTTTCCAGCCACGTACCACAGAGTCATACAAGCTATGTGTATATATTGGCTGTAGTTTTTATTGTTGAGGGTTTATAGCAGTCGTCGAAAAGCCAGTGAATCACTGCAGTAATTTGGCAGGCTCAATGTGTGTGTGTTTGCATGTAAAGAGACGGGAATTTTACAAAAGAATTAAATCAAAAAACAACGTAAACCACAGTGTGATACTTATAACGTTCAGATCGTTATTTTACTATTGGCATGCGATTACATCACACACACACACACACACACACACACACACACACACTTGGGGTGTCGGCTTCCAGATGTTACTACGTTTTTCCTCTCAACACATTCGTCACGTTTTTACATCTATTCTGAACCTACATCTTGAGTGTAAACGTCGCCATGAAAACAACTACCATTATGATACGCTCTAATGATGCCTTTGTTCTAAAGAACACACGACATCAGATATCTAAAGGTAGAGGAATGAATTAATTAGGAGGACGCTGTTACAGGCCCTTTAGAAAGCCAACAACACCCACAATATAATACCTTGTAGAAATCTACAAACAATCGCCAAATCTACACTCTGCATATTATTACGTAATGCGGAAATAGTGTTACACCATTACAAAACATTCTACGTGTTTCTCGGATGTTCTAGTGGAATCTGGCTGTAATGTTGTGTGCGTACATGATCTCAACATCCGTTAGCGAGACTTTTCTAGACTTCGCCAGCCGCGCGCAGTCTGTCAAGGCCGCAATCAAATACGTTGTATTGTAGCGCTGATGCGTGGTATGGACGTTTCTGGATTTTTAGCGAGGTATAAATACAAGTACTCGGCGACGATCAGTTTCAGTTTGAGTTGCGATTTATTTCAGTGTGATTCGAAGTAATGTGGCGAAGTGTTACGTGTTTTATAATTCTGCTGGACAATTGTAATGCAATTTTTTATATTAGTTGACATTTTTATTGCGTGTAAACAATTTTTATTTCATTTGTTGTAAGAGACTATCTTGTTGATTACAAACTGTTTAATTGTGATAATTAAAGCTGGTGATTAGTGACTTAATTGGTGTCTTGTATTTTTTTTCACTGTACCATACGACGATCAGTAAACCGTATTAACAATATGTATGTACGTATGTGTGTATGTGGTGTATGTGTGAGTGAGCGTGTGTGTGTGTGTGTGTGTGTGAGAGAGAGAGAGAGAGAGAGAGAGTGAGTGAGAGATCAGCCAAAAGCCACACAAAAACACGAGGAGTTTAATTTACCGACTTATTTTCTCTGTATGAAGCATGTTAACAAATTTTACAACATGGCCAGCCAGAAATCAAATGAAATCCTTAGCAGAAAAGGAATACTTAATCCATTATTAGAATTTTCTGTGACGCCTTCAATTAAAAATTTATTTAATAAAGACAAGATACTAACGAATTAGACGACTGGCTTAAAAATATACTACTCACTGTACCCCGAATCTTATTTAATACGCATATTGTCGGTATCATTCAAGAGTGAAAAATAAATAACACTATCGATTTAAATCAAAACAAATTTAATTCAGATCGAGTCACAGACAATTTAAAGACATGATAGGAAATGTCACGTAAATGTATGTGTGGCTATTCATATGTATAGACCGAAATGCATTTGAGTAAGTCATTGATTTATATCTGTAAGCCTGATGTGACATTTAACATACGTAGTGCAGTACTTGTCACGTTTCGCATGGATATGTCACGACAACGTATGGATACATATGGCTTATGTTAAATGAGTCTGGAAACTCATTACATTCCTCGATTAACATATGCAACTGATTGCGTTTAACAAATATCTTCAGTTGAGTCGTCCACATGAACATTTCATGTTAATTGTCTGTTGAAAGTTAGGCCCTGAAAATTTGATGGGGGGCCTAAAGAGCAGCCCGACCAAATTTAAGGTTAACGAAGGGTCCGAGTGCCTCTCTTGCCTTCGACAGAAGTGGACACAGGTCGTCTTCGTTGCTGAGAAGGAAACATCTATGTTGTTAGTATTTCCAATCAACGTGTGTACAACGCCTTGCATTTTATGCTTGACCATCGCCGTTGCTTTGGCCAAATAGTGCATCGCAAGACCGTCAGCATAAAGGAGTCAACAATATTGTGAGAAGAACTAAATTTGTCTAATCAATACAAATTAGATCTAATCAATAAATCTGTCTAAGACAACTACTTCGATAAGAACAAATACTAATGTAATTAGGGATAGATTACAAATATTTTCAAATTAGCCGATGGTTAATTCAGCTGAAGGAGCTATTGCAGAAAATTATGACAGCCGAAATATTTGAGCTGCAATTGAGTAACAGAGTTCCGTGAAGAGAAGTTTCGTTTAAAAACGGTGAATCAACCACTTCGTTTCTCAACGGTGGCTCAAAAACGAAGAGAGATATGACTTCAGTTTGACGAAGAAGACTCGAGTAGTTACTGTCTAGGCACGGTGCAGTTTAAAACCAACAGCAGTTTAAGCTGGCTCCGTGCTTAAACAAACTTTTTTGGTTGGAATTGATTATTTTGGTAAAGGAAAGATATAACTAACTTTATTGATCAGTGAAATTAAGAAAATTGATAGTCTTTCACACAATATTTTAATTCTTACAAAAAAGTAAATAAGCTACTTATTTAATCCCACAATACGCATTATAAATAGATATCAGGTGTGTGTGTGTGTGTGTGTGTGTGATAGTAGGAGCGATTGCAGAGTATGAGTGTGTGTGAGATAGTAGGAGCGATTGCAGGGTATGATAATAGCATACAATATACTTGATGATTAAAACACAAATAAACCAAAACTTTCTTGATTAAATATAAGAACGGAATGAAAATAGGATGTTGTGAATAGTTAAAATTATTAAAAGTAAGCTAAATTAATTAACTTTATAATATATCATTTACATTATTACATTATGTATTATTTATAATTAATACATTATAATAGTTATTATTTAGTGCATTAAATCATGGATTAACCAATATGTATTGAAACATAGGCCTACATGTTACTTGCGAGAGTTATTAATTTTAAATACAAAAATATATGAATTATTTTATCAGATTTATTTATTAATAAAAAAACGTATTTTTACTACAAATATTAACAGAATCATATAGACATAATAAAATAGATCAAGCACAATATTCTGAAATACTTATTAAAGTTCAAGTATTTTAGGTTACAAGATTATCACAATCAATCTACCACAACTCTTATAAATATGTTCACGGAACAAAGTTTTATATTGCCATAAACAACTTCTAAATGTAAATTAATAAATAAAGGTACACGTACGTGTACAACTATTTTCCTTATTTTTATAAATCTAAAACTCATGTTTATGCATTTGAAACAACTTTAAAAAAATCTATAATAATTTCATAATTCTTCAGCATGTAGGAAGTAAACGTTATTATAAGACAATTCACTATATAGACGTTTTAAAATGTTACATTACTGACAATTAGTGCACGAAATAACTGCGTTCCTCAAGGGAAATCACAATAATTTTAGGTACTCTGTTCTTGCTGCCGCCACGGATGTGACTTGTTTTGATGGAGGTGAATTCACATTGTATGTTCACCAGAAAAACTTTCTGAATAACTGTATGTGCATGTTGATTTGTATGAATCTTTAAGAAATCGTATCGAATTATTAGATTACACTATTAACATATTTAATGACAAGTATTTATTGATATTTAATTCTGCATAAATGCATAATATTACTTTAGTAAAATTAAAAGTTAAAATATTTCTAAACAGTTTTTATTATATCTATACAAATAGCTAAAATGAAGGATATTTTGTGTGTGATATAAATTTATCTTTTATATGTCAAAATAATTCAACAAAATGGGACGACGTATCCAATGTGTCAGTGTCTACTTTACGTATTATTCATTATGGCCTACGTACGTTGTTGTATCCCAAATAATGAGCAATCATATGATGAGATATATACTGTAGATATCACAGTTAGTATATGCCTAGATCTAGCCCTACACTTAGGACTCACTCAGCATGTGTAAAAATATTTACAAAACTTCAGCAATATAATAGTAACGTATTTACTCAAATTTGCAGATACTTAGCTTCTTCAAAATAATTTACAAAAATAAACACGACTACTGAAAATATGCCTGTGAAACTGCATTTAAAAAAGGCGGCAGTTGTTTATTGTAAATTATATTAGCGATTTAAATTAACTCAAAATAAATTATTATAATCTGATTACTACTCGAATGTGACGTGGATAACAGTGAGAACATTATACTGCCGTCTACCGCTGAGACTTAAGAGTGCACAGACCGTACTCGAGAAATTCTGACTTGAACCTTATTGTGCGATGCTTGTTAGCTGTAAGCTGGATTGTGTAATTGGTTTGCTAATACCACCTAAGGGGCTTTGAGGCACTCTACTTACACTGCATTACCTTTTCCTTTGGTGAATATCACTTGTCACAAAAAACGTTGTTTGGTGTGACGAGTTCTATTGTACCGCGAAAAGGAGGTTGACAATGTACATCCAATAACTCTTCTTTTCATTCGGGTAGCAAATTCTATTTAATATACAGTAATATCATAATTTAAAATTATTGGTAGGTATATATTTGTATACGTGTGTGTGTGTGTGTGTGTGTGTGTGTGTGTGTGTGTGTGTGTGTGTGTGTGTGTGTGTGTGTGTGTGTGTGTGTGTGTTGCAACGTGACAATTATTAGAACATAAATGAATACTTGACCATGTACCCAACGGAACTATAAAGTGTTAAACACTGTCCATGTCGTAGGATTTTTCTGTTCGTTGCGTTAAGTATATGTGGTTGCACAATAAACGTAATTTTACAAAGAGGAGTGAGAGGGTAACGACATGAAATAATAAATTAAAAAACATACTGTATTAAAATAATCAACCAACTATTTATTAAGATTGAAAAGCAATTACGTGAATATTAAGAATTGAAAATATAAAATTTAAAAATATTATCTTTTATAAGTTTACACTCTGTAAAAACATAACATACCATTGCTATTCAGCACAATAAAAAAATATATAACCTTAATATCTGAACATACATGCTGAAAAATTATACAAGTACTTTGTATACCATGGGTGTCTGACTTTGACTCAGTTTCAAAAATAAATAGCAATTCATTTATAAAATAATTAATTTTACAAAAATAAAATTTAATTGTTGTTATTTTTAATAATAGTAAATAACTTTTTAATAACAAAAAATAACATTTACCGTAATTGAAGACTATTAATTATTTTTAATGACATACCCAATTAATACATCGAACAGAAGATTATTATTTTTTTAATTTTGTATTAAACCAAATTTATTATTTTTAACCACAATTCAGAATTATTTACATTATCTTTAAGTCTTTACTGTTTCATATTCATTTTTTTTTATGAGTTCTTTGTACAAAAATATAATTGTTCATTTGTCACCGAAGCTGCGTAATTGCGTACTGGCGAAGTTACCGTTGCATGTGTGTGTGTGTGTGTGTGTGTGTGTGTGTGTGTGTGTGTGTGTGTGTGTGTGTGTGTGTGTGTGTGTGTGTGTGTGTGTGTGTGTGTGAGAGAGAGAGAGAGAGCGAGAGGGTCCTGAATGCTGACAACGAGGATGATGATGATGATGCTGATGCGTTCTCGGTTTCTATGGCTTGTTGTTGATGATAGTCCTGTGTTCCTCCATAAATCGTGGTGTATAGTGAAGATATTCAAATCGATCGGCAGACCAGCAGAGTGACGTCGTGTGAAGATATCTTGAGTCTATTGATTAGCAAACGGACATAGTGGCTTCGTGTAAAGATTCCTTGAGTCAGACGTCGCCCAAAATTACAGGAGGTATTTATACTAGACGGCAAACTGACAGATCAGAGATTGTTTCCTTGCTGAATACGAGTAGTGTCAATTTGCGTGTAGCGTCTCTTTAATTACTGACCACTTTTTAGGCCATTTTCGCGATCACGGACAATTTATCGTAACGGGAGTGATTTCATTGTCCTGGTAATTTTTCACTGGTCAATTACATATAACTCAATTGTTAATTACTAGTTAATTACGATAGTAATTAACATTTATTTATATAGCGTTTTTATTATTGTAATTTTTTGCAATAATTTTGCATCATCATATGCGTTTAAATATCCTTAATTTAATGTTGTATTTAGAATTGTAGTACGTCTTTGGTAACAGGTAAAAAAGTGTTAATTAATTTATTTTAATCCAGTTAAAACATGATTAATTATGAAAACAACAGTTCGTCCATTTCTCCCCTCGTAGAACTTTGTATGCCGGAAATGGCATACGCACACAAACCCTGTATTTACTCTCGGGGGGGGGGTGCACACTTTTGACAGGAATCAGCCTGCACTGTACCGTACAAAATTGTTTAAAACTGTCCGTCGTAAGTTTTTTACACTTATTATTCACAAAACATACCGCAAATATGCAAATATATGTATTGTGGTAATATCACAAGGGAAGCAAGTTATAAAACGCGCAGCGCAGTTAAATCACCATCGTACTGATGGTCTTGAAAATGTTCCGGGATTACGGAACGAAACGTCGGGTATATAAGCATCTCCTACACTAATGTACCCAAAAGCCTGCTTCAACATATATATATATATATATATATATATATATATACTGAACAAACGAATTATAAAGGAAAGAACTTAAACTATAGCAGTTATACAAATTTAGAAAAAACAAATAACAAACTAAGAGAATACAATACCAAATAATCAGCGCTAATGTAAAACTAAGTATAAATAAAATAGTGTGTGATTGAGGGGAACACCCCAAACCAGTTTTAACAAGACAATAAAAGACAATCATTAGACTGAAACCTAATTTTTTTTACTTATCTAATTATTATGTTTATATATTATATGTGTATACAATACATACCATGTTGATAGTAGTAGATACTAGATGTTAGAATATAAGTGTTTATGGTATTAAAATAATGTTAATTAATGTCAGAATTTTGTGAAGGAAGGAAAGGCAAAATATTAATTCAAACGTATAAATAGTGAATCAGAAAATATAATAATAGCAATGTGAATTGATTATAACATTTGTAGTAAAATTGAAAATTGATAATAAAGCCAAATTCAACTTTGACCCTGTAATCAAATTAGAGGAAATAAATTAATAGAAACTAGACCCAATTGATATAAATTATCCCATTCAGAATACAAATACTTTATCATAATTATAACAACAAGCTATAGTAGTGATTAAAAGAATCAGAGTATAAAATTGACTTAAATGGTGATTGTAAAAGATAATGCCATAATCAGTAAAGCAAGTACCAGTAAAATACAAATAAATTATTAAATGTTTAGAATAATAGCCAGGTAGAAAAAGTAAATTACAATGATTTAATTAGTAATCGTATTTGAGGAAAATTGTAACATAAAACATATTGTAAACCATTTAATTGGTAATTAGGTGAATCATAATAAGGCCTAGAGGTAAATTTCAAGGAATGAAATTCTGAAGCTTAATTCAAACCAAAATAGGTCAAGTTTATTATTAACTTGTATAAAATAAACGCACGAATATCGTTATATAATTAGAATTCCATAAAAGTACTAAACAAATAATTTATTGCCAGTAAAATATAAAAAATGTCATTTATTTCTATAAAATTGAATTGGTAATTAGGAAAACAGCTGATAATGAACAATGAGAAATGAGACCAAAATCTTATAGAATTTTCTATATGAAGATAGAGTTTTCTATATAGTTAGTTGATTGTTAAACACCAAGCAGAATGGACGTGTCAGAATATATTTAAGAGAGACAAATGAATGGACATTTTAACCAACTCGAACTAAGATGTATTATGAAATTAAAAAAAAAGATAAAAGAATATACAGTAAATTCAGAATACGATTAAAACAGTCATTTGAATCACTAAGCCAAATTAAACAACACTAAATCTATCTATCACTACCTGTGGACACGATTGAATAATAAATTTAACCAACAAGCAACTGATTGGAAAGAACATTCGCCACTATACACCTATTACCGAACGAAATCCAGTGGAGAACTAAAACTACACACTACAGCTTGTGGACATTCCAATAGAGGCATCACAGAAGAGGAATTAATCAACTGCTATGTTTATTTGAAGGAAATCTCGGAGTCTGATTTGCATCGTAGAACAACTCATGAAGTCAGCCATCTTGTCATTTCGAGTCGAACGAACCCAACCTGGAGGGGACGAGTGACGTCAGAACAATCAGCCAGTTCGGATTTAAATTTTTCTATATACTATATTTTATTATTATTGTCTGTTAATGAATAAGTTTTTATAATTGTAAGTATTGAATTCTCTTGCCTTTCCTGACAATTTCGACAGTTCAAAGAATCCTTGTTATATAATAATTTAATTTAAATAATTTTGAAGTATGTAATAATTGACTTGGGATCTAGTCTCGACTCCGACTCGAATTAGTCGACGCAAGTCGAATAATTACTTTGAGCATAATAAATATAATTATTGGTATAAAATATCGTTTTATTGTTTAGTTGAGAACTAATTTAAAGTACATTAATTATTAACTTATAAACGCGAACTTCTGAGGGAAAGGAACGAACAGAAGAAGAAATGAAGATACTGAATGGACCGCGATCGATTTGGCCACGACAATCTATTTAACGAGGAGAAACAAATATTTCTTCACCAAATCATACCTAATTATTAATTAGTATTTTTATTAATTGAACACTAAACTAATAAAAAATAATAAAAATAATTAAAAAATTAAATTAATTATTTATACAAAATAAAAAATAAATAAATAATAAAAATTTTATTAAACAATTATTATACTTATTTGTAAAATAACTTCGTTTATTTACAATATATATAATGCATTAGTCCCTGTTACTTTTGATGTTCTCGCTTCTTGTATGACCAATTCAACACAACTGTATTTACTGTAACACAATTATGTACTGTATTTAGAGTAACACAATTTAAATTTCAATTGTTAATATGATAATAAAACAATTTTTGTAATTTTTGCGTTGAGCAAATTGTTTTTTCTGAGTTCAAGATGATGGTGATGATGATATAATACCATAGATGGAACTGTAGCTAATGAATAAGACAGGCTATTCTGTTTGCAGAATCGTAATAACTAACAATTCCTTAACAAAAAGGAAAGGGAATACACAAATCACAGGAACCATGAGACATCACTTGATTCTGTAAATAATAAATGTCCTTTGGTTTTGACTGGTAAAAAACTAACATACGGAGTGATTGTAGATTCTTTAACCGCATAGTTACTGTCACATTAATAGAAATAGCGTAATTATACACATATCAACATCACGTTTTCTGTTGATTGAGAGATTAACTATGGTTATTCATCAGTTAATAGTGCGATGAGTAATTAGCTTAAATAACATATTTCCAACTGTCTCTGCAGGAGGAAGTTGTCCTTCATAGGCGACATATAGACATAGACATACCACAGGTTTATCAGCTTAGTATCAATTAGTTTAGTGATAATTAGAAGTTTCATTAGTGCAAAATGCATAAATGTGTACTTGTTTTTCTGTAGTTTGACAAATTTCACAACACTATAAACAAATTATTGGGGATAGAGCTATATATTCTTTATTATTAATATCCTTATGTTCACAATTGGCAAGTTAAATGAACTTTGAATTAAATATTTCTCTTTCAGGGTGAATTTGATTTCACACTTGATGTTACTATTTGTGTAATAGCAGTACATCTGTGGAGATTTATAAATGTTCACGAATTGAGAAAAACCAACAAGCTGTTAATTTATACTGAACAAAGAGAGAACAGAATAAATAACAAAGAGAAAACAGTTTATAATTTATGCGTAGTTATGAATAACATTTGTAACATAGACCTCTTCTTCACAGGAGGTTTAGAAGGCTGTACTAAACAGAAATAACTGTAATAACAAGGTAACACTAATGACGAGAATAGAATAAATACGAAGAATCTAACCGAAGTCGAGACAAAAGCGTCCTTTTATAGACAAAACATCTACAGAGAGAAGAACGAATAAAAACTATTGTAATACAAGATAAAAATTTAATACAGGGAACTCGACAAAACAATTATGAAACAGTTATTTGACCAGTAAATAGGTAAAGGAAGTAAAGTAAGCAATTCTATAAAAAAGAAAAGAAGCGAGTAAATAGTGTAAAAAGGAGATATCACAAGAATAGCCAACATGAAATTACGTATGGAGAAAGTTGAAGAATAATACCAGAAAAACCTAAGTTAGTAAATGTTTGGAAAGTATTTTAATGAGTTTTATAAAAAGCTGGGGAAGTCGCCAAGTGTTCCAAGCCCGTAAACTATAAGCTCGTACAAAACAATAAAACGTAACGATGTTTTTAATACTTTATGAGTCGAAGCAGTCGGAGTATTAGAAAATATCTAAAATGCCAAGTCTCTAGAGCGTGGCAAAATAACAGTTGAACAGCTGTTGTCTAGAGAGATTATAATAAAGAATTATATAATAAACACATATTTCCATTAATGAATAGATAAAAACTGAGAGAAGTTTCAGTAACAAAAATGGTATACCGTTAGATTTTATCGATCAATTCGTGTCTTTAGTTACATACAAAGTTGAAAATAAATACGATTCTGTATCAGTAAGGTTTTCATTATTAGAAAATGAAAAAATTGTAATTTTCAAAAGAAATATCTTGTAACATAAGTTCGGAGACGTTTTCTTCCAAATTGTGGTTGGGCAAAGATTTTCCCAATTTTTTTTTGTTTCAAAAGGAAAAAATGGAATATTATTTGAAACACCTATTATAACTGAAAATTGATGGTAGGGCCTATAATGTATTTTTTAACTGAAAAATTTTTAAAGTGTTCTCCGACTTTTATTTGCAATACGTAGTTACCGAGAACTGGTTGAAAAGTCGAATAAACATACGAATAAATATAAACATTCTTTGGTTTACCATAAATGTATTTTATTAAACAAACAAAGTTAATAAACAAAATTTATACATCATTTGGTTTGAGAAAATTTAGGTAATTAAAGTAAATGGAAACAAATACAATCTGAAGAGATATGATTCCTACTTTTGTTGTTCAGCAGATAGTTAGGCACGATTTTGGCACTGATTATTTCATCCGACGATAAATTCAAAACGTTATTTTTACATTTATTTTGTATTATTAAAAAAATGTAAAAAAATTATTTATTATTAAAAAAATTAAACTCGTTTCTACGAAACCCCATTGAAAACTATTATTTTTTTTAAATATTTGTTTACGTTTAAATACTAAACGGAACAAAGTTTAATAAGTTACATATTAATACTCAGTGTAACTATAATAATAAGATACGTTTCCGTAGGTCTGCCTCGTTCTTTCCTTCCCTATAATGAATGTTCATGATAAAGTTACCAAAAAATATAATTTATAAATTTAATCTTCCTAAATTTAATTTCTTTCGGGTACTTCCTTCCCCACTTTAATTTCATTGCTATATTTAAGGAATATCAGCAAAGAAATACCTTAATATTTTCGTACCTTTTCCTTGTAATATAACAAAGTTATAAAGGAAAGGAATTCCTGCATATATTGCCTATATTTTTATGTAAATAAAATGTTAAGGAAAGACAAATTCCTTATTGTTAAGGAACGTATTCCTTAATACGAATTTTCTACTATTTCCCTTTCTTGTGTTTTCTGCTTTTTCCTTTAATCTGAATAGTTTTTATTATTTTCTTCTGTATCCGCAATTTTTCCTGTTTTCCCGGACGTGTAACTCACAGCAAGTCAATAGTCAATATGCTCTGCATGAAGTATTCGCAAAAGTTTTCAATACCTCCCTACTCAAGTGCTTATTTATTAAATTATTTATTGATTATGAATACTTTTCTTTCAATGTTATTCTTCTTTTCACTTGTACAGTTGTTTCCATTAATTAGTCTTTGGAAGTGACAGCCTTGTTTACCTGCTTGGTTTACTAGTTCGTGCCAAAAAGAATTCTACAAAAAGTATCAAAACATGGCTACCACGGTTTTGACAGTATAAATTTAATTAAATGTGTAATTAAATGTAATAAACGTTTAATTAAGAAAGTTGTGTTAGTGGTTAAAATCATAAGCAGAATTATCACTGTTGCACAACACTGTAAATATCGGTATGGAGAACCTTACATGACTTCCATGCTCTAAGATTTATATTTAAAATCATTTACGAAATGAACTGTTTCCATAGAAACTACTTCTTTCCACTTATTGCTTCAGACTTAACAACAGTACTGTGGTCACTATCGTATACTACCACACGATATCGCACTTGATTTTCACTGATGATGGCAGTCGACGGCACTGCCGAAACGTCTGGTTTTGGAGAAAACATTGGACTACAGCCAAACAGCCCGGGAAGTAATTTTAACAACAAACTACTATTTTGCTGCCGATAACGTAGCACACATATAAAAATGATCCCCTCCCCCTTCAACAATAATTTTCATTTATAGAAAAGTATCCCCACCCCGTTCAATTAGCCTCTTCATTTATAGATATTTCATCTACGTTTCTACAGTGGATTATTAAGATCTTCTTATCAGGATACTTTATTTCTCAAAATTAAGTACTTTACTCTTGTTACAACAAAAAATGTTTCCGCTAAAGTGCCCTTTCCCCTCAACCGATATTCACCAAAATCGACAGACCTTGAGTACTCTACAACTGAGGCACATATGTAAAAAATTATTTGATTCTGTTTGAATTTACGGAAGTTATCGTTCGTTATGGAAAAATTTCCCTTGTTACAACATAAAATGTTGCTGGTAAACTACCCCTACCCCATTCCCTTAACCGATCTTCACGAAAATCAACAGGCCTTCAGCTCCTTACAATTCAGGAACGTATGCAAAACATTATTTGATTCTCTTTGAATTTACGTCAGTTATCGTTCGTCATAGAAAAAATTACCCTTGTTAAAACATAAAACGTTGCTGGTAAACTACCCCTTTCCCTTAACCGATCTTCACCAAAATCAGCAGACCTTGAGTACGTACTACTTACAAAATGTATGCAAAAAATTATTTGATTATCTTTGAATATACGGCAGTTATCATTCGTCATAAAAATAAAATTACCCTTTTAAAACAAAAACCGTTGCTCGTAAACTACCCTTACCTCTTAACCGATCTTCCCCGAAATCAACAGGCCTTGAGAACTCTACAATTCAGGGGAGTACGCGAAACATTATTTGATTGTGTTTGAAGTTGCGGCAGTTATCGTTGGTCACAGAAACAATTACTCTTGTTACAACATAAAATGTGGCTGGTAAACTACCCCTTTCACTTTACCGATCTTCACCAAAACCAAGAGACCTTCAGTCCTTTACGATTAAGGAAGGCATCCAAAAACATACTTGATTCTGTTTGAATGTGCGGCAGTTATCGTTCGTCATAGAAAAAATTACCTTTGTTAAAACATAAAATTTTGCTGGTAAACTACCCCTTTCCTTTAACCGATCTTCACTAAAATCAACATACATTGTGTCCTCTATAGCTTAGGAGTGTATGCAAAATATTATTTGATTCTGGTTGAATTTACGGCAGTTATCATTCGTCATAGAAAAAATTACCCATGTTAAAATATAAAACGTTGCAGGTAAACTACCCCTTTCCATAATCCGATCTTCAAGAAAACAACAGGTCTTGAGAACTCTACAATTCAGGGCGGTATGCAAAACATTATTTGATTCTGTTTGAATTTGCGGCTGTTATCCTTTCCCATAGAAAATACCCTTGTTAAAACAAAAAACGTTGCTGGTAAACTACCCCTTTCCCTTAACCGATCTTTACCAAAAACAATATACCTTGAGCACTCTACAATTCAGGGCTGTATGCAAAAAATCGTTTCATTCTGTTTGAATTTGCGGCTGTTATCGTTTGCCATATAAAATACCCTTGTTAAAGCATAAAACGTTGCCGGTAAACTACCCCTTTCCCTCAACCGATCTTTACCAAAAACAATATACCTTGAGAACTCTACAATTCAGGGCTGTATGCAAAAAATCGTTTCATTCTGTTTGAATTTGCGGCTGTTATCGTTTGCCATATAAAATACCCTTGTTAAAGCATAAAACGTTGCCGGTAAACTACCCCTTTCCCTTAACCGATCTTCACCAAAAACAACAGATCCTGAGAACTCTACAATTCAGGGCTGTATACAAAACATTATTTGATTCTGTTTGAATTTGCAGCTGTTATCATTTTTTGAAAACAAAAATTATCCTTGATTAAAAAAAAATGTTGCTGGTAAACTACCCCTTTCCCTTAACCCATCTTCACAAAAAAAAATAGGACTTGAGTACTGCACAAATTAGGGCAGTATGCAAAAAAGTATTTGATTATGTTTGAATTTGCGGCTGTTATCGTTTGCCAAATAAAAATGTACAGAGAGACAGACAGACACACATACAGACAGACACACACACACACACACACACACTTTTCGAAAAATGACTTTTTTTCATGTTTTGAGGATAGTACAATCAGAATCTGCAATAACCTCGATCACGATTTTTTTTGCCATCACCATACTGTGCCGGCCCGATGCCGGCCGTCGAAAATTGTGAAATATTTAATGGTAATATAACGCGAGAGCAAAGGGGCGGGTGTACTGAACTTTGTACGAACCGTTAAGGCTGCGCGCGCAACGCGTAGTAAGGGTCGGCTTCGTCTATCGGTATCAGCTGTATTCTATTCACCGTCTGGCTCCGAGATACACCGACTCTCGTCTCCGAATAGTTCACTGCGTAGTTTTTCTTCAACTATTATGGCTGGCTGAAACTTATGAGACTCCCGGTAAGATATTATATTATTGTATGCGTTCAAAAATAATTAGAATTAAATAAATAATTAATAACAAGGTGTATGCACCGTAGGAAAAAGAGGTGAGTGCGACCCGACACTTCTATATTAAAAGAAAATTTACTTAATGTTCAGTATATAGCCCATGTTCCTTTTATTATTACTATAATAGTGTAAGAGGCACTGTAATTGTCATTGTCATGATAAATGTATGGAATGTTATATAAATTCGAGGCTAAAAGTTAGTGCGTAGTTAGGTAATGAACTATGCTCATTCATGCATCAGATTGTCGGTGTGCTATTTAATTAACCTTGCAGTAAAGAAATTACTTGTGAGAACATCCGTAGAGGAAACATTATTAACATTAAAATATTATTAATACCGTGAGTGCTTTGAAGTTATTTTTTTTTTGGACAAATGGCAATTATCGTGTCACCACGTGGCTGGGTGACCTGTTGATTTCTGTTGATGCGTGTTGAAAGAGTGCTAATGTCTTTAACTCTACGCCCTTTGATAAAATCTTTTATTGTTGGAATTAATTATTCCATGGCAGACTTTTTCTACTCTTTAAACAGGTTGCAAAGACTTTATTACTGAAACCTTGTGCATTTATCTTGAGTTGGTTGAAGGCCCGTTCTGAGGTTAATTACCTGAACTTGGGTGTACATTTTTGTGAACATCTTTTCTAATTTTTATGAATTAACAGGGTTCTCGATTAAGCCGGAGATTTGGCCTTGCTGATTAACGTCCATCCGCATCAGCCATGGACCATTAGAAAGGATCCTGTTCGGAGAAGGAGTCGGTGACCAGATCAAGATGTAACACTTAGTCAGCACAATTAAGGTGATATGCACTCTTTATTTTCCTTTTGGGGCCGGGCCGGCAGTGCACCTGTTTTACTGTAAAAATCTTTTGAATCCATGTGCCCACGTGGCCGGACAGTCTGTTATGAGGGGGGTCAGCTGATCATCATTCTGAACATTATGAGTTAATTTCAAAGAACACTTTAATAACTGAATTACCTAACATTAAGTGCAGTGCTTGTAATGGTGTGCTGCACTGGGGGGGAGCGTGCCAGAGATATTTGTACACTTAGACATTTTACAGTTTGCATATATTCATCATCTTACGCTTTACAAAATTTTTATGACAGGTTAGGAATTCTCTTCCGGCTGGAACAGAATGGAGTAAATATTAAATTCACCTTGGATTTAACATTTAAGGGCTGGGGTATTTTTTGTTTTCTTTTGGCTGTTTTCTGGGGTATAAAAAGGGACATAGTTTTTGCCTGGCACATGTTGGTGCAGCCTGAGGCAGGTTAGATTCCTGTCAAACTTTGTTAACCACATGCTGGCGCGCTCCCACAGCTGCTAGGGCACAACCGTTCTATTGTAAATTCATTTTATATATATAGCCAGTCGGCTTTTAACAGAAAAGAATTTGCACATTTTTTCTGGGCATATACTAATTAATTTTGTACCTTACAAAGAACATCTACTGATTAATTTTTCTACTTGTAAAACATATACTGTTTAATTTTTTTTAAATTTGTAAAGCATCTACGGATTAATTTTCCTACTTGTAAAGTATATACTGATTAATTGAATCCTTCTGAATTTGTAAAACAAATTAACATTTTAGAACCGTATAACAATTGCTTAGAATCAGGTGATGTAGTTTCCTTATATTTTTATATAATGCTGTTGAAGGAACTTAAAGTTCATATGCTCGTGATGGGTCATTTATCAGTGGAATTGTATACATATGGGTGGTACGGTCTTGCTTATGGGTTATGAGTGATTATCATCCTTTCTGGGGTTTTCGCTTTTATGTAGTTCTATAGAAACGGGTTGCTGATGGGCAAACATTTATCACTTCTGGTTTCTGGGCATGGTAGTAACACTGCCTGCAGGGCAGGTGCATTCCAGGGGCATTCGTGTTTAGAATATTGGTGAATAATTGTGAGTATATGTGCCTTATGTTTCTGTACGTGTTGTTATGTTTTGTCTATGTTATGCTAGTCACAAAATGGGGGGGGGGGAATTCTATATTTACTGAACATTGTTCTATGCATATATATATAAATACTTGTTACGATATACAGATCTTGTCTTTCCACACTGTTAAAACATGGGGATTATTTATTTATGATATTATTTGTGATTTATTGGTGATAATTATGTGATAAAGTTTCATCTACATGTAGCGAATGATGGGATACAATAAAAACTGTTATTGTTATATTACAGCCGAGTTTCATTGCAAGTCCCGTCATACTGGACCCAGCACAATTTTGGCTTCTCTAGGCTCCGGCCTAGTACTATTTAACTTGTGGCTTCTCTTTCAAAAAAAAATTAAAATAAAAGAAGTTTGTTTTATACTTATAAAAAGACATAAAAGGAAAGAGGGGTTACAAATGGTACCGCAGAGCGTGGTTTATAAAGTCTGACACTGCAAATGGTAGTAGTGAGCGTGGTTAATTCTAGGGTTGAACCCTTGGGTCCTGGTGTGTGACGGGGCTTGCAAACTCGGAAATATTAAGGCGATTGTTTTGACATTGTTTTCTTAGGTATATGCCCGTGTAGGCTAGTTGTAGGTTGTATAACTTGTGAGTCGGGTCGCACCACTGAGGCGGTTAGTTGTGTTTGGGAAATGTAATATGTTGTACTACCGGGGAGTCTCAAGCGTGGCCTGGGTGATGGAAGGTTACGTCTTCGGGGTCGGAGTTTAGCGTGTGACTTTAGAGGGATGCGGTATGGCCCGATCGGAAGTCGGTACCGTCACCGACTAAATTACCGAATTATGAATTTGATTGTTAGTTGTTTTTTTGTGAGTACGACTTGCGTGTCGAATTGATGTTTGATGTTATGTGTGTTCAGTATTGTTGGTTGTCACTTGTCTCCTTCTGTAGTGGGAGTGAATGGTTCAGAATAGGCCAGGTTTCCGCAGCGCTAGAGAACCCGGGGGTCCACTTGATGGAAGATACAGTACTCAAGTTTTTCTTTTGTAGGTCATGTTTTGTGTTAGGTTGTTCGTAGGAATTTATGTTTGTTATTGTTTGTTTTGAATTGTGCAATTCTGGCGGCGGTATGCTATCAGAAATTGCCCCACCCTCTTTCAGGCGTTCTCCAGAAATTTCCGGTGGTGAATGGATTTGATGAGGACCAGCTGTTGGTTTTCTTGGACCTGGTCCTGCAGGTGGCAGATTTCCCAGGGGTATCCGATGGGGAGGTCTTGTCTCTTATCTACTCGTATTGCCGAGGTACGTTGGCTGAGCTGGTCACCAAAACTCTGCGTCGGGGTGACAGTGTTGATGCTTTCCATGGGGAGGTGTTGAACTTCTTCCTAACCATTCGACGACGTGCCCAGCTTAAGTTTGAAAAATTCTATCGCCTACAGGCCAACGGAGAGGCGTTAGGGGACTTCGTGCACGATATACGGAAAGCTGCCCGGGTTTTAAGGTTGGGGTTGCCCGAGACAGTAGTTATCCAATCGATTCTGGAAGGACTGCATCCCCAAGAGAGATCTCGTTTAGTATTCGCGGACCGTCCATGTTGTTTTGCGGACCTTGAACGGCTGTGTGTGGTTTCAGGAACGGTCCAGGAGGTTGACGAGTCCCGGGGAAGAGATGCTACAGATGTCCAATACTCCCGTGGTTCATCAGGAAGAGCCAAAAGGGACAAACATGGTGGTTGGAGGAGAACGCAAGAGACTGTCCGAAAGCCTGAATATTCCGGAAGTGACGGAGGCTACAAGGGGGTGGCAAGTGAGAAGACGGTAACAACAGCTACAGCACAGAAAACAAAGAAATATGAAATTAACAGGGGAAGAAGAAATTATGTTAGGGAACAAACAGCGGCAAGTCGGGAGCCGGTAGTTAGGCGTTATTCTTATTTGGAGAAACGTGAGAGTTTAAAGGTTCCAGAGGAAGTACAAGTGCCTAAGAGAGTAGTAGATGAAGAAGGTGAAGCAGAAGAAGAAAAGCGGAATAACTTCTGTGGATCGATACAGCACGACAAGAAAACGTCTGTGGATATTGAGTTACAGGACTCGAAGAGGACGTCATGGTTGAATCCAGAGGCTGCAGAATTTGTTCCGGTATTTCCATCTCGGTTCGTGAGGGATCCAGATCCGGTAACATCATCATCGCCTACGCCGGGATATGAGAAGTCACTTGATGGTGTAGCTTTACCATCGCCAGTAGAAATTAATTTAGTCATTGCACATGAACCTGGACAGCTGGATTCCAGGGTGGAAGATGTTGAGGACGTTGTAGTTGCTGAAGGTCGTCAAGGAGTGGAATCGACAGAAGAGGCAGAAGAGCGGTCTGCGGATGCTGCACAGGAAGGTATAGTTGTAAGTGTTAGGGAGACGGTAGAGTCTGAAGTTGCAGATGGACACAGGGATGTCCGGGCTGCAAGTGTTTCTGAGGTTGTGGATGGACAAGGGGATGTTCATGCCGCAAGTGTGGTAGAAGTAGATGAGGTCGGAGTTGAGGAGAAATTTGGTGGCAGCGTTGTGGAGTGTGTGAGTGAGAATGATGTAGTGTGTGAAGAGGTGCAGACGCCTTCTGTAAGTAGTGTTGAGGATTCCGAGGAACGGAGAGAAGTTTCATGTGGACCAGGTGAGCAACTAGAGGATGAAGATGTCCAGTGTTCTGATGGTGGTAGTGGACGTGATGGCGATGTTGTTGATGAAAAGGAGGACGTAAATGAGATCGGAGAAGAGGTTAGTCAAGAAGTTCGTGAAGCGGCTGGTGACGAATGTGATGAAGAAATTGGTGAGGAGCTGAAGGAAAATGCAGTTGAAGATGGATCAGAGGAGCAACTGGAAGATGCTGAGGAGGTGCAGTGTCATGATGTTGATTTGGATTATGTGGGCGAAAAGGAAGAAATTGTAGCGGAGGAGTTAGATGATGAGCATAATCCAAAGCGGAGTGAAAGTAGTGAGGTAAGTTGCCTTGATTCTGATTCAGAAGAAACAAATCCGTACAGCTCAACGCGAAATAATTTCTCCGAGAGTGGTGTGCGAAAGGAACGCATACCTAAAGTGCGTCACAGAAAGGTAAGAAGAAGAGGTTAACGAGTAGCGGGTAGATGTTCCCCACACTCCCAGTGGTGTTCATCTATTTCAGGGTTGCGCCCCTGCCCACGCGAGCCTTGGTTTCCTTCATTCATCCTTATTTCCGGAGGGAACCATGTCCATACCCTTAGTCCTAACTATTGACCATTTAATGATCCTTGCCCCATTTCATCTTCCCGATTTTCCTACCCCTCCCATTAGTAAAAAAAAAAAAAAAAAAAAAAAAAAAAAAACCTATCAATAAGGAGAGAGACTTGCCGAGAGTGCACATTTAGATTGTGGTCCTGGATTATCATTTGGATGTGGAAGGTTATCATGGAGAAAGTTAGGAGTTAGAGAATGTTCCGTCAGAGTGTCGTGGTCTTGGAGATTGTAAGTTCCCCTGTTTTGGTTATGATGGAGAGTGATAGCGTGCTGTTGTTTACTTGTTCATAGTGGTTTGATTTCGAATTTTGGTAAGTGTAGGGTTGGTCCATGCCGCATTCTTCGGTTGTTCCCGGGCGTTTTTGTGTTGAGAGAGAGGGTAGTATATATATTGTGTATGGACGTCGGCAGAGAATTTACCCCCCCCCATATAGTTATCGTCTTTTGTTGAGTAAAAGTGGAGATTGATGTTCGTGTGCCCTTGGTGCGGTCCTCTCCGTCTGGCAGAGCGGGGCCGTCCGCCCTTGTGTAGGGAAGTGGCCAGCCATATGGCAAGGATGGAGATGCCTTGTGGGTGCATGTGGCTGGTCGGTCCAAGAGATGGACGAGAAGTAGTGCGGTCGCTCACATATCAAGGTGGGAGATACCTTGTTTGGTCTTAGGACGAGTATGTGAGTGGGACCGGTGGGAGTAGGTGATGGTCACCGGAGAGGGTAACGTGTTGGGGCGGTCCCGTGGGGTTGGCGTGGCAGAGAGGGTCGCATGGGGAATGGACGCATTTGTGAGGTTTTTCTGTTCTCCTGAGAGCAAGTGCCGCCGGGCCACCATAACCACGATGTCCACCAGCTTGTTTTGGGAAGTGGGGTACACTGCAGGGTACCCTCCCGAGTTTCAGAGTGGGGCAACCGGGTTGCCCTTTCGGGGTGGGGGTGTGCCGGCCCGATGCCGCCGTCGAAAATTGTGGAATATTTAATGGTTATATAACGCGAGAGCAAAGGGGCGGGTGTACTGAACTTTGTACGAACCGTTAAGGCTGCGCGCGCAACGCGTAGTAAGGGTCGGCTTCGTCTGTCGGTATCAGCTGTATTCTATTCACCGTCTGGCTCCGAGATACACCGACTCTCGTCTCCGAATAGTTCACTGCGTAGTTTTTCTTCAACTATTATGGCTGGCTGAAACTTATGAGACTCCCGGTAAGATATTATATTATTGTATGCGTTCAAAAATAATTAGGATTAAATAAATAATTAATAACAAGGTGTATGCACCGTAGGAAAAAGAGGTATGCATGTGAGTGCGACCCGACATTTCTATATTAAAAGAAAATTTACTTAATGTTCAGTATATAGCCCATGTTCCTTTTATTATTACTATAATAGTGTAAGAGGCACTGTAATTGTCATTGTCATGATAAATGTATGGAATGATATATAAATTCGAGGCTAAAAGTTAGTGCGTAGTTAGGTAATGAACTATGCTCATTCATGCATCAGATTGTCGGTGTGCTCTTTAATTAACCTTGCAGTAAAGAAATTACTTGTGAGAACATCCGTAGAGGAAACATTATTAATACCGTGAGTGCTTTGAAGTTATTTTTTTTTTGGACAAATGGCAATTATCGTGTCACCACGTGGCTGGGTGACCTGTTGATTTCTGTTGATGCGTGTTGAAAGAGTGCTAATGTCTTTAACTCTACGCCCTTTGATAAAATCTTTTATTGTTGGAATTAATTATTCCATGGCAGACTTTTTCTACTCTTTAAGCAGGTTGCAAAGACTTTATTACTGAAACCTTGTGCATTTATCTTGAGTTGGTTGAAGGCCCGTTCTGAGGTTAATTACCTGAACTTGGGTGTACATTTTTGTAAACATCTTTTCTAATTTTTATGAATTAACAGGGTTCTCGATTAAGCCGGAGATTTGGCCATGCTGATTGACGTCCATCCGCATCAGCCATGGACCATTAGAAAGGATCCTGTTCGGAGAAGGAGTCGGTGACCAGATCAAGATGTAACACTTAGTCAGCACAATTAAGGTGATATGCACTCTTCTATTTTCCTTTTGGGGCCGGGCCGGCAGTGCACCTGTTTTACTGTAAAAATCTTTTGAATCCATGTGCCCACGTGGCCGGACAGTCTGCTATGAGGGGGGTCAGCTGATCATCATTCTGAACATTATGCGTTAATTTCAAAGAACACTTTAATAACTGAATTACCTAACACTAAGTGCAGTGCTTGTAATGGTGTGCTGCACTGGGGGGGAGCGTGCCAGAGATATTTGTACACTTAGACATTTTACAGTTTGCATATATTCATCATCTTACGCTTTACAAAATTTTTATGACAGGTTAGGAATTCTCTTCCGGCTGGAACAGAATGGAGTAAATATTAAATTCACCTTGGATTTAACATTTAAGGGCTGGGGTGTTTTTTGTTTTCTTTTGGCTGTTTTCTGGGGTATAAAAAGGGACATAGTTTTTGCCTGGCACATGTTGGTGCAGCCTGAGGCAGGTTAGATTCCTGTCAAACTTTGTTAACCACATGCTGGCGCGCTCCCACAGCTGCTAGGGCACAACCGTTCTATTGTGAATTCATTTTATATATATAGCCAGTCGGCTTTTAACAGAAAAGAATTTGCACATTTTTTCTGGGCATATACTAATTAATTTTGTACCTTACAAAGAACATCTACTGATTAATTTTTCTACTTGTAAAACATATACTGTTTAATTTTTTTTAAATTTGTAAAGCATCTACGGATTAATTTTCCTACTTGTAAAGTATATACTGATTAACTGAATCCTTCTGAATTTGTAAAACAAATTAACATTTTAGAACCGTATAACAATTGCTTAGAATCAGGTGATGTAGTTTCCTTATATTTTTATTTAATGCTGTTGAAGGAACTTAAAGTTCATATGCTCATGATGGGTCATTTATCAGTGGAATTGTATACATATGGGCGGTACGGTCTTGCTTATGGGTTATGAGTGATTATCATCCTTTCTGGGGTTTTCGCTTTTATGCAGTTCTATAGAAACGGGTTGCTGATGGGCAAACATTTATCACTGCTGGTTTCTGGGCATGGTAGTAACACTGCCTGCAGGGCAGGTGCATTCCAGGGGCATTCGTGTTTAGAATATTAGTGAATAATTGTGAGTATATGTGCCTTATGTTTCTGTACGTGTTGTTATGTTTTGTCTATGTTATGCTAGTCACAAAATGGGGGGGGGGAATTCTATATTTACTGAACATTGTTCTATGCACATATATATAAATACTTGTTACGATATACAGATCTTGTCTTTCCACACTGTTAAAACATGGGGATTATTTATTTATGATATTATTTTTGATTTATTGGTGATAATTATGTGATAAAGTTTCATCTACATGTAGCGAATGATGGGATACAATAAAAACTGCTATTGTTATATTACAGCCGAGTTTCATTGCAAGTCCCGTCATACTGGACCCAGCACAATTTTGGCTTCTCTAGGCTCCGGCCTAGTTCTATTTAACTTGTGGCTTCTCTTTCAAAAAAAAAATTAAAATAAAAGAAGTTTGTTTTATACTTATAAAAAGACATAAAAGGAAAGAGGGGTTGCAATACTTCCATTTCCTTATGGAATATGGAAGTAAAAAGTATTCCGATTAGAGCTTTCAAGCTTCACAGCTCATCGTCAGATCGGAAATGAATTCATTATATGGAAGACATTTCATAGAAGACAACCATAAGTCTGTTAATCCGTTGGAAGTCTACGAAAGTGTAAAAGTAGTAAATAACACAGTTGAAAGGAAACTTAGGAAGGAATTAGAAATATTGAAAGAAAGAGAAAAAGGGTTAGACAATTTTATTAATACTAAAATTAAATTTGATAATGAAGAAATATTTTATAACATAATTCAGAAGTAAATGATAGAGGACAGATAGATAAGATTAAGAATTAAATTGCATAGGACTAATTGGATGTTTTTAAAACAAAGGTGTGTGACTGGCCCACAAGTGTGAATGAGAAACACGGTTAGGTTTAAAAGGAATGTACACACACACACACACACACACACACACACACACACACACAACACTGAAACACAAGGAATTTGCTAGAAAAATATGTAACTGTCCAGATGGAGGTGACAGGGCTCAGAGGGTGGGGAAGGGCCATTTGAATTATAGCTTGTTGTTTGTGAGCAAGTTGAGGTGGAGTGGGGTAAAGGGTTTGGTTTCATGCCTGTTTGTTCATTTCCGATCTGACGGTGAGCTGTGAAGCTTGAAAGCGCTGATCGGAATAATTTTTATATAGTGGTGTGGAACAGTGATAATTCTGCTTGTAAATGTAATAAGATATGTAATCAAGTGTATTAATGTAATTTCTTGATTCTCCCTATTTCTCTCTCTCTATTTACCGGTCTACCTACTTTTGTAACTAACTACTTCCTAATATATCTAATTGACTATGCATACATCATCTTCTTAGTTCCTCAGACTTCTACTTCTTGCAACTTATTATAATTACTGCGTTATAAAATTCTAATATCTTTATTGACGTTAGTAAAATAGTTTTATTAAAGCTTTTGGTTTAAACTTGGACCAACTGTTCAAGCCCTTAAATGAGAAATTTTTTTAATTATCTACCCTTTCGTTAACAGGCTGAATTCTTTTTTAATTAAAAAGAAACTTATCAGGCGTGTGTGTGTATGTGTGTGTGTGTGTGTGTGTGTGTACAAATTAATGTATGATGAGTTAATAAATGTATCCATTAGCGCATTAAATTTAATTATTTAAAATTAAACAAATTACGTTTTGAAAAACCATACTTTCCATTGGTTAAAATGGTATACCAGTGTTAAGGGAGCGACCCCACACAAAACAACAGATATTAATGGTGTATGTGGTTTTCAGACATATTGTGCTCTTGCTGCTGCCTGAAAAAACCCAAGAAGAAGAGCAATAACAAGGATAAGGGTAAGTGACTTTAAAACGTCTTATATAATATGTGAATAAACGCTTAACAGTCTATGTCGTTTACCTTTATATGCGATGGTTTTATGAGATAGAAATATTTCTTGTCTATTTCGCTTACACAAAAACGAATGTAAATTTCATACTTTAAACAACGTTCTGTTACATATAACAAGATAACAGACCATTATGTTTTTAGTATATTATCACGTAATCGAAACAATAACAAGATAACTTTGAAATAACACAGTTCTCTAAGAAACCGCTTATAATTATTAATCCAAATAATCTTCTCAGATTATACATAAAACAAGACAAAAAAAAGTTATTTCAGTTAGTTCAGTAAACAGTTAATTTAAAATCTGCTTGTTTAAGAGAGACCAAAACTCTTTTAAGAAAGAAGAAAATAATTCATTAAAATTTCTGTATTCCATATAGAGTTTTTCTTAAGTTCAATAGCTTAATAACAAAACCAAGTCTCTGTAGTTTGAGTTCAAGAGGATGCTGTTTCAGTCCAGTGTTATTTGTTAGTTTTCATATAAACTAATTAGAAACATCAACTCACAGGCAGTTGTTAAGCTTGCAATTTGGAGAGAGCATCTTAGCGCATGGGAGGAACAATAATAAATGGACATGAAAAATTAATGTGGTGATCATTGTATTAAATGCAAGTACATATAACTAAATGTAGCAGAAAGTGGTTGAATATAACTAAATATATAAAATTAATTTGTGATGGCACTTAATACCAAACAGTACATACAATAAAAAACTTTAGTATTTAATATGAAAATTTGGAATCTTGGAACCAAGATCCCGTTCCACGGTCTATAATCGCTATTGAAACAACAAGATGACAGTTGTCGCAAAGAACAAACACAATGTTAATTACAACTTCATTTTTGTGGAACTAAACGTGGGATATAATGGTGACAGAGGACAGAGTAAGGTCAAAGCCCATGAATGTATAAAGGCTTTGATTTGTTCTTAGCAGCTCTTTGAGAATAGTCTGATACGCTGAAACAATTGTCAGAGGTTAAGAATAAATTGTAAAACTACCAAATTTTTGTTTTATACCTTTATAGTAATATGTTTCTCCAAGCGCCAGAAAACAAGACAAAACGTAACTCGTTTGAAGAATAATTGACGGAACAGATGAACAGATATATTTGACGATTAGGTTAAAAAAACAGAAAAACGGAAAACTGGCTTCAACAGCGTAATAGAAAAAGAAAAATATATATTTTGCAATGAACAGAAAGATTTATAAACACAAAAATCATAGCACATAGTGGAATATATAGACTTACACTTTATCTGAGTGTGAATGGTAGATATTGTCAACGTTAGAGAAGCTCAATTTGTGCCGGTAGGGAGAAAGGTGGGGTACACGACAACATTGGTAGGTATACCCACTCCCCCCACTACTCCACTCCCATGTTTCACTTCGCATACGCTTCTCTATCGTTGACAACCTCTAAGTATTAACTAGGTGTAGTAGAAATGAAGAGTACAAGGAAGGTTGATGTTAGAAATGTTCTAATGAATTAAAAATTAAACCTATACAATATTTAACAGATTTTTACTTTATGCCAACTTAATACTTACGTACAAATACACTTGACGCCCTCGTTATTTTGAATACAGATATTTTTGTAGCGTGTAGTAAATACACTTTTTGGTTAATAAAATTTCCCATGAAACTGTACGTACTGAGACTTTTAAAAGTTTAAGCAACTGCTGTTACCTTGGTATAAAGTACTTGCAAGACAGTCTATTGCTTTCTAATTTTTTGTAACCCTTAGTCTGAATTGATGGTTATCTATACATTCCAAAATTGTTACATCTGTAATTCATATGTATTTTGGCATCTCACTAATCTAGTTATTATTATACTAGATAATTATTTGTTTCCGATTGGCTAAGATACCTATAACCACAAGTTTTATATATAGTGGTAACACGCGTAGTAATTAACATTCAACATACATTTCATAAATTGCAAAACGTGGAACTTACGTAAACAACTTGATTTGCAGTATCCCTATTGTAAAACTTAATTCTAAAAATTGCTGAACTATGTGATGATTATCCCGAATGGTTTAGCATACCCCGTTTAAGAATGACTGTGAACGTCCCTCATACTGTTACCTGACATCAATTCAAAACCTCTGTTCCACTTCAAATCAATTTCTGCAGCCATTTTATCAAGAAAGCTTTACCTCTGATTACACTAGCAGTTCTTCCAACAACCTTTCACATCGCCCAGTTCAATATTCATTTTGCACTGAGCCTTATATTATTTTACCCTTTTTTCTTCCACATTATTGTAAACAATGTAAAACTCAAAAGTCTTGATTATATAGTAAGCAGGTTGTCTTTCCTGTAATTAGCAGAATGTCGTATAAACAAAAAAGTTGCATATTGTTTCACAATCAAAATGACCAACATAAAATTAAGATAACAATGAGTAACGAATAAATGTAAAAATGTGAGACAATGTACTGACGTATGGACTTTTACACTTGTATCAAATATTCTTTCTGAGATAATCACATCTCTAGGTGTCAACCCAACAGAAAGGAAGAAATACATCAACACAATCAGTACAAAGGTAAAGTTGCTTTTGGACAAAAACTGTGATGTACAAATATGACATTGCAAACGATAAGTCAAATGAATGTACGTATATGACCTAGCTCAGTCAGAGAACAACCCAAGAACACCTGATGAAGAGAGTCCACAGGAAATATTTCATAGTTGTCGTGGATAGGAAGACTATTAAGGCAGTTTATTGTTGTAGAATTAACTGGAAGATGGCCTTAACAGCGATTATAAGGCATAAATAAATATAAAGGTAAAACGTAAGGACGGATCTAAAGCGGAGTAATCAAGGATATTCCCCATGTGCTCTAAAAAAGCAAAGAAACCTTTCCTAAAATACTATTGATTTATGCTTTCATTCCTTCTGGCAAGATAGTTTTATTTCTTATAAAACTCACGAACGCCTTCTAAAATTACCAAACACTTTATTTGAAATATGGAAAAATTTGGCACTATTTCTTAATTTGTAGCTACAATACTAGAAATTTTCCATCAAAATATTTTCTATTCCTAGCTGAATCCGCTACCTACAAAACCTACTGAAAATGCGGCAAATTTGTTGTTAACTCCCAATTAAATCTCCTACTCCGCACGACATCATTTAATAACTTCTTAAATTTATTTCCGCGCAAAATTTATTTCTCGATATGCTGTGGTTATTAGGTATATCGGAGATTGCAAAAGTGGAGAATTAGAAGTTCACTCAAAATATTTACGACGGCTATTGGAAAATAAAATTACAATTGGCTGGTATATAAAAACGAAAATAGAAATATATTTTGCGTAGCATACATAAAAGTTATATAAATATCAGTTCCACCTAATTACTACTCAAATATAAGCAGTTGCAACAGCTATTGCAGTCCCTGGGCGAAAAAGGTTTCCACTAAAATATGCAACCAAGGGTTTATGTCATTATCTAAAACCGCCATTACTTGGTTTTAAAATACCAAGTAGCTAGGCAGACCTTCATCTTGGCAACACACATCAATGTCTTGACTCTGTTCAGCAGTGTACCTCTCTATATAAGAATCGAACACAATCGTCCACTAGCCAATCTGTGAACTTGCCTGAAGTGGAAACCTTTTGTATACGCAAGTCTGCTAACGTGACAGTCAGTCCTTCTCTCCTACATGACGACTTGTCCGCGATGGACCCGGTCGACCACCTAATAAAGCCACATCCATATTGTGGATCTAATGGTATTGGTCGATATGACAGTAATCCAAATCAGTCCGTCAGGGCACGGTCCCGCTCAGCATAGCATAGTGTGAAACATTTCAACACATACCTTATGGGTGGCGGGATAGGAAATGACAGATTCTACGGGAACTATTCAAACAGAAATAAACAAAGTGGACCGTGGGCTTGAGTGTGACAATGTAAAAGGGTATTGGTTGCTTCTGCGAGCACCTAGTTTCTGTGGCAACCAGTTCGTATATATAAGCCGATCGCGTAATTATTTTTGGACTAGCCCTCGTATCTATCACCATTCACACTAACACCTACGGATTATATAATTTTGTTACCTTTACATGCACAGGTCGCTCAAACGACAACGTGCCAGCGACATGCCACAACTCAGACAATGGTAATTATTAAATTATTATCATATCTAATACAATTATAAAGACTTGTTATTAAAGTATGTGTATATATATATAATTATATTTGTATTTTATAATCATATATAATTAAATAATTCAGTATTATACAGTATTCAGTCACAGTATACAGTTATCATTTATTTACATTTGTTTATTTATATTAATTTCAATAACTGATGATGATAGTTGAATACTATTGACACATTGTAATTCACAAAATAAAAAATTATATTCTTGTAAAAAATTATGCTTATTATTAACAACTTTTTTAATAGTTGTTAATAATACCAATTGCAACGTTACAAGTATTTAAAAATTCACAGAAATACATTACCATGTACTCAACCCAACTATGAAGTATATTACACCGGCCAGGTCGCAGGATTTTTTTTTCTCTCGTTGCGTCATGTATATGTAGTTGCACGATAATAAATACTTTTCAAAGAGGAGTGAGATGCTGTTGACATGAAATAATTAATTAAAACAGTTTCAAAATAATCATACTAAGATTTATTAATATTAATCAAAAGATGAAAAAATATTAAAATTTAGAATTATAAAAAAAAATTATTCTCTTTTATAAGTTTACATAAAGTACCATATAATCTTCTCTGGTGTTCATGACATATTAAAATAAACAACTATATAATCTTACTAGCTAAACAGACATGTTAAACAAATTATCTAAACCCTTTTTATTTCAGTGTGTCTGACTTTTACTCCAATTTTTAAATAATAATAAAAACTCATGTACAAACAAAAATAATATTAAACTCAAGAATAAAATTACTTGTTGCTATAAACAAGATAAAATAATAACATTTACTTTCAACCTATTATTTAATTCTACTGACACACCCAAATTTGAACATATAACAGAAGATTAGTATTTTTTAAATTTTCCTATTCAATTAAAATATTTACTTTAACTATTATTTAAATTTAAAACTTTAAGTCTTTACTGTTCATGTGTAATTTTCTTTTTGAAAGTTCTTTTCACAAACAAAAATATAATTGTTTATTCATCACCTGCATACTGCCGACATTACCGTTGCGTGTGTGTGTGTCCTGAATCCTGAGAATTTGATGATGATGATGATTATGCTGATGCTGTGTTCTCTGTCTCTACGGGTTATTGTTTGTGATGGTCCAGAGTTCCTCCATAAGTCTTGCTGTGTGTGATAACGATGATCGGTCGATCGGCAGACTAGCAGCGTGACGTTGTGTGAAGATACCTTGAGTCTCTGTGAGACCACCCCAAAATTGCCGGTGGTATTATACTGGACGGGAATCTGACAAGTCCAGGACTCTTTTCGATCTGTTAGATATTGTCACTTCGTGCAAAGCGTCCTTTTAATTACAAATTACATTTGGTTCATTTTAGCGGTTTCGTAGCATGAGCGATATCATTGTTTGCGTAATTTTTCCTGGTCGCTCACATATAACACACTTATTAATTACTATTAAATCACACTAGTAATTAACATTAAATTACCTGGCGTCTTTATTATTGCAAATTTCTGTAATACTTTTACATCACTATATTCCTTAAAAATTCCTTAATGTAATGGTGTTTTTATAATTGGGGTAAGTCTTTGTTCACACGTTCAAAACGTATTAATTAGTATTTTTAACCGGTTAAAACCTGTTTACAGACGTACACATCACCCCATCTCTGCCTGTCGTAGCTTGCGTTCACACACACAAACACACAAGCTCTGTATTCACGCGGGGCAGGTGTACGCTTTCTGACAAACCTTAGCCTGCATAATATTGTTAAAAACTGTTCATCATATATTTTCTATGCACAATATTTACAAACATACCGCCCTGGGTAAATATGCAAATATATGTATTGTTGCAATATATATATATGAAAAAACTGAACACATCTGAATGCTCAGTGCACACTCACACCTATGTAGTTATGTATGTGTGTATGTGTATGTACGCATGTATAATTTACACAGAAAAAGCATTTATCATACACAACATTGACACCATTCATATTGTATTGTTGATATTTTTAAAATCTTTTTAATATAATTTGATTTAATCATGTTTCTTTTAAAAAACAATTTTAAACAGACTTTATGAACCAGCTTTTGAGTGCAATAACTACCCTTCAAAACACTTAAAAACTAAAAATTCCTTGGATAATCGGAAGTTGTCACGTTTCCTGTTATCGTTCTCTACCTTGTAAATCCATTTGTGTAGCTGTATGATTTACCAAACACTTTTTCCATCACCCACAACATTTCTGCCATCAACGTTTCCACTATTTCCGTAAGCGCATAGTCACACTGTGACAACCACAAAAATTCACATTGACGACAACTCTTACTTATCATGTCTTATCTGAATATTTTCTCTATAAACCATACTCTGACTTGTATAAACGTTGTGTGCCCCTATAATCATAATACGTTAATAATAATAACAATTTTTGTGTAGTGGAAAATGCTTTATAGATCTTCAGAGGCGACTGTCTGTCCCCTGTGATGCCTCAGCAACTACATAAAAGCCACTTTAAATTTAGGCATTGATAACTACCCTGAACCCTTTTGGGGTATTACTTGAAGATGGACCCTATTGCGCCCTAATTAGGCACCTTCTAGTTTGTCTGTTAAGAGCTACTGCCCTTTGGGTGCCAGTGGGGCCTCTCTTTTCTTGCAGAACCGACCGAATAAACGTAGTAACGTGGTTCTATTCCTCATTACTACGAAGCATACCTAATGTTAACTACTTCCACCAGCGTCAACGTCCCGAGCTTTATCTGCAGTGCCTTCCTCTCTCTAGGTCCATCTGCTACATTTTGAATAAAGTGTGCAAGAAATGTTAACGGGAAGAGTCACTGTACTGGCATGCTAGAAGTAAGCGTCAAAATTACCGTGCCCACTGCGAAACTATATCATGTGGTAGCTAACCTCGCCGTGTGGCGGTCAATACATTCCCTCAAGTCCGGTATGAGTGTTGCGGCCTGTTCAGCGATCTTGCCAGTTCCCTGGCTTCATTCATGGCCGCATCTAATACACTTACATTACTTCTTTTGTGCCGGTGCGCCGGCTATCGTAAATTTCAGTTAAAGTTTTTTCATTGTACTATATTGCGAACGAGAGTATGCTTGGCGATCTTTGTACTACGAGATAAACGGGACGGTTGCGCGCGCAGCTTATGGTTGAGGTCGGCTTGCCTTGTCGGCTACTGCAGTAGTCTTCACTTCGCCTGGCTCAGAGAATTAACTCTCTCTCTCTCTCTCTCTCTCCCTTCGTACATTTACGACGCAGTTTGTATCCGTCTTCATGATTGGCTAAAGCGTAAATTGACTCCCGGTAAGTATTCCTTTATTTTGTCTTTATAAGTAATTATACAGGTATGGATAATTAATAACAATATGCAACCATATAAAATACGTAATGATGGTGTGTGCGACCCGACAAGTTAATGTTAAGAGAAACTCATTATTTACTGATTTACGTAACGCCCAGTATATAGCCCATGCTCTTTTTATTATTTTCTGTAATAGGGTGAGAAGTTTTTCAAATGTCATTGTCATGGTAAAAGTGTACAACATTAAAAAATTTAATGACTAAAAGTTAATGCTTAGTCAGGTCGTGAACTGTGCCTATGCATGCAGTAGACTGTCGGAGAGTTTGTTAATTAACTTCACAGTAGAGAATTAATTGTGAGAGCTTCCCTGAATGAAATTTAATTAATGCTAAAACATTCTTAATGCTGTGAGTGCCTTGCAGTTGTTTGTTTGGGTCAAATAATGATCATGGCTCACCACGTGGCCGTTTAACCTGCAAATATATGTCGAAGCATGTTGGCCTAGTGCGGTTCACTTTATATTAAGCCACATTTAATAAGGTCTGTTCATTATTCAAATTTATTTATTCCATGGCCGAATTTTCTGCTCTTTCAGCTGGTTGCAAAAACTTTATTAATGAAAAGTGTGCTTTTATTGAGAGTTAGTTGGAGGCCCGTTATGAGGTTAATTACCTGAACTCGGGTGTACATTTTTAGTGAACAGTTCTCTAATTTATTTTAATGAATAGGGTTCTCAAACTAAGCCGGATTCCTGGCTTGCTGATGGCTGTACACCTGCCTAAGCTGTGAACCATGAACAAGATCTTATACGAAGAGGGAGATGGGGACTCGTTCTCAACGTAACACTTGACTGCTGTGATGAGGTGATATGCACTCTATTATTTTCTTACCAATTATCATTACATCTATGGGCCCACGTGTGCAGACTTTCTGCTGGATTGGGAAGCCGCTGTTCATGACTCAGAACTTTATTGGTTAAATTCATGTACACTTTTTAAGAATTGAATTACATAACGCTAAGTGCACTGCCTGTAAGTGGGTGATGCACTGCGGGAGCGTGCCAGAGATATTTTCACTTTTGCACATTGTACAGGTTGCTGACCATTCTCATGTTAGTTACAGTATGTATTGAACAGGTTAGTATCTCTGTTCCGGCTGGAACAGAGATGAATATTTTAACTTCTCTGTGGGTCCACATTTAAGGGCTGGGGTTTTCCTTATTTCTTTTGGGGCCGTTTCTGGTGTTTAAAAGGGTACTTAGTTTTTGCCTGACTCATGCTGGGGCAACCTCAGACAGGTTGGAGGCCTGTCAAATTTTGTCAACTACATGCGGGCGCGCTCCCACAGATGCTAGAGCACAACCACCTTATTGTATTTCTTTTCTTTTAATTATTTTTATATAGTCATTCAGGGTTAATAGAAACAATTGCTATTTTTCTGGAATATATATGTTAGTTGATTTTGCTCCTTGCACAAGGGCTATACTGACTGTTTTCTTAACTGGCAAAACACATATTGATTGACTTTCACTGGTAGTATCTGTTGTTTAATTTTCTTTAATTATAAAACATGTACTCATTATTTTTTGGTAAAACATATATTGTCAAAATTTTCTGAAATTGTAAAGCCTCGGATGATTAATTCTGATTGTTAAAGTACATAAGGATTTTGATTCCTTCGGAATTGTGAAGTAAAATAACCATTTAGAATTCTATAATCACTGTTTGAAAGCAGGTGATGTAGTTCTGTTAATTTTTATTTAATACTGTGAAAGGAACTTAAGGTTCATACACTCATGAGGAGTCATTGATCAGTGGAATGCTAGACAAATGGGCGGTCCGGTTTTATTCATGCGTTATTAATTATTATCATCTTTCTGGGGTTTGGCGTTTATGTAATTCTACAAATCGGGTTGTTGTAGGGCAAATATTCTATCACTGCTGGGTTATAAGATTGTAGTCACACGGCCTGCCAGGCGGGTGCATTCCTGGGGCATTTGTGTTCGAATTGAGGTAATTGTGAGTTTGTGTGCCTTATGTTCTGTATGTATTATATTGTCTGTGTCTAGCTAGCCACAAGAAAGGGGGGGAGAATTTTCTATTTATATATATATATCTGTTTACTGCATTTATACATATGGGTTATGCTATTATATACATATATCTGTTTACTGCATTTGTACATACGGGTTATGATATTATATTTACATACATATGTTAACTGAATTTACACACTTTGTTATGCTATATACTTGTTGTTTCTTTAATATTGTTGAAGCAGGGCTTAAATTATGCATGTATGAATTCTGGGAAAACAATAAATTTGTTATTGTTATATTACGGCTGAGTTTCATTGCAAGTCCCGTCATACTGGACCCGGCACATATTTTGCTTCTCTAGGCTCCTGCCTAGTCCTAATTGACTTGTGACTTCTCTTTCAAAAAAAAAAAAAAAAAATATTAAAATAAAATAAGTTGTTTTATATTCCAAAAATACATAAAAGGAAAGAGGGGTCTCACTTTTGACGAGATACTTTAGTTCCTGAGCCAAACATTCTTCCAACACTGCCCACTCACAGTGTCGTGAGGCTTCTGACCTGTGTCGTGATCTGTGCTGGCTTATGGCGTGGATGCTTGATTTGATCCCCGTAAGAGATCTTCGAATTTAGCCTGGCAACTAGATATTTAACTCTCTCCTTTGTCACTATAGCCTCAGGTCTCAGGTTCACTTGTAGGATTATGGGAATCCATCGCCGGGTAAGCTAGATAATCCTGTTTCCGCCCATTTGTTAATGCAACCAAACGTGTTTGGTAAAAAGACAACTTACACTATTGTCGGTACACTAACAGTTCCTACGGTTACACTACGCAACGAACAACTTGGGTTTATATGAGCCAGTTTCCTCTAGTTTTACTAAGTTGTAACACCCAATACTAAGCCACCCAACACTGAGCCTACTTGATTGAAAAACCCACGCCTCAGCTGGCCAGATTGCCCAGATTAGTTGCATGACTTGATTATAATTAAATTATAAAGTGCATGTATAATTTATGTAAGTTATAAATGTTACTATTACTTTGGTGTTACTTTTTTCAAATTCTTTTGTCGGTTTAATGTAAGTAAAGATGTAATCTAGTACAACTTTACATTATCTGTTTTTAAATTTAGAATTTGATTTTAACTAGAAAATACAACATGGGTACATATTATCGGAAAAATCTCGATACTAAAAACTGTAAATTTTAGTAGTTTTAAATGTTAAGTGTACATCTTAACATTTTTGAATATTAACTTAATATTTTGAAAATTTAAATTATTTAGCGCGTACATTTTTGAATTTGCTTTTGCTTTTGGATACTTATTAATTTGTTTTACCATTTACAACTACAGTATACCTTATGTTCATATGTAATATCTTATTTTGTTAACAGCCGTTACGGGGAACTATCCGATCGCTATCATTGGAGAGACTGCCTTGGTGCAAGTGCGACACTCTGCCTTCCACCTGACGAGAAACGTATGTAGGCCTATACCACGCACAAATAGTAATTTATCATATTTAAATGTATATTATTCTGTCCACTATTTATCTGAACAAACATTTTAGGGTTTTCTGTCCTTTTTATCGTCTTTATTCTTAGAAATTACACTTTTTTCTTGTCCAGTTCTGTTTGCTTTTAACAGATATCCATGTGTTTTGTAATCCATTTACATCACTACCAAAATATTTAGTACTGCTTTGAGACAATTTCGTATATTGCGTCTTCAAGTATTTATTTAACGCGTTATCACTTTTTGTTTCTGTTAAACGTCTTACTTATATTTCAACTATGGTACGTGCTTTTATCCTGCTGTTCCCTTTATTTATTCATCAAAACGTGTTGTTTTGCTAGAGTTACTCTTTCGATTGTTAGTGCAGGAATAATCCACTTATACGTTTAGTATTATTCAGGATACTGATTAATTTTCAAACGACTTCTGTCTATAACGTTTTTTTAAAGTGTGTTTTATCTACTTTTTGTAGTAACATCTCTTAGTTTGAAAAATCATTTGAGTTATCTACAGGCTTCATGCACGTATGTAAGTGTACCGACTTACTTCCTGCAGTTCTTGTATGTTCAGTTTCGTCGTTACTGATGCTAAAACACTCCATTTTGTACCTCCACAATTATGCCGTTTAATGTTTAATATTTCTGTGGTGTACATAAGCATATTTACAAGAACACCATCAGCTCTTGCATTGTCATTCTGTATTTACTTGTTTTGACAGTGCTTTGCTTCTGGTGCAGTAAAGTGTCCAGTTTAAGTTACCCCATTTGTCTCAGTTTTCATAGAAAGACATTCGTCAAGACTTTACTCTCTTAACAGAATGTTTCAGTACTGTGGTGGAGAAGAAAGTGTACAACACAACATGTACATAACTTTGTGATTGGTAATGATTAAATTCATTTACTGAACTTTTAAGAACATCACTGCTTTTACGAAAACTGAGAATAATACATAAGTTTTTTTGAGTACTAGCCTATAGTTCTTCAATAATAGAATTTATAAATGTTTAACGAAAAAGTTTATTTTTTTAGTTTTTTAATGTGTGCATTCAATTTTGAGTTTTTTGAAATACTGTACTTTATTGGTCACTGTCTCAGTTTGTTTTGGAGTTCACGAATTTTAGTCAATATTCTGGGTTGTTATTACGAAGACTGCAGTAGCCCACACGCTTCTGTACTTCTAACACAGTAACGTCAGTTAAAAGAGTGTCTTTCATTATTTCAATTTTTTTAAGTGTATAGTTTACCATAGTCACTAGGTTTTTAATCTTTTTGATGGCCTGTGTAAGACAATAAAATTGTCACATGTTATACTGACTCTAGTTAAACGACTTTGCGGCGGAGCACAACTATTGTTCAAGTCGGGGTCTTACTGTATGTTTGCTATCCATCCATCTATTGCGAGCACATCCATCTACAGCCCTGCACACAGAGGCTTCTGTTGTATTGGTCATCACGTTGCAAATCTCTTTTTCATTGTATGCTTTTTCATACGCAGATTTTGGTACTATTAGGATATGTCTTTGTTTTACGCTAATTAATTTATATAAGTTTGTCTTCTTTAAAAAGATTTGGTTTTATATTGCAGTTGTGAAAAACGTATAATTGTTTAAACAACAAAACAATGTCATAAAGTAAAAAGACTACAGTGACTGTAAAACAAATTATCACTTCTACTATAGATAGTTCTTTGAAAACATAATGGACAATCAAGGTATTGAATGTCGTTGTGGAACTACCCTTTTATAAAAATTATTCTAAAAGAGTCAAATATACATTGTTCCATTTGACATACAGCTAATAAATTTTAATAGAATGTTGCTTGCAACTACCAATTTTTATATTCGCGCTTCTCCAAGAGACCTGTTATAATCAAAGCCAATTAAGGTAAAGGATTTTTGTAAGTTCACTATTCTACAGGTTCGCTTAACACATAAACTCATTATATTTTATATGAAAGTAAAGTATTGTATAACCAGGAGAACATTTAAATCAGCATGGGGCTTGAGGTTACCATCGATATTAACATAAGCACACTAGCATGTGTGTGTTCATGAGTTATCTCAATACTTAAACCTTATCATTTTATTGGCTTAATTTTTGTGGTACAATAAGATAGCAATTACTATAACTTAATACTACAACTTCCTATGTAATTTTACTATCTTCAATTAGTTTTTCAGATCTCTGTACATTTTCTGTTTTTACTGCACATCTAGTGTATAGAGGAATGTGCAGCCTAGCACACACACACACACACACACACACACACACACACACACACACACACATATACACACACTGCATATTTTCCTCAGTAGTGAAATAGTTTCTGTTTCATCATTTGCTTTCTGCTCAACGGCACGTTTTATAAGGTATGTTCCCTCCACGTTTTCCTATTC
Organism: Magicicada septendecula; assembly: GCA_034769895.1. Classification (NCBI taxonomy): domain Eukaryota; kingdom Metazoa; phylum Arthropoda; class Insecta; order Hemiptera; family Cicadidae; genus Magicicada; species Magicicada septendecula. The sequence continues at coordinate 161,410,996 of CM068375.1, forward strand.
TGGGCTAGTCGCTTCGTTTCTTGATATGGCATTCGTAGACCGTCCTTTATATGGCCTCTCCTCCGTCCTCTATTCCGCTTTCCAGTAACAGTCCAGTGTTTCCACTTTCACGTTACATTGTGTTTGGCGCATAAGTGTCCTAACCAATTTCTCTTCCTACGCCTGATGATATCCAACTCTCTCCTTTCCTCTCTTAGTCTTCCAATCACTTCCTGATTTATCACTCTATCCTTCCAAGATATTCCTTTCCATGCCTCTCCAAGTCTAGTCTACATCTTGAAAATCTATAGCCTCCTCTCCTGTTGTTTCCTTAATGTCCAAGTTTCTGCGTCATATAGGAGCACACTTCAAACAAAATACTTCATTTTCCTCTTTCTCAGTTTACTGGCACATGCAATAATCTTTTCTATCTATTAAGAGCTGTCTTGGCTAAAGCAAATGTTTATTTCACCTCTTAACTACATCGCATATCTTCTCTGATCAGGGATTCCATAAATTAAAAAAAAATTTGTCAAATTTTCTCATTTGATATTTTAATCTGTGCAGCCCTGCAAATTTTACTTATGAATGTGCTTACATTCTAAATTCCTTACAAGTTCAGCTAAAATTCCTTACTTTCTATTTTAATATCCTTCATCCTTGACAAGCAACACAATATCGTCTGCAAACCTAATACACACTATCCTCCTCCCACCAATTCTTTTCCCAATACGACAATTATTTTTTATTTCTTCCTAGTGTATATCAAAGAGTGTAGATAACATACAACAGCCCTGTCTCACTGCTTTTCCTTTGATTTCTATCATCACTTTGTTCCCAAGTCTAAGTATAATCTTCCGATCTCGACAGAGCTTTCTAATCTTTCTATTAAAACACACAAAAATGTAATTGTATGTTATTATGTAGATATTTAAATGTTTCCAATATGTGGCTTACATTAAGCATATACAATAAATTAATAATGTTCATAATAATGTGCACCTATGACTTTGTTCCCAACCTATATCTGACCAGTATCCTGTAACTAAAGGCTATGCCTGTTTTTATCAACCTGTACACAATTCATATAGTTCTTTCCATGATTACCTCTTTGTATTTTATCTCTCTTTGGATCAAACAAGTCTGTAACATAATAAACTTTTCAATTTTATTTTTCCTCTAAGTATGTCTTCTATTTCCCCGCGCACGTGCCCACGCACACACACACACGCGCGCACACACACACACACACACACACACACATGCTGAATAGGGACAGAGAGTGCAAGATAGATACTTGGGCTGATAGATTATGAACAAGTATATTAATTAAACTTTTCTTATATATTATCTTCTTGTTAGGCCCCTTGTAATTCAAGTTCGAAAGCAATCTTTACATCTCCTCTAATATTTCTTTGTCCTACATTTTAGTTAGTTGTTAACATAATTCAGCTTCTACTTTCATTTATTACACATTCACTGTTGAACCAGTTACTTAAAATTTTAGTAGACCACTTAACATCCTGTAATAATAATTTTCTTATTTTCTATTTCAGGTCCGATCGCAAATTAAGTACGATGGCAGAAGAACTCTGGTAAATTGTGAAATTGTGTGGTTAATGCATACATGATTTATTATCCCGAGCACGGGAGAAGTCCGTTGGGATGCAGCCAACGAGGTGAGAGCGCAGCGTTGTCAAGTGTATACAGTAGTAGTTGTCTTCATAGAAAGCTCCAATTATTTAACTACCGGTAAATAAATAACTAATAAAATAAATTATAATATTATTATAAAGTGTATCTTTTATTTATACTTGTTATAAATAAAGTATAATAAAGTAATAAATAAATAAATAAGTATAATTAAAAATAAATAGAGTAAAAAATAAAGTATATTATAATACTTTATAATAAATATATATCTATTCTATTTTTCGCTTATCTATTATCACAGTGTTATTAAAGACAGTAATGACATTTTTAATTTAAAATAATTAACAAGTAATGTATAAAACGTTTATAAAATTATTGTTCCTTATTGTAATCTAATCTGATGTAAAGATGTTTATACTGAAAAACAATTTAATTTTTAAATTGGTTTTATTAAGCCACAATTATTAACAGAATAGTGATATTTTATTCTATATTAAAGAAATACTTATATTCTAATTTGTAAAAGAGCGGACATAGTATTTTATACTATTGTATGTCTATGCCAAGATATCTTTGAGTTATTCTTATTGTAGTTGTTTATTAACGTGAAAATGTGCTTCGTAATAATTTATTTTGTTATTTTGATTTATTAAATTTAAATGACAAAATAATTGTCATGTTATTAATGAAATTAAGTTAGACACGTTATATTACACTTTAGCGACACGTCGAAAATTTGGTTGTGTGCTTTGCTACAGATTGTAGCGCTGATATAGAATGCGGTGTGCCAAAATTCTCTTATCGACACATTTTATGTAATTAATTGAATAAAATATTATAAATTTATGTTAAATATTATAAATATAAATTATTAGGTTTGTTGTTGCAGTCTAAACTACACAATTTTGCACATTGATTAAAGTTTCCCTAAACTGCGATTCGAAAGCTTTTTAAAAAAATTGTATACATTCCAAACAATGTTCCCCTCACCACTATGCAGGGTTTTTCCTTTTTTTCCTGTACTTCCAAAAGTATTGGCGTTAACACCTGTAACTTCCATGTTTACACAAGGTAAAACACTTTTAAACACTTAAAACTTCACTTCAAAATCGGATAGCACTTGTCACAAACTGAACAGTTCGAACGCTCCCACTCAACTGAATCATAACAAGGAAAAAAACGTTGTTACAGTCAGGACGTTGTTCAGTCAAGTCACCTTTTCCAGGAATAGTCTAAAAATAGTACGCCATCAGTGTGGCAACACCGCTGCGCACTGATTTGTTTGTTCAAGGTTGCGCGCTCAGTAGGCTCCGCCCTCAACGGACTTTAGCCGTGCTCTAGATTGTAGATTAAACACAGTGTTGTTTAAAATTTTTTAAAATATTGTAACATTACAACATTGCATAAGTGTATAATATTATATTGTATGTGTACAAATTTACATGTAATTTATGTTTGTGATGCCCCACGTTGGAAGCGACATTATATGCAACGTAATAAATTGCAAATTTAATATAATTTAAATTTGTGGAGCCCCACGATCTTGGAGCGCCAAATTTATGCAACGTTACATATACATAAAATAGGCGTGACTGGTCTCACGTTCAAGATTAACAAATTACGTAACAATATAACATTTAAATTGGATTTCAGGTGTATCTGCAATAAGAACTCTAAGTAACTTGAAACGGTAATTAAAATTTATTTGATACTATTAAAAAATGTGCACATGGCACTGACTTCGATTTAAAACATTCGTTATTATTGTTATTATGCCGTAAGGCTTAAGCTATATACATCCTTACTGACTAAATATTCTATTCTACTAATTATTGTATAAAACAAAAATCTCATTTTCAGTATTGTAATGTACTCAAAATATTAATAGTTATTGAATTTATCTTTTGTTTCTCAGTACTGTTTTCTCAAATACTAATTGTTTTCATTTAAATGCTTTGTAATCATTTTATATCATATTAATTTGAGCTCTTGTTACGTTAATCGTATTTCTAAAACATCTATGATTTTAATTCTACTTTACAAGAAACATTGCTCTTACTTTTAAATAAAATAGAAATGTCTTTAATTGTCTTTGAGCTCTTGGTATGATTAAGATATAAATAAGTTGTTTATCACCTTATTGTCGTCAATCATACTCGATCATTTTTTGATCCATCGGTATTCGTCCTCGTCTCGCCTCCAGCGTCGGCTGTCTCTCTTCTCCTCTTGTCCAGCGTCGTATCACTCTCTCTCTCTCTGGAACTCTCCTCTTGTCCAGCGTCGTATCACTCTCTTGTCTAGTGTCGAATCATTCTCTGGAACTCTCCTCGTGCTGTTTCTGACGTTAATGGATCTTCTTATGTAGTGCTGTTATTAATTAAAATGATTGTCTGTACAGCTTAGTTACATAGTTGTACGTAACTGGAAAATTTAAACTGTTTACAAAAAAAATAAATACGCCGTGCTGACGGGCATAAGCTCCCGCTGCACCGTGGATGATTTAAGAAAGAGAACCACTGTAGCTTGCGTGTCCTATTTATACCCATGTCTTGGTCGACACCTGCAGTGGTACGAAATCGACATGTCAGAAACTGTCTCTGGATTCAGTTCCCCAGTCTTTGTCAAACTCGCTATTTTTATATTTCTGCGAATTGCAGAGTCCTGTAAGTATACTCTTATACTTATCTTATAACTATTTTTACAACACATGTTCAGTGTAATTTTGGACATTGCAACTTAACCCTTTCGATTTGTACACAGTTATTTCACTATTACACTCGTACGGTGTGTCACTTTCGCGTGGTTTTCGTACACAGTATTTAGTAAATTTTATTACATTTTATTGTGCTTTTGGATTTTAATTCTTAATTATAGTTTATGAATAATTACGGAAAAACAGTAATTGTGCAATTATTCATCTTGGGGTGGCAAACTCGCCTGCAGAGACCTGCGTTCACACACACTAGCAAAATACTGGTGTACACACTTTCAGTTACATTTGTGTGTGTGTGCACGTCGATTCTGGTCGAAACACCTGTTCATATTTTTGTCTGAGCCAAGCTTGCAATCCCTAACATGCTTATTTCTAATATATTATTAATTATTTACAGTTTATTAGGTAAATTTAAATTTTTATATTCCATGCTCAGTACATCACTTATTTGTACTGTCGCATTATTCCTCTGCTTGGTAAAAAAAATTTAATAAATTTATTTATTATAATTTTTTTTATTTATTTATTATTATTATTTGCAAAAAAAATGTAACAAATAATAAAGAATAATATTCGTCATATCACCCTTAATTGGAGTGTATATAAATGTCTTACCTCCCCTCTTCGTACGCTCACTGCTCGTGACCTTGTAGTAGGGTGGCTTCAACAAACAGCTGATTTGACTGGTTTCATTGACCTCGTTGTTTTCATGTGTAGAACTTCCTAAATGACGTTGCGTGGAATTTACCAATTTCTTTCTTCTGTATCTCATCATATACGATGAAAGTGTGTTGTCCTACTCGCTGTCTTAACGTATACGGTCCATTATAAAGTCTGAAGAATTTCTTCGCCGTATTATCACTCCGTTTTCCCACTGGATTTGCTTTGAGTAGTATACTTTCTCCCACGTTGAATTGTTGTAGCTTGTGAGTTAGATTAAATCTCTCTACTCTCTTGTTACCCCTTTCTATTATCCGTTGCCTTGCGTATCCAATTTTCACACTTATTGGTACAGGTACATTTTGGTTATTATGTTTGTTTACATACTTAGTCCAAAATCTGTTTGGCTTCTTATCTTCTTCTAATTCCATTGGAGTGTATCCTGTTGCTTCACTATAATTTTCATTAATGGCTTTTTCAAGAAATGGTAAATATTCTGCCCATTTATTGTGTTGATCATGGCAATATATTCGTAAATATTTACCTAATTCTTTGTTAACTCTCTCAGCAAGGTTTCCTTGAGGATGTCTTATGGATGTGAGTACTGGTTGTATTCCATTTTCCCTTAACGTCCTCTCCCATTTTTCACTTTGGAATTGTACACCTTGATCACTGAGTATCTTTTTCATTTTTCCATATAACGGAATATATTTCTGCAGTAGTATCTTTAGAACAACTTTGGTTGTGGGTCGCATAATTGGGTACAGTCGGACTGCCTTGGAAAACACATCGATATATACCAATATGTGCTTCACACCTCGACTTGATCGTGGTAGTGGTCCCAGAAAATCCACTGCAATTAGCTCTCCTTTGTTCTCCTTCTGTATACTCTGCATTCCTACATATGTGTGTAAATTCGGTCCTTAATTTTACATTATCTTACTCATACATTCTTACCTTCGCTTCTGATCTTCCTTAACTCTTTTCTTAACATGATATTACTTTATCTAATACATTACTTATACAATACATTAACATTCATTACCTTTTATTACATTTCTTTAACATTACCTTTCTGATCGCTACTACTTTCTTGAAATACACTTCCGTAACAGAATACTCTTTTAGCTTGTAGTGTGTCGCATGATCGGTTACAGAGGAACTGTCTTGGAAAACAACGATATTTTTCTCGAAGTCCTTAATCCTAAGTAGTCTCTGCCCTTATGACTTTTCACTCTCGCTTTCTTCTGTGTCCTTGTATCTCCATTAAGTGTTCGCTTGATCAGCCGTTCTAACAATTATGGCAATTATTTCCATTCCTAATCATTTCTTCATATTTATAACATATCAATAATAACATTCCTTACCATTTCTTCATATTAATAACAACAATAACATCTTTTACCATTACTTTCTTAAATATTTCTCTACAATAGCATTCCTTACCATTAATAATACCTTTCTTAATTATACTCTCTTACATTATTATTAATAGTTAATAGTAATATTATTTTTCTCATTTAAAAATAATTATTTATTTTCGGGTATTGAGTTCGTTTCGGTGTGTCGTTTGAACTGACACCCCTCATTATAAAAATTGGTTGTTGTACACAGGAAATTCATTGTGTTCACCCTCGTGTAAACAACGTCCGCGTTCCATTGTATTACCCCCTCGTTTGTGTGCGTACTTACCTTGTGAACGTTTGTTTGGATCGTATAAGTCACCTGTTTATAGTGCAACGTTTTCATTTTGCCTCTCTTTCTCTCGTTACAAATGCTTCGCTCTTTCTCAATTCTCTCGTCCCTAGTTTGGTTGAGTGAACCGACGTGAACAGCTGTCGACGGTTTTTTCATTCGTCGTTTATGATAACCTCTGTAGTTTTCATACTTACAGTTATAATTATCGTTATTATAATTATCGTGCGTATATCTAACATCATATTTACCACAATTTTGCGTAGTGTTTCGTCTAGATAACTTACTACGTTTCTTGTTATACCTACAGTGATATTTTATCTCCGTAAGTGTTGTGCCTTAAGTGTTTCACCTTATGTGACTTACTAGTGTGTGTGTGACTCACAATAGGGATATCGCTATTAATAAGGTATGTTTTATTAACCTTTATTTGCTTCTCCTCCTTAATGTTAATTACTTTATAATTATCGTTAGTAATTACACACGTATTTTTAACTACTATGGTTTGTTCACTTTCTACTGACGCTATGTGCGTATTTGTGTCGTTAATTTTCTCTTTTGCTACTTCTCTTAGTATTGTATTATATTCTTTTACCTTTTCACCTAATAGTGACTTATCAGTTTTAAATTCTTCTATTTGTCTATCTAATCTAGCACATACATTTTGTCTTATTCCATATTCGTCCATAAGGTTTCCCATCACCTTAATGATTGCCTCCATACTAATACTTCCTGATATTGCCATGTCGAAGTATTATTAAAATATTTACTTAGTAGTATTTCTTTAACAATTATTCTTGATAACCGTTCCCTACTTATTTATTTATTTCTGTATTTTTATTAATAGTTATTATTAATACTCATTACAGTTACACCTGTTACATAGACAATAGTATTATTCGTGGGCGCCAGCTGTGTGATTACACAACAATTAACATTACATTCAATTACGGTTTAATAAAAATAGTAATTACATATTATACATTTTTCATTTAAAACACTCTTTATATTTTAGAGCAACCATTTAGCTACATAAAAAATTTTAATATTTAAATGATGGGGATCGGGCCATACGTTGTAACGCAACATAGTTGAGGTTCCCCAACGTTACATAAAAGACTGAATGAAATATGGTCAAAGACCATACCCTGACTTAAGGTTGTTCGATAGTTCATATGTTTGAGAAGGACCTCAAGTAAAAAGGAGGCAATGACTAATATTAAATGTAAAAGAGCCAGACCAATGAATGATTGGATGTAATGAAATGTTTGTTTTGTACTGTGACATGTTAAGGTCTACAGAATATTTATATTGTATGTTGAATGTGTTAAAAATGAAATGATGTTGTTTGATAATAATATTTACTCAATAATTATGTTTATATTTTATATTAGATTTGTTTTTATACAGCACAATATAGTTACCAATGTTAGGCACGGTACTAAGTTGTCAGTATTGTATAAAATTGAAAGATACTGTTGTTATAATTAATGTTTATAAACTGGATCAGGAGTGTGACCAGTGTTTCAAGTCTAACAAGTAGTTCTGACAATTATGTCATAAATTAATAAAGGGTTCCAGAACCAATTGATTAATGTAAAAACAAATAACCACCAGTAAATTAAAATTCATGTAATTAACTATGTAATCAATAATTAATTGTACAGTAGGTCAGGTAAAAAGAAAATTAAGTTAAAAACCAAATAATGTTATAATGGTTGTAAATGAATCTATAGGCCTAAATTCCATATTAGTGAAAGGAAATTAATACCTTTTTAGTAAACTCAGTCCAACGAAACTCTAGTAAAACATTTACTGTTTAATAAGGAAGGTTAGGGGAGAATTTTATGTGATTCAATATTAATCCAAGCATGGAGTATTTTATTGGAAAGGAGTAGTAATATTCTATAATGCCGGCTCAAGGATATATAGAAAACCTGGTTGTTAAGGCAACTGATTTTTAGTAACTTGTTGATTTTGATATAGATGGTACTGATTGTTACAAGCTATTAGGTTGAAATGAACCGATATATTTAAAATATATGAATAAATATAAAAAAAATATATATCCAAATTGATAAAAAAGCATTTTGCAAAACAATTATACTGGAATGTTAATGAATCATACAAATTAAATAACCCTATAAATTATCAACGAATACAATAAAAAAGAACTGAAAGCGTCTCACCTCATTCACTAAACAATTCCGCTGAATTTGGTATCAAACCAATTCATGCTATAAATTGAAGACCAATAAAGAGTTGAAGCCTGAATTAACGGAAATATTTGGAAATACAGAAGATTCGGTTGACGAAATAACCTTCATTGACAGCGGAAGCTGAGATCCTAATTCCAGTTCGTTGGGACCAAGAATTGTGAAGACGCAAAAGAAGACTCGAAGCACCAGAGTTCCCGTGGGATTATCATCATCCATTCATTGAAGACCAGAGCAGTTTTACTGGGTGAAGACGATATAACCTGCATTTTGATCGTAGTTGACAAACATTCACCGCCTAATGAAGCTTTCGCCGCTTGGGTAAAAAAACAAATTATTTTCATATCATTGTATTTTAAGTAAATAATTTTATTCTTTTTGTAAATTGAACAACCTTAATTATGCGTTTTACCTGGCCTTACTAATGGTTCAAAGAACTACACGAACCCTGGTATAAGAATTATTTGTCATTATTTTCAAAGTATATATGTTTTTCTTTTTAGAATTCGAATAATTAAGAATCGATACATGTTGGGATAGTCGATTGTATTGTCTTATTGTTTGTCTGAGACAACGTAACTGGTTAAATACCAGAGAAAAATAAATAAAGTACATTTGTTGTATGAGATAACGTTTTAATCATTGCAGAGAAAATACTATATGTAATTGGCGTAATAATTTATTAACAGATTGATACAAACACTCAGAATAACTAACCTATACGCACACTTATTTATAATAACAGCGCTCCAAGTTTGCAGCTGGTGAGACGGGAGATTGCTGAACTAACGGGTTTTGCCATACTAAATTTGAATGAAATTTTTATCGTTGAGGGACTAGGGTTGAGACAAAAACCACTTACATTCAGTAAATACTCCATATATATTGCTCATATTAAACAACCACTGAGAATTAAATTAAGTCTACAGAATACTACCATTATAAATTCAGGAATATAATTCTAAGTTTGTGGACTTAATAATCTGTGTTCTGAGGGTTTCACTGGTCACAACCGCAAGGTATATTAGTTAATAACATATTAATTAAACCAGGTAACAGCATTTTAATTGTTACGAATCGCCACCTACAACGTACTACTTGGCGTTTGTTACACCGGAGTCTCTTATAACTAATTACACTCATAGACAAGATCTCTTTTTAATTTGACGTCTCCAGCTGGTATCATACATTATTACATACGTCCTCACATAATTAACAAGCAGTTCGTTACTAAATTGATTACAACAGTGGGGTTTGAATAAGACGGACATTTTCGCTAGCACCGGCATATATTAGTCTCTTTACAAATTGGCACATAACAACGTGGAACTTATTTAAACACGTACTCGACACATTCTATATATTTCATTTTGTTACAAATTGCCGCCTGCAACGTGGGGCTTAAACGAAAACGAGGACGTCCATTTAGTCTCTTTCTTTACAAATTGACGCTCGCAACGTGAGGCATCATCGTCGCATCTTAACACCTTAGATATATTATTTTATTACAAATTGGCGCTCAACGAGTGGGCTTTAGTTAAGTAAAAACTCATATTATTTGTTACTTAACTTGAGCAGGCAACCATTAGAGGCACAGGAATGCATACGAGAGCTCTTACGAAAAGAATGGAGAAGGAACAAGAAACAGAAGATGATAGGAGGGAAGAAGAAATCGAAATAGTTAGGGATACGGAAACGGAAATAGTGGAAGAGGATGCCCAAGGGGACCAACCAGAAAAAGCGGAAGCCAGAAGAGAACCAGATTGGCAAGAATTTATGAGGATGATGATGGAGAAAATTGATAGCATTAAGGAAAGCAATAAACAAACAATAGATGAAAATTTTAGAAAACAGGAGGAAAACTCAAAGCAAACTACAGAAAAGATAGAAAATAAAATAGACAGTATCAAAGAAGATAATAGACAAACTAATGAGAGTTTAAGACAAACTAATGAAAAAATAGACAGTATTAAGGAAAGTACTAGTGAACTTTTGAGACAAACCATAAATGAAAATAATGAACAATTGAAGGCCGATTTCAGACAAATCAATGAAAAGCTGGAAAATAAAATAGACAGTATTAATGAGAACTCAAGAAAACAAAACGAAATTTTGAGCGAAAATTTAATCAAGCAGATGAATGAAAAGTTTGACAAGAATGACGAGAATTTGAGACAGATTCAAGACGATAACAAAATAATGAACGAAAAACTTGAGGAAAACAATAAACGAATGAAAGCAGATCTTGAGAAAATCAATGAGGATAACCTTATACGAATCGATGAGAGAATTGAACATTCTAACCAGGAAATAAGGGAAAATGTTGAAAAACAGAATGAAGTATTAAGACAAGTTATCAATAAGGAAATTGAGGACGCTAGTGAGGCAATCAGCCAGAAGGTAGTTAAGAACGACAGCGAAAGAAAACAGGAGATCGCGGAAACAAATAGAAAACTGAAAGCGACCGATGAAGTTATTATACGAAATAGAGCTGAACTAGAGGTCAAGCTAGGCCATATAGAAGAAGAAAACCGAATTCAAGTGGAATCAATACGAACTGATTGCGGAAACCAGCATCGAAATTAGATACGATCATGAACGAAGTTCAGGAGCAAGGACAACGTAACCAGGATAGAATCGAGAACCTACAACGGTCAGTTGACAACCGATCGATCACTGTCCCATATACACAACATATAGACGACCGGGAGACCATCAACTTTAAGACATACAGGAGAAATCCAATGGAATTCTTGGAACGGGTCGGCGAACAAATTATGAGAACCGGTGAAAACAGGTGGCCAATAATTCGTCGTTATTTAGACGATCATTTTAAAGAAACTTATGATAACTGGTGGACAGCCACCAGGCACGAGATACGAAGCTACGAAGAATTTAAAATAGCTTTTAAAGCCAGATACTGGTCAGACGCCACCCAGAACGTAGTGAGGGAGAGCATCAGTTATGGAAGATATGACGCCAGCAGGGGAACAACACTTACCGCCTACTTCCTGGGAAAAGTATGTTTGGCAAGACATCTTGAACCAAAAATCCCAGAGGAAATTCTCGTCACCAGGTTAGCATACCACTATGATAACGGTATATCAATAGCACGATCGGGTGGACAAATAAAAACTATACAGGCCATGTCAACGCTATTAGAAGAGCACGAGCGTGAAGTACATTATCGAAGGAGTCGTCAGAGAAACGACCAGTACGGGAACAGGGATTTCCCAGACTATAACAATAGAAACAATAACCATAACAGTCATGAGGCGAATAACCGGACGAACTATAATGGCAGGCCTGGTAATTATGGTAATGAGGCGTACCAACGGCAAAATAACAACAACAGCCCAAGGAACAACGGAAACAATTACGGGAATAGACAGAGTATTCCGAACAACCAATATAACCGGTCGTATAACCCAAATTACCAGAACCGGAACACGAACAACCGAAATTATGATAACAGCAACCGTAATCCGAATAACCAAAACCAAAACTACAGAAGAGTTAATTATGTGGGGGCGTACGACAATTATAACGGGAGGACATACTACCAAGGACGTCGAAGTTTTGATAGGGACACCGATTGGAACCAGTACAGTAATAACGATCGAAGGGAGACTAGAACTAATAGGGGCAGAAGTCGGAGTCAGGAGGACTACCGCCGGGTTAACTACGAAGAGGATCGTCCATTACGGGTTTCCAGACCAATGGTAAATTTTATAAGGGCCGAAGAGAATGGTCCAAGGAGTGATCAACACCAAGGGGAGAATGATAATGAGTGTTTACAACGGAGCAATAACATCGGAGAATCCAGATCCGGAAGCGAGAACCAAAGAAGGGACGATCCATCTAGGAATGTCCGAATAATTTATAATCAACAGAACCCACCAGAACGCTGGATTCCCCTAAGAGGAGATGGCCACCGACCCAGTACATCCCAGGATGTAAGACAAGAAATAAATGAAGAAGAAGACACGGCCGACAGATGGAATACATGAAGAGACTAAAACCACAAAATTCTAAAAGTATGTAAGGACAACTTACTCATGTTATTTCGAACAATACAATTTAAAATGAAGAAACTAAAAAACCCAAAATTCCAAAGGATGTAAGAACAACTTACTCATAATTATTCAGAAACAGTATGATTTAAAATAAAGAGAATAAATACCCCAAAATTCAAAAAATGAAGTAAGCTCAACTTACAAACAAGTATCTAAGAAAACAATTTATGAGTTATATAAGAAAGAGAATTTTGAAGATAAAAAGAACAACCAAAGTCGAAAAATAAGTAAGAACACCTTACTATACAATTTAGAAGAAATTGATTTAAACTGATATGAAAGAAGAAAAATATTTTACACTAATTCAACCTAATAAAAATCATCAAAACCAGAAGACGAAATGAGTTTATCTGATATAATATAATAGCGAGAAATATAATTTTGAATGGAAAAGAAATAATAATGATTGTGCCAGAAGAATATAGCTACATAATGTAATGTATAGTACTGACCAAAATCTCATAACCAGCTGTATTGATCACAAAGGAATATGAGCCAATGAAGACAAGAGAATGAAGAAGCCAAAATGGAACCATCAAAAGGATCACAAGAAAAGAAAAAAAAAACTAATGGTTAAGAATTATCCGTAAACAAAACCCAATTAATAAATGTCAATAAAATAGCCAAGTATTGAAAAAAAAAAAAAAGTGTATAATAGAAGGAAGAATTAATATGAAGAAATAATATGATCTGAGTTAAAGTACAGTGAATAATCCCTAGAATATGATTATTATTTATTATTTTATTGAAGGTCACATGATGAATACCTTACGAGGTTTATTAATGAAGATTGACTGTAGAATATTCCAGCAATCATTTGACTGGGCAGAGATGATGTTCCTCTGATCCCAGAAAGTATGTAACGGACGACGGTAATTGGTTAGCCGATAGAGCACCACCGATTCGATTCCAGTTATAATGTTAGGGAGGTTTAGGAAAATTAAATATTAGAGGGAAAACTCACAAATAAATATAGAGAATTAAATAAAACCAGATCCAAAATGTATAATTAATGAAGAATGTCACAAGAATGATTATAGAAATAAGATTTAAACTTGGGAAATAATTGACTTTAAGAAGGAACGAAGAAATGATAATAAAATAACGAATAATTGGGAAATATAAAAGTACTATGAATAGGAAACCAATTGGCCAGATACAAATTAGAAGTTTATTTCTTGCTAAACTTTGTTTATACCAAAATAAACTTATTTCGAAGGGGGGGTGTTATGTAACGCAACACAGTTGAGGTTCCCCAACGTTACATAAAAGACTGAATGAAATATGGTCAAAGACCATACCCTGACTTAAGGTTGTTCGATAGTTCATATGTTTGAGAAGGACCTCAAGTAAAAAGGAGGCAATGACTAATATTAAATGTAAAAGAGCCAGACCAATGAATGATTGGATGTAATGAAATGTTTGTTTTGTACTGTGACATGTTAAGGTCTACAGAATATTTATATTGTATGTTGAATGTGTTAAAAATGAAATGATGTTGTTTGATAATAATACTTACTCAATAATTATGTTTATATTTTATATTAGATTTGTTTTTATACAGCACAATATAGTTACCAATGTTAGGCACGGTACTAAGTTGTCAGTATTGTATAAAATTGAAAGATACTGTTGTTATAATTAATGTTTATAAACTGGATCAGGAGTGTGACCAGTGTTTCAAGTCTAACAAGTAGTTCTGACAATTATGTCATAAATTAATAAAGGGTTCCAGAACCAATTGATTAATGTAAAAACAAATAACCACCAGTAAATTAAAATTCATGTAATTAACTATGTAATCAATAATTAATTGTACAGTAGGTCAGGTAAAAAGAAAATTAAGTTAAAAACCAAATAATGTTATAATGGTTGTAAATGAATCTATAGGCCTAAATTCCATATTAGTGAAAGGAAATTAATACCTTTTTAGTAAACTCAGTCCAACGAAACTCTAGTAAAACATTTACTGTTTAATAAGGAAGGTTAGGGGAGAATTTTATGTGATTCAATATTAATCCAAGCATGGAGTATTTTATTGGAAAGGAGTAGTAATATTCTATAATGCCGGCTCAAGGATATATAGAAAACCTGGTTGTTAAGGCAACTGATTTTTAGTAACTTGTTGATTTTGATATAGATGGTACTGATTGTTACAAGCTATTAGGTTGAAATGAACCGATATATTTAAAATATATGAATAAATATAAAAAAAATATATATCCAAATTGATAAAAAAGCATTTTGCAAAACAATTATACTGGAATGTTAATGAATCATACAAATTAAATAACCCTATAAATTATCAACGAATACAATAAAAAAGAACTGAAAGCGTCTCACCTCATTCACTAAACAATTCCGCTGAATTTGGTATCAAACCAATTCATGCTATAAATTGAAGACCAATAAAGAGTTGAAGCCTGAATTAACGGAAATATTTGGAAATACAGAAGATTCGGTTGACGAAATAACCTTCATTGACAGCGGAAGCTGAGATCCTAATTCCAGTTCGTTGGGACCAAGAATTGTGAAGACGCAAAAGAAGACTCGAAGCACCAGAGTTCCCGTGGGATTATCATCATCCATTCATTGAAGACCAGAGCAGTTTTACTGGGTGAAGACGATATAACCTGCATTTTGATCGTAGTTGACAAACATTCACCGCCTAATGAAGCTTTCGCCGCTTGGGTAAAAAAACAAATTATTTTCATATCATTGTATTTTAAGTAAATAATTTTATTCTTTTTGTAAATTGAACAACCTTAATTATGCGTTTTACCTGGCCTTACTAATGGTTCAAAGAACTACACGAACCCTGGTATAAGAATTATTTGTCATTATTTTCAAAGTATATATGTTTTTCTTTTTAGAATTCGAATAATTAAGAATCGATACATGTTGGGATAGTCGATTGTATTGTCTTATTGTTTGTCTGAGACAACGTAACTGGTTAAATACCAGAGAAAAATAAATAAAGTACATTTGTTGTATGAGATAACGTTTTAATCATTGCAGAGAAAATACTATATGTAATTGGCGTAATAATTTATTAACAGATTGATACAAACACTCAGAATAACTAACCTATACGCACACTTATTTATAATAACAGCGCTCCAAGTTTGCAGCTGGTGAGACGGGAGATTGCTGAACTAACGGGTTTTGCCATACTAAATTTGAATGAAATTTTTATCGTTGAGGGACTAGGGTTGAGACAAAAACCACTTACATTCAGTAAATACTCCATATATATTGCTCATATTAAACAACCACTGAGAATTAAATTAAGTCTACAGAATACTACCATTATAAATTCAGGAATATAATTCTAAGTTTGTGGACTTAATAATCTGTGTTCTGAGGGTTTCACTGGTCACAACCGCAAGGTATATTAGTTAATAACATATTAATTAAACCAGGTAACAGCATTTTAATTGTTACGAATCGCCACCTACAACGTACTACTTGGCGTTTGTTACACCGGAGTCTCTTATAACTAATTACACTCATAGACAAGATCTCTTTATAATTTGACGTCTCCAGCTGGTATCATACATTATTACATACGTCCTCACATAATTAACAAGCAGTTCGTTACTAAATTGATTACAACAGTGGGGTTTGAATAAGACGGACATTTTCGCTAGCACCGGCATATATTAGTCTCTTTACAAATTGGCACATAACAACGTGGAACTTATTTAAACACGTACTCGACACATTCTATATATTTCATTTTGTTACAAATTGCCGCCTGCAACGTGGGGCTTAAACGAAAACGAGGACGTCCATTTAGTCTCTTTCTTTACAAATTGACGCTCGCAACGTGAGGCATCATCGTCGCATCTTAACACCTTAGATATATTATTTTATTACAACGTTTATGGGCTACAATTTACGTAACAAAATTTTGTACATAAATTTAGGCATGTCGTGCCCCACGTTGGGCGCCATTATATGTAACATTACAACATTGCATAAGTGTATAATATTATATTGTATGTGTACAAATTTACATGTTATTTATGTTTGTGATGCCCCACGTTGGAAGCGACATTATATGCAACGTTAAAAAGTGCAAATTTAATATAATTTAAATTTGTGGAGCCCCACGATCTTGGAGCGCCAAATTTATGCAACGTTACATATACATAAAATAGGCGTGACCGGGCTCACGTTCAAGATTAACAAATTACGTAACAATATAACATTTAAATTGGATTTCAGGTGTATCTGCAATAAGAACTCTAAGTAACTTGAAACGGTAATTAAAATTTATTTGATACTATTAAAAAATGTGCACATGGCACTGACTTCGATTTAAAACATTCGTTATTATTTGTTATTATGCCGTAAGGCTTAAGCTACATACATCCTTACTGACTAAATATTCTATTCTACTAATTATTGTATAAAAGAAAAATCTCATTTTCAGTATTGTAATGTACTCAAAATATTAATAGTTATTGAATTTATCTTTTGTTTCTCAGTACTGTTTTCTCAAATACTAATTGTTTTCATTTAAATGCTTTGTAATCATTTTATATTATATTAATTTGAGCTCTTGTTACGTTAATCGTATTTCTAAAACATCTATGATCTTAATTCTACTTTACAAGAAACATTGCTCTTACTTTTAAATAAAATAGAAATGTCTTTAATTGTCTTTGAGTTCTTGGTATGATTAAGATATAAATAAGTTGTTTATCACCTTATTGTCGTCAATCATACTCGATCATTTTTTGATCCATCGGTATTCGTCCTCGTCTCGCCTCCAGCGTCGGCTGTCTCTCTTCTCCTCTTGTCCAGCGTCGTATCACTCTCTCTCTCTAGAACTCTCCTCTTGTCCAGCGTCGTATCTCTCTCTGGAACTCTCCTCTTGTCCAGCGTCGTATCTCTCTCTGGAACTCTCCTCTTGTCCAGCGTCGTATCTCTCTCTGGAACTCTCCTCTTGTCCAGCGTCGTATCACTCTCTTGTCTAGTGTCGAATCATTCTCTGGAACTCTCCTCGTGCTGTTTCTGACGTTAATGGATCTTCTTATGTAGTGCTGTTATTAATTAAAATGATTGTCTGTACAGCTTAGTTACATAGTTGTACGTAACTGGAAAATTTAAACTGTTTACAAAAAAAATAAATCGCCGTGCTGACGGGCATAAGCTCCCGCTGCACCGTGGATGATTTAAGAAAGAGAACCACTGTAGCTTGCGTGTCCTATTTATACCCATGTCTTGGTCGACACCTGCAGTGGTACGAAATCGACATGTCAGAAACTGTCTCTGGATTCAGTTCCCCAGTCTTTGTCAAATTCGCTATTTTTATATTTCTGCGAATTGCAGAGTCCTGTAAGTATACTCTTATACTTATCTTATAACTATTTTTACAACACATGTTCAGTGTAATTTTGGACATTGCAACTTAACCCTTTCGATTTGTACACAGTTATTTCACTATTACACTCGTACGGTGTGTCACTTTCGCGTGGTTTTCGTACACAGTATTTAGTAAATTTTATTACATTTTATTGTGCTTTTGGATTTTAATTCTTAATTATAGTTTATGAATAATTACGGAAAAACAGTAATTGTGCAATTATTCATCTTGGGGTGGCAAACTCGCCTGCAGAGACCTGCGTTCACACACACTAGCAAAATACTGGTGTACACACTTTCAGTTACATTTGTGTGTGTGTGCACGTCGATTCTGGTCGAAACACCTGTTCATATTTTTGTCTGAGCCAAGCTTGCAATCCCTAACATGCTTATTTCTAATATATTATTAATTATTTACAGTTTATTAGGTAAATTTAAATTTTTATATTCCATGCTCAGTACATCACTTATTTGTACTGTCGCAATATCTTACTACCATACAGTGTTAGTACATATACTGGTTACTGTTCGATTAATATGTGTTAATATAAACCATTCAATTGTCAATAAAAGCTGTTTTGTTGTTAAATGAAGCAGACTTGATTTGTGGATAATATGATAGTAGCATATTTCAATTAAAATTCTGAAATCCTGACAGGGTGACAATAATCAGTGACCACTGCCAATAAATCAGATTTCTTTATACACTCAAATATTACCTCTAGATAAACACTAAAATACAAGACAAGTAGGCTACAGTAAAGGACAAAATGGCACCTCTACTATTAATTTATGAAATGGTTTTTCTCCCATACTTCGGTTGAATAGGATGTGTAAAATTGGTGCAATAAGTAACCTTGTCTTTCAAGAGCCCCATTTAATATTTTGTGCATTAATCAAAAATAAACCCAGATAAATTACATTCAAAAGATTGTAAAAAATAAAATTCAAACACGATACATACAAGTCAGTAAAAAATATTAATGAGATTTTATGAAAGATATAGTTAAGATATGATATAATGTAAATTTCAACAAATTACAATCAAATCAGTTTATAACTTAAATAGCATTTAATTTTTCTGAATTAACACTGTTGTGTTATTTTAAATTGTTTAAATGCAAAAAAAAGTGTTTTAACTGTTGAATTACTTTGACATAATGACAAGATATCAAATAAGTAACAAAATTTTAAAAATTCATAAAATTTGTAGAATTATATTTGATTTTTATATTTGAAAGTAGAACACGGTAATCTTGTAAGCAAAAAGTGATTTTTTTTGTCTTTGTTGATCTAATTACCTTAGTTGCCAAAACAAATTTTAATGCACTTATGTTTCACTCATTTCAACTTAGTACATGATTAGTACATGATGTTCTTTAATACATATTATATTGAGTTTATATTGTATAGAATATATTTAATTTCCATTGTTCAGTTTTGAGAATACCGAAAGTATGATACTCCAAATTATATCAATTATTTCGAATCGTAAAGGTTAAATTGTAACGTTCTATATAACCTTAACAAATCGATATCTAAACCTGTTGTTGACTGTAGAAAAGTCACTAAAATTCTACTACGTGGGCTATACACCCGGGGTCATTAATTAGAAGGTTAATTCCTTGGCTGTTGGGCGGTGATCAATTGTTCATTGGTGTTTTCATAACTATATATAACATCACTGAGCAATCCACCATGGCCCAGCAGCCTGGAAATTAATATTTAGAATAGTTACTAAAATTATTTAGCTAGTGTGCATTCAAATGGTAACGGTGTGTTTCGCCTTGAAAATAGTTTATAGTAGTTTATAAATGGTAACGGTGTGTTTAGCCTTGAAAATAGTTTACAATAGTTTACAAGTTATGTCTCCAGATAACTAATGTATAACAAGATATACTCAAATTTCTATTACCAAATTCTACCGATGTGATATAATGGAAATACCAGTTTCCTATTGCAACATCCCCTCTCTCTCAATATAAATACATTTCTGTTTTGTCAAACATGTACCAACCATAAACTTTTGGTTTCGTGCTGATAAAACATGATACACAATTATAGATAACGCGTAAACATCCTTTTTTTTTGCATACCGTGCACAGAATTTTGGTTCAAATCTTATTGTGCCAATTTTTAAACTCCTCTCGCTTTCTCTCTCCCTCTCTCCCTCTCTCTCCCCTCTCACTCCCCCCTCTCACTCTCTCTCTCTTTCTCTCTCACCCTCTCTCTCTCTTTCTCCCTCCATCTCACACATACAGACGCGCACATAATATATATACATGTATATGTAAGCTTAAGTAATTCTCCAAGTTCTGAATTCTCGAACATTTTAAATTCCAGTTCTTATTAAATGTATAAATATTAAAATATCTATTTTTCAGTTCTGTAGCAATGTATGGAGGGTAGTATACATCATTGACCACTGGCACATTACCTTTGATACGCACCATGAAAGAAGAGATTTAACAGCAGTCTTTACTGATCATGTAAGTTGGGAAAATATTTCAGAACATATTAAACAATGTACTTAGACATAATATTGTTTACTAGATATTTGTTGCTTAGTACACTTGGTATGAGATTAATGTTAATGTTTGTTGTGAAGTAATTTAACGTTGTTTATTATTATGTATGAACATACATACACACCAACACACACGGAGGGATACAGATAGACTGAGAAATGCAAACAGGCAGACAGTTGTGTGCGGTTGCGGGAAATTTAAATTATGTAAATAATAATTTTAATAATATAGATTTCATACGTCAGGAACGTTGTTTAAATACGAATTTTATTATTGTATCAGGAAATTACAGATAGGTATGACTGTGGCAGACAGAGATGATACAACAGTTAACTTCTGTTTGTGTTTTTAAATAAAAGTTAAAATTGGTCCTGCATCTGTTAAAATAATGTCATTTAATATGCAATGTTATAAAATATTATTTACTTGAAGTATCTTCCATCATATAATTATTAGTATTATTAACCTATTTATATTTTCTGTATTAACAGATGTTTTAATTAGTAAATTTCATCTTATATAATTTTATTTACTTTTATTTTTTTTAGTTGTTTCCAGACTGCAGTAAAGAAGAACGATCTGTAGTTGGCTACATCTGTTAAACAGCCAGATCATTACAGGGGTGTAAACCCCAAACACCACCTTACGGCTCCCATGGGAGGGCGGGCCCCTGCCGATGTGGTCCCACCTTGTCGTGGTGGCAGGGCTTATGGTAGAAAACTAACCGACAAAGAGAGCCACTGTTTTAATTACAACAGCAATCAGAAATTGCAGTAATTAGAAAATAACATTGATAGTTTAGGATCAGGTTATACACAAACATTTAACGGTTTCCTGGGTGGCAAAATGTGTGGGCCGCCAAGAATTCTGGATAATACTGGTGTAAGTAGGCTGACACAACGCACGAGAAGTGGGGGAGATGCCTGAAAATTCTGAAAGTATACACAGAGTCTCGATGTCAGAGGAATATCTTTAAGCAAACGTAAGAATTCTTCCTATAGGAATGTCAGTAATGGTCTGCAGTTACGCGTCCTGGGAAAAGAGACGGTTCAATCAGCCGATCGTGAATAATGCCAAACAATCCACTGACCATAAACAGGTGTTCACAATTATTTTCTACCGCTGAAAGAGGATCGATTTCCGCCCACGTGTATTCGTTGTTGAAGCCGGGTGCCGTCCCGAAGTTCATTATTAAATAAAGTGAATTTGTTCAACTGCCGATTCCTACTTATCTTGTTGCAGAACTCAAAGCAAAAGGTAAGCTCTCCCTAAGCATTTTTTAATACTACCACTCTTTTTGGTGTAGCAGTATCAAGTTTTAAACAAACTCCTAACTCCTAAGACGAAGTACGGTTTGTAGTATAATTGAGAGTTTTCAGAAAGTAGCCTAATTTGTGTAAAAGACTGATCCCCATATACAGTGTAGCGTGACAGAGAATCCACTACATTTTAAGTCATGTGAAATCATAAAGTTTAATTACACCAACAAATGTTATAATAATATTGAATGACATTTAAATAAATCAGAGGAATGAACCACAATAAAATAAAAATCCTCATTACATTATATATAAAAACCACTGTTTAAAAAACCAAAGAAAGTATCGAAGCAACTCATAGTATAATATCCGTAAGTTACCCAGGAAGCTCAGAGCAGTAAACCAGTTATATAAGACCATATCAAAAAGGAAGAGACTCAATTTCAGAGTGGTAAATACCAAAATACCCCAAAAACAAGAAGAGGGAAGAATAAAGTTTGTGATCAGGAAGAAAACAATACCCTGAAACCTGTAGAAAAGAATAAAGACAGTATCAGTGAATAAGTTAAATGCTCCAAACTAAACCACAGTCGAGATAACACCAAGTACCTTGGTTTACCCAAGAATGAAGAAGGAAGACCAGAAGAGTGAAGACTAGACGAGGGACAAGAATGAAGACTAGAAGAGGGACAAGAAGGAAGACCAGAAGGAAGATACGAAGAAGGACAAGAAGGAAGACAGGAGGAGAGGAAGAAATCGTATGAAAGAAACACCGTAGTAAAACCTAATATTATATAAACTACTATCAACCCCAAACCCACAAAAACTATGCAAAAGAAAGAATAACATACCCAAAATCCTATAAAATGTAATTATTGAGAAAACTAAAGTGCTGTATAGCGTTATAAGAAGTGAACCGACTAAAGCTATTGTGCAATAAAGAAAATAAACTAGTCTTAACAGTCCATGATTACTAAAGGTCTGGTCTGAGATAATAAGACTCAAAATATCAGAACCAACAGTGAAAGTGAATTTGTGTAAGTGTTTTTTAGAAATGCAATAAACTTAAAGTTGGTGATACTATAACTTATCAGTATGCTATATCACAACTTTAATATCTAATAATAAACAGCATAATAAAATAATAATATGGAAGATTTCCAGTATTTTATTATTTTAATGTATATCTTTATTTACAAGACATTTGTAAAAAATGATAATAAATAGAGTATGGGAGGTAATGTTTACCGATGTAGGGGATCACAATAATAATGGTTTAAACCAGAAAGGACTGGCATTAATATAGTATTAATAAGTGTAAAATGTTTAAATAGACTGTTTATTCACAGTCCTAAAATCAGTGTGTTAATAAAATGTATTTGTAAGGGTTATTAGAAAATAAGATTTATGTTATGTGTTTTAAAAAGAATTATGTTTGGTAAATAATAGCCTACATACCATTAATAATGTTCTAATAGGTATGCTATGTTAGCTCAAGAATAGTTAAAAGATATATGTTCAAACCATATCTGCAATATGTTCAATTGTGCAGATTGCTAAACAATGTTCATAATTAATTATTTTAATAACTGTAGTGTTAACTAACTACTACACCACACAATAAGTTATAAACCATGTTATTTTCATATAATTGTAATTATGTAAATTCAGAGGAGGAATTAAGTTTAAATTTATTTGAGAGAGACAGAAATATAAAATTCTAAAATCTAGGCCATCTGGTGAATTCACAGAAACAATATAAACCAGGATAATTCACTTATAAATCCTGTAAACTAGCAAGATTTATATAAGATAACTCAATTAACCACTACTGGAAATGATCCTATGAGTTAAAATAATAATAAGGAAATATACCTTAAAACATTGTAAATTTTCAAAATATATAAATTAATTAATTTTAAAGAGCAATGTCAAATTTACAGATTAACACAAAAAACCAGTTCAAAGGTGTAATTTATATGTATTTAAGGAAAGGAAGAGGAATATGACTAATTAAAATTTATTATAATAGTATTAATAATATTTAAAATGGAGGGAATTCGTATAAAGACGGAAATCTAATTTTGAGCCTATATTTCCAAAATGTGAACAAAATTTGTTAATTTCCACAAAATGTCTACAGATATGGACTATAATACATCAATTAAAAGGGAATGAGATGATTAAACAAATAATAAGGTTCATAATTCATAAAAGTGATGAATAAAATAGAAAAATTCCATATATAATGTAATATTTTATCATGTGTACAGGTAATCGAATATGTTAACAATACTTTTTCGAAGATTAACTGGGCCAGATTTATGACCAAGTTAATTAGTCTTTTGTTGAATATCAAGAGGGACAGTTGTGTAAAGAACGTTTCTTTAAATCGAGTTGAAAATTGTACTAGCGTTTAGCCATTGAAATAAGTGAACGAGAGTTAGACGGATTAGACACTTTTTAAAGCTAAAGCTATCAAAACATTCACGACAATAGTGAAAACAAACACTTAACTTCATAATCCGAGTGATAGAAACAAGTAAAACATTATATTTAAACTGATTCATTATACAATCCTAACCATATCTTGAGAATTTTAACCCACAGAAGAGAACACATTCAAAATAAACTAACTAACACAAGTTTACACAGAACACTTCGCCAGAATACACCAAATAACTTTACAGACATATTACACCAGTGCGGGGACATTTCAAACCTTGATGAAGGTAATTTTATTGTGATTTTCTGACACGACGCATTTGCAGTAACCTAGTCCAACTCGAGTAGCGGCCATCTTGAATACGCAACCTGCTTACTACATCGCAGTGACGTCAGTCTTCAATGGTTCGAAAACAGTCATACACATTACATATTAGAATTATTTAAATTCTATTGAATAGTAATTATTGTATTTATTTTTAATTGTTAATGTTATACTTTCTCGTCACCCTTCTCTGACTATTAATTCTAATCGCTCAAAGAACCTGTCTTTTAATATAATATATCATAAAATTTGTTCTGTATGACACAATCGATAATTCCCGAGACAGAGTCGATAATTGCTCTCAATCGATAAAATATCGATTATTATTTTAAATTGTCAATAAATCTTTATATTTCCATTATTTCGTATCTGTTACTTATTTCACAGGTAATTTAAGAGTATTTATTAAGACTGAAGAACTTAAATAAGAAGAATATATATTATTTGAACGAGATATTGGACCAGCCAGAAAAGTCATCAATCGATTATTAGCTGGAGTTAATCTATTTAACTCCAGACTTGGTTCAAATCTTCAAGAAGTGATCGACGGTCAATAAATACCTACCTTTTATTAAAATTTTTACAAGAACCTTTTAAAACAGATTTATTTCTCATACACACCTCTATAAACATAAACAAGATTTCTTACTATTTGAAAATTCTATTTTTTATAAAATTTTCCTTTTATATTTTATTCTTTTGTAACGACCGGCATACAGAGGTCTGTTACAAAGTGGCGTCCAACTTAGAGGGCTTAATAATCTAAGCTTGGCAGCGATTAATAAATAGAGACAGAGAAAGATGCAAAGACGAGCTACATCGAAAAAGAGGGCGGCAGAGGCCGAAAAAGAGGTTGACATGGGGGATAAAGAGGCAACACCCGTTGAAGACCCATAAGTGTTACTACCCCAGGTGGAACCGAAACAACCCGTACCACCAGAGGAACAGCCGAAAGTAACGACGCAAACAGGGGAAGTGAATATCCCAGAAAAGGAGGAACCATCGCAACCCGAGGACATGACAACACAAGGAATGCTCAGGCAGTTGATGGAGACAATGAAGGAACAGAATAAGAAAATGGATGACAACGACAAGTCCACGAAGGAAGGATTAAAGAATATGGAGTCTAAAATGGAAGGAGTGAATAAAAACATAGAGTCCAAAATAGAGGATTTGAAGGAAGACAACCATTCATTAAATGAAAAATTAGAGGATCTGAAGGAAGATAACCGATCCACAAAGGAAGAATTGGGCCGTAAGATAGAGAATACCAATAAGAGGATTGAGGAAACCAGTAAGAAGATGGAGAAGAAAATGGAGGAAGCAAATAGGAAAATGGAAAGCGACAATCAACAACTGAGGGAGAAGTTGGAGGAAAATAATCAGAAAATGGAGGAGAAAATGGACGAGAATAATCAAAGGTTAAGAGAAGAATTAAGGGAAGTTAACCAGGAGAGCATGAATAAAGTAGACGAGAGAATTGAGTTAGCCAAGGAGGAGTTAAATAAAAAGATAACCGATACAAAGAAATCAATCGTAAAGAAGTTAGAACAGGAAGTTGTGGTTGTCAACCAGCAGATTAGAGAAGTAGACGAAAGGTGTCGTCAAACAGAAAACGAAGTGCTGGAAGTCCGGGAAATAATAACTAAGGAAATTACTCAGGTCCAAGAACAACAGAAAACTAAAATGGAGGAGACCAAGAAGTTTGCCTTGGAGGAAGTAAATAAAGTGCGGACACAGGTAGCCGAAAGATGTGACGACGTGGAAGCCGCTATGTCAAACATAACCGTACAGGTGCGTCAGAGCCAGGAGGAGATAGAGTTAATAAGGAACAGACCATCTGGATATCACAATTTCCCCATGTCAGAGAACAGAGAATGGCTCAATTTCCGGCAATACAAACGGAAGCCTATGGAGTTCTTGGCACGAATAGAGGAGTACCTCGAGAAACACCGAGGGAACCGATGGGTCCAGAACAGAGAAATCCTTGGCGAGTCGTTTCGGGAGGTGAATGACCATTGGTGGATGGCCAACCGGAGCGACATCGACAATTATGAACAATTCAAGAGCCTGTTCAAGGCCAAATACTGGTCAGAGACCACGCAAAATCTAATAAGAGATAATATATGCCATGGCCGCTACAAACCACAAGTCGGCAGCTCAATGACAGCTTATTTCCTCGGCAAGGTGTTTATGGCCAAGCACTTAGAACCAGCCATACCGGAGGAGTGCCTAATAAACAAGTTGTCTTACCATTATGATGAGGAGGTGATTCGTGCAAGGAGGGGCAGCCAGATAAAAACCATCCAGGCAATGACAGAACTCCTAGAGAATTATGAAAATGAAGACTACTACCGACAGAGTCGTAGAAGAAGTGATGGGCCCGAACCAAGGACGTACCAGAACAATAACCAGGGTGCGAACCACATAAATACTGGGTACCAAGAAGGCCGGACATATCCGCGAAATAACGGTTCTAATAATGGAAATAATGTGAACAATACTAATTACAATGATAATAATAATACGGGTCCAAATTATCAAAACCCGAATCGACCCTCTAATGGTTATCAGGGTAACCGCAATCCCTACCCTAATAACGTAAATAGTCAGAGAAGCCCCAATTATGGTAATAGTCCTTACCCTAATAATGCTAATCGTGCGGGTCCCAATAATGGTAATTTTAATAATAATAGGTTTCCTCGCCCTAGAGTGAACTTCATACGTGCCACAGATGGAAGACAGCGAGGATTCAACCACAATCGACGAAACAGTTACCGCGGATACGAAGAGAGGCGGAGGAGCTTAGAACGGGACCAACCGAGGTACTATCCGACGCGTAGGAGCAATAGTTTGGACAACACTGAACAAAGGTCGCACCATGAACGACCGGAAGACCATAGGACAGATCGGCAGGTAACCACTCTGAGCATCCCGAATGAGGCATCGACGAGTATGGCTCAAAGGAACAATGATGCCGAGCCTTTAAACGGGCACAGGCAGTAATAAATCGCCAGAACCCGTTACTGCTTCTGACTACTGGGTATAATAATATAAATGAGTGCAATTTTAACAATAATCACAATCGTATTACAATCATCGGGTGCAACTACCTGAAGGACATCAGACAGGAGTTATTGGAAGAGGATAACAGGAGTCCCACCAATAACTTCAATAATGAAATTATACATGTTGACGCCAAGGTAGAAGGCATCCCAGCCAAGTTAGTGATCGATACTGGGTCGAACGTGTCAATAATAAGTACGACGGAACTGGAGAGGATACAGCAAGAGTGCGGGAGAACTTTACCAACATTGCCGTTGAATAATATTGTTTTGTTGGGAGCAACCGGCCGACAAAACAAAACTATACGTAGACAAGTCTCCGCCAGTGTGATGAGCTGTGGTATAGCGATTGACATGGAATTCTTGGTGGCGAGCGGTCTGCCATTTAATATACTGGTCGGGTGTGATGTGCTTAGGAGAAATTCCGCCATCATTGATCTAAGAACTGAAACGTTGTCGCTGTTTTCTAACGGACATACTTGGACGGCGAACTTGGTGGGTAGTGACCAAGTCGTTCCCGATAGTATCCATCAGCAAATCCGAAAAATTAATTACATCCATCCAACATCCATAATTGAACAGAGAATAGACGACACCTCCAATGAAGATTTATGGTCACAAAAAATCCAGGAGATCAGGGATTTCCGGAGCGGTATAACTGGCGAAGGTTTAACAACAAACCAAGCGAACAAATTAATAGACATATACAACAAATATAAATCAGTCTTTTCTGATGAGCCCGGTAAAGTGAAGAATTTCCAGTGTACTCTACAATTCCGAGACACAGTGGACTTTAACCGGAAGTCTTACCCCATTGCGCAATCACGAAAGCAAGCAGTAAGAGCTGAAATAGAGCAAATGATTAACCTTGACATTATAGAGAGTAGCCATTCCCCTTATACAAGTCCTATCGTGGCTATTCCTAAGAAAAACGGACAAGTCCGTTTGTGTTTAGATGCGCCCGAAATAAATAAGATGATCATTAATGACAGGACTTCGCCCGGTGAGATTGAGGAGATCTTAAAACGGTTCCACGGTACCAAATACTTCACTACCTGGGATACGGTGTGCGGATACTGGCAGGTGGAATTACATCCACAGAGTCGCCAGTATCTGGCCTTTATATTCGAAGGGCGGAACTACCAGTTTAAGAGGTTGCCCTTCGGACTGGTAAACTCAGTCGCAGTCTTTGTGCACTGCATGGATCAGATACTTGGCCAAGAAGCACTAAAATTCACCACCGTATACGTCGATGACTTGCTAGTGTCCTCAGAAACTTGGGAGGAACACTTCTACCGTGTGGAACACGTCTTACAGAAGGTAGCAGCAAACAATATTACGCTGAAGTTAGCAAAATCTCATTTTATTGCTAAAGAGATACAATTCTTAGGCTTCATATTAAATGATAAGGGAATCTCACCGTCGGCTGAAAAAGTCGAAGCGATTCAGAACTTTCCTACACCAAAGAATCGAAGGCAGTTACAGTCGTTCCTGGGACTCTGTAATTATTACCGCAAGTTCCAGGAAAAGTACTCCGAACTGACTGCCAGATTTCAGCCGCAACTGTCATCTAAAAATAAATGGATCTGGGGTAATGAACAACAAAATATATTGACTCTTATAAAACAAAAATTCCTTAAACACATTATACTCCGCCATCCAGATTTTAACAAGCCTTTCTTTCTTAATTGTGATGCCAGTGACATCAGCCTCGGCACTACTTTATATCAAGAGGATGAAGAGGGCGAACATCTTGTAATCTGCTTTGCCAGCAGAGCTCTGAACCAGAGTGAGAAAAACTATCATGTGACAGAAAATGAGTTATTGAGTGTCGTGCTCGCGTGCGGAAAGTTCCGTACATATATTCTTGGTTATCCCGTTACCGTCCGGACAGACCATAAATCTATCTCATTCCTTAAGAGATGTAAGTTGAGCCATGGAAGGTTAACGCGGTGGATACTATTGCTGCAAGAATACGACCTTAAATGAGAGTATATCCCCGGAAGGAAGAATGTCGTCGCGGACGTATTGTCTAGAGTAGACATTGACAAACAGACGTTCGAGGGGGAGAAGGAGAGTATTCTGAAAGTGTATCATATTCTCAGCAGCAGCGCCGGTCTAAAATCAGTTCTGGAACAATTAAGCACACACCAACAAGCTGACCCGAAGTTGGTTTCTATTATCTCAAGACTGAAAGCAGGGGATGAGACAATCTCCCAATATTACACTATACATAAGGGAATCCTGTTTTCCAAACCATCATTATATAAGGAGGAATGGAAGGTAATAATTCCGACCCATATCGAGAAGGAGATAGTGTTATATTATCATGTTCGATATGGGCATATGGGCGCTTTAAAGGTGGTAAAGGCCCTGGAAGAGAGCTGCCATATCAAAGACATCAATCGGAAGGTACGGAGGTATATTAGAAACTGTCGCATTTGCCAACTCGTAAAAACTAATAACGAGAAAAGAGAAGGGCAGATGATTCCAATAACATCGCAGTCGAAACTGGAGAAGGTATTCCTGGATATCTGCGGGCCATTTCCCCGCAGTGGAGGCCGCCACCGATACAAATATATCGTCATCATTATGGACCATTATACCAAGTTCGTAAAGCTATACCCAGCGAATCGGGCGACTACGAATAAAGTTCTTGATATCCTGATCAACCAGTACTTCCCAACCGTCGGAAAACCGGTATCGATCATAACCGACCACGGAACACAATTCAAGGGGAGGAAATGGCGGGATACACTGCTGTCAATGGGGGTTCATACATACAAGACGTCCGTATACCACCCAAGCAGTAACCCGGCCGAAAGAGTCTTGCGAGAGGTGGGGCGCCTATTAAGAACGTATTGCCATGATCAGCAGAGAAGGTGGCAAGAATACTTGGAGGCTACTGAAGAATTCCTCAACCTGGCCTACCATCCAGCCATAGGAATAACCCCATACTCCGCAATGTACGAGAGACAACCCCCTAGAGAGATTGAAGATATCTTGGAGTTCCCCAGAGAACATAAATATAGATTTGATAAAATTCAATTTTGTAATAAGGTGGCCGAAGATCAGGAGAAACGGCGGAATAAATACAATAAAAGCATGGGTAAGGTTATTCATTATACCATTGGAGAGAAGGTGTTGTTGAAGAATAGGGAATTACCCAGTTCCTTAGAGGGGATAACAAAAAGGTTATTGCTCCTGTATACTGGTCCCTATATTGTCTCAAAGGACAATAACAACAACACCTACGAAATCAAGGAAATAAGTTCAAATAAAGTCAAGGGTGTCTTTAACCAGGCATCCATGAAGAAATTTTATGATTAAAATCCCCAAAATTCTAAAATACATGTAAGCCAACCTTACATAAAGATTATTTGAGAAGAAACATTTTGTAAGAAGATATATAAAATAGAATTTAAAACCCCTAAATTCTAAAAACAATGTAAGCCAATTACATACAATTTATTTGAGAAGAAACATTTTGGAAGAAGATATATAAAACAGAATTTTGAATGTAAATTATCTAAATTCTAATAACAATGTAAGCCCATTACATACAATTTATTTGAGAAGAAATATTTTGTAAGAAGATATATAAAATAGAATTTAAAATCCTCTAAATTCTAAAAACATGTAAGACAACTACATACAATTTATTTGAAAGAAACTATTTGGAAAGAAGAATAAAACAATAATAGAATTTGAAATATTCCGCAAAATTTAAAAATAAGGTAATACCACATTACATGAATAATTATTTGAAGAAAACTCTATAGCAGTAATATAAGAAGAAATTAGAATTTCGAATAATCGTCAAAATTCTAAATGACAATTGTAAGATCACCTTACTAACAAAAAATGTGAAAAACTTTATGGCTATAATATGACAATAAAGAAGGAGAGAATTTAGAAATAAAACCATCTAAGGTCAAAAACAAGTAAGGACAGCTTACTAAATATTTATCTG
Source organism: Magicicada septendecula (assembly GCA_034769895.1). Lineage (NCBI taxonomy): Eukaryota > Metazoa > Arthropoda > Insecta > Hemiptera > Cicadidae > Magicicada > Magicicada septendecula. The sequence continues at coordinate 161,442,956 of CM068375.1, forward strand.
AAGAGAAACATTTTGACAATAATACCAAGAGAATTTAGAAAAATAAAACCCACCTAAACCCACCTTACATACAAATTATTTGAGAAAACTTTATGGAATAATATAAGAAGAGTGAATTTTGAATTATGAATAAATCAAGTTTCCAAACCAAGTATAAGTACAACTTACCAACCAATTATTAATAAAACACTTTGGTGAGATAAACAGAAGAGATTTCATACCATATTTATGGTAAGCATAGAAAATAATTACCATGGTAACAAAGGATCATAATGGGATGAGTAAAAGGAAACAGATTTAGAATTAAAACAAATAATTCTGGACAATATGATCATGTCTAAGTTCAATATGAAGAGTAAAAACCTTTCCATAAAATGATGTTAAAGGAAATAAAAAAGAAAAAATTCTTTAATACGATTTGAGTGATTGAATAAAATAAAGTACAAAAACTTCTTTGGAATTATGAGAGAATGAAACTTTGAAGTGGTATGAGGAGAAATTATGACCTCATTATGAAATTAATAAAAAACCATCATTCGCAAGTATAATAGCAATGACAGGAATAATGTGAAAATAATGTCAAAGATTTATGTAATTAAACGAATTAATATAAAATGATTTATGAATTAAATGACAATTATGATAATGACAGTTATGAAAATTCTAGAAAATAGAACAAGTGGAAATTTAAGAACAAAGAAACAGTCTAAAAATGTCATAAAAATATGCTACTATAAAAAATGCAGATTATAATGAAAAAACCAGAAGGTAATGAAGAATTTATAACCAAAGGATTTATATGATAAGAAAAGTTGAAAAATGTAATAATAGAAGAGCTTCCTACCATAATATCAAATGAAAGAAACATCCAGTTAATGAGTCAGAAGAACAACTGAGATAGGAATATTAAAATCTCTGAGAAGTATAATAAGTAATAAGTGAAGTATCCCAAAGATATTTTTTTAAATAGTAACAAATGTGTACTATTCTGAATAATTTTTTAATCTGCCTGAAGATAATTCCAGCATGATTAATATGTTTTTTGAGCAGAGATGATTTGCCTCTGTACTCAAATATGTGTGAAGTATTGGACAGCTGAGGAAAGTAGCGTACAGTGCCTCTCTGAACTGATCCAGCTCACAAAGTAGGGAACGATAGGGAGGAAATATCCCAAGGAGAAAATACTAAGAAGAAATATAAAAATGAAATAATAAATATGAAACTCAGATGACTATTACTATCAAGGGAGATCAAGTGAGAATGATATAAACTCAAATATAAATAAGAAAATATTAAAATGGAAGGAAGTCCAAAATAATAACAAACCTAGAATAATTATCATAAGCAATTGTTTCAGACAAAGCAAGTATAGTCTGAAAAAATTACTTCTGGAGAAGGGCATTCTGTAGCGTGACAGAGAATCCACTACATTTTAAGTCATGTGAAATCATAAAGTTTAATTACACCAACAAATGTTATAATAATATTGAATGACATTTAAATAAATCAGAGGAATGAACCACAATAAAATAAAAATCCTCATTACATTATATATAAAAACCACTGTTTAAAAAAACCAAAGAAAGTATCGAAGCAACTCATAGTATAATATCCGTAAGTTACCCAGGAAGCTCAGAGCAGTAAACCAGTTATATAAGACCATATCAAAAAGGAAGAGACTCAATTTCAGAGTGGTAAATACCAAAATACCCCAAAAACAAGAAGAGGGAAGAATAAAGTTTGTGAACAGGAAGAAAACAATACCCTGAAACCTGTAGAAAAGAATAAAGTCAGTATCAGTGAATAAGATAAATGCTCCAAACTAAACCTCAGTCGAGATAACACCAAGTACCTTGGTTTACCCAAGAATGAAGAAGGAAGACCAGAAGAGTGAAGACTAGACGAGGGACAAGAATGAAGACTAGAAGAGGGACAAGAAGGAAGACCAGAAGGAAGATACGAAGAAGGACAAGAAGGAAGACAGGAGGAGAGGAAGAAATCGTATGAAAGAAACACCGTAGTAAAACCTAATATTATATAAACTACTATCAACCCCAAACCCACAAAAACTATGCAAAAGAAAGAATAACATACCCAAAATCCTATAAAATGTAATTATTGAGAAAACTAAAGTGCTGTATAGCGTTATAAGAAGTGAACCGACTAAAGCTATTGTGTAATAAAGAAAATAAACTAGTCTTAACAGTCCATGATTACTAAAGGTCTGGTCTGAGATAATAAGACTCAAAATATCAGAACCAACAGTGAAAGTGAATTTGTGTAAGTGTTTTTTAGAAATGCAATAAACTTAAAGTTGGTGATACTATAACTTATCAGTATGCTATATCACAACTTTAATATCTAATAATAAACAGCATAATAAAATAATAATATGGAAGATTTCCAGTATTTTATTATTTTAATGTAAATCTTTATTTACAAGACATTTGTAAAAAATGATAATAAATAGAGTATGGGAGTTAATGTTTACCGATGTAGGGGATCACAATAATAATGGTTTAAACCAGAAAGGACTGGCATTAATATAGTATTAATAAGTGTAAAATGTTTAAATAGACTGTTTATTCACAGTCCTAAAATCAGTGTGTTAATAAAATGTATTTGTAAGGGTTATTAGAAAATAAGATTTATGTTATGTGTTTTAAAAAGAATTATGTTTGGTAAATAATAGCCTACATACCATTAATAATGTTCTAATAGGTATGCTATGTTAGCTCAAGAATAGTTAAAAGATATATGTTCAAACCATATCTGCAATATGTTCAATTGTGCAGATTGCTAAACAATGTTCATAATTAATTATTTTAATAACTGTAGTGTTAACTAACTACTACACCACACAATAAGTTATAAACCATGTTATTTTCATATAATTGTAATTATGTAAATTCAGAGGAGGAATTAAGTTTAAATTTATTTGAGAAAGACAGAAATATAAAATTCTAAAATCTAGGCCATCTGGTGAATTCACAGAAACAATATAAACCAGGATAATTCACTTATAAATCCTGTAAACTAGCAAGATTTATATAAGATAACTCAATTAACCACTACTGAAAATGATCCTATGAGTTAAAATAATAATAAGGAAATATACCTTAAAACATTGTAAATTTTCAAAATATATAAATTAATTAATTTTAAAGAGCAATGTCAAATTTACAGATTAACACAAAAAACCAGTTCAAAGGTGTAATTTATATGTATTTAAGGAAAGGAAGAGGAATATGACTAATTAAAATTTATTATAATAGTATTAATAATATTTAAAATGGAGGGAATTCGTATAAAGACGGAAATCCAATTTTGAGCCTATATTTCCAAAATGTGAACAAAATTTGTTAATTTCCACAAAATGTCAACAGATATGGACTATAATACATCAATTAAAAGGGAATGAGATGATTATACCATTAATAAGGTTCATAATTCATAAAAGTGATGAATAAAATAGAAAAATTCCATATATAATGTAATATTTTATCATGTGTACAGGTAATCGAATATGTTAACAATACTTTTTCGAAGATTAACTGGGCCAGATTTATGACCAAGTTAATTAGTCTTTTGTTGAATATCAAGAGGGACAGTTGTGTAAAGAACGTTTCTTTAAATCGAGTTGAAAATGGTACTAGCGTTTAGCCATTGAAATAAGTGAACGAGAGTTAGACGGATTAGACACTTTTTAAAGCTAAAGCTATCAAAACATTCACGACAATAGTGAAAACAAACACTTAACTTCATAATCCGAGGTATAGAAACAAGTAAAACATTATATTTAAACTGATTCATTATACAATCCTAACCATATCTTGAGAATTTTAACCCACAGAAGAGAACACATTCAAAATAAACTAACTAACACAAGTTTACACAGAACACTTCGTCAGAATACACCAAATAACTTTACAGACATATTAAACCAGTGCGGGGACATTTCAAACCTTGATGAAGGTAATTTTATTGTGATTTTCTGACACGACGCATTTGCAGTAACCTAGTCCAAATCGAGTAGCGGCCATCTTGAATACGCAACCTGCTTACTACATCGCAGTGACGTCAGTCTTCAATGGTTCGAAAACAGTCATACACATTACATATTAGAATTATTTAAATTCTATTGAATAGTAATTATTGTATTTATTTTTAATTGTTAATGTTATACTTTCTCGTCACCCTTCTCTGACTATTAATTCTAATCGCTCAAAGAACCTGTCTTTTAATATAATATATCATAAAATTTGTTCTGTATGACACAATCGATAATTCCCGAGACAGAGTCGATAATTGCTCTCAATCGATAAAATATCGATTATTATTTTAAATTGTCAATAAATCTTTATATTTCCATTATTTCGTATCTGTTACTTATTTCACAGGTAATTTAAGAGTATTTATTAAGACTGAAGAACTTAAATAAGAAGAATATATATTATTTGAACGAGATATTGGACCAGCCAGAAAAGTCATCAATCGATTATTAGCTGGAGTTAATCTATTTAAATCCAGACTTGGTTCAAATCTTCAAGAAGTGATCGACGGTCAATAAATACCTACCTTTTATTAAAATTTTTACAAGAACCTTTTAAAACAGATTTATTTCTCATACACACCTCTATAAACAAAAACAAGATTTCTTACTATTTGAAAATTCTATTTTTTATAAAATTTTCCTTTTACATTTTATTCTTTTGTAACGACCGGCATACAGAGGTCTGGTTACAACAGTGGAGAAAGATTTTAGGAAAATCAAGCTGTCATGTGTGTGATTTTTTTTCATTTTTGTGGTCAACATTATTATTGATAGGACTGTCCACAACGACGTCAGTTATGTGGGCCAGTTCTTCCTTCATTATATGCTCAATACAATGACGCCACTTCACAGACATTGTTTCATGTTTCTCCTTCTCTATCAATTGTTTTGTATCAAGCAGCTTATGTTGTGTTGTGACGAGCAGGATATCCTTTCACTGGCTCCATATTAATTCAGTGGGATTCAGCATACAGTGGTAAGCAGGAAGTCTTAAAACGACGCGCCTCGTTTAAGTGGTAAGATAACTCTCACATATGACTATACAGACATTATGCACATGCGTGTAATACATTACCCTGTGAACAGTGAACGCCCCTGCGTTTCAGATTGGTAACGTGAGTTTCCTTTATATCAGGATTGAACTAGGAATAGATATTATATATATAGCAACAGAACACAGGATATGAAGTTCATATAATAGGGATACCAATTTATAACACATTTTCTGACGGCCATAGACATGTTAAAAATTGATTTTGTTCTTTTCTTTGTAAAGTAGTCATAAGTTTTGAACCAAGCTACGTTTAAAAAAGTATGTTATGTCAAAATATTAACAATTTTATACTCTTGTTTGTCATGTGAAATATTTGTGCGTAAGAGCGCGGGTGCGCGTGTGATTTACATTTTATTTAATAACTTCGTTGAAAATTAACATTTCGTTCTGAAACTTGGACAGAGTGTTCTCATGGTTATAAGCTATATTTTCCGTATCTGAATTTTCCACTACTATACTTTTTATAGGGGTTTTTCATGAAATCAGTTCTTTGTTATTTTCGTTATCTCCAAGAAAGTAATAAAATGTGTGGATTAAATCTAGACTAGCCTTTGCAGAATCGGACAGAGTTTTATCGTGAAGACTGGATATCACAGTAACCATCTGTGACGTTGACAGAATTTTCACCAATCAGAAAGTCTAAAAATTATTTGAGTCGGTGCTCTCCCGAGATCACATCTGGAGTTCTTTCCGAAGTTTTTCCATAGAAAGACCTACTCGCTGTAACGAGATTTTTATGACAAGACAAGTCGATTTCCTTAAGACTTAAAAGTTGGTTCACGGTTCGAGTTCTTCGTAACCATTGCCAATTTATAAAACTCAGATAATTTTAAATAGATCATTTCTAGTGCTTTTTTGCGTAGAGTGGAAGATTTTTGGATTAGGGCCAAAGTATCTAACGAGATATATTGAGTTAATACGCGAGAACACTTCAAGATGCCGAAATTTGTGTAAGCTTAATACACGATCAATTTTATATAATCTCTGAGATTAAGATTATTCAAGTTATAAACAATAACATTTTATATCGCAGTGTGCGTGTGTGCAAAGACGTGAATAATCAGCGTAGTCATCGTCGAGCAACGCGCAGAGTAGCAGCAGCGAGCAGAGCTTCTGGTGTCTACGCAAACAGTTGGAATTCTACGTACAAGTAACATATGTAAAACAAGCCAATAGACTCATTGATTGGAAGACAATTATTTAATAAACATTTTTACATTATAACGCCATAAGACAATAGTAATTTTTAATGTGTTAATGAATAAAAATTTCCTACCTCCAGATATAGACTCTGTTGTAATAATTTCAATGTAACCTATCTATGCAGTCATAATTTGTATCGCTGCAATATATTGCGACAGTACAACCAAATATGGTACTGTGCATTGCCAAAGTAATTAAAAGAATTAATAAAAATAAATAAATCTATGGTTGATAGACATGATTCAGATTGCAAGCTGGATTGTTTAAAAAATAGGCAACGCACCGTTCAGGCATGAACACGCATATCTGACCACCTGGCGCTAGCTGTGTGTACATGTGTATTTTGTTTGTGTGCGTGAAACCTGTCTGTTCCTGGACAGTAACCACGCCTATTCAAATGATGTTAGATTTTAAATATTATTTTAATTATAAGAAAACTATGTACAATAATGTAAAACTAAATGCACCAAAGTATGTATTTTATAAAGATGCGCAAAGGGGAAAAAAACGTTTAAAAATGACATAAAGTGAAATTACAATGAATAAAAAGTGAATAACTCCCTGAATAATTATAATAAAGAAGTGTAAGTCACATATAATAGACATATAAAAATTAGCGATCGATTGAGCAGACTGTAGTGTAAAACAGACTTCGCAATTCGCTAAGTAGTGAAATTAGTGAATCGAACGAGAGTGGGAAAAGAACGCTTTCGACAAACTCTGACAAGACCGATATTGTTCAGATAGGAGTTTTGCACGATGTGGCTATAAGTACCAGGTCGCGCTAATAAAGCTTCTTCTTCTTAATTCAACCGTTGCCGCTGGAGGCTATGTCAGTAAACAACGCTGTCTTGAATCTACTGTAAGAGCCACAGGATGAACTGGAAGTCAAACCAGAGTAGCAGAGCACATATGCAGAGGTTCTATGGACACATCTACAGCCCATGATGTGAGGAGAGACAACCAGTAAGCAATACATGCAGTGGAATCCTGGAATAGGACTGGAAGAGGACACGGACGAGGACTGGAGGAGGACACACCAATAATTTACCACATCAAACGAGGTGATAAAAACCATAATAATTACCGACAATTGAAAGACAATAATTAAACCTAGAATTCGAACTGTTGATAAAAAAATAACTAAATTGTACATAGTAGTGTAAAGGCAGATTGTTAATTTAGAATAATATCTCATGTATAGTAATTAGAATGTGAAAATAACGTAAATGCTATAAGAGCAATATCTGATTGAAATCGAAGTAAATTAAAGTAATAAATAAAGTCCTTATTTGATAAAAGTTCAATGCATATGCAGTAGGAAAGTATTAAAGCCAAGTAAGAATAAAGGAATTGAAACAAAAGTAAAATCATTGTTGAAATAAATTAATAAGCAATTGCAAAGATGACCACCCTGAATGAGTAAGCCGAGAGCAAAAATAATTGATAGTTAAGAGTAGATAATAAGATTTTTGTATAACCTGTTTAAATGTAATTTGTTCATCAGAAGTCACATGCATAAGATCGCACAAGCGATGAATAATGCATATTTTTGTTATTTCCGAAATAAGTAAAAATTTACTTCCAAATAAATGCTTACAAATAAAAATTTAGTTATTTACAAATAAATAATGTAAATATTGTAACGAAACGTTTTATATTGATCAATTTAAGATAATGAAAAATTGTGTTTAAATTTAATTTATTGAAATTTTTTTATTTGTTTTGTTATTTATTAATGATTTATTAGTTTATTATTTATTATATTAAGCCCCTTTGTTATATTAATTCCTTCCTTATTTTACTTATTTTGGTTGTGTATGAAAAATTTGTTTAAAGTGTTAAAAAATAGATTATGAGATTGAATAATCGATTTATCGTATTTGTATATTCGGCGTTTTACTCCTTCCCGATGTTGTTTTCTTCCTCCTTGACGTCCAGGTTTCACTTAATATATGAAATTCTGTTAATTATATACTTTCCAAAGAAATAAAACTCAAATACGGAATGTTTAATTGAATTTATTGATGACGTTGCGATTAGTCGACTTTGAGTCGAAATACTTATTCACAGCTCGACAACTCTTATCACAGGTCGATTTGGTTTCTTTTATTTAAATTAATAACATTTTAAAATAATAGGTTCTTTTAACTGTTATCAAAAGTCAGTAAAGGGCAATGCTGAAAAGTACAATACTTACAACTAAAATTTCTTAATTAATAAAATATAAATAATATTTATTATAAAAATGTTAGTAAAAATTTGAATTGTTCGAACCACAAGCTATGCATGGTCTGACGTCATCACAGCTGATTGAAGCCGGTCACCAGATTCTCTTCAAAGATGGCCGCTTTCTTGCTACGTATTTACGCCAAGATCTTCTCGCCGATTTTCCTCCAAGTAAATGTTTATTCTTTAGGTGTCCTTCGTCATAGCAGTAGTTATTAATTTTCTTCGTTGTAGTGTGATGATTCGGTATTCGTAATCCGTTTTAGTTTCGGTAACAGGTGTTGGTTAAAAGTGCCTTCGTTTCAAATAGCTCATCCAGTCGTGCTGATATTCACATTGGAAAATTCTCGATTAGTGCCTGAACTGTTCCTATATCTGGTTTATAATTGCCAATCTTCATAAAAGTAATGGTTTGATTTCTTTTAATTGACTTTAGTATTAACAACTCATAAATTAAATTTCCTTTCCTTAGGTTTAGTTCATGTCAAAAACTTTTTTTATGTTTCTTAGCTATATCGTTCTGATGTGTTCACCTTGACGTTTAACAATCAACTCCCCGTTTTATCTTCATCACACAAAAGGTCCTGGCTTATTTATTAGTAAATTTACATTATTTCAGTCAGCTGATACTTAACCTTCCGTCAGGCGCGGCTGATCTGATTGATACTCGTCTTACGTTTTTGTGTTCCATTTGTCTCTAACAGATGACAGCACCACCTGTTTCTCAGTAGCTTAACATATTCCTTCCCTTTATCTGTCAACAGCGTTTAGTATGCCAACAGCTATTGCAAAGAGAAGATAGTGTCTATTTGTTCAATTTGATACACTGCGCCTGTGCGTGTTATATTTTTAAAGGTTTACAATTCTCTTGTTAAACATTTTGATAAGTAAATTTTTCATATTTCTATACATATTGATTCACTGTTTCAGTCTAAAAAAATTTGTGTTTTTATTTCTGGAAAATGTGTTGTTTTGGCATGTAGGTTGCATGATGGTAAATCAATAGGTACTGATACTGGAGATAAGCAGAAGCCTTCTATCATAACATTTTACAATAGAACAAAAGGAGGAGTAGACACTACTGGAAAATTATGTGCATAGATAGCATAGATGTGCATATAATGTAGCAAGAGATGTACGGCACTGGTCAGTGGTCATATTTTTTCCAATGATAAACATGAGTGGTATCAACGTGCAATAGAGATTGTCATAAAAGGACTTGGGAAGAAACATATGGATGAAATGTAATTACCATTTGTTCAATTTCCATTATTAAACATGTAAAATCATAAGAAATATGTCATAGTCGTAAGTGAAAAAACATTAACTTTTTAATTAAACCGCCAACATATGTCTTGTGAGGACTTGTTTTAACGAGCAAATCAATTGTAATAACATGGTGTGGCTATATAAATATTACTAATAACGCAAGGATGTTAAACCAATTTAAAAAATATTCTGTTTATTTTGGGCCAAAATATAGCGTCATGACGCTACTCTCCAACCCAAACCATTAACAATTTTATACAAATTAATTGTTTTCACCGAGGGAGTGACCTCGTTCTAAGGAACGGCAGCAATCTCTGAGCCAATGAAATCGATTAAAATCAACAGGGGGGTATGTAATCCCAAAATTGGAACAGCGAGAGAGAAGCAAATTTCTTCACACTTCATATCTGACGAGCGAAGCAGTAACGACGGCCATTTTCTGTGCGCGAAAAAGTCGAATTCGGAATTGAATCAGCTGTTCGGGTTACAATGTAAACAATTGGTCACATAACCACAAATTTTTAAGTGTCGAGTTTAATGCATAAATGTAACTGCAATTGTGAAACAACATTGCAGAGTGTGCAGTGGGCTGCAATAAAGTGAATTACAGGAAGTATAGTGTTTTATTATACTTATCGAATTTTAACTTGAAAACAGAAATTTTTTGATTTTGACATAGAGTCATGGAAGCAACCATGAAATTTCATAGTTTTTAAACGTGAATAAATAAATTGATTAACATTAATTCACGAATGTTAATGAACATTAATTGAATTTTTAAAGAAAATAAATATTTTTCTACATACATTATGAAGGTTAACCAACTTACTGATATAGACAATGAGTTAATATGAACTCGAGTAGAGGTTATCTAACCTTATGATTATTATTGTTCCAATTCATAAACAATCATTGAATATTTTAACTAAATCTAATTAAACAATATACTGTAATTGTATACCTGACAAGAGTTCAGCATTCAATGGACATGATAATTTGTAACGAACATTAGATGAACTTATAATTCCAATTATTTATGTATTTTGTTATGTATAGGTTAAGGAGTTACATTATTTTAAAATAGATACTACCTTGTATCAGTTCAGCATGCCTGAAGTAACCTTAATGTTGACGATAGTCGAATTTTCAATTCTATGTTAAAAATTTAAAAACTTTTAATGTCATTTTGTTTATACAACTCAGTTCCAACTACACAGTTTAGACAGTAGTGCAGACGTTTTCTGTTATGTATCTTGCAGTCTCAAAGGAACAACGAAAAATTGTAAAACTAATGAACAAAGATTCAATGTTATATTTTAAATTTCTTTTAAACAAAAATAGTTTTACTACCCTGAGAGTGAGAGTTAATAAGAAATAATGTCAATGATTAATGAGGCAAACATCCAGATATATTATATCATTTAAGAAATTCCAATTTATTAAAATTTGTTAATAAATCACATTGTGTAACAGAAAAAAGAGTTGACGACTTTCATTTAATAGACAATACTGATACGTGTTAGGTAACCATTAGTACTTCCACAGGTGGCACCATTTAACTCAGATATTTCCAAATCGATTTATCTATTCGCTTGTTAACGTGTTTGTTAACGAACTAGACCTTCAAACTCAGTAAGTACTTGATGAGTGAATTACTTGTGTTTATTTCAGCAATAATTGAATCTACGGCGAATTACACATATCCACATGCGCCTGCGAGGGAGTCAACCCAACTAACTCGTATCTGAGCTTCAATTTAAACGAACCACTAAGTGCAAAGAAGATATACTAAATAATTCGTTATCAAACTCAATTTTGAACATAATTAAACCATTTTACATAATTAACTAATTTAATATAATAATTGTGCCGTAACTAGGCGTTACGGCGACTTCCGAACGTTTGTTATAGCGAATCTGGGGAATAGACTCTTTCGGCTGTATAGTTCACGCTATCGTGGACACTCTCGCCATCTATGAGGCGTTACTGTAACTTGGGAATTTGTTTGTAGCTCTCACTACGATATTGGACACTGTCGCTATCTGTCAGAGACGTCAGACAACTGTACCTTTCGTTCCCGCTGCTAGGAGCGGTGTTTGTCGTGGAGTAGAGTGAGCTGGCGGTAGACTGGTGTTGGTTGGTCAGCTGTTCACGACGCCACGTGTTGTCTTATATGTTAGAGAGCTGGAAAAATTTTGTGGTTTTTTTTTAATGCCGGGGTGTTGTAAATTAATTATGGCAGGCTAAGTGGAACGTGTGCCGAGGGGCTCCCTGGCGCCTGGCAACTGTGACCGGGTGAAGAGACCAAGATGTTATGTGTGAGTAAATTGAGGAACTCATTTGCGATTGACACTTTGCAAAAATGAACAGGTATGCAAATGTAAAAAATTATTAAATTTTGCCTGGGATGCGCTTTCGCGCTGCTTGTTTTATGGGTCAAGTGGGGCTGGCTGGTTCTTAACAAACAAAAAAAGGAACAACAGTTGCTTAATTCTGGATGTTTTTTTTTACTTCACTATATACTGGGAATATAATATGCAGGTTTCTGCAGTCATTGCAAATTCTTGAACGCAAGTTTTTACAAGAAAAGTCTGGTGAACTTTACTAGTTTCTTATGTGACTAGTTTCTTATTCGACAGTAATATCTTATGTGCAAATTTTTTTTACCTACAAAAAAAAGAAAAAACAAAAAAACAAAAATAAAAAACTTATGAAAATGCGTAGGACTCAGCCGGGTGCACATAAGCCTAGTGAAACAAATTTAGCAGAGTTCCTTGATAGCTCTCAGTATTACTCAGTGTTGTTCTCAGTATTATGCAGTGTGGCTCATATAAATGTCTTGTGGTGAATTGTGAAAAGTATGTAATGTCCCGTATACGTTTTATCTATAATCTGTGTTGAACTTATATTGTGTCTGCCTTTTATTAGTACGTATACATTTGTTTATGGAAAGAGCTGCAGATCACATACAATTGCCATAATAATGACTAGAACTGTAATTCAGAAGTATTCCTCATGTTAATAGAATTGACTGAATTTTTGTACAAGATGAAATTTCCACTTTGGGTTTTTTTTATTTTTTGTAATTCTCTATCAATGTACAGTCACTGTTAAAATTCTTTTGTATATGTATATACTCCTAATTCTATGCACACAACATATTACATTTTTGAGAGATATATGTACCTGATTATTTGATAGTTTTTAATAAGGGTGCACTCTGAAATCAGTAAGCCATGTAAGTTTAAGGAAAAGTGAGCACACACGCACTTGTGAATTCCACACAGAGTATATAATCACCTATCTTATGTTTACATTATATATTCTTAATTATCTGATTCTCCTTCCTAGCTTTTGATTTAGATTTCAGAGGGCGCATGTTGTTATGTAATATAATTGTTTAAATTGTTGTGGCTGTAATAATTGTTGTAGGATGGAATTGCTTGTTAAATGGTTTATAAAATTGTTTATATTATTGAAAGTGTTTATAGTACAACCAGAGGGGGACTGAAAAGAAAGAAAAAATAAATAAAAAAAAGACTTATTGTTATTAAATGTTATATTTCGAGAACCTCGGGGTTTACTCTGTGTACTTATTAATGTTAATATAATTATTTCCAAATAAGGAAATTCTGTTTGGTGAAGGTTAAAAGGTACTGTCGAAGCTTGTTGCATGTCAAGGGTGATTTTGTATACCATGTAAAAGATTTTAAATATTTTACATATATTATATAATTCTAATAGAATATTTTCAGCCTGGATACTATGAATCATTGTAAGAAAAACAATGTAATATATTTTAGATATTTTACAGATTTTATATACTTTTAATGGAATACCTTTTAAATATTGCATTTTGAATACCAGGTAATATAGTTTAAATATTTCACATATTTATATATTCTAATGGAATACCTTCACAGCCTGAATTCTATGAAATCTCATTGTAAGACAAACAAAATATGATAGCAGCAATAAATTTGTTATTTTCGGAATTTTAAAATTGAGGTCACCTCATTCGTCCTATTACCTAATGGTTACCCAGCATGTGGCTATTCTTCCACTAGGAGGCCCCTCCTAGTTCAAGTGAACAAGTGAGCCGGTCATCAAGGTGAGTTGTAGATTTTTATATTTTTTTTAGGTTGTCAAACTTGAAAAATGTGTCAGATTTGAAAAGTTGAAAATTGTGTTGTGACGTCATAGGTGATGAGCGGCTCATAATAATTAAATAAAATTAAACCACGTGTGACACTGTAACACGTACGGATCCGGCGAACGTTACAATGTGTGTGTGTGTGTGTGTGTGTGTGTGTGTGTGTGTGTGTGTGTGTGTGTGTGTGTGTGTGTGTGTGTGTGTGAGAGAGAGAGAGAGAGAGAGAAAGAGAGAGAGAATGAGACGGAGAGAGGTGAGACTGTTGACATATACACATTTTACAATAGACTATAGTACTCTGTATAGACTAATTTCGCTGTAAGTAATATTTTACAACATCATAAATACTAAGACAACATAACAACATAACAACCATTTTCACATGATAGATTGGTTTACTATAATAATTATGGTTTAATTAACAATTATTAAAGAATTAACAATTGTTGGGGTTTTTATCATTTTGTAATTCCAAAATGTAACTTTGTAATTCTCTACTGTTATTTCGTACATAATTCTCTAACGTATGGATACTGTTTTCAATACCAGCAGTAAGTGGAAAATAAAAATAATAACTTATAATAATATAAATATTTGAACATCCCTACAATCTAAATTCAACTATATTTTACTATGTTATACGTAGACATGTAGTGGTACCTGTACCAATTCTAATATAAGTTATACATTCGATGATTACTGCTTCTATAATTATTGACAAATATAATTAAGGAGTTATTGCATTATAAATATTTTAAGTTGTAATATTGTATTATTTAAGTTGTGGAGTATTATAATATTGTTTATATATTTGAGTAAAACAATACATAAAGAATAAAATTATTTTGGTGATGTAAAACAAACTGTCTCAATTCTCTCTCTCTCTCTCTCTCTCTCTCTCTCTCTCTCTCTCTCTCTCTCTCTCTCTCTCTCTCCCTCCCCTCTCTCCTCCCTCACACACACACACACACACACACACACGTTCACTCCATTACTTGGTCTTGTTGTGTTTCATATTTTCTCTTGTGTCCGCACACAGTTCCTGACTAAATACTATAAAACTTCGACACATATAATGTAAAATTTGAGTTACACTTATTCACTAATTTTCGCTAAATCTTCCATCCTTAAAATCTGTTAATAACGTGTAAAAACAGAAGTTTTTGAAAGGTTCGGTCAGTAACTAGACATAATTTAAAAAACTTATTGTAGATATTTCAACAGTTTTTTCTTAGTTGCTTTTTTGTCACATCTGCCTTTTTGTCTTCACAAGGAACTCAGCTGAATACGAGTAGTACAAATTAATTTTAAAACTTATAATAAATATTAATATTTAAAGGAATATTATAATGTTTCTTGTTAACATAAACCTCATAACATACGTATAATAGTTTGTATTATTTATTTTTATTTCTTATGTAACAAATCCATACACATTTACACCAAACGGCTCATAACATATGGACTAATACTGTATTGTCTGTATTCAGGTCCTGGCGTCTAAATTTTACGAAATCGTTGAGTCAAACCATGGCCGGCTCTAGTAGAAGGCCGGAATATTAAACGTGGCAACACTGAAACCAGCTGATATTTGAGGCCGACTAGACGATCTCTTAATTTATGTATTTCAATAATCAAATCAATTTAATTGCCGGTTAACAGCACTTTTATATTTCTTCATTTCTTCAAATTAAAAGTTACCATATCATTAATGTCATATTATTTAAGAACTATAATAACTAACTCATTCATATGATGCGAATTCAATAATTAGAACACAATTAATTCAAAATTATTTCGAGAAACTAATTCACTAATTTCTTTAACTTGAACGTATAGTACTAAGTGCACACAGACCTATAGGCCTAATTTATATTTAGCTATAAATAGGCCTACTCATGATTTTAGTAATGCTATGAAATTAAATCAAAATATAACATTTTCACTTTAGCTAATTTATTACACAATGCCTATAGGGCTCAGACGCAACGTTGCCACGTTTAATATTCCGGCCTTGTACTAGAGCCAGCCATGGTCAAACTTCTATTTAATGAGCTAACCTCAAAAAACCTTTCATCGTTTATTAATTTATGGTCAATACTAAACTAGTGATAACGTCTATTATCAAGTTACTGATATCCCACTCTGTAATATACATGGAAAATATATTCTGTGTGTGTGTGTGTGTGTGTGTGTGTGTGTGTGAGGATAAAACAAATAGTGCAACTTTACAATACTTATTAATCGCTTCAACGTCATAACCTAAATATACAAAACATTGAGAATTTCGTCATTCCTTACTTTCAGTTTAATTTTCTGACCTACTTGACTTAAATAAATGCCTTTGTTTCTTGTAAGAATACGTCGTTATAGATACTTCAAAAGACCATCTTTATGGCGAAAGCTTTGCTTCTCTACAGCTGAGACTATTTTGCGATGAACGAACGAACTTGGAATTATTGATACTGCTAGGAAAATGTAGATCAGTTGCTGATCCCCTTTCCCACTGACGTATTAACCCCTATGCTTTATGATTTTTTTTTTAATTTAGGTCATTAAATAAGTTTTCCTGTATAATACTATCAGATATAAAAATTTATTAAATACAATTTGGTAGTGGAAGCTTTTAGCTAGACCATTTTAATTGATATAAGGACTTTTATTCAGTTACTGTACGGATAGAAGGTAGCGGATAGCGAAGGGTCCACAGATATGTGGGTTAGCTGCGAGTAAGTAGCGACACGAAAAGTAGTTCCGGACCGAGGCGGTAGTATAGAAGGGTGTAGAGGGATGAGTTAGTAGTTGCTCATACCCGGTAATAACCACATATACCCAATGACAAAACAAGTAAGTGCCACCGCCACCACCACGCTAGTATTGCTACTAGTTGCCTTACAAGGCATGGAAGAGAATCCCAAAGGCTAGAAGTAGGAAATCTAGTAGAAGACCATGGGCACTTCAGGCTATGTATGATGTGCGGAAATCAGCTGATTTAGGAAACGGAAACCTCAAAATCGAATGACATGGTACTCCAGGTTGGTTATTTGATAACCCATGACGAAGCGATAGGTTTGCTCGTCATCAATCTGAAAATATTTCTATTGCAAAAGGTCCTAGGGAGGAAAAGCCGGATAAACATCGATTGGACAGAAGGAAAAGTGATAAACCGAGAAAGACTTGGAACACAAAAGTGAATGTAGCTTGAGGGTATAGAAGATTGGATTTTGGTGAATGGCCAAAGACTACAGGCGTTGAAAACTAGGGTACGAGAGGCGGCGGCACTCGTAAAGGAAACTTGCATATGATGATAATGAAGGACAATTAGTGTCTTCCAGTCGTAACACTTCTGAATATCCGTCTTTACATCGACATAGTGAAGGATACATTTAGTAAAATAGTGTAGTTTGTCGGTTAAAAACAAACCTAAGAGACGAGGAATGGCAGAATAGAGACTGTAGTTGAGATGAAAAAGGTAGAAACAGATTTAAAAACCTATAATATATATGAAAAATGTAATTAAACTGTTTTTCAAACAGCAAAAAAAATGTGATGTGTGGAAATCAATTTTTACAGAGCAGCAGTAACGAATCCAAGGGTAAAAGTATGGAATATTGGGATAAGGTGGTGCTGAGTACACTATCGTACAAGTTGTGGAAAGATAATTATTGCTGCGGTACGAACATAATGTGGAGGATGAAAAATGAAATGAGACAAAAGAGTTGCAATAAAATGATTTGGTAAACTTTAGACGAATTCCTTCCTGATATACATGTACAGTGTTTTCAGCAAGCGTCTTACTACAGCCAAGTGCAAGTGGTTAAACCAGGTAATGCAATGACAAAGTAAGACCCCAACGCATTAGCTATAAAGACATCTACTTATCTCACTTTTGTAAATATTACCATAATGTTATTAGTATGTACCACATATATTACCATAGTTTTGGAAATGTAAAACGTCAATGACCTCCACGATAATTACTATGTTTGGAGAACATACCGTTCAAAAGACATTAGTTAACTTGTCCAAGACGTTATAACGGTCACATCACCATCAGTAGCTCAACAGCCCATTGTGGGCCTCAGCTTCCCTCAAGATTTTTCTACAGACTTCCCTATCCTTAGCCAATTGTAACGATTTAAATTGTGACATTTACAGAATAAAAAAAAAATTTAATTAATTAAGGTTGCGTACAATTAACCATTTAAATCTCACAATAATAATAATAAAAACATGTAGGTACTAAGTGTGAATGGAAGAAGTAATTAATAAGGGCAAAGTATCCATAAGAAGCGTGTCCTTTCGTGTGTGTCGTCTTGTGCCTAGTAAACATGTATCTCCCCTTTGTTGAAAATTAAATCGAATTAAATAAAACAAGTGTACTAATTAATTTAATGGAATGATGTTTCCCTAAATAAATAAACTAGTTCGAAATAAAAAGAAACTGTCTCTTAAATCAGACCAAAGTACTAATAATAAATAATAAGTCATTTAAAATAAAAAGTTTAATAATATCTTAAATTATTATAACACGTTAGTAGAATTATAATTATAAAAGTGTATTAGTGAAATAAGTAAAAAGAAATGAATAATATGTGTGAATAATAATAAATAAGTTGTGTCCTGCTTGAAAATAAGTCCCTAGCCGCTAGCTATTGTTAAATGGAACAATAGAGAAATATCCACCCTCGAGTTAACTTCCCCTTTTGTATGCATAAACGATGCCATTGTTTAAAACTAGTCTGACATACATTCCAGCGTAACAGCTGATCGTTGAAAGTAAAGTGTTTGTCCCCTCTCGCCTAGTGTGTTACAGTTAATTGCCTAGAAGTGAATAAAGATTCCTCTTCGTGACATTCCGTTTATCTCAGTAAAGTAAGCAACTAGAATTAAAAATAATCTAGGGTTGAGTATGGGATCAACTTTAGATTATCTTAAGTATAAATAAGCGAAATAGATATAAGGAACGTAACACAGTCACAATGGCGCCGCACTGAAAAATTCTTTACAAGGATTAAAGAAAGTTCTTTACAAGAGTTAAAGAAAGTAGCAGAAAACTAACTACTAGAGTTAGAGTATACAAGATGTAATCAGTCGGGCCACGATGTTGTGAGGTTACGTAAATTAGTAGTAGAAATAAAATTAAGTTAGATTTTAAGAAACAAGATAAAGGGAAGGTCACAGAAGAAAAGAAAATGAGTACCAAGAGCTGATCGTTTAAATAGAATTTAATGCCAAAGGTTTAATAATAATCTCTGTTAATAAATGTTTACTACGTATTAAAGTGTGTAGGAAATAATTCGAGGTAAGTTGTTTTTAAAACCCCAAAGTAATAATAAGTGATTAATAATTGCTTAAATAGTAATAATTGCTAAATAAATCTTAAGTTAAACAAATTTGTGTAACGTGTAAATAAGTAGTAGTAAATCGTATCGCAGTAAATAAGAGAAAAGTGAATAATAATAATAAAAATTACGTTGCGTAGTGTAAACACCCCAGTTGTGGCAAGGTAGAGAAAAGGAAGCGTGTTCAGTATTGTATTAAGCAGCCACCCTCTCAATTGTATTAAAGGTTGCTCTCCCTAAACAATTAATGCCACCGCGAGTGGATTACAATGCATTGTGTAAAGTGTCTCCCCTTCCGCATATTTTGTCTAGTAATTGTTAAAGAGTTAAATGAAAAGTATCTTCGTGAAATTCCGCTTCTCTCAAAACAGTGATATAAAGTGGAGTATGGGATCCTCTTTAGATTACATTAGAAATAAGTTTATGATATATAATCCAGAAGTGATTATACATGTTAAGTAACGAGTCACAACGGCGCCGACTGAAAAGGATAATGATGAGCCAAGAGAGCCAAGAGATCATTTTTTTTTGAATGC
This sequence comes from Magicicada septendecula, assembly GCA_034769895.1. Lineage (NCBI taxonomy): Eukaryota > Metazoa > Arthropoda > Insecta > Hemiptera > Cicadidae > Magicicada > Magicicada septendecula. The sequence continues at coordinate 161,462,799 of CM068375.1, forward strand.
TGAAAGCTAACGTGTAGAGTTAGAGTAAGCTGATGTCAGTCGGGCCACGATATTGTGAGTTGCTGAAATTAGGGAAATTAGTATTACGAGTAAGTACTGTATTTTGTGAGAAAAAGGGAATTTCACGGAGGAGGAACATTTAAATGAGAATTAAGATCATTTAAAGAGAATTTAAAACAAATAAACCGTGCAATAATAATAAAAGATAATAATAATAAGAAATTTCATACGGAACTCCCCAAGCATACTCTCGGTACATAGCTGACCAAAATTTTAGGAGTCTGTGTTGGTAAGGAGGCGGAGTATGTGACGATTTAAATTGTGACATTTACAGAATAAAAAAAATTTTAATTAATTAAGGTTGCGTACAATTAACCATTTAAATCTCACAATAATAATAATAAAAACATGTAGGTACTAAGTGTGAATGGAAGAAGTAATTAATAAGGGCAAAGTATCCATAAAGAAAAGGCATATTGTAAATAATTATTATGTTCGTATTTAACCCTTTGCTTGCTATCAAGCGCCTACCTGTTGATACCGGACTCGACCTGTTTTCCGAGTCTACGGTAATTAAAAATAATAGAGTAAACTAATGTTAATAATTAAAGTATCTGTAGACACAGGTAGTAACTAAAACAATTAATTTAAATGATGTATTTTTATCTAGCGATAGTCTGTATAAATAAAAAAGTTTATTTAAAGAGAACAGGAACTATATATGCTCGCGGAATAAACACCCCACTCTCTCTTGTCATGTACAAGGGTAGCGGACGAAAAATCGCTCTCTTGCGATGACGACGCCCAGCTGTGCAGACGCACGAGCAAAATGCTCTGTTCAAAAGTTATACAATTTGTTGTTAGTGTGGATTAATTAATTATTATTTTGTATTTTACTAACCGTTACAAAAAGTGTAACATGTAACGTTAACAAAAAGTAAATTCCAAAAACTTTGTAACAAGAAGAAAGATGTAACTACAAACGACGAGTGTTAATAAAGAAAAAACGATGACTGCAATCTACACCGATGGACGAATCTTTTCAACCTCTGACCTGTGGTCATGGACCATCTAAATGAGAACTCTAGTATACCCTACCGATGATGCAGTTCGAGACATCTGAGAATCAACGAGTATCTGTGTAGAAGACTCTACCTATCCTGCAGACGTATTAAGCCATGAACAACAGAGACCAGACCAAGACGAGGACGACGTTTTAGGACTCCCAAGACGGAACCACCTGGAGGCGATTACTACATCCAAAAAATAGAGGTGACTCGATAGCACGTCTATCGAGGAAAAATGATAATATTTTTGTAACACAATACTCTATTTAAGAGACTTACAGAGACGATTGATTTTATAAGAATATAAAAACTTAAATTTGAGAACTTAATTGTAACTATTCAATATCATTCAATTGTAACAATTTAGATATTAACGTAACGTAGTGTTATTAATACCATTCTTCTAATGGAAGATATATGAAGCAAAAAGGTAAAAGTCTTGCAAGATAAAAATTTTGAATTAAATATAATTAAAAGATTAGAGACTAAATACCAATGGTTACCCGGATCCGGGGGTATAGCTAGATAAATTTGTTGTGATACCATATTCTAAATAAAGCATTTCACTTAATTTTACTAATTTCATTAATAACGTCATGGGATCTGTTCTTTGGAGTAAATGTGATATTTCAAATATTTAATAAAGCAAGTCTTCTTGTTACACACATCTACTGAGTATATAAATCAACAGTTTCACCTTCCCTGATTCCTTGTATGTCTTACTATGTGTTGTTCTGATTTAAATTTCAGCTCGTCTCTAATAAGGCAGCCTGAAATAATTGGCAGAACCAATTATTTTGGGTTCCCTCCGTTATAACTCTAAAGAAGAGGTTATACAATGTCTACCAGTTTTTCACTCCAAGTACTTTCACATCTTCCAGAATTCCATCAATCCATCGTAGTCTAGGACTTCTACTTCCTATTTTTCCTTCTGGTGTGCATTTCATAATCCTCTTAAAAACATCTTCCTCATTCATTCTCTGTACATGTCCTGCCCATCTCAGCCTAGATATCGTAATTGAAGTAATTGATGTCACAATATCAGGCGATCTATATAATACATAAAGCCTAATCTCTACTCTCCACCTTTCCTAATGGGTCCATAAATTTTCCTAAGTATCTTCCTTTCAAAAGAATAAAATTATATATTATATGCTTTGAATAGATACAGAGTATTACGTGAACATACGTAGACGACATTGTAGATTTTCCCCCTTATTGTCAATACATTGACGTTCTGACTTGAACTACGTTTTAGCATAACATCATCTCATTTATGGAACCATTATAAATAAAGTCTTAGAGCTGTAGTGAGATTACATAATAGCTGAGTGCTTCAGCCCAGTACAAAAACTGCGTTTTTCCAATACATTTTCCTCCTCATCTACCCAAACAACCACGACCTACAATTTTCTTCTGACAATCCTCTTATTGCAGATCGTAAACAGTATGTCTTCTACTGTATTTGTAACCATATGTAATCCTCTTGAATATGTTTTTGTGTAATGTACGCCCTATATGTGCTCGAAATAAACTGTATGATGAATAAGAGAATGTATGAAGTGTGTAAACCTGCATGTCGGACTCTGTATGTTACTTTGAAAATTTGTTATATAGTTAACAAATACATTATTAATAGTGTAAATATATAGTATTATGCATTATGAATATGAGTGTAATTATCGAGTTACGATATTCGAGTGCACGTGTGCGTCTGTCGTGTAGACGCTAATTAGAACAAACTAGCGGTGATGTTGAGATTTTGTCATGGGAGTAGACAAAAATGTAGTTAACATTATTGCAAACCATTTTTTAATAGAAAAGAGGAGGGAGTATTATTTGGAAATTCGTTGGTTTCATTGATCACGAGAGAGCCTTTGATCGTGTCAACAGAACAAAACTATGGAAGATTGTGGACAGACAAGGGTAATCCAAACACTTATAGGAGTTATTCAAGACCTATACCAACGTACTAGAATTGTAATAAATACCAAAGATCTCCAGGTTTCCACTTCAGCCAAATATGCAGAGACTCTTATCTTACAATATAAACCTAGAAAACAAAAGTTATTGCCTTCAAAGGAGAGAATCCGATACCTTACAAGATAATTATAAACAATCAGCTTATAGAACAGTTATCTCATTTCAGTTTTCTACGGTGCGATGTAACTTGTGAGTACGACAACGACATCGATATTAAAAAAAAAGAACTCAGATGACATGCGGTACTATACACAGTATCCAAGTTCTTATTCACACTTGGATAGACGTCAAGGCGAAATTCTATAAATGGCAACACTAGTTTTAAATTATGGAAATGAAACTTGGACGATAATGAGAAATGATGAGTGAAGAACACGGGTTCTTAAAAAAAACCAAACGTTGCACCCTTAGAGATCAAATACGAAATCACTGAGTTTAATGTATAATCTATGGCCAGCAGAAAAGATAGGATAAATGAAATGTTGGTAGAATATCAAGAGAGTGGAAGATATGAGACTACCTAAGCAAGTAATAAGATGCAGACGTCAAGGAAGGCAAGATATAAGTAGGACCAAGGATGAGACGGCTTCAGTGAAGGCGGAACAGGAATCCTATACCTTAACGTGGAGAAAAAGAAGGAGACAAACGATTTGCTGTAGTTACATAATTAATTGGGTGTAAACAGGCTATTTTTTAAATAATTCTATGTATGACAAGCCATTAAAATAACATAAGCTTTTAGATAATTTTGCTAACGGTTTAGAATAATGTGAGCAATTAAAATTAAGTCTCGAGAAAGTTCAGATTTCGCACCGAAAATGAAACTTGTGTTCAGAAAAAAAAAATCTTTTTCTGTAGTAGTATATATTGTAAACCTATACCGACGTGTAGCATGCAACTATGGGGTTGTACTAAGGTACCCACGCCAAAACTTATTTCAAGACTCCAATATATAATGTTGTGTTTAATAATCAATGTTCGTTGGTGCCTTTCATTATTACATTTTACAATCCATTAGATATTACCGTTTTAGTTTCTAAATAAACATAACAAATTTTTAACATTCTACTATCGAAAATTATTTGGACATGGAAAGGCACGAGTTGCAGAAATAAGCACTTCTCCAAATTCAACAAGAGGACTGAAAAAACGCAGAGCGTCTGACTTCCCACGGGGCGGAAGGTAACATTCCTGAATTTTCTATTCACGGCACATATCCTTAAGGCAAGATTTTTTTTCAAATTTTCGTTTTTAGCACCAATTAAAAGCTGAGGTTTTTCTAAATTCACTGATGTTCGACGCTTGTTATTTTTAAAAAAATTTTGCATCCAAACATGCTTTTTAAAAATATATTATACCTTTTGACAGCTGCTGTTAATTAAAACTTCCATTTTCAAACACGCATAACGTTTGAATCACTCCATCAAATTTCATGATTCTTTTTTCAAAACTTACTACATTTCATGCGCAAAGGTTAGCAGTACTCAGCTGTTCAACTGCATTTAGCTGGCAATTGTAATAAAGTGTCTCCTTGGAAGCACTCAAAGCATAACTTTCACAAGTTTTCTATTTTTCTCTATTACCGAAAGTACGGGTTTTTACTACATAAGAAACATTTCCTCACCAACCACTGAACTAATCATTGTGAAATTTGCTCACAATATTCACTGTACGTGAGCATATATTACTGAGTTTTTCTCAAATTTACATATTACAAAATAGTTTTCATAAAAATTTATCAACTTTCAAACGTTAAATGGGAAATTGTTTTTCATTTTCTGTGATATTTTTATACAAAAAAAACTCAGCTCTTGTGAAAAGGTCTACAAAAACTGCTGTGAAAATTTCAAACAGATTGGTTAAGTAGTTATTTAGAAAATATTCTTTATGCTAACATAGTGGAAGATAGGGAGTCCGTGTCCCTTTAAGCATAAATACTTACTATTATATGTGTAATTGTAAATATACTGCACACTTAAAAAATAAAGATAAATTAAATGAGCATGCTAATTAAATAAAGATAAACAAATCCTCATGCTACACAACGAAGGATCAGTATTAATATGTTTATCAAATAACGTTATATACCAATGGGTAACTTTAAAACATTCAAAAAAAGTCAACGGTGTTATGTTTACAGTATACATTTTATCTGCAGCAGCTGGAAATGAAAAAAAAAACAGTGGATTAAAATCTTGTTTTATAATACCTAATTACGAGTTTACGAGAAAAGTCTGTAGAGAAAAGATAAATTAAAATTTCCGTAAGTACACTTCAACAGCAATAGAAAAAAATGGTAAAGGAAAAAGCAACGCTACGTAACTTACAGTGATGATTCATTTAACCATTTAAGAATCAACTTTTCATTATGTCAGAATACTTGAATTAAGAAAAAATGAAATAACACATTACAAAGTAAAGAAACATAACTCTCTCGTCTGTTAAAAAACAAAATGCGGAAGCTACTAAACTACTTAGTTAATTTAAATCCTTAATATAATATTTATGTAATAAAACATTGTACATCTCTAATGAGTACAGAATTACACAAACCAACTCAACACACGACTCTTTAACTTGAAAAAATATTATGTTATAATAGAGTTGCTGTAAATATTTCTATTTTTCTAATTTTACGGTACTTGCTGTTAAACTTTCATAAGTACACGTACAGTGCAAAAGTTGTATGCAATAATTAATGAATCAGTCACTCTGTTCCGACATAAATCTGTCAAAAGTTTACATCGTACTGCCACAGAGGTGTCAAATACGTAAGTTTCAACATGATTTAAATTAACAGTATATTCTGGCATATCTAAAACACCTGTTATTAATATTTGGTACTATTTTTAAATTAGGCTACTAATGGTAATGGATCAACAAAATTTAGCCAATTTTATAAACATTACGTCACTCAGTTATAAACGATTATTGGTTTGCTTAAAGATTGTTCCATCTTTACATTAAAATTCTGCTCATGCCAAATCAGATTATTTAATTTCATTTAAAATGATAGAGGACAGTCAAATATTTTACGTAACATATTTTATGATCTACTTTTTTTTTCAAATGATTTCCCATTTATTTGTAAACCAATATTTACTTTATACTTACAAAACAAATGTTAGCAATGTCTATTTAACAGAACAGTCAAGTACATAAAAATGTCCGATTTAAAAAACAATGTTTTTTTTCATACATTGGTTATGAAAACATACTGTGCCAACTATGTGAAGATACTATCCTTAGCATTTCCTACTTTCTAGCACAGTATTTATTATATCAAAAAATCATCCTACTAAAACGTTTCGTTATTATTTCATTACCTGGTCACGAGATAATCACGGTCGAATTTAGTACGAATACATTCGTAGTGTAATTTAAACACTAAAATTCGCTGTTCTTGTATAGTTATGTTCTTGTACCGGCTTATGGCCTAGAAAATTTGTGCGTGCCCGCGTGCGTGCGCGCGCGCGCGTGTGTGACATACATACAGGTAGACAGACAGACAGAGACATGTGAATAATGGAAAATATCCATGCTTTGGAAAATATAGAGTCGAATACCACATCGGTCTAGTTGGTATCAATTATTCCTTCTAATTAGAAATTTTTAGAAAATATTTAAATCTTATCTTAATATCTCTTTTGTCATTTGTAATGTTTAATATGTCGAAATAAATATTTATTAGCGGCAAATGCTGTAAATCAAGTTAAGTGACGAAATTTGTTCCATTATTTCAAGCAATGCAGTCAAGGATGTAGCAGCACTTGTGGTAAATGCGGTTAGACCCATCAAGATCAATCTCATGTCTGCTGCAACAAGACGCTAGTGTTTGTCTGCCACTGGATGGTGATTTTCTCTCTACATCCAACAAATCTAATTTAATTAAGTTTCGTTCTGCAACCTCTCATTACGTCATGTGAAATTAGTTGACAATTATAAGCCTACTGTGCTCTACAAATATTTATTAAATCTGTTTTACCAGGCAATAATAATATAATAATTAAAATAATTATATTGATTCAATTGATTAAAAAGCTATGCAGTGAGAAGCGTACCAACTAACAAAAGACACACCGGCAGGAGAAAGGAGCATCAGTTTGGAAAGTGCGGTTTACATGCTCCCGTGTAAAAGAAGAAACACAAATCTAAATGGAGTGTCGTATCGTTCCTAAACAATTGTATCTAAGTAACTGCTACTTAGTCAAAATAAAACTCAATGTGTTTTCCTTTGACAATATGTTTTTGAATTCTACGACTACAAAGAAATGGTAGTCGTTTTTCAGCGTAATTTCAGGAACGCTGTTCATTAGACGTTTGCATTAAGTAAACCTCTGGAAAAAATTTAAAAGTATAACATAAAGCTACGTAAATTTAGTTAAGAATATGTTGCATAAAGCATATGCATAAGGCATAAAAAATAAATTGTATGAAAGCATTAAATAATTGTATGAAACGCAACAGTGGAAAAACAATTCCAAACTAAGCTATGCGATGTATAGGCCTACACAAAATATAATACAAACTGTTGAATTTAAAGCGCAATGTAGTGTAAGCAACAAAAGCCTATAGAAAGAGTTACAACTATCGTAGAACACTCTATGGAAACAAGCAGTTACAATTACATTAGGTACCGTAGTAGAGAAGAAATAGCTCAACAGTGCAGAGTCTACGGGGGCAGAACAGAAAAATCTTACTTAGTTTGAAACAGTGCAAACGCAAACAGGAAGCAGTTGGTGAAGCCTACAGTAAATATAAATATAAAAGAGAAGACAAGGATAGCAGTACAAGTACGAAGAAACCAGATACTGCCAAGTAAGTAATGGGTAACCGTGTAACCTACGAAACAGGTTTTTCGGAAATTGTCAATAGAAGAACAGCACAAACACATACAACAAACAAAGATAATAATAATAACAACAATAGTAAACAGTTAATAAATAATAGAGATTTGCATACTGCATAGGACAATATTTTTATACTATAACTATATAATTAAAAATGTTGTTCCTATAACGATTGTGACGATTGGGAGACCTAGTCGTTACCATTTCATTACCAGAAACACGGAGCTAAACGTTCAGATTCAACATATGCTTGATGATAACATAATCGAAAGGGAGTAGGCCTACAGCAGTGTTGTCGTCTCCATTATCATCATCATCATCATTACCGACACCACGACCACCACCGCCATTATCATCATACTTATCGCTATACTATCATCATTGTTGTTATTATTAATAACATCATCATCACCGCCTGGTATCTATAATGACAGTGATAAGTAATATAGAAAGAATAAGTAGTAATGATGAGTTATAAATTATTATCAGAACGAAGTTCACTGCAGATTGATACGAACATAACTTTATTCTGTATTCAAGCAAAATTAAAATAATTAAAGAGTATTAAATATAAATTACATTAGTAAACCAAAATTTTCATTCCATTCTAGGCAATAATTACATAAATATTAATATTTCGTAAAATTGAAGTTATCATAATCAAATTACAATCAAACAATAATCCATAAAGTGTTGCACACGATTTTGTCCTGTAATTTTATGTCATCCGTTATCTTTTACTTATTAAAAAAGATATAAACGTAATAAGCTTACCTTTAGACAACATTTTATACAATTTACAAAGTGTAATTATTTTTATAAGGAACATTTTATTTTATTGCCCTTCGCTCCCATTGCACTTGTTTCAAAATAAATATATTTTTAGGCCTTACAAAATAAAATTTAATTTTTCTCTCTTTTCTATAATTCCAAAATTAGTATAGAAATTTTGATGTCATTTTCAGTTAAAATTAAACCGGCAGATATGGATAACGAGACCATTGTATTTCTGCGAAGTAGCGTATGAGATTGCTAACAAGTCCAAAATTACCTACTCTAAAACAAAAATTGTATTGTCCTTTGAGATAATCGCATTGTTTCTTAAAACCGGCAGATTCCCCTCATGTCATTCACTACGCTGTGTAAAGTCCGTTGAAACACGGTACAGTAAAAATATTTTTACATGTTTCGTAAAAACAATTCTTATGTAATACCATAATGAAATTAGTTTTAAATTGGAAAATGTAAAATCGTAGCAGTTCTATTTATAATTCTGCAACGTTTGGTTACAAAGACAGACAATTAGTATTTTTTCAAAACTAATAGGAACTTCATTACATGAGATTTGTGTTGATTGATTATATGATTCAACTCTACGATTTATATGAAACTGCTCCCACATGTCCATAAAGAACCTGGCCCCTATCAGTGTGGATTCAGAAGGAAAAAGTCTACTGTAGATCAAAGATTAACGTTACAATATAGACTTATTTACAGGCACTATACCCGCTTATGATATTATAAATAGAGACCAACTTTACATGGGAACAATGGGTCTTAATCTTACCTTAAAACTGATCAGCCTGGTAAGAATGACAATGAGTGAAATGCATGCCAGAATTAAAATTGAGCCTGATCCAAATAATTCCTTTGACTCTAATACTCGTTTGATACTGGGCGATGGTTTATTCTGGTTTCTCTTTAACATAGCACTTGAGAAACTCATAAGAGACTCCGGTCTACAATGGGCAAAAACATTACTCACAAGGTCGGTTCAGTTATTATCATTGCTGAATCTTACGGCGTAATGACTGGGACAATCGTTTCCTTGAAACGTAGAGAAAATAAATCGTAGAGTAAGAAAATGACCATCACTCACATCCTGTGTTTAAGTTTTCATTCATTCTCTCTTTGACAATGGCTTAGGTAGCCGAAACAGCTGCCAGAGTTAAATAAAATCTGTGAAACTTACCAAGTGTTTTTATATATTTTACAAAACCTTTGTATTAATATGTTTCACCAAGTGCCCAACGTGTTATCAATTAATATCGTGAAGTATATTTATGCACCTCTTTAGGAGGAAAAAATGTTGTTTATCCTAAGAATGTCGAATGTGTCCAAACCAATGCGTCCTCGTTCATTTCCAATTTCCGGTCTTTCACATTCAAAATTAAAATTATAGCCTATAAATGAAAACTTTAAAGTTTAAGTAAATTTTGCAAGTATACTTTATTATTTCTTTGTACATATATTATGCCATATAATACAAATACCTGAAGAGCAGCGTAAATAAAGTAGAGTATGAAGTAAAATCTCTACTCGGACTGTCTCCATCGTAATACTTTTTCTCTTGACGTTTCAATCCCTCGAATCTTGGATCATCCTCAGAAACTGTGAGTGGCGATTGAACAACCCTCTCGAAAGACATAAAGACCCTGTTGTTACGTATATCAACATAGTTTTTCAACAGCCATTCACAGATTCTGAGGACGATTCCAAATCCTAGGGATCAAAACATCTAGTGAAATAATATTACGGTAGAGGCAGACCGAGAAGAAGGTTTATCTAATAGAAATCACCCATCCCCTAAGAGTTATAAAGAGTAGAGTATCAGTTAACCGTTTTAACTGCAACCGAAGGTAGTTCGGATGTGCAAAAATTCGTATGTACATACACCAAAAAATTGTATGATACAATATATGAAATTATTGCGTAGTCTATTGTTACGACGGTCTACTTGATCGTTTTAGGTACGGTGGAAACAAAGTACAAGACACCAATTATGTCACTAATCACCAGCTTTAATTTTCACAGTTAAACAGTTCGTAATTAATAACAGTCTCTACAACAAATCAAATAAATATTGTTCACATTCACCGCAATATCAATGTCTACTAATAGAGCCTTGCATAATTATAACACACATAACACAATAATTCTTCACATTAACAAGCACTCAATCCGCACTAGCGAAAGTCGCTCACGTAACTAACTGACAATCCGGCAGCTATGGCTGTATATACACCGCGCTGAGGCCGAGTACAGCTTCCCCTCCTTAACAGCACGCCGGCGGCTTAATACGTAGTATCTCTCAAGTGTTCCTGGAACTCACTAGTATCACCTACTTGAATGACGCACAGCTGCCATACTGGAAGGGGGAGTGGAGAATGTTCTGGGTTGTTGGGTAGGCTTCTCGTAACACTGTCCCGTCCTTAAGCCTGTTCGTCCCAAACTGGCAAATTGTCTCTGAAGTAATAATTGGACAGGTGATCTAGGTGGACGTCCTTGTGAAAGACAATTATTCTCCCGTCCTTCGAATTCGGTCTCGTGTGATCCAAACATCAAGTTCCTAGGAATACGAGTCTTCCGCTCAACCGCTAGTTTTGCTGGAATCACTGCCGTTGCGTCATGTATTGATGACCTAAACACCACTGCCTGATCCAAATCTGTTTGTTTCTCGTCAACAATCTCTTGTGTAACTTCATCTTTAGCGACGTTTCCCCCGGGCGCTTCCATTAACTCAGGAACAAATAAGGAGTTTTCCTTGACATCCATATTTGGCTTCTTAATCACTTCTTTTTCCGTTACACTTATTTGTACTTCCTCTGATAGTTCTTCCATTTCCATCTGCAATAGGAAAGGTTCTCCTTGATCAGAAGTTCTTCTTCGGCGAATGACACTTGCTTGATTGAATGGTTACCAGACCCTGACATTTTAGCCATGCAAAGTTTATCTTCTCGTGGCCAACTTTAGGACGTTCTCTCTTAAGTCCACAACGAATCCGTAAGCATTCATAATGTCTGGGCCAAAAATCACTCTCAATCAACAATGTCTGCAACAAGCATTTGATTGCTAAACTCGAGAAAGCCCAGGCGTACACGTACCTTTCCTAACACATTGACGGGGTTTCCAGTCACAGTCTGTATTGTACAAGAGCTAATTTGATGCTGGCGGTTGGCGACTAAGTCAGGGCGCACGATGGACACTGTGGCGCCCGTGTCAACTGTAAATGCTGCAGGTTTGTCTTTAGTGAATCCTTTGACAATCAGGTAACCCGTGGTTTTATAAAGCGTGGAGACGGTGTGCAGTTCCGTATCTTTACATCTCCAATTCGTGCATTCACGCTTTTCTCTCCGATTTTTCGTCTGCCAACAATCTGCTTGTAGATGGCCACTTTTCCCACAGTTATAACATTTAGGTCTTTTGTCTTTATCCTATTGTCCGAAAGATTGTTGCGGCGCTACTATCTTCTTAAACTGTTGTTCTTGAATCGTCTTTTTATTCCGTCCGTTATGACGACACTGTGGTACTAAATCCATTTGACTACAACGTGATGACATACTTTGATTAATGCAGGTCGCCGACTTGGCAGCTTCAAAACGGAGACCATGAACAAGAGCGTCTGAGCTATTCTGATGCCGTGGCATTCTTAACACTTGTTGTAATTTACTATCTCTGATACCGTCAATAAACACAATGTGAGCAATCCACGTTCGGAAGTCCTCCGGTTTTTCGGGATAAGCCAAACTCGTCAGTCGGTCGACATTTGCTCCAAATTCTTGAAGGCCTCCCCTGAACGCTGTCGCGTCGCTTTAAGTTGAACACGGTACACTTCGCACAAATGCTGGTCACCGTACCGTAATTCTAGAGCTTTTGTTAATTCGGCATACGTGTTCTAGCTGTCAGAAGGCATTTTGTGTATTAGCTCTGCGGCAGGTCCTTTTAACGCAAGAATGAGTGAAAGGCCTTTCTCTTCTTCTTCCAGTTATTTAAGCGAGCGGCAGCTTCAAATTGGCGATGATAAGTTGCCCAGTGAGTGCTTCCATTAAACGACGGGGCCTTTGCAAAAACTGGCCCTACTTCAGTTAATAGCGTTCTTTGGTTTCTCTGATATTTTGAATCTTCTAAACTTAACATACTTGTTTTCATAGTTGACACAGATTTTTCTATTTCAGATATTCTGTCAACTTTTTTGTTCAATTCACCTCGTAACAGGCCGAATTTTGCAGTGATATCATCTTGTACGAACGCCTTAACTCTTCTGCTTGACGACTAAATTCTCCTTTTTGTTGTTCCTGTGTTTGCCGTAGCATTGCTCAGAACGCTTCTATCATCTAACTGGTATCCACTCGTCTTGTACAAAGTATCCACTCTTTCTACTGTTAACCGTTGTATCCCAGTTCTAACACCACTGTTACGGCGGCCTACTTGATCGTCGTAGGTACAGTGGAAACAAAATACAAGTCACCAATTAAGTCACTAATCACCAGATTTAATTTTCACAGTTAAACAGTTCGTAATTAATAACACAGTCTCTACAACAAATCAAATAAAAATTGTTCACATTCACACGCAATAACAATGTCTATTAATAGAGGCTTGCATAATTATAAAACACATAACACAGTAATTCTTCACTTTAACAAGCACTCAATCCGCACTACCGAAAGTCGCTCACGTAACTAACTGACAACCCGGCAGCTATGGCTGTATAGAGCTGAGGCCGAGAACAGCTTTCCCTCCGTAACAGCACGCCGGCAGCTTAGTACGTAGTATCTCAAGTGTTCCTGGAACTCACTAGAATGACGCACAGCTGCCACACTGCAAGGGGCGAGTGCAGAATGTTGTGGGTTGTTCGGTAGGCTTCTCGTAACACCGTTTAACATGTATTAAAATTGTGTCAATACTGTATTCACGGCTTCATTTGTTACGTGTATTAGGCCTACAAATAGGCTATATTGCACAATGTGCTACTCGGCTACACATCAAATATGACAATGTGTATAAGAAATTTTAATTTCTTAAATTTAAATACGTGTTATGCACGTGTTTTGCTACACGTTCATAATAAAACGTCTAATGTAATAACAAAAAGTTCCAAGAATTAATTTATAGGTTTTTATATCTTAGATATAATAAGCTTACAAGTAATTTAGACTTGATCAGAAAACTCACTTTTTCAGATAATTTCAGAACACCTTTCTTTGGAATGTTAGACCTTTCATCCGGTTTACGAGATAACTTAAAATTCGTCGTTGGAAAAACGTGAAACCGTTATGGTTACAGTACATATTACTGTGATGATTCATTAAAAACTCATGTGTTGTCTAACTGATATTTAGATATTACCATTAATTTTCTGTGCATGTGATCAAAAATGTTAACTGTATCAATTAAATAGGCTACTGTTTTTCCTTTTTGAGTATGTGAAGTAATAATATATTAAGTAATTAACGTAAAATTAAATTGGTTAATAGATAAAGAGATTAGAACGCATCGTGGTACAATGACGGTCAGAAACAATAACAATTACGGATTGGAAATGTTTCTTTTCCAACGGATATTGACAGCTCAGATATTTGACGTTGATGTAACTGACATACGCTTAAAACTGATCCACTATTTTTACGTTGGGCAGTGCAAACGTATTGGAGTAAGTCACTAAATTTATAAATATCTGGGAAGAGTGAAAATTTTGTGACTGTATGTATGTATTTAATACTGATAAGTAACTAGCACTAAATGTTTTACTAAGTATTTTAAGAGCGTTTACTAGATTTTTATGACTACGACTATTTTTATGTACTTAGGCCTACTACTGTCACTCTCGTATCGTGTCAACGGATAATATAATGACAAAATTCCATAGCTTGACAAAACATACTCACGTGATAGTTATTGCTAAATAATAATCCTATCTAACGACACTAGTACAACTCTGAAAATACTATTTATAGTCATGGAAAAATCGTTAACCAATTCCAAAACGCCAACACCAATTTGTATAGCGGCATTTTAGATAAGAATATTGATCAAAAATAAATTCAAATACAGATAAATCACATCTTTAAATGAATGCATTTATGTAATGACACTAAAATGTTTACGTCGTTTCAGATGCGCGCAGTAAATTAAATGATAAATATGAAATAGGTAGTAGACGCTACTACCTACAGTACAGTAAAATATTAACCATCTGACATTTTATTTTAATTTATTTATTATAGTACATTTTCAAGGTTTAATAATTATTATAAAATAAACTTTTAGTTATAATTATGTAGAATGTTATATAAATAACAATTTTAATTTTATAAAATACTGCAAAATTCTCTACCGCGCAAATTGAGGTAGGTACATAAAATTCAATTTACACTCGCGCACTAAGCTAATATAGTTGAGTTTAAGCTAGACAGTCGTCACTTATAAAAGATATGTAGGCAAGCAGTTGAAAAGATGTATTTGTTGTGAACATCAACATCGTCCGACCCGATTAATTATACTCAATTTACAATTACACTTATCGTCAATATTTATACTCAAAACATTCCCGCGGAGAGGCGAAGAAGGATTCAAAAGTGCCTGTTTTCTTGATGTAGATAAAAATATGTGCATGTACCAAATGGAAATATTATGTCGGAGAAAATTGCAATGAAAGCCTAACCTGCTACCATATTGAAACCCATGTGTGCGTAATTATACAGATAGACAAAGAGAGAGTAAGAGGTAAGAGGAATATGGAAAAAATAAAGCGTGGCTGTAAAATTAAATTAAATTAAAGTAAGCATACTAAACAAACTCATTTACACAAACACAGACCTACAGAAAACAAGGATTTGCTTACCTAGAATCTCACCCCCAAACGACTCCGCTGTGTGCCATATATACAAAATACTTTAACAGTTTACTTCTATGTAAAATTGAAACTCTTTTTGTGCTGCCCACGAGTCTGTGATCCACTGTACATGTTCGATTACTGGAATTACATCACTAGACCATTTAATTGCGGTACGCCCTTGAAGAGCTCTGATTGTAGATTTAATTTTTCCTTTTGTAAATACGTGCTTAGTAACACACACACAAACACACGTGCGGGGTATATGACCCAACGAGCACTTGAACCAACTGGGCACGGATGCACCCCGGATTGAAATAAAGATTGCCGGAAAGAAACTAACAGTAACCTTAGACGCCGTTGCCAACTATAACTTCGTCCAGGCCTGCCTTCTACCGGGAGGAATAAAGACAGAGCCACGGGAAGTCCAGCTAGAGTTTCAAGGCCAACACTGTCATAACGGGCATAGTGACTGGGGACGTGACGACTAACACCACCCTGCTCGAGATGCTTGGCTATAAGAGGATGTTCTACTAAACCACCAGTGGCTCATGGCCAAACAGGCAGTCGTGGATTACCGACAGGAATGAAGCGAACACCGGCAGACGGTCTTCAAAAAATATGAGCCATACTTGGAGGATTGCCACTTCACTCTCCGCACCGACAACAAGACGCTTACGCGGCTGAAGCAGGCAATTGTACAGAAGAACAGATATGCTCGCTGGGCTCTGTTAAAACAGTTTTAAGTTTGTCGTGCTACACTGTCCGGGCAAAGAAAATGAATTTTAGAATTTCCTTTCGAGGGAACCAAGGCTTGAGTACACCACCGATTCCAGAATAACCTCGGATGCAGCCAGAATAGAATTCACTTCGCAGTATCGCAGCACCTACCCCACGACTGCAAAAAATCACGGCTGTCGGCATTCATCGTGTAGTGTAGGAAAGCGACAAAAAAAAAGTCGAGTTTGGAGAAACGGACCTGGGGCGGCCGCAGCAGAGGGATACCGGGTGGACAACGTGAAAAACAGGCGCCGCCCTGAACAAAGACTGTACGTACCACCAAATGTCGGCTTGGAAGTTATCAGTCACTTCCACAAGGATCCTGAAACCGATTATCTAGAATCAGAAGAGATATTTTAGGCCATTGCCAAGGACTTTGTTTAGACTGGTCTAACAATTGGCGTCCACAGCTACGTCCGAGGCTGTCGAGTATGTGCACTCCACAAGCACGGCCCAAATCTGGAACAGGACCAACAGTGCCCTCATATATGTTACAGCAAATGTAGAACAGTCGCCTTCGACGTCATGGCGCCATTTCAACTCAGGCATGCTTTTAATAGTACATCTTCGTGGTCACGGACATGGTGTCGAGATGAGTGGCAGCAAAGACAGTACGGAAAGCGAACGCCGAAACTATCATTTGTTACTTGGAGAAAAATGTATTCCTTCGCTGGGGGTACCCACATGCGTTACTAACCGACAATGGAAAGCCGCTCATAGGCCACAAGTGGAAGCAGAAGTGCAACAAGCTGCAACTGAACCATGGAATAGTCAACTACCATCCCCGGGGAAACCTGAACGAGAGCTGTAATGGCGAAATAATGAAGGCTCTACAACTGCGAGACCGACGGCGACTGGGACAAAAGTTTGCCAACAGCTCTGTTCATGCTGCGAAATTGTGCGAATGCCACCACTGGTATGACACCAAGTGTACGACTGTTTGGCAGGAACCTACAGCGATACTGGGAACGGAGTCGGCCACACACATAGGAGGATGTCCGACCAATTGAAGAGAGAGAAGCTACAGTCCGGTCACACTACAACAGGTATCAACAACTGCGGTATCCGGATCCGACGACGCAAGACTCCACACTGCCGGTAGGCCAGCTGATGTACGTGAGGAGTCACACCGGTCAAGCCAAACAACAGAGGTACCAGACGGACCCCAGATGGGAACCAGCCTGTGAAGATCCTTTCAGCGTGACAGCAACCATTGGAGGGGAGATTTACCTGGTGGGGAAGGACGGACGTACATGTGAGGTACATAGGCAGAAACTCAAACCAGCTGGAGAAGAGCAGTAGTCTGGCAAATATAGTCTACCATTCAAGACCTTGTGTTGTTGTGACTGCAACTTTAACTTCCTCATCGATCAAGCCCTCTGCCCGGTGGTACAGAAACAAAAGCTGAAGTCTGCTCCGGTTCTGAAACCTACACGTGCAGTGAGCTCGATCCAATCAGAATACGCCAAACCAGCAGTCGCGCTTTCGGAACTGCAACGCAAATTCATACCCACGTACTTAGTCCCTCTACATCTGGAGGAGTAGCTTGAGCCACCCCTGCCGCTGCCGCCCAAGCCTAGATTTCCCCAAAAAGGCAAAGAGCCTAACAAAGGTTCGGCAAAATCTACGGGCCAGCAAAAACCTCCCACTAGAAACAAACCTGTCCTCCAAAAGTCGAAGGGACCACCCGCTGTCAAACCGGTTTCAAAAGCCGGCGCCACCGCCTCGTCTCAACGCAGCTATGCAGCTGCAACCAAGTGGTCTCTACTATAATCCAACAAAGATCTGACTTCCGTTAACGACTTCCTTGCAAACTGCGATAATCAAAAGGTAGCAACCACCTTCAGATTAATTCGTGAACGTCTGGCCACCTACTATTCCCCCAGCGTCAACTCTCGGCAGGACGTACAAAATTTACAGGTTCCCGCACACAACAATTCACAATTATCAATTTAAATGAAACACGCAATAAATTGCAGTCTCAAAGTTAACTGACTGGCCGCTTCTGAATCCTTTCTTTATATTCCTCCGATGTTCCAGGTGGATCTACCGCTTCTTCGGTTATGCGTTACGAATGATCGAGTAGTTGAAGGCGCCTGGTAACAAAATGACAGAATTCGTATTACGTCACTAATAACCTTATACTCACCTGTATGACGTACCACCACGTAACCTACCTATATCATAGGCGCAAGAATATAAATACTATTCACAAACACTGTGCATAATTTAATAATCATTCATTTAATGCCATCAGAATGCGCTACTGAAATTAATATAAACGTGAACACTATAATTTTTATACATAGTGCCTTTTAACGATAAACAATTAATAAAATATATATGCCCCAAGAGTACTGTCGGTATATATATTGCAACATTACAATTTATATATTCCTGAATCTGTGTAATATGCCTACAATTTTGTATTTTGTGCATCTGAAGCATTTAACGTAACTATCTAATAACCTACCAGCTAGGTCGGGGGATTTCTGTTTTCGTTACGTTAAGTCCATTTTCTTGCACAATAAATTTGATATGAGAAGAGAGGAGAAAGATTTTGTGTTGTGGAATAAATGCTAATAAAACATTAATTTATAAAAATGTAAAATATCGGTATGGAGAACCATACATGACTTCCATATTCTAAGATTTAAATTTAAAATCATTTTCGAAATGAAATATTACCATAGAAACTACTTCTTTCTACTTACTGCTTCAGCCTTAACCACAGTACTGTGGTCACTAACATATACCACCTCACGTTATCGCACTCGATTTTCACTGATGATGGAAGTCGATGGCATTGCCGAAACGTCTGGTTTTGTAGAAAACATTGGAGTACGGCCAAATATCCCGGGAAGGAATTTTAACAAAAACTACTTCTTTGTTGCCGATAACGTTGTACACATATATATAAAAAATATGCATAAAATTAATGGCTTGTATAAGTTAATGATTGATATCCATTAAGTAGTGCTCAAGTTTCCAAAGTTTTAATATTATGATGTCCGTAATTAAAACATCAGAGCAGGTTTAGTGTGAATGAGGGTACACCGTGGACTAAAATTTTCAACATTTCCTATTGAGCGTTGCTTAGAGTAAAGCTGCGAATCTACAGTGTATGTTTCACAGAACAAACACGCGAAAAAGAAGGAGCGCTCCGAAGTCACTCAGCATCTTGCAGAGGGTTCATTCCCTAAAGACGAAAAGTCTATCTATGAATCGTTCCTCTGTAAACACGTGCAGTTACACTGCCCAGCGATCCACAGGAAGCAAATTGATGTCCATTTTTTCGGCTTGCACGCATTATGTTGGTGTGGGATTCGGCACTTTCCATTTAAAAAGCGTGCAAATGTAAGAAAATAAACATGAGTGAGGCCAGAAATAACGCGAATTTTGTGTGTGTGTGTGTGTCTTCCCTGCATTTTTACTGCTGTAGTCATAATAATAAAATGGAAACGTAAACATTACATAACTGAGATATGCTTACCTGCCAGGAACGATATATTATTTTATACATGTACGAGGTGTGTTCAAAAAAATGTAAACCTGGTAGTCGTGAGACTACCGGTAGACATGGAATCATGGGGAGACTGGTGCTTTGAAGGGTTGGTTAAATAAACAGCTACATAAGTTTCAATGTATTTTATTTATTCAGAATTTTCAGAATTTACAGAGTCACCTAACGCTAGTTTATGGAATATGGAGCGATGGTAGCTGAAATACGATACGAATATCTGGGCGAAGAGTTGCATGTTGCGACTGAACGTCAGGTCTATGCTCGTGTTTCCGAGTGTAGTTGATGGTAAGCTATAGAGTGTAACCCCTCTTTCAATTTTTTTTTTTTTTTTTTTTTTTTTTATAAAAAAATTATAAATCCTTTTTTTTTTAAAGAGAGGCCACTAGTTATTTAGAACTAGGCAAGAGCCTAGAGAAGCCAAAAATGCGCTGGGTCCAGTATGACGGGACTTGCAAATGAAACTCTGCTTTAAGACAACAATAACAAGATTTATTAGAGTCATTTCTTTTGTACAATCAATTCCCCCAGTATATGATATATGCGCCTTTGAATGATTAAGTTAAACTTACACAATCCATAGAATAGATCAAATTCATTAATAAGGTTCAATATTATACATATGCACATATTTGCATCTTCATACAATTAAATTAGGATTACAAGTGCTCTCACTTCATAAGAATAGCTCAAATTGTTGTTATAATTCAACACTAAACATAGGCATCGCCAAATAATTGACCTTGATATCACTGAGCAGCATACAGTTATTTCTAAATAATGTAAGAACGGCGCATAGTATCGACCCTCCCAGTAAGCCACATAAACCATCAACATGATATATATATATATATATATATACACATATGCATAACAACGTCTAACAATCAAACAATCAAATAAAGTGTGCCGTAACTATGACAGTCGTTACGGCAACATACGAATTTGTTTGTTGCTCACGCTACGAATTTGGACGCTCACGCTATCTATGTGAGACTTTGGACAACTTGACTTTCCTGTCCCGCGGCGTGTAGCGGTGTTGTCGTTGAGTAGACGGGAAGCGTGTTGTAGACGCGTGGATGGGTTTTGTCAGCTGTGTGCATGCAGCGAGCTGTTTTCCAGTTCAGCGTCTGGAAAAGTATTGTTCTTCCATTTTTAATGCCAGGTTTTTTTTTTAAATTGATTATGGAAGGCTAAGTAAAAAGTGTGCCAAGGGGTCTCTGGCCTGGCAACTGTGATCCTGGTGAGGCCAAGATGTAATGTGTAAGTTAGATTGAGGAACTCGGACTGAGCACGTGCCAGTGTAAAATTGGACAGGTATGCAAAAATGAAAATTATTAAATTTTTCCTAGGAGGTGCTTTCACACTACTTGAGTTTCGGGTCAAGTGAGGGACTGGCTAGTTCTTAACTCGAACAAAAAAAAAACCAAAAGACAGTTGCTTTAATTCTGGATGTGTGTTTTTTTTTCCTTTACTGAATACCTGGAATGTTCAGGTGTCCTTAGTTATTGCAAATTCATATATCTTTAAATGGTGAGGTCAGCTTTTCATGCTGCTAGTAGTGACAGTAATACTTTATGTGCAAAACCATTTATTTCACTAAAAAAAAAAAAAAAACTTAAGAAAATGGGTTAGGATTCGGCCAGTGTACCCATGTGCCTAGTGAAGGAAATCTAGCCCGAGTTCCTTAATTTCTCTCAGTATTATTCAGTGTTGTTTATATAAATGTCTTGTGTTTGAATTGTGAAAAGCATGTAATGTCCAGTGTACATTTTGTCTATAATCTGTGTGAACTTATATTGTGTCTGCCTTTTATTTGAACGTATAAATTTTGGTTTATGAAAAGAGCTGCAGATCACATACAATATGCCATAATATGTACTAGAACTGTAATTCAGAAGTATTCATCATGTTAATAGAAATGACTGAACTTTTGTACAAGATGAAATTTCCACTTAGGGATTTAGTATTTATTTTAATTCTCTATCAATGTACAGTCACTGTTAAAATTCTTTCATATATGTATATATTCATAATTCTAATAGACTTAATAATTTGATATTTTTTGTTAATAATGGTGTGCACTCTGAAATCAGCAAGACATTGTGCTACACAAGTTTATGCAAGTTTAAGGAAAATTGGGCTCACACACTTGTGAATTCCACACTAAGCACAGAATTACCTACCTTATGTTTACATTATACCTTACTAATTATACGATTCTCCTTTCTAGCTTTTGATTGAGATTTCAGAGGGCGCATGTTGTGTAATATAATTGTTTAAATTGTTGTGACTGTAATAATTGTTGTAGGATAAAATTGTTCGTTAAATGGTTTATAAGATTGTTTATATTATTAAAATTGTTTATAGTACAACCAGAGGGGGACTGTAAAAGGAAAAAAAAATTATTGTTATTAAATGTATTATATTTCGAAAACCTCTGGATTTACTCTTTGTATTTATTAATGTTAATACTATTATTTCCAAATAGGGAAATTCTATTTGGTGAAGGTTAAAAATGTACTGTCGAGGCTTGTTGCATGTCATGGTTATTTTTAATACCATGTAATATATTTTAAATATTTTACATATTTTATATATTTCTAATAGAATACTTTCACAGCCTGGATACTATGAAATCTCTCATTGTAAGAAAAACAAAATTTTATAGAACCAATAAATTTGTTATTTGCGGAATTTTAAAATTGAGGTTACCTCATTCGTCTAATTGCCTAATGGTTCCCCCAGCATGTAGCCATTCTTCCACTAGGAGGCCTCTCCTGGTTCAAGTGAACAAGTGAGCCGGTCATCCAGGTAAGTTGTATATTTTATTTATATTTTTTTTTAGGAAGTCAAACTTGGAAAATGTGTTAAATTTGGAAAGTTAAAAATTGTGTTGTTATGTCAATGGTGATGAGCGGCTCACAAATGGTAGCAGAGCGTGGTTGGACGTAGGCCTGGCCACCTCTGAACCGAAATTTGGAAATGGATGCGGTGACCTCAATATCTTAGTTGGACATGTTCTGTCAGTTGTGATGTGTTCACTATTGTTGTAAATCTTGGTCTTTGGGTGCGGTTGCCGGGCCGGGACACCTGGGGGGGGGGGGTGAGCACAGCTTGGTGATTCCTGGTTGTGTCTTGGGGTGTTGTTAAGTGTTTATCTGTTTGTTTGTGTTCTTGCTTTGTCTTTGTCTTTGTTGTCTTGTAGCACATGATCTTGGTCTTGGTTGTTGGTCCGGCGTCGGGTCGGGGACCCTGAGGTACCTTGATTGTTATTACTTGGTTGTATTCAGATCCTTGTTGTGTGAAACTATGGCAGAGGCGGGGCAGACTAGTGGTCGGCGTGAAGGTCGCGGTCTGGTGCCCGAGTATTTTACGAAAGATGAGCTCCAGTTCGAGATACGCTTGCGTGGTGGGGTTCCCCAGAGGGACGTAGCGTCCTTAAGGAGACAACTGCGGGAGCTGCTGGTGGGGGACCCCCCCCCGGAGAGTCGAAATTGAGGATTTGGGGGAGGAGCTGACCTTGTGTGCGGACAAGTGGACCGAGTTCTCCACCTTGATGGAGGACTCGGAATATATGGGGAGTTCCACCCGTGTTTGGCAGCGGGTGACCCAAAGAATGCACCACTTGTCCGCTCGTCTCAGTAATTTGCTATTGCAGGACGATCTGGAGGAGGAGGTTAGGCGGACTGCGTCGGCCCTGCAGTAAAAAATTGACCTACCGGGGGAGGCTCCAGAAAGTCCTGGTAACCCTAAGGAGATGCTCACGCGCCAGACCGTGGACACTGAGCGGGTGGATCTCCTGAGGAAGGCCTGTAATGCTCTGCTGGAAGAACGTCCTTCTATTTCGGTGGCAGTCGCCCCCAGGGATTTCAGGGGGATCATGTGGAAGTCCCTCGAGGGTTGGTACAGCCCTTGCCAGCGTAAAGTATGAGTCATTGCCGAACCCCATTTATGACCTGCTCCGTCGGCTTCCAGAGGTCGACGGTCTGGACCTTGACCAGTTTGTGAAATTCTTTGAAGGGGTTTTCGGCATTTATGATTACCCTGGGGTGACTGGTGTTTCGTTGTTAAATATGATCTACCCGTATTGTCGGGCGCCCCTGCTGGATCGTGTGGTCTGGAATCTAGGCGCGGGCGGGAGTTTTGAGGCGTTCCACAGGGATGGTCTGCATCTGTTTATGCTCGGGAGGCTGCGTGACCAGATGCGGCAAAGATTATTTTACAGAGTTCAGGGGCACGGGGAAAAGTTAAACGTGTTTATTAATCCTATCAAAAGTGCTGCCCGTGTGCTGCGGGTGGACGTGTCGGAGGCTGAGGTGGTGCGGGTTATTTTGGAGGGCCTCAATCCTCAGGAGAGGTCAAGGTTGATGTTCTTGGAGAGACCGCGAAGCTTCGCAGATCTTAGCAGAGCTTGTGTCTTCGCCCACACCATCCAGATGAACGATGAGGCTCGCTCCGGCAGTTCCGAATTCCCTGTCCCCTGTTCCCCATCTGGTCAGCAGCGGCCTACCCGGGAGCAACGTGGTGGCAACTCTGAGAGGAAAGAATGCCGTTGTTATACCTGTGGTAAGATGGGGCACTTGGCCCGGAATTGCCCGCTCAAACGGTCGGAGGTCTCGCGGGAGAACCGTCCTTCAAAAAACGGCCTGCGTGGTGGTGATTGAGGGGACGCCGGTCCCTCCCCACGTGTGGTAGCGTTAGCGCATCCCAGGTCCCGTTATGTGCTGTTGAAACAGGACACCCATCCGGGGAGCCCTATCCTAAGCCGATTCGTCCTGGCCTCTCCGTGTGTCCATATTTGGAGCTGGAGGTTGGGAAGGGCCGTATTAGGGCCCTGGTGGACTCCGGATCGGCACGGTGTCTGATCTCCTCCCGGGTTTACCAGCAGTTGGTCCGGGAGTCTTTGATTCGATCAAGTGGTCTTTCGTCGGTGGTGTGTTGGACGGCCTCGAGGGAGGTTTTGCCGACCTCCAAATTGGTGGCCTTTAAATTTAAAATAAATTATTTTTCGTGGGTGTGGGAGTTTCTTGTTGCTCCGAATCTGAGCGTAGATTATATTGTGGGTGCGGACTTTATAGTGAAAAGTGGTCTGGTCCTCGATATCCAGGGGCACTTATGTTTCTTTAAGTTTAACCGTGCCGTGCGCATTCCCTTTTTTGGATATCGGGATGAGGCGGGGGAAGGACTTGAAGAACTTCAACCCCCGGCGTCAATTAATAATTTGAGCCAATCCCAACAGACCACTTTCCGTCAATTGTGTGAGGAGTTCCCCGAGGTGCTGACTGCCAACCTCGGACTCACTCACAATTTGGAGTATCGTATCCGTCTTTGCGACTCCTCGGTTGTCCGTTCGCACCCGTATAAATTCGCTCCTCCCAAAATGACCATTTTGCGTGAGAAGGTGCAAGAATTGTTGGACCAGGGGGTTATTGAACCTTCCACGTCGGCCTATGCCAGTCCAGCATTCTTGGTGCCTAAACCGGGAGGGAAGCATAGGCTGGTTATTGATTACCGGAAATTAAACCAAAATATAGAAGTTGAGTCGGTGCCCCTCCCGGACCTGCATTCGGCCTTTGACTGGTTTTCGCATGCCCGATATTTCACCATATTTGACCTGAATTCGGCTTACCACCAGATTCCCTTACACAGGGATTCTCGGCAGTACACAGCCTTTTGCGTACCGTGGAACCTGTACAAATATAAGAGAGTCCCCATGGGACTGGCGGTTGGTGCTCAGACGTTAACACGTCTACTAGACTCTGTGTTCCACGACGTTAAATTCCAGTACGTGTTCAATTATCTAGATGATCTTCTCATCTACAGCTCTACCCTAGAGGAACACATGAACCATCTCCGAGAGGTGTTGTGTCGCTTGAGGCGCGCGGGGTTTACGGTAAACAATGACAAGGTGAAATTTGCCCAGGAGGAAATTTCTTTCCTCGGTCACCTTGTGTCTCATAAAGGGGTCACGGTAGACCCAGAGAGGAAGCAGGCAATTCGGGATTTTCCTCCTCCTCGGGATGCTAAAGGGGTGGCCCGCTTCGTGGGTATGGTAAACTTTATCGGCGGTCATCCCGGGGGCTGCCGAGATTGCGGCTCCCCTAAATTCCTTAAGGAAGAAAGGTGCCAAATTTGTGTGGGGCGACGAGCAACAGCGTGCCTTTGAGGTCCTGAAGGAGTCCATTCTGTCGCCGCCCGTGCTTTGGATGCCGGACTTCACGAAGCCCTTTGTTGTGCAATCTGACGCCAGCTCTGTGGTGATCGGGGCCGTGCTCTCGCAGGAGGTGGATGGTGCTCGGCAGCCAGTCGCATTTGTATCTAGGACCCTCACCGACACTGAAAAGAAATCCTCGGTGTATGAGTTAGAGTGTTTGGCGTTAGTCTTCGCTCTGGACAAGTTTAGGAGGTAATTGGAACATGCTGAGTTCCTATTAGAGACCGAAAATCAGGCTCTCTCGTGGCTTCTGGCGCATCCCCGTCAACTGGGTAAACCTGGCCGGTGGGTGGTCAAAATTTCATCTTTTAAGTTTAGGGCACAGCATATTCGGGGGACCCAAAATGTTGTTGCCGATGCTCTGTCCCGTATGTATCATCTACCCAGTGAGGAGCCAATAAATGAACCCTGCGCCTTACTCTTGGAGTTTCCCCTCGCCTTCACAGAGGTTATCCCTCATCCGCTTGGTGATGAGGTGTTGGGTCCCATTATCGATAAAATTAAATCAGGCGAGATGAAGGCTCCATATCACCTGTCCAAGGGCGTCCTCTGCTGCAAGGACCGTAGAGGACGGGTTCCTAAGATTGTGCTGCCGAACAAGCTGGTACCCATGGTCTTCCAGTATTATCATGATTCCCCGGTAGGAGGCCATTTGGGTGTTTCGAAGACCATCGCCGCGATCAGAAAGAACTTCATCTGGAAAGGCATGGACCGGAACATCGCCACCCGGGTGAAGTGTTGTCATCTCTGTAGTCTGAGAAAGCCCGCTCAGAACACCAAGTTGGGGTTGCTGTCTTCTGGGGTGGCTGGCAGACCGATGGAGAAAGATTTCATCGACTACGTGGGTCCTTTCCCACGTAGCAAGGCCGGGAATTCGTTCCTCCTTGTTTGTGTGGACGCCTTCTCTAAGTATGTCTGGCTACTTCCCTTGCGTCAGGCTAGTGCTGCCACTACCATCATAGCCCTTCAGACCAGCATCTTTCAGCATTTCGGGCTTCCCTCCATCATTGTCTCAGACAATGGCCCCAATTCATCTCGAGGCAGTTCCGGAACATGTGTTTCAGGCACGGCATTCGGCATGTAACCACTTCCCCTTATCACCCGCAACCTTCCCACGCTGAGCGATTCAATCGCAACCTTAGATCCGCTCTCATCGCGTACCACGCGGAACAGCAGAACACGTGGGACCAGAATCTTCAGTGGTTACAATTGGCGTCTAATTCTTCTCTTCATGAGAGCCTTTTGAGGTCATGTTTGGTTTCTCCCCGGCTCATCCCCTTAGCAATTTGTGGAGATTGGAGGATCTTCTCCCGGATTTTCCGGATGGGGGGGGTCTCTCACAGGTGGAAAGAGGTGAGGAGAGCTCTGCTCCGATTGCACGAGCGCGTGCGGCGTCGTTATAACGCGGGGAGAGTCCTTAACCCTTTCAAGGTGGGCCAGTTAGTATATTGCAGGAGCCACCCGCTCAGCTCTAAGGTGGAGGGTCGCGCCGCCAAGCTTTGCTATAGATGGTTGGGACCCTTTCGGATTTCCGAGATTGTCTCGCCTGTTACTGCCAGCCTGGTGGGTCTGAAGGATGGGATGAAGGTGAGGGTGGCCCATGTGTCACATTTGAAGGCGTGAGCTCAGGTGGAGCTTCATTGAGTGAAGGATTGGTATTGTTTACGCCAGTTAGGTTAATTAGGGTCCTCGGGTTTGGTTTTCGGGGGGGGCTTCTCTGGAGGAATTGGATTTTAATGTTTTACTTTTTAGTGTTTTATTGTTTTAGGTGGGGTTAATTGGGGTTTTAAAGTTTTATCGGTATTTTAGCTCCTCTCCTTTCCTTTCTGCTTTCTATTGCTTTAGGTCGCGACCGCTCACACTCCCCGTATCTTCTACACTTACACACACCCAGCTACACACACACACACACACACACACACACACACACACCTTGTCCTTCCTTCTGGTGTCCTTTCGTTTTCGGCTTTCGCCGGATTATACCTTTTTATTAGTTTTTAGTTAGTCCCCGCTTTTCCTCCAGTGGTGGCAGTCCCAGTGTCGTCCAACCCGTTGGACTCCTTTTGTTGTGGGGGTGTGCCGTAACTATGACAGTCGTTACGGCGACATACGAATTTGTTTGTTGCTCACGCTACGAATTTGGACGCTCACGCTATCTATGTGAGACTTTGGACAACTTGACTTTTCTGTCCCGCGGCGTGTAGCGGTGTTGTCGTTGAGTAGACGGGAAGCGTGTTGTAGACGCGTGGATGGGTTTTGTCAGCTGTGTGCATGCAGCGAGCTGTTTTCCAGTTCAGCGTCTGGAAATGTATTGTTGTTCCATTTTTAATGCCGGGTTTTTTTTTAAATTGATTATGGAAGGCTAAGTAAAAAGTGTGCCAAGGGGTCTCTGGCCTGGCAACTGTGATCCTGGTGAGGCCAAGATGTAATGTGTAAGTTAGATTGAGGAACTCGGACTGAGCACGTGCCAGTGCAAAATTGGACAGGTATGCAAAAATGAAAATTATTAAATTTTTCCTAGGAGGTGCTTTCACACTACTCGAGTTTCGGGTCAAGTGATGGCCTGGCTAGTTCTTAACTCAAAAAAAAAAAAAAACTTAAGAAAATGGGTTAGGATTCGGGCAGTGTGCCCATGTGCCTAGTGAAGGAAATCTAGCCCGAGTTCCTTAATTCTGGATGATAAAAGAATTAGGCAGTTGCTTTAATTCTGGATGTATTTTTTTCTTGCTTTACTGAATACCTGGAATGTTCAGGTGTCCTTAGTTATTGAAAATTCATATATCTTTAAATGGTGAGGTCAGCTTTTCATGCTGCTAGTAGTGACAGTAATACCTTATGTGCAAAACCTTTTTTTTCCACTAAAAAAAAAAAAAAAAAAAAAACAAAACTTAAGAAAATGGGTTAGGATTCGGCCAGTGTGCCCATGTGCCTAGTGAAGGAAATCTAGCCCGAGTTCCTTAATTTCTCTCAGTATTATTCAGTGTTGTTTATATAAATGTCTTGTGTTTGAATTGTGAAAAGCATGTAATGTCCAGTGTATATTTTGTCTATAATCTGTGTGAACTTATATTGTGTCTGCCTTTTATTTGAACGTATAAATTTTGGTTAATGAAAGAGCTGCAGATCACATACAATATGCCATAATATGTACTAGAACTGTAATTCAGAAGTATTCATCATGTTAATAGACATGACTGAACTTTTGTACAAGATGAAATTTCCACTTAGGGAATTAGTATTTATTTTAATTCTCTATCAATGTACAGTCACTGTTAAAATTCTTTCATATATGTATATATTCATAATTCTAATAGACTTAA
This sequence comes from Magicicada septendecula, assembly GCA_034769895.1. Classification (NCBI taxonomy): domain Eukaryota; kingdom Metazoa; phylum Arthropoda; class Insecta; order Hemiptera; family Cicadidae; genus Magicicada; species Magicicada septendecula. Next base: position 161,492,151 of record CM068375.1, read on the forward strand.
TATTTTGATATTTTTTGTTAATAATGGTGTGCACTCTGAAATCAGCAAGACATTGTGCTACACAAGTTTATGCAAGTTTAATGAAAATTGGGCTCACACACTTGTGAATTCCACACTAAGCACATAATTACCTACCTTATGTTTACATTATACCTTACTAATTATACGATTCTCCTTTCTAGCTTTTGATTGAGATTTCAGAGGGCGCATGTTGTTGTGTAATATAATTGTTTAAATTGTTGTGGCTGTAATAATTGTTGTAGGATAAAATTGTTCGTTAAATGGTTTATAAGATTGTTTATATTATTAAAATTGTTTATAGTACAACCAGAGGGGGACTGTAAAAGGAAAAAAAAGACTTATTGTTATTAAATGTATTATATTTCGAAAACCTCTGGATTTACTCTTTGTATTTATTAATGTTAATATAATTATTTCCAAATAGGGAAATTCTATTTGGTGAAGGTTAAAAATGTACTGTCGAGGCTTTTTGCATGTCATGGTTATTTTGAATACCATGTAATATATTTTAAATATTTTACATATTTTATATATTTCTAATAGAATACTTTCACAGCCTGGATACTATGAAATCTCTCATTGTAAGAAAAACAAAATTTTATAGAACCAATAAATTTGTTATTTGCGGAATTTTAAAATTGAGGTCACCTCATTCGTCCAATTGCCTAATGGTTCCCCCAGCATGTGGCCATTCTTCCACTAGGAGGCCTCTCCTGGTTCAAGTGAACAAGTGAGCCGGTCATCCAGGTAAGTTGTTGATTTCATTTATATTTTTTTTTAGGAAGTCAAACTTGGAAAATGTGTTAAATTTGGAAAGTTGAAAATTGTGTTGTGATGTTATGGGTGATGAGCGGCTCAAAAGGCATGACACACAACATATAATTAACATAGATACACATCTACATATAAATACCACACACCATGTCCACCTGGTTGACAGCATATATATTGTCATCGTAACACCCTCAAACCACTTTAATCAGATCAAGTACCCGGCCCACCTTAAAGCTTCTCAATTAACAAACCCAAAACCAAATAATAAGTCTCAAAAGACCAGAGTTGAAAAACCCCAAAAATTCTAAGTATGTGAAAGGCCAAAGTCAAATTGGCAAAATAGTCAGAACGGCACTCAAGTGCCAAGTATAAAAGGTAAATATCGATTTCGTACCCCAAATAATAATAAATGTGCCATCCCGAGGTCAACATGGCTGCCCGGTTGCATAAACTGCATATTCTCCTTTCTTTTATTTTCTTACCAAAAAAAACAAATTTTCAAGCACGATCAGTGGAACGCAACCACCCAAAATAGCTTAGAACCGGTATTGATTTGTTTTATATTCTTTAACATTTATCCATGAAGTATTATTATGTATTATTAAAAAAGAAAACTTAATAATTCTTGTGCTGGCTATGACAAAAGTTTAGTGGTTACAAAATTATTTAAACAGTAGGAATGAATTTCAGAAAACAGAATCTATGGATTTAATTTGATAAAACATACTTGAGGTGTTCATAAAGAACCCACTTGACCTCAGGCACCGTCATGCGACCGGACTAGATCCAACAAACTATGACATGTTATGGACCTGTGGATAAAGGCACCAACAGGTGTCGTCCACAGGTTTAAGCACCTCCCCCCAAACCCTTAATTAATAACCAAATCAAAACCCAATTAAATGAAAATGTATATAACCACGAAAATTCCCCTACAAGGTACCGAGACACCCGTGCATGCATACTTAACGCTAATATCACTTAGGGACAGTCAGTGCCGCCCATATTTACAGTAAAGATAACTAACATCAATTCGGGTGATGCATGACCCTGGCTGAGTTTACAAATTCTCTGAGGCGTAAGCATTAGTAAAAAGGAAAAGATAATATGTAACCCCAAATGTCCCGTTGGACTTGTGCGCAACAAAGTTCTAAACTGGAGCATTTCCAAAATATCTCAATGTAAGGTGTAGCGGTCACAAACATTTTTTGTTAAAAAGGCATAAATGTCACCTGGTTAACAGCACAAGGTTTGAGGATCTTGTCGTGTGTGTCCGTCCATTCGTCCTGACAGCTAGACGGAAAGTGACTGGATTTACTTCATGGAAGGCAGGTGATCGGCCATCCGCTGGAGCGAGACAGATTGACGACTAATTCGGGAACCCGGAGAGTCGCGTAGTCGTTTATCTAGGCATAGTTATATATAGTAGGTAAAATTCCAAGTCGGAGCTGCCAGGCGAATACAGACGAGCTGCTACGCTGAACGCTGATAGAGGACTGGTTATTACAACCACTGAAAAATTTTACGAAGCTATAGACCCAGAGCGCGCGCGGATCGGCGCGACGGAAAGATAACAAGACGGACACCGGTAATACTTAATTAATTAATTCGACGCTGTCCGTTCTCGTTGACATAAAAAAAAAACAGCCGAGTTTTTCCAAAACACGGCACACCCCCACCCCAAAAGGGCAACTTGGTTGCCTCACACTTAAACTCAGGGAGGGTACCCTGCAGTGTACTCCCTTCCAAAACAACCGAGTGGACTTGGTGATCATGGCGGCCCAGCAGCAGTTGCTCTCAGAAGAACAGAGGCTCAGAAGGAAAACGAAAGAGATGAAAGAAGACGTGTAATGTGTAAGTGTGCGGGTGCTGCGCGCTGACCTGATCAGGGCCAGCCCCAGCAAGAAGGGACAGAGAAGAAAAGACGAAAGAGAAGTTCGGGAGCTCCCTGAGTTCTGACCTCCTGAGGCTTGTCCACTCAAGCCAGAACACGAATGCCACCTTAACAGGGCCACTTGCCTATATTCTTACGGGAGAGATTCCCCAATAACGAAACCCATTTTCAACAATACCGTCAACTCACATGGCAAGGGGGGAAGGGGAAATGACGGTCTCCATGAAACTATAATCCAAAGGTGTGCCCAAAACTTATCGTGTTGACGAAGTTCACCACCGACCTCGTCAAAGCGACAAGTCTCGCTCCTCTCTCTAACTCCTTTTTTTTTGTTTTTCCTTTTCTAAATTTTTTTGAATTTTTTTTTTTTAATTTTTATGTTTTTTAGGGGGAAGGTTGGGAAATCGGGAAGACGGAAAGGGCAAGGATGATTGAAAGGTCATGGGCTAGGACTAAAGGTAGGACATGGCTCCCTCCGGAAATAAGGACGCATGGAGGAAGCCAAGGCTCGCGCAGGCAGGGGCGCATCCCTGAAGTAGACGAACACCACCGGGACTGTTGGGAACATCTACCCGCTACCCTAGCATTCTCGACAACACCCCCGGAGAACACCCTTTCAAAATGACAAAATCCCTACTCACACAGAGACCACCACCTATCGTTCCCCCCCCTTGTCAGCCCGTTTACCCTTTTCTACATAGTTTCAATTTCGAGATGTGCGTGGTAATCTCCTTCAAATTACCACCCGTCTCTTCCAACCGAGCCGTCACCGGTGACGCGAACCCCAGGATACGATATGGCCCCGACCAGCGATAACACAATTTAGCGGCTCTTTTATCGGCAGCTGAGCTGATCGGGTGGCTCTGGCAGTAGACCAAATCTCCTACTTTAAAGGGATTTGGAATTCGCCCCTGATTGTACCGACTACGGACGCGCTCGTGCGCTCTCAGCAAATTCCTCCGAACCTCCTTCCACCTCTCTGCAGTTCCGTTATCTGGCTCCCGTGGCAGAAGATCATCAATGTTCCACAAGTTAGTCAACGGGAGTGCGGGCGAGAATCCAAACATGATCTCAAAGGGGACGGCCTTATGACTGTCATGCAGGGCCGTGTTAAAGGCTAGCTGTAACCACTTCAGATTCTGGTCCCAGGTTGTCTGTTGCTCCGCATGATAAGCAATGAGTGCGGACCTGAGATTCCTATTGAATCTCTCCGCATGGGACGGCTGTGGGTAATACGGAGAAGTGGTTACATGTCTGATTCCGCTGGCGAAACACATCCGCCGGAACTCACCCGAAACGAACTGGGGACCATTGTCGGAGACAATGATGGTCGGAAGACCGAAATGCTGAAAAATGTGGTTCTGAAGCGCGCTTATGGTCAAACGAGCTGTTGCCTGCCGTAAGGGCAGTAGCCAGGCAAACTTCGAAAAAGCATCCACGCAAACAAGCAGGTAAGAATTACCTGACTTGCTACGCGGGAGAGGTGCCACGTAGTCTATGAAAAACTTCTCCATCGGTCTGCTCGCCACGTCCGATGACAGCAACCTTAACTTAGTGTTCTGGGCAGGCTTGCTCAAGCCACATAGATGACAGCTCTTAACCCTCGTTGCGATGTCCCTATCCATGCCCTTCCAGATGAAATGTCTCCTGATACTGGAAATGGTCTTCGAAATTCCCTTGTGGCCTCCTACTGGGGAATTATGATAATAAGTGAAGACCATGGGCACTAACTTGCTAGGCAGCACGATCTTAGGGGCACGTCCCTTCCATTCTCTACAACACAGGACGCCCTTGGACAAGAAGTAAGGGTCCTGTACGTTACCCTCCTTTATATTCTGGATGACAGGACCCAGCTCTTCATCGTTCAACTGATGGGGTAACACATCAGTGAAGGCTAACGGAAAGTCTAGTAGAACAGAGCAGGGTTGCTCAGATTGGACTTCACTGGGCTGCGAAAACATGCGTGATAAAGCATCTGCAACCACATTTTGAGTTCCCCTAATGTGTTGCACCTTGAACTTGAAGGATGAGATCTTGACCACCCATCTACCAATTTTACCCAGTTGCCGGGGATGAGCAACAAGCCAAGAGAGAGCCTGATTGTCGGTCTCGAGCAGGAACTCAGCGTGTTCCAGAAAACGCCTGAACTTATCTAGAGCGTACACAACAGCTAAACACTCTAGCTCATACACTGAAGACTTTTGTTCTTGCTGGGTCAATGTTCGAGAAATAAAAGCCACAGGCTGCCTAGCACCATCAACGACTTGGGACAGAACCGCCCCGAGCGCAACCGAACTCGCATCCGTCTGGAGTATGAACGGCTTCGAGAAGTCTGGCATTCTCAGTACTGGGGAGGGGAAATGATGGCTTCCTTCAGGGTCTCGAAAGCCTTCTGTTGTTTTTCCCCCCATACAAATTTGGCGCCCTTTTTCCGGAGTTCATTCAGACGTGCCGCAATCTCCGCCGCGTTTGGAATGAAACGCCGATAAAAATTTACCATCCCCACAAATCTCGCGATGCCTTTGGCATCCTTTGGTGGGGGAAAGTCCCTGATTCCCTGTGTTCGCTCAGGATCCACAGTGACACCTCTATGGGAAATCAGGTGGCCCAGTAAAGAAATTTGTGTCTGGGCAAACTTCACCTTTTCGGGATTGACAGTGAGGCCAGCACCCCTCAACCTGCACATCACCTCTCCGAGATGACCCAAATGCTCCTCGTACCCCTTGCTGTACACCAGCAAGTCATCAAGATATTTGAAGACATACTTGAACTTGACATCGTGAAAAACGGTGTCAAGTAAACGGGTGAGAGAGGACTGGTTATTACAACCACTGAAAAATTTTACGAAGCTATAGACCCAGAGCGCGCGCGGATCGGCGCGGCGGAAAGATAACAAGACGGACGCCGGTAATATTTAATTAATTAATTCGACGCTGTCCGTTCTCGTTGACATAAAAAAAAAAACAGCCGAGTTTTTCCAAAACACGGCACAGGAGTTGTAGGCCGTACTCGTCGTTGATGTCCTGTAGTAGATTCTCGTGATCGGGTGCATGCTTGTTGAAGTCGCCGCAGAGCATTATTGGTGTAGTCATGTCGGCGATCATCTTAGGGATCACTTTACTGATGGACTTGCCGTATCTGCCGAGCCCGCGATGTATAAGATACAAGACTTCAGTGTCGGGCGAATTTGTACATGTTCTGGTAAGTGATCTCCACGGCTGTGATGTCGCCGGCGATGTCTCGTGTCTTTTCAGGAGATTGGATAGTTAGAGGGTTACAAGTGCTCGTGCACAGCGGCGGTACGTTGCCTTGTTTGAGACTTGCAACACACGTAGAGCACACGCCTTCCATATTACTCGCAATTGAGTACTCGTCCGCTCCGAACACTGTGGCCAAGATACTTATGTATGATGGTACGCACGGTCTTAGATCACTCTTGAACCACAAGCGATCGCAGATCCCACACACCGAGCCGAACGGATTGTTAATAAAGTGCTTACAGAATTCCTCGTCGACTCATTTGGAGCGGCGACTTGGACCGGGCTGTTCTGCGCAGAGCATCGAGGGTCCAATGTTGTCGAAGCACAAGTTATTAATGTTCTCATCGTCTGTTTTCTTGCTAGCTAGCTGTACGCTCGATCTGAGTCGCTTTGGGGGCACGCCGGATGACCCAGGTATCGGAGATGCGGGCCGCTTGGGCGCTGACGGGGTTTCGTCAATCTTCAAATGGTTGCCATTTTCTAAGTTCTCGGCCGATTTCTTTGATTTTAGTCTCAAACGATAGGCCTGTTGACGCTCTGCATAGGATTTGCCGGTTTTCGGTTTGAAATTTTTGGTTCGAGTTTTATCGTGATTTTTAGGTCGAGGCATTTCAAATTTTTGAGTTCAAATGTTGTTATTATTTTCTGTGAGTGCTTCTGGTTCTCGAAATTGGTGTTATTGGAGAGAGTTAGTTCTGAGGATCACAACGCACTTTGTATTTTCGCGATCGGACTTGTAGTTCCCGAGATATTTAAGTTTTAATGGAGCAATTTAGAAATTTTCGGCGCAAAAACACCCTCACGCAGACAAAGCCTAGAGGCGACTGAAGTCAGTTGTCAAAATTCTCAGTACTATTGTTGGAAGAGGGCCGAGTGACTCGATCACCTGACACCTGGTTTGCTGGGACTGGTTGAGCGGTTCGTGAGATAGTGGTATGCCGAAAGTACATTTGAAACATAACGGTCGATTTTCGCGAAACGTGCGAGTAAGACATTACATACCTATGGATTCCATGTCAAAAAGACCGAACTATTTGTGTAGCACGTCAACTAGCGCATAGAGCGAGCTGCAGAATTAAGTGCTGCTAGCGACAGGTTTTGACGCCTGAATGCCGTTTTCTCTGTTCCGTCACGATCTTCAGTCTTCGAGCTACACGCGCTGTAGTGGGCACGGGCACACACCGTCCGGCGGATTTATAACGAAGTGAGAATGAAGACCTTAACACAACGTGTGTGTATAAAATTTGGCTGCTGACTTCGTAAAATCTTTACAGAGCTATTTCCATTGTCTTCCAAAGTTTTCATTACCATTTGCAGTGGTACGCAGTTGTTAACCGATTTCAAAACGGGTCTCTTTCTGATCGTCGTCAACAAACACAGTAAGAATTTTTCAGTGATACGATACATTTAAATTTTTCTATCAAAATTGAATTTTACGATCTTAAATGGATTCTGTCAGAAAGTATCGGCATTTAAACGATGATTTACAATTACCACATCACGAGCTCTCTTCCCATGATCTTCGATATCGCTTTGATCTGCACCGACCATTGTTTTTCCCTCTTTAAAAATTCTTAAACTAATCGTTCGCCTCACGCAGGCTTCCGCGTATGCTTAATTGAAAACCAGAATGTCTCTGAAAAGTTTTAACCTAGTTTCGCTGCAAATTTTCATACGCACACGTTGTTCACGCGGTCTTTCTTAATCGCTTTGTCACTAATCCGCCGGCCAGCGTGTGCACGTCCCCACTCAATGTGATATACCTCAAAGACTACTGCTAATAGCGGAACACAATAAGTGGTAGTTTGTTGTCAAAAACTATCGCTAGGTGCGCGCGAAGTCGCGGCGCGTCGTTTGTGCGGATTGATGTGTTACTCAAAAAGTTTGGTCTTTTTATGAACACACCTCGTATATTAACTCATACATAATTTACATTAAAATGAAAAAATTATAATTTTATTGCCTGGCAACAAAATTATTTTATTTTTAACAATTACCATTGTTTGGAAAAGTTTAAATGCATTTTCAAGTACTTTACTGTTGTTAAAACGTAAAAGGTTGCAGGTAAACTACCCCTTCCCCTTAATCGATCTTCACCAAAATCGAAAATCCTTGAGATCTCTACAATTCAGGGACGTATGCGAAACATTATTTGATTCTGTTTGAATTTTGTGTCTGTTATCGTTGGCCAAAAAAAAAATTTCCCTTGATAAAAAAAACCGTTGCAGGTAAACTACCCCTTTCCCTCAACCGATCTTCACCAAAAACAATAGGTCGTGAGTACTCTACAAATCAGGGCTGTATGCAAAAAATTATTTGATTCTGTTTGAATTTGCGGCTGTTATCGTTTGCCATAGAAAAAATAATCTACAGACAGACACAGACACACAGACACTTTTCGAAAAACGACTTATTTTCATGTTTTGAGTGTAGTACAATCAGAATCTGCAATAATCTCGAACACGATTTTTTTTGCCATCACCATACTTCCATTTCCTTAAGGAATATGGAAGTAAAAATGTCTTTAAGAATTTAATAATAAATCTGTATTAAATGTTGCCTTTTAAGAGAAGCTGTTTTACACGTATTAGCTATACCGGGTGGCCCATAAGTCAGTTGGCACTAGCAGTATGTAGACGCTCGATTGACTAGCATAGTAGTTACTTGACTTGACTAGAAAAGGATGGAGGCCACTTTGAGCATTTCTTGTAGGTCATGAGAACTATGCTATTAACTATCTGTATGCGTTATCTGTATCTGTATCCCTGCTGCACCTCTACAATGAAAGTGCTATTTGCAATTTTGCCAACTGACTTATGGGCCACCCTGTAGTATACACCGATTAACTTACACACACATAATATGCAAACAAATAAAATAAACACAGATATGAACATGTAAATAACAAATATAAAACGCATATATAAAAACAATTATAATATTTTTTAAATAATTGGGTGTCTAACATTACAATATAATAATCAAGAAACTATTTTCAGTCTTGCAAATTTGATATGAATTAAATATTTATTGTAAAAATTGAAATATTGTATCTAGTATTTCAATCAAAAATAGTATTTATTTTATTTTAATAAACATCAGTTATTATGCACGCATTTTAACTAACTAGAAAAATGACTCGAAAACAGATGTTACAACTACAATACTTAAATTACATTAATTATTTAATTTTTTGCAATTACATTATGTACAAATAATTTATTTCTTCTTTTCTTTATACTATAATAATACTTGTTTACTGCCTTTGTTTATAACAAATAATTGTTAATTTTTTACCTGTCTTTCACTGTTTCGTTACCGTGGCTTGTGTGTGTTGTTCCTTGATGATGATGATGATGATGATGATGATGATGATGATGATGATGATGATGATGATGATGATGATGATGATGATGATGATGATGTTCCTGGTGCCGGAGTCTATTGTCGGTTGTCCGTTGTCCCCGCCTTAGAATGATTGGCGTCTGTCTTATTTTGCTCAGCAATCGGACATGTCCCCGTAAACAAATTATTAGAGTCTGTCTCCTCGTTCAGAATCGACGGCACACCGATAGGTTGAAGACTGTTTACGACCATTTCAGATATGCACACCTTGGGTTAACGCGTCGGTTTTTCACACATCACTTTATTCGTATTTTTGAACATAATTAATGTTCATGTGCGAACTAATGAAATCATGCGTTAGTTAAATTTTTGTCTTTATGTAGATATTAATTAATTGCTCGTCACATATTAATTAACGGAGTAATTAATTAATTTGTTTTAATTCAGTTGTACTTTTACCCTTTACCTTCAAATTATATCTGTACATGCGTCATTTTGTACGACTCAAAATGAAATCATTCACTTGTTATCAAATAAACATATTTAATTAATTGTATTTTCTGCCTGTTTGTACTGACACATTACCACAAGTTAAATACACTAGAACACAAAGACACTATTGTTCTCGCCGATTAGGTGATGCGACACACACACACATATACGTCAGAAACACTGTATATACACACACGCAGTTCACCATCCCTCAGTAACCCAGTAACAGGTGTTTAAAAACATGTTGAGACCATCGATGTATAATAACACTGGATTGCCGGCTGCGTGTACTGAATTCGGTCCGCTCAACTCTACGCTCGCCCCACCACATTAAGGCAACAGCCACTTCGCCTGCAGACTCACAGTGTTATCTTAATATTAGTTTAACCGATTTGATCGTGGCATAAACAATATTGTTACGAAAATTGTGTATTATATTAATCAGATTAAATGGAACACCTGATACTAATTTAAAAATTATGTAAATATAAATTTAATTTCTGTTGTTCATAATAGAAGCTCGTTCACTTTTTTTCGTTGGTACAGATCTATAAACAACAAAAAAGTTACCGGTAACATTAAAGTTATGCACACATACTCTGTTTTCGCTAACTATACCAGTTTGTTAGGGTGTAATAATTACCTCTTTTTTGTAGTAGTTTGTTTTTATTTTGTCAATAAAGTAAAGGAAACTGACTAAAGAAGAATACAAATGAAAACGAAATTGTTTATTACATAGCTTTACATTTTTTTACATTGATGAATATGTACAAAAAAATCTTATTTTACAGCCTATCTGCATATAATTACAACGTATCGTACTATTTCTAATCAAAATATATTACATTTGATATAAAACTACATTTGCTATGAATAACATATTGCAATTCTGGGCTAAACATTGTTAAATATAACTAACTTATTTAATTTTTGACGCACACCAAGTTTCGAAAACATAGCTGATGGTGTCTTTTCTTTAGCTATACTAAAACATACAATTTTATAAAATAAACTACGGTACATATTAACATTACTAATCTAATTTCGTAAGTGCCTTCACCATAATCATTGTTAGAAGTATGGCCTTTAAATATCTTATTAGTAAAGGTTCTACACGCTAATATAATCATCTTTTTGTGTCCAAATTGTTTTTGTCAATGTTTTGTTTATTTTTAAAAAGGGAGTACGTAAATTTTACTATCCTGATTACATCTGAGGAAGCCCTGAACAAATTTCCTTTTGAAATATAATCAACAAAATGGGTGTAAGGGGCTATCATCGGGGTATCATGGGGGTAAGGGGGTTGCTATCATCGGCTATCAGCAGTCTTATACATTCTTCACATTTCAACTTATTTCTGACAATAAATCCAGACAAGTAGAAATGAATATTATCTTTATAATACGAGTTTTTATTTTCCAGCAGACATTTAACGTTTTTAATGAGTTCTTCATAGACACTGACTGAGTTTAGTTCCACTGTTTCTTCTGCTTCTGCAAAACTCATAACAGAGTTTTGAAATGTCATGTCAAAACTTAAACAGTTGCTTTTGTCAGGTGCTTTAACGCTGTTCCTGAACATAGGTTTCCTCAAGGCCCATTGGAACTGCTTGACATTAGGATTGTTATAATGTCCCCCTCGAGATCTTACACAAGAAAATAACAGTTCCAATTGATCTTGAGAAAACTGATAAGTCAAAATATACTTGAATTGTAACTATTTAATGATCTGTTTGACAGAATCTTTATTGCGTTTATATTCGTAATAAATCCATTTCAAATGTTTTCCTAGGATGCCGCAGAACCTGAATATATTCAATTTTTAACGTCGTTAAAAATGCCAAAAATTATCTAACATTTTATTGTCATTTTCTAAATTCTTCTTCTTTATTGGTTGTTTGAAGTGCTGCCCAAATGGGTCCCTGCTATTAAAATAATCGAATAGCCTGTCTATAACTCTAATATATTCCACTGTTGGTTTAGCACCAATAAAATCAGGATGCTGTTTATACATCAAAAATTCTATGGCGTCTGCTACGCTGGCACTTAAGGTTTGGCCCCCAATTTTCACGTTCATTTTTCTGTTGCCATAATGTATGTGTATGTCTGAAAGGCTATTGGGAAACTTAAATCCTTGTTCTTTTTGTAAAGTGTTTAGCGGTTGAATATATTTAAAATCTATCACACCATCTGTAGATAGTAAAGTACCTTTATCTGCTATTATGTTGCGAGCCAATTTAATCATATGGCTAGCGTCTAGCATTACACAAACTGTTACATTTTCTTTGTTTATTTTCACATTGAAAAAAGGCTTTCCTACCAATTCGCAAGCAAGTTTCGTAACAGTGTTTATATTTGTACTAGTACCATCAAATGTTTCATTATGTACATGGATACCTGATTCGCATAATTTAATAATGCACATTTTTATTAGTTTGAACAAAAGTTCTGAATTAATCTTATCAATAAAAAAATAAACAACGGCACATTTGAAATTTCCTCGTAGTGCAACTATCTGAAAGACTAGTGCTTCACTGGCTAATGTTTCGTGTTCATTTACTTTTATATCATTACCCAAATTCACATACCCAAAATTCTTCCGTTCTCGTGGATCGTAGATTACTTGTTTCCTTATGCTCATAGCATCAAAAATCAAGTTAACGTGTTGTAAATGTGGCTTGCTTTGAACCTTTTTCTTTTAAATATATAAAAATCTCTTCTAAAAAACCGGGTGAGCAATTAAAATTAGAAAGCCACCTCCTTAAAGTTGATGCGTTAGGTAACTGAAAGTTTAGATTTTCTCAAATACTTGTATGCTTTGGGACTGTAGAAATAAACGGTTAAATCAAACTCCTTCATTTTGTCTGAATAAAACCTCTTAAACTTACTTCTATTATTATTGCTAAAGTTATTAATAATAATTTTTAACGGAAAACCAGAAAAATTATCTTCCAACATTTCTAGTAACCTTTCAGAATTTAATTTTTTTTTTAAACTAAAATAATATCTTTCATGGATTTAATTTTAGCATCCCTTCTGTGTAAACGCTGTTGCAGTATTTTCACCTTCCGGCGGAGAAATTTTTCAGTAGGCGAAACACATAACTGAAAAATAAAAATCAGGACTTAATTTTATGCTGTTTATTCATTGGCAATAACAACGTTCTTTAATAATGGTCCTTCTTTTTTTTGTCAGAGGATTTGAAAGATGCACGAGGAAGTCAAAGAGCGTTGGCACGGCATCGCTTTTCAACAGTTCGTAATTACAGTTGGGTCTGAACTGACACTGGTCTTTAGCAAAATGTTTGCTACAAAGTGACGTATGTTTTGAAGGAACAAATTTTTTTCTTTTTGTAGCTATAATCCACTTCTTTCGTAGCTCTTGATCTTGTGGAAATATGGAAGAAATAATGTTATTATAGTACGGTCTTCCTTATTTTTAATACTGTACTTTACTTAAAATAATGAAAAACCACAGTTTTTTCTTAGACATTTGCATTCCTTATATTATGGTATGTTGATAATATAATAATGCTATCAGACAATACGCTATAATAGACAATTCACAGTTTATATGAAAAAGAATACAACGTTAAAAGAATAACAATTTATAATTAATTTAATCAGTAATTAATTTGTAAAAATTTATAAAAATGGATGTTTTATATTAGTCTAATAAAAGTTATAAAGGAATTAAACAAAATACAGTACTTACCTATAAAATGATATTCCACTGTTCTTCTTGTATCTGTTAGTGCAGTTGTAAGCAGCACAGGTTACCATTATGCAAAACTAATAATCACAATAATCAAAATTACATACAATTAAATAATAAAAATTACATAACAGTTTCGCTAATAAACACGGAAAAATTTCCGAACTGAATTAAGTATGTAGTTAACAAAACACGGAAGCACGGCTACATACAATGTATAAACTTGTGCTTAGTGACGGCTTCTTGCCTTATTGTGGTGGGGGGCTGCTGCTTCCCGGTGGACCGTTTTTTGCGCTTTTACTCCCACCTAGCGCGCTATCCAGTGTTATTATACATCGATGGTTGAGACTTGTCTAATCTTGTTTGTTCCCGTATCCTTCCTTTAAAAATAATGTACAACTATTTATATTTATTTTACATGTACAATTAAATTACCCTGGTCAAATATGCAAATATGCATTGTTGCAATAAACATGTGTGTGTGTGTGTGTGTGCATATACTCGCGCGCTCGAGTGTGTGTGTGTGAGTTTTTAAAGCGTACTAATGTTTCCCTTCTTTCTTCTATTTCTGTATTAATTCAAACCGTCCAACTTCACTCTTCTCCTTTCCCTGGGTTATAGTGTACACCTCTCTTTTGGTGACCGTTCTCGCCATTCTTTGCACATGTCTGTACCACATTGTGTTGGCTACTTTTAATATTTTCGATCAGCTTTCTTTTGAAGTTCCCCCCACTATATCCCGTAGTCTCTCATTCACGACCTCTCTCTCTCTCTTTCTCTTTGAAATTTCCATTGTAGCAGATGTCCACTCCAAGAATTATTCCATTCCTACTCTCATTGTCCACGCCTCAGAGCTATACGTTATGATGGTTCTTATTACTACTGCGTTAGTTACCCGTCTTATACCCGTTTAGATATGTGTTCGATAGGAGTAATTTAGTAGACTTTCCGCCTGTTTTCCCTTCGCATTTATTTCTGGAGCTGTTTACATTTTCATTGTGGGTAATTGTTAGTCCCGGGTAATTACACCTCGGGCATCCCTCGACACATTCACCAGTGGCTAACGTCAAATCCTGTTGCTGTCCACCAACATTCAGGATTCGAAAAATAGGTAAAAAATGTTTACCTATAATTTTAACGTTTCCTTCCTATGTGTATTACGTAGTTAATTGTTAAAAGACATAAGAGATCTGTCGATTTAAAACATTACAAGGACAAAGGCAGTATAGACAACACGTAACAGTAACTAAGTGCGTCTGCTACACTTTAGCTAAATGTGCAGTACGTTGCTAGATAAACAGTAGTTACCTCGTTCCTTGTTGTAGCACTTCAGTACATTTTTATTCACAGTGGGATTAGTAAAGATTCCAAGTAAATCTCATTTAATTGAATTTCCTTCAATACAAAAGCGCTTTAAATGAGAAGTGTGGCAATTTGATTACGCGCATCTGTTGGTTGCTTTGTTTGCACCTGCTTTCTAATCCCTGTGTTTGTATCTTTTTATACTCAGAGAGGAATACAACTTTCAAAATAAATAGAAAAATATATTTACTTTAAATGCATTCTTTTCTTTTTCAAAATAAAAAACCGCATTACGTTCATTTCTTTACTCCCTCATCCATTTTAAAAGCCCTCTTTACAAAACATTCAGTGTGAGTAACAAAATTGCTAGTTCAAGTGTTACGACTACACATGTGTACTAATGCAATTTAGAATCGATTCACAACATACAGAACAGTTTCACAGTATACGGTTTGAATCAAAGTGTGTGTAATTTGAGAATATTCGTGTGGCATTGAATCCATGGTTGCGTGTATAATAATCAACTTTATATATACCTGTATCGCGTATAAGTATGTAGGCCTACACCTGCGTCAAATTATGAATGATTTACAACTTACGCTATCTGTACTTATTAGTGCCGGATTTAAGATTTTTGAGGCCCTAGCCAAGTTTTCTGAGCGGCCCCCCTCGGTTTTAACTAATACATGTACTGCAGAAGTAATTTGATATAAGATTAATAGGCCTTCTATCAAATTTAAAACCATTAGACTCCTATAATAAAAACATATCCTCAAATCGCAAACCGTTCGTCACAACGCAGATAACATGATAACAAACAAGGGTGGTACCACGGTCGTGTAAATTCGGGGGCAATATAGGGAATGTTCATAATTCGCATGCCCAGATTAGTTTTCAATGATGCTAACGTCTTAAAAATAAGCGCGCAATATTTAAATAAGAACTGTCTTCTATTTGTATTATTAACAAAAATGTATCATTTAATTTCAAAAAATCATACCTAATAAATCAACGTGCGTTCAAATTTTACAAAAAATACTTCTGTTAAAAAAAAGTATCTGTAGCTTGCGGCCCCCTCTGAGCCGGCGACCCTAGCACACGGCCTAGTGGTAAATCCGGCACTGGTAGGTATGCTTATCACCTATCGTTAATATTTCTACGTACGTACTTCTACGTATTCTGCTGTGGCTACGAATTGTAGAGCCTCTTTTATGTATGTACATATTAGCTGTAGTTGTTATGACCAGGTTTATAGGGCTTGTCGTAGAACCAGTGAATCACCGCAATTTTGTGGTAGGATTAATATCAACTCTGTGTGTGTGTGTGTGTGTGTGTGTGTGTGTGTGTGTGTGATAATAGGTAAAACAAGTAAAAATATCGGTATGGAGAACCATACATGACTTCCATATTCTAAGACTTATAATCTGAAATATGCTTGCCTGCCACGCACGATATATTTTCTAATATATACATAATTTACATTAAAATGAAAAAATTATAATTTTATTGCCTGGCAACAAAATTATTTTATTTTTAACAATTACCATTGTTTGAAAAAGTTTAAATGAATTTTCAAGTACTTTACTCTTGTTAAAACGTAAAAGGTTGCAGGTAAACTACCCCTTCCCCTTAACCGATCTTCACCAAAATCTAATGGCCTTGAGTCCTCTACAATTCACTGACGTATGCAAAACATTATTTGATTCTGTTTTAATTTGCGGCAGTTATCGTTTGCCATAGAAAATACGCTTTATAACAAACGTTGCAGGTAAACTACCCCTTCCCCTCAACCGATCTTCACCAAAAACAACAGGTCTTGAGTACTCTACAAACCAGGGCTGTATGCAGAACATTATTTGATTATGTTTAAATTTGCGGCTGTTATCGTTTGCCATAGAAACTAACCTTGTTAAAAAAACGTTGTAGGTAAACTACCCCTTTCCCTTAACCGATCTTCACCAAGAACAATAGGTCTTGAGAACTCTACAATTTAGGGCTGTATGCAAATAATCATTTGATTCTGTTTGAATTTGCGGCTGTTATCGTTTGCCATAGGAAATACCCTTGTTAAAACATAAAACGTTACAGGTAAACTACCCCTTTCCCTTAACCGATCGTCACCAAAAACAAAAGGTCTTGTGATCTCTACAATTCAGGGCTGTATGCGAAACATTATTTGATTCTGTTTGAATTTGCGGCTGTTATCGTTTGGCAAAAAAAAAAAATTTCCCTTGATAAAAAAAACCGTTGCAGGTAAACTACCCCTTTCCCTCAACCGATCTTCACCAAAAACAATAGGTCGTGAGTACTCTACAATTCAAGGCAGTATGCAAAAAGTTATTTGATTCTGTTTGAATTTGCGGCAGTTATCGTTTGCCATAGAAAAAAATACCCTTGTTAAAAAAACGTTGCAGGTAAACTACCCCTTTCCCTCAACCGATCTTCACCAAAAACAATACATCTTGAGAACTCTACAATTTAGGGCTGTATGCAAATAATCTTTTGATTCTGTTTGAATTTGCGGCTGTTATCGTTTGCCATAGGAAATACCCTTGATAAAGCATAAAACGTTACAGGTAAACTACCCCTTTCCCTTAACCGATCTTCACTAAAATAACAGATCTTGAGAACTCTACAATTCAGGGCTGTATGCGAAACATTATTTGATTCTGTTTGAATTTGCGGCTGTTATCGTTTGCCAAACAAACAAAATTACCCTTGCTAAAAAAAAAACGTTGCAGGTAAACTACCCCTTTCCCTCAACCGATCTTCACCAAAAACAATACATCTTGAGAACTCTACAATTTAGGGCTGTATGCAAATAATCTTTTGATTCTGTTTGAATTTGCGGCTGTTATCGTTTGCCATAGGAAATACCCTTGATAAAACATAAAACGTTACAGGTAAACTACCCCTTTCCCTTAACCGATCTTCACTAAAATAACAGATCTTGAGAACTCTACAATTCAGGGCTGTATGCGAAACATTATTTGATTCTGTTTGAATTTGCGGCTGTTATCGTTTGCCAAACAAACAAAATTACCCTTGCTAAAAAAAAAACGTTGCAGGTAAACTACCCCTTTCCCTCAACCGATCTTCACCAAAAACAATAGGTCGCGAGTACTCTGCAAATCAGGACTGCATGCAAAAAATTATTTGATTCTGTTTGAATTTGCGGCAGTTATCGTTTGCCATATAAAAAAAATCTACAGACAGACAGACAGACAGACAGACAGACAGACAGACAGACAGACAGACAGACAGACAGACAGACACACAGACAGACAGACACACACACAGACACTTTTCGGAAAACGACTTTTTTTCATGTTTTGAGTGTAGTAGAATCAGAATCTGCAATAATCTCGAACACGATTTTTTTTGCCATCACCATACTTCCATTCCTTAAGGAATATGGAAGTAAAAGCACAAGGGTTTAATATACCGATTTATTTCGTGTTTATGAAAGATGTAAAAACATTTGACAAACTAAGCAGACAGAGAGTAGGTGAAATTTTAAGCGAAAGACAAGTACGTAGCTCTTCATGACGGATACAAATATTTTTTTTTAATTAAACAAAATAACCAAATTAGACAAGTCCCTTAAAAATGTATCCTGCGTGGAGTCTTACTTAAAATGGATCTTGTCGGTATCATTCGAGAATTAAAAATAAATAACACAATCAAGTAACATTAAACACTTTCAATGTATTAGTTTTTTAAATAATGACGACAATACCCTAATATCAGATTAAAATAATTGTTTACAGAAATCATTTTATTACCAGGAATATATTATTAGTCTTCATTATTTGATAACAGCATCCGAGAGAACTAAGTAGCTTGCTTTCCAGCAATACGCGTCACGAGAGGAGAAATAATTCACAATTATAAATCGACTGAGCAAGTCAATGATTTAATGACTTAGGACGTCAATAATGGATATCAAAAATAAATTTAATTATGACTTATGGCATAAAATATTAGTAATTTAGAATCGCATGTGTGACACAATTATAACCATGCTTAAAAATAAATCATTCAAAGGCACCCAGCTTATAGTTTGTAAAGTGTCCAGCTTTCCTTTATGGACGTGAATCTTCATATGGTGGTGTACAGACATGCTTCACTGTTCTAATCGTGGCGAACATTATAGTAAAACTGTCCAACCAGAGTATGTCCACAATGGAAAATCCCACTGATGAATTTATTGTATAGACAAAAGAAATCAAAACAATACTGTTTGCAATTGTCAAACACTAAATAATTGCAATGAGTTGCACGCTGTAAAAACGTGTACAATTCCAAACAAATGTATTATCAAAATTAACAAATTTTGTGTTCTGTGCTTCACTTAATTCTGTATAAAAATGGGTATTACAATTTATATATTTTAAAATGTAAATAGAACACAATTAGATCATTAGCACCTAAATGTAAATTGTATTTCAGATAATAGCAGAATATGCAAGTAAAGTATGCGTAATATAAACATGATAAGCATTACAGAATAAAAAAAACAGAATATCCAAATCATATACAGTGCAACAAATCAATTTCATTTTTACTTCCATGGTTTGTAAGGAAATGGAAGTATGGTGGTCGCGAAAAAAATTGTGTTGGAGATAAGGGCTGATTCTGATTGCACTACCCTCAAAACACAAAGAGGCATTTTCCAAAAAGTGTCTATGTGTCTGTGTGTCTGTATGTAGAATTGTTTTATATGTCGAACGATAACTGCCGCAAATTCACACAAAATCAAATAATTTTTTGCATATATGACCGAGTTGTAGAGGATGAAAGGTCTATTGATTTATTGGAGATCGGTTAAGGGGGAGGGGTAGTTTACTTGCAACGTTTTACGTTTTAAAAAGAGTAAAATACTTCATTTTGATAAATAATGTATTCTGAAAAGAGGACCATAATAATCCACTGTAAAAAGGTACATGAATGGTATTTTTAAATAATAATGTTAGTTAAAGGGGAAAGGGGGAATTTTTAAAAATTACCTTTTTGATGTCGAACAAACTACTTCATTTTGAAGGATAAGACATCTCAGTAATTACATATAATGGAATTATTACTCAATAAAGGTGTAAATCTCAAAAATGGAGTTATTCGGTTAAAGTGACGGGAGAATTTAACTGCATTGTTTTGTGTTTTAACAAGAGTAAATTACTTAATTTTGATAAATAAGTTCCCCGAAAATAAAGTCATATTAATCCACTGTAAAATGGTAAATCAGATATTTATAATAGAGAGGGTAATTGAAGGGGATGGGGTGATTTATTGAAAATTACTTTGCTGATATCAAGTAAATTATCAGTATTCAATTTTGAAGGGTAAGATACTTTAGCATTACGTATGGTAAAACTATTACTCTATGAAAGTGTAAATATCATTAATGGTGGGGATCGGAATATAAGTCATAGAACATGGAAATCATGTATGGTTCTCCATACCTATATTTTTTTCATAGATGTTTTTAAGCTCTACAAGCAAGAGCGGGAATAAGAAAATAAAACAGAATTAAGGATTAATATGTCTGAGACAATAAAATTTGGGCTAAGAAGAAAATGCATCGGAGTGAACTAAGCCGACGACATCCAAATAATATACAGAGACAGGCGTTACACCAGTATAGGTACGACGTAGTTTGGGACGGCCAAGGAAAGAATGGGTTGAGTAAATCATAACCCCTGTGGGCTGGAACAACCAGTAGTGTCTAATCAATGTGGTAAATTAGGGTAGAGTTGATGGTAGCAAATAGAATTACTGATTGCAATGCTTACATTTAATGTACAAGTGAAAGTAAAGACAGAAGGTCTGGAAGCAAAGTTTGGTAATAATTTAAACCAAGAATTTCCAAAGGTTTCCAACATTCTAACTTTAAAACGTAACTTCGGTTTCATAGATTGCAAGTGAATAGTAAATTTTTGAAAAAATGTAGTTTTCAGGTTTTAAAACAGCACAAAATGTAGATAAAGGACAACAAAACAAATTTATTATTTTTATATTTAACAGTGAACAACTGTAACATTTTCATATTGATACTAATCTTTGCTCTATCAAACAATCAGTGGAAACCTAGTTGTTTAACTAATGTACGTAAATAATTTAAACGAACAAAGCTTACAGTAATTTACTTCTAACGGCTTATTACCTATAACGACTTGTTCATTGTGTGGTTAGTGTGTATGATATTTACATACTTATTTATTTCAAATAAAAACTGAATTCTTGCAGTTATACGCTTAGTTCGCTATTTATTTGCATTAAATAGATACAGTGATATATTACAATAATTGTTACAGTAGTAGCTGGATTTTTACAGTTAGATAATCCCATACAAATAAATAGTAATTCCATAGCCTTTTTACTTCCATGTTCCTTAAGGAAATGGAAGTATGGTGATGGCAAAAAAAATCGTGTTCGAGATTATTGCAGATTCTGATTGTACTACACTCAAAACATGAAAAAAAGTCGTTTTTCGAAAAGTGTGTGTGTGTGTGTGTGTGTGTGTGTGTGAGTGTGTGTAGATTTTTTCTATGGCAAACGATAAGAGCCGCAAATTCAAACAGAATCAAATAATTTTTTGCATACAGCCCTAATTTGTAGAGTACTCGCGGCCTATTGCTTTTGGTGCAGATCGGTTGAGGGAAAGAGGTAGTTTACCTGCAACGGTTTTTTTTATCAAGGGTAATTTTGTTTGTTTGGCAAACGATAACAGCCGCAAATTCAAACAGAATCAAATAATGTTTCGCATACAGCCCTGAATTATAGGGTTATCAAGATCTGTTGATTTTGGTAAAGATCGGTTAAGGGGAAGGGGTAGTTTACCTGCAACGTTTTATGTTTTAACAAGGGTATTTTCTATGGCAAACGATAACAGCCGCAAATTCAAACATAATCAAATAATGTTTTGCATACTGCCCTGAATTGTAGAGTCCTCAAGACCTTTTGTTTTTGGTGGAGATCGGTTAAGGGAAAGGGGTAGTTTACCTGCAACGTTTTATGTTTTAAAAGGGTATTTTCTATGGCATACGATAAGAGCCGCAAATTCAAACAGAATCAAATAAGTTTTTGCATACAGCCCTGATTTCTTGAGTACTAAAGACCTATTGTTTTTGGTGAAGATTGTTTAAGGGAAAGGGGTAGTTTACCGGCCACGTTTTATGTTTTAACAAGGGTAATTTTTTATATGACGAACGATTACTGCCGTAAATTCAAACAGAATCAACTAGGTATTAAATCTCCCTAAAAAACGTGTGCTAAAGCCTAATGCTGTTCCTCATTTAAATTTGCCGTTGTGTAGTCCCTTAGTAACTTCGAGTAGTTCAACTTGCGTCAAACGTAATATACGGGCAGAAAAGCGAAATTATCACAAAGAATGTACTTACAGAATGTTCTACAGTTATCAATTAACAGTGATATAGACAACATAGAAGGCACGAAAATGCATGTAGTGATAGAACACCAGAATTTTATAGTGTCGATAAACTGTCTGCAGAATTAAAGTCCGTGAGGTGTGAAAATGAAAGGTTAAAACTAGAAATAAGGAACCTGCAAGAACAACTAAATTCAGAAAATTTTGAGCTATCGTAATTTCAAAAACTGTCTAATTTATTTGATGGCATATTTTCTGCAGGTCAGCAACAAGCCCTCTTAAAAAGGAGATGCTCTACTTGGTCGTCTATTACTAAGGCTGTTACGTTACGCTGCATATCGTATGAAGCCCTGGGTTTTGTGAGAGATGTATTAAAATATGCCATCCCAAGTGAAGTTACCATCAAACGGCGTCTTAAGCAATTTACCGTTTCACCGGGATTTATTGATCTGTGTCTCAATCAAATAGAAGAAGTAATCAGAGGGCCTCATAGCAATGTCCAAGTCATGGTTATAAGAAGTTTACCCGGAAAGTGGATGCAACCCATGTTCTATAACTTTGACACTGCAGTGACAAAGGAACTGCTTATGTAAACCATTCAGATTATTGAAAACACTGAAGTCAAAGTTAGAGCATTTGTCTGCAATATGGGACCTTCAAACAGCAAACTGATGACCGATTTGAGTATCTCGTGGGATAATCCGTCTCTGAAAAATCCATTCTGTGGAGACAGAAACATATGGGTGTTTTGTGATGTACCATATGCTCTGAAGCTATTACGAAATCACGTGCTTGACGAGGGATACGTACTAGAATGTGGAAAATTTGTGACAAAAGAAGCATTCATAAAGTTAGTTGAAATGCAAAGTGATGGAAGATACTTGCAGTATCCACACAAATTACCTATGAAGCACATTCTTGTAGCTGGGACTGACAGGCAAAATGCGAGGAAAGCCGCTGAACTGTTTTCACTTACAGTTGGAAAAGCAATGCTCTATAATTTTCCCGAGTTCACCCACGTAGGAGAATCTGTAATAATTTTAAACAATGGATTTGACGTGTTAAACTCTCGAATCCCAGTGTATGAATCGTACAAACTGAAAAGTGCTTACGACAACTGTCTCCAAGAACAGGATGATGCTTTGAACAAATTATATCGCCTTATCCTCATCATGAGAGTAATTGGAAAACATAAACCAAAAGGACAACTTCTGCCTTTTCAAAACTGGTTTCTGATGTCCATAAATAACCTTTGAGGTCTCTTTAAAGATTAAAAATCTGAAAATTACACCTACATTATGGAATCTATATATAATCAGGACATCCTTGATAACTACTTTTCTCGAATTCAAGGATTAGGGCGATTTTATTACCACCCTAACACAAAGAATTAAGTCGTACCATCGTAACACAAAGAATTAAGTCACTCATTTTAACCCGTAATGGTGGTGTAGTGATCAGTAGTGAAAAATGTTTATTTGATACAGAAGTTCAGACTCTGAGCGCAGATATTCTGTCTGTAGTTACCCAAGACTCAGTTCCTTTGTTATGTGAGTATGATATTGATGACAATGAAAACGAAAGGTCCATGCAACTCAAACACACTGACAAATACTGTGATGATGATGATGATGATGACTTCACAGCTGCCGTCGATGGTCTCATTAAACATTTACCACACAAAATTTAAAAAGTACCAACACACGAAACTATTGAAGAAAACAGAGTTACTGGAAATGCATACAGGGTACCGTAAATACATCGCATACAGGGTAAGGAAGAAATATCCAGGAAAGCCTAGCAAGTATGGATGTATAACTCGAGACATATCTTTTTCAGGAAAGAACTGACTGGAAACAATATCAAGGGGATCATTAATGAAACCCACGCAAGAGTCTGTTGATAGTGTCACGAAAATGGAAGAAGAATTTGCTCGTTTTCATGGTGGCTTTGTAAACCAGTGTCCCGGTGTTTTTAGATCATTGAATGACAGAATTAAAAATAAACATCCTGACATCGATGAATTTGTAGTTCAGTGCTTTGTAAGGACGCGTACATTTATTAGAATAAAAAGAATAAATGAAAGTAGAGACAAGAGAAGACGGTCGGACAGTTAACGTAGGAAAAAACAAAGAAGTTTAAGAAAGTGGTGCAGTAGTGGTAACTGGTAGATAATTCTACAACTTTGTTGCTAAGTAACTTTTTAAACATTACAAGTTTTAGTAACCATTAAAAGACTAAATTAGTGCACTGTATGCCTTTGCTGAGATTGATAATTGATGTTTTACAAAGCCAATTTGACATTTTTTGTGTAGCCTTATTTTTTACTAATTAAAAAAACACTAAAGGGAATTTTTTATTTTTGTTATGCAGCAATGACTAAATAAATACTATTTATATCTCATACTATTTATTTTATTAATAATGCAAATGTTTCAAACACATGAAACGAAACATATAATACGCATACAACAATGCTTGTTACAACTCATGGCATTACGTATAAATACTGAATAAATTTAAACTCATTATTATAATGTTGTGCCCAGGTGCAGTTTAATAATTAGTTGTCTTAATCAAAAATTAAAATAAATCAGTAATTAGACACTATGGGTATTCTTAAATAACAACAAATCTGATGATAACGGGACTAGTGCAGGCGATCATTGTATTGTGAGAGTTGGTGTGCGTGGTGTCCAGCTTACGTCATCACTCACAGCAGACCTGCGTGCGACCCCTACGACTAGTCTAGTAACCGTGATTTTAACTATTATTATTGTATTATTATCTCAATAAAGTCAATATCTACTGATTAAGTAATTAAAATTATTGAGTAAGCATATGCAAATTAGTAAGCCTGTGCTTACAGGACTTGTACTCATGATTCTTATGAAGATTAGACTCATGCAATATATATACTAAGGGCGCTTTTTCGTATTATGTGTGCAACGGTTTTCCTTCATAAACGTCTAAAATAAACCCACTGTGTCTGAACACATCATCATCACTTCATGGATAGGATTTCTCCTGTTCCGGCGTCATGACTCTTGTCAACAGATCTTCCAACCCGCTTACACTCATAAGCCAACTTCGGAAAGCGGGTATTGTCCGTTGCTTCTAGATGATGTTTCCAGCAGTTTCTATAATTTTCTATAATTCTGAATGAGCCCATTTAGGGAAACTATATCAAGTTCTCGTCTAATATACTCGTGTCTGAACACATAGACTAAAAATTGTATCAACTTTCTATTATTATTTATTATTTTGGTTTTAATTTTTTAAATATTTAAGCATTTTTCCTTCTGACCAATATACTATATCATCGTTGTCTGCATCCAAATCATTCTTCTTTTTCCCCAAGGTTCAAGTTTTATTTGTATAAAGAACTTCAAACAAAAGCCTTCCTAAATAATAAATTAATATAATTATTTCTGAACGGATTCATTTTACCCTTGCTTAGCATGTGCTACTCTGTGCTACTTACTATTTCACCAGAATCCAGCAATTAACTTGATCTTTATAATTTTATTTTTCCCTATTAATTATTTTTTCTATATTATTTTAAATCTTTTTGAAAACTATGTTTAAATGTTAATTAATTTGTAATATTGTAATAATAAATAATTTTTACTTATTGGGTATAGTTTTTTATTTAACAAGAAGATATTGTATAATTTATTTTTAGTAATCTTATTGTAATTTGTAGTAGGCCTACAATCTTTCATCTACTTTTTAACAACTAAAAATTTCAGGCAAGAAGGTAAAAATTGTTATCTAAAATACTTGTGCTCCCCATCGGAATAGTGTTTATTAGTTTTTAGTAAACAGAATTATTATTCTGTATAATAAATTACCCTCTTGCTGATTTATTTTGATATATGGTTTGTGTCCTCATCAAATGCATAATCGCCGATCTCACAATTTTGAATAGTTCTTCTTGCCTGTGACACATTCATTTTCATATATTTAATTTTTTGTTTATTTATGTTCAGGCTCTTTTGTATCTCCGTGTCTCCAAACTTTGAAACACTTGTATGAGACTTGTATTTCTGTCAGTCAGAACGATACCATCTGCATAGGCATTGACGTGTGTTAGCCTGTAAGTAATACTTCCATTAAAATCAAGATTCCTCATTGGTTTGTGCAATGACAGAATGAAATGAACAGCAGATATCGCACTACCATCACTAGATACATTTATTATTCTGGTTAATCTTCCAACAGTCATAACTACAGCCTTTAATATAAACAGTTTTGTGAGATTTACTATTTTTCTTGGCACCCACAGCTTCAGTCTACGACTACTACCAAACGCCCGTTGTATACAATAAACTGCTTTTATACGTTTATATTAAATCCAAGTCAGTTTTCAGGGTTTGACGTTCGACGAAAATTTGGTCAGTTGAACGGTTTAAAGTCACACTGATATTCCCCAATGACATCTTTAGCCTAGTGCCTAGTATCTTTAGCCTAGTGTCGGAATGGTAGAAAAGGTCTTATACATAACATCCAAAAAACCTATAGGTCTATAATTATGTGCTTATCCATAATTTTTATAAACCGCAAGATAGTTATGTAAGATGGTTCCCTCTGAACATCGATTGTTAGACAATAATGTTGACCTCTGCAGGTAGTTTTTCATTTTCCAGTGCCTGTGCACATTCATTCGCAGACGACGCTATCAATTCAAACAGTGGTGTCTGGCATTGTGGTACACATTGTCTGTTTTTCACATGTTCTGCATTAAACAAATTTTCAAAGTGCTTACCCTATCTGTCTACCACTGCTGTCTCATCTACTAGGATATTCCCAATTCTGTTTTTCCATGCGGTTTTTGCAGTTGGTATTCTATACTCATTATTCTTACGGTGTGTTAATATTTTTAATTTCATTCTGATTATCTAGCTGTTTAAGGTTTTAAAAATTCTTTTTTATGTAATTTCCTTTTTCCTTATTTTTAACTTGTTAGAATTTGTTTTTTCTTCACTATATATGTCATCATTCTGCCTTGTTTTCCTATAAAGGGTTATTAACCTTTTGGGGGGATTATAAAGCAAGGATTATTTATACCTGTTCTTGCAACATTATCTCCCTATACGATGCATATTATTGTTCCCCAAGGAAGAAGTCCTGCTTGTAGAAAAAACAATGAGGAAAACCAAAATTGTGCAGCTAGTTCCTAAGTTTTCAAAACGCCCCCCGAAAAGAAATCCTAAGTGTGCGTCTGTCGTTACGTAAATGTTTATGATACAGTAATTATTTTTAATGATTGGAATACTGGGAGATATGAAAGTATTAAGATATTCAGAGCTTTAGTAGAACTCTGTCTGTGCTCCAAATAATAAAGACTGTGATTTGAAAATAGAATTAGGTTTGAAACAAAAAGATGCCAGCAGCTACTGTCCAAATGGCTTTAAGCAGAGGTATTCACTTAATAAACAGATGCATATATTCGCTTAATAACCTATATTTTTACCTTTAATTGCGTTTTCCGAAAAAAAGTGTGTTTGAACTATTAAAACTAAACATTTAAAATTTTTCTGAATGTTAGAGAAAACAATGTGGATTATATGGATCTATAAAATAGTAAACGTATCTATAGAAAATTTTATGTCAGGTTTGTGTACGAAAAATAATAAAAAATATAATAGGTTTAAACAAATCATTCTGGATGTCCAGTAGGCGTGATTTCTACTATGGCGAATCTATAATAAAGGGCAAACACTGTCAAAATTTTAAGTTGCTAAGCCAAACAGTTTCTGAGATGACGGGTCTCAATTATACTAAATTTAGCATCTGCCAGATCGAAGTTCAAATTACTACTCAAGATGTTTTCTTTTGGAGGTATGGGCAGACATCATTATTCTTTGTGGTTTGTTTACTGCTTTTCTTAAAACATTCCTTTGTTTCGAGGTGACAATGTCTTATGTTTAGAGGTCATGACAGCTCCTCTACCTAGTATCTTTCCGAGCTGTTCTTTTCCAGATCTATTTAAAACGTAATTTTCACACTGGTGGTGATAAAGCCAAAGAAAAAAAACTCTAATAAACTTACAATATAATCGGAATTACAATCAGTATAGTTGAAACTGTAATCTGAATACCCATATCAACCTGTAGGTTGGTGAATGTGAATTGTATTTTAAGCATACGTGTTGGCTGAATATATATATATTTTAATTAACGTATAATTATTGGGTCACAGCGGAAACGTTTCATGATACCGCGTATGCACAGCGTAATGCCTAATGCCTAGTGCTATTAAGCACAATCAGCGCATCACAATATTTTTTAGCATATAGTATGTGCTATTGCTATTGTTCGAGTTTTACAGCGGTCGTCATAAAGTCAGGAAATTACTGTTATGTTTGTGAGATTTATTCTAGTGTGACGAGATTGTGTGTGTGTGTGTGTGTTGTTACTCGCACTATATACAAAACGTATCAAACATTACAAAGCTTAATAAACTCTATTAGTTTGCAACACAAATAAGCAATTAAGCATTGGAGATTTTTACTAATAACGCTATGTGAACAACGCACAACAAAATTCGCGAGATTCTAACTTACTGAACTTCTGATGACCACGTTACTTAAATAGCCCTACCAAAGCCACTTATATCTAGTCCTGGCGAGTAAATTTAATCTTGACGTTGTATACTTCTTACCAACTGCCACGCATTTTAAATCTCTAAAGCAACGCAAAAGCAACATGGTCTGTTCGTAGTAATTACCCTCTCCCATACAGATATTTGTGGATCTACTCCAAAACCCGAATAACAAATCAGCAATACTCTTCTTCTCACTCAATAATTTCTTTCTGTTTTGAGAAGTCCTGTGCTACAGTGTGCCAACACTGTCTCTAAACGGTTACTGATAACTCTGTGTTTACGATGTTCTTTCATTCGGGAAACTGCAGTTGGATCCATGAACAGTACAACTTTTTATATCCTGACTATTTTCTCACACTCTTCAGACTAGTAGAATGCTCGTTTATTTGTCGTTATTTTTATAGCGATTTATAAATACAGAGAAAATCTTTTCATAAAACGTCTTTAATAAGATCAAAGCCCAAGAAAACCCTGAACATCATGTTTAGTTTATGTAATGGGTGAGTCTGTTAGGGTGTATACCAAGACTCGCATTTGAAGTCAAGTGGCTTAAATACTGTACTTTCTCCTGAAATAGTGTGTATGTCTATGGACTCGGCTTCAGTTTGGCATTGCATATACGGGTTACAAATGAAGGTTAATTGAAATCCCTCAAACAATCCTCAGAAGATCTGCAAACATCTGAACGTGTGCCGTCCATACAAGACGAAATCAAGGAGAATAAGATGCACCAGTCTGGAAAACGTAGAGTACAAATTGCATACTCTAAATTGGAGGAGAATGCTTGGGGTTCAGAATGCTGTATTTTTCTTATGTTTTTGGCGTATTCTCACTGCCAGTATTCCTTCTTTAGTTCAAGAGTGGGAAAACACTGACCTCCGGAAAGTGTGTAGACCGTATTGTTGACGCGAGTTAGCTGATAGCAATTTTGTTCTATTATCTCGTCTAGTTAGGCAGCATACGCAGGAAGGTAATAAGCAATCCTTCTCTGCTGTCAGAACTATCTACTGTTTCCAATGCATCACTTCTTTATTTCACGCTGTTAAAGTAACATACGTACGGCTTACGTAATTTACGGTTGCAGTAGTTGAAGTACAGTTACCTCTATTAAAGTGCATGTGACCAACCTTAGATAAGTAGCAGCGGTATGACAGTACAAGAGGAAAAGTAACAGGTAATCATTTTATGTAAGAAAACATGAATAACATTGTTTGTTAAGAGTTTGTTTCGATTTTAGATTGTTTATATCAAACTTATCGGGTACAAATTTTTGTTTAACAGATTTGTCACTTTTATAAGTTTAGTAATTTAAGAAATTACGTGAGTTAGTTGATAGTTTTTTAAATACACGGGGATATCCCTGACATAGGAGACTACTTTTATAGTTACACTAAAACTATAAAGCGATAATTACATTAGAAGTATGTAAATATTTTTTATATTTCCTTACTGTTAGTAAGCTCAACTATTAGACTTTTTATAAGTATATTCTTTACTACCTCAGAATGATAGTCTTATTCTTCAAATTTTATTTTTTAATTCTAATAATGTTTTGTACCAGTATTTTCATTTCAGATTTGAGTAACTTCTGTTACTGTTTAAAGAGAAACAATTTGATTATTGTGTACCAGTTGAATAAAAAAAACAGTTGGTACGTAATGAAACATCTGCCATTAAAATGTAGACTAAACTACAGTTTCAGCTGTCAGATGTTCTCCTTTTCTACACATATCTGCAACGTACGTTGCATAACAACCACAGAAACAACTAGGCCTACTCAATTAAATCATCTGGCTGCAGCTGCAAGTACACAATTTCACTGCCATATTCTTTTATTAAAATCATTACTTTACTCAATTATTCAAAAAAATTTTCAGGTAGTAATTATTAGTTTTTAATTTTAATTTTGTTCTATTTCATGGATTTGTACAAAATTTATCCAAACAATCATACCTTTTGTCACCAATATTACTAAATATCCATCGATGGAATAGAAATAAATTATGGGTGATAACAAAATCAAATATTTTATTAATACTATTTATTTACAAAATGAACAACTTGAATACAAAAAGTCTTTATAGCTTTTGAAATATAGCCTAAAATGCCGTCTCCGTTACACTTTGTCGAATAACGCCATACCTATTTTCAAAATAAATATCTATGTGCTGACGCACGGTTACATGTTGCCTTTTATTGTATCACTTGGCCAATTTCCAGACACTCTGTATAAGCTGAGTGGTTGCCCCTGTACTACTTGTTCACTTTTATAAGATCAAATCTTTATTAAAGACTTTGAATGAAGAATTTTTTTAGAAGAGCACTGCAGTCCACCGAGACATGTTTGACATTCTCCTTTTCTTTGTTTCAAAGAAAGGTATCTCTATGAAATCTGGGAGTAAGTATGTATATTAATGATAATAATGTACGAAAACTAAAGTGTGAACTTTCTTAATGAATGTCACTACGAGTTACACTGAATATTTCCCTGAGGTTAACATTGCAACTAGGATTTATAGCTAACTAAAATAGTATAGCACAAAGTTTTCATATAAATCTGACGCTGGTAATATTACACCTTGTCATGTGCAAAATAGGGCGACCAAACTTTCAATTAGTCAAAATTTATATTATTTACCTTACACTTATTGACCTTAACTTTTTCTTATGCTCTTGAAATCATACTTCATGCCGTCCATAATTTTCGCCCGTGTTTACTTAATGGGGTGTTTTTTATGGTTTCAAATATTTTTTCATGTTTCTGATAAAAGCATAAGTTATTACAATTTTCTAACATTTTTTATTTAACAAATAATAACATAAGTTTATAGTCAAAAAGAGTCAGTTAATACAATACTTTAAATCAACTGTCGTGCCTTGGTGACTGTAATGTAAGTCATGTGTAATATAAGTCACAGAGAAGTTCACAACTGTGTTGTGAAATAATCTCGGTATTACCGATTCAATGAACAGCTCAAACTCGTACACGCCTTGTTCCATTCCTAATCTTTTTGCAACTATTCCTCTTATTTTATTAATCTAAGTAGCTGATCCTACAAAGGTAGGAATAAGCACAGTCGTCATGAGCCACGATTGGGGCGTCTTAGCTGTGCACCTTTCACTTCATTGCGTTACTTAGAACGCGCTTGTAGGGGTCAGTGCAATAGCGTGGAAATATTATGAAACAAACGAGTTTGTATTTAGAATAAAATTTCTCACAATTGATGTCTTACACAGACTTCTACAATTTCCTAAAAGCCTTGCTTTATGTTTTTGGCCCGAGGTGCTACTAAAATTTAAAATGTTTATATTAAACACTACAGTCGGATATGGGTTAAATTCCTTAATTCCTTTAGCCTGACCTCCACGGATACTTTATTATGTTAATTTTAATATTTTAAATATTTAAGATTTTCATGAATTTAATATTTAAACATTTTAATAATCTTTCAAACTTTTAACGCTGTTTTGGGGTCCTGGTTCTCTAAAATTTTCAAAACTAAATTCAAGGTTTCGATTAACATTCTCTTTAATTTCATACATGTCTATAGTTTCAGTTTACAAAATTTTCAATCATTTTCTCCTCACATTTTTACTCCCTCCCCTAATTCTGGGAGATCAATCTCAAAAATAATAGAAAAATGTGAGATAAAAGTATAAACATGCATGCATTTTCTATTACAATATTATAAAATTGTGGAAAATATAACAAATTACTAATATTTTTATACACATGATTTACAAGCGATGTTCATAAGGTTGAATTAATTTTTTGGCTGAAATAGATAAAATATTGACTGGAAACTTGCATTACTAAACTTACATGTGTAAGTTAGGAATAATCTGCAAAACAATACACACAAAAAGTACACATGTCATATATACATTTATTTTAACATTTGAACTTCTATTTTCAAAATACAAAGATTACAAAGCTTAAAAAATACAGATATTACAAAACCAAACAGCAATTTACTTTATAAAATTCATTTAAGTAAAGAAAGCTTTTATTTATGTTTCTTCGCAAATATTTCTAACATTTCTTCAACTGAAACTGAAGAGACGATATCCTGATGAACGTAAAGGATCACGAGTTTGTTTAATTAATCATCAGGCAGTATACATCTTAAATGCGTTTTACGTTTTGAGTCGATGCAGGGTCAAATACTACTTACTTTACTTTAGCCAACGCCCGTACGTGGTTCTTCAACCATTCGACGTCGAGCCTCCCAGTAGCGATTGGTTATGTCGTCGGTCGGGTACGTGAGTGCTTGGCAGTCCCGTAAGTGTTCTCCGTCCATTCTTCCGGAGTTGCAAAGCGGACAGGTTTCGTTCTCAGCTAGGCCGATGCGGTGTAGATGAGCTTGCAAGTAGTCATGTCCGGTAGTAAGGCGGAAACGGGCGACGGCCTCAGCTCTGTCCAGGTGTCTCGGTACTGGTCCTACAGTGGCAAGACTTTCCCACTTTTTACCAGTACCCAGGGTTTTTAGAGTTCTTTGTGTGGAGGTGTTTATAACTGAGGTGATGAGGTTATTGGCTCTACTGAGGGTAAGCGGCACGTCCGGCTGCTCCGATTCTGCTCCTTCTTTGGCTTTGATGTCGGCTCTTTCGTTGCCAGGAATACGTACATGGCTTGGCACCCACTGTAGGGTAACGATCCATCCGGTTGACATCAGCTCTGCAAGTTTCGCGCGGCACTGAATTGTTCTCAGGCAGTCGGTGGGAGCGTTGCTGGTGAGCGCAAGAATTGTGGACTGGGAGTCGATTAAAAATACCACTTTTCCTGGTGCTAAGGTCTTGGCTAGTAGCTGGTTGGAAGCTTCGTAGACTGCGCACACCTCACCATCGAAGTTACTAGCGTTTCTTCCCACAGCTGTTGAATTCTCAAAGAGGCTACAAAACCATCCCGCGCCTGCTCCCCTCGTTTCAGGTAGGAATGAGCCGTCAGTGTATATGTGGAGCCAATCATTCGAAGGGTACCTAAGGTTGATGGTTTCTATGGCGTACGACTTGAGCTCGATAGGGTTGGCTTCGGCCTTGTTGGTTGTTAGGCTGATTAGGTCAAGCCGCTTTGCAGGTAAAGCGTTTGCCACTGCATTGTAGTACTGTATGGGAACCCGACGGTCCAGTGATAGTTGGTACTTGCTTATAAGAGCTTCAGCGTGAGTTAGAGGCGAAGTTTGGGTTTTGAGTCGTTGGGTTGCACTTTTGTATCCATTCCAGTGATTCCCATCCACTCTCTTAGCCCTTTCCCAAACCTTAAGCGTGCATTATCCCTCCGGCTATCTAAAGGTTCGATGCCAGTTTGAAGTTGCATGGCCGCTATTGGGGTTGATTTTGCTCCTCCGGTTATAATTCTTAGAGCGTTATTCTGGACAACGTCGTATTTATTTAGGTTGGTGTTACTAGCAAGTGAGGTGACTTCCGAGCCATATTCAAGTACTGGACGGACGTATGTTTTGTAGGCTGTAGATAGAACATCTTGAGTGGCTCCCCACTTGGTAGCAGTTAGTCTCATGAGAAGATTGATACGTTTCTGACCCTTCTCGGCCGTACTTGTGACATGGGTGCTGAAAGATAGTTTCTTGTCGAGGTTGATTCCCAGATACTTGGACAGCGATACTTGTCTTAGAGGTGATCCCATGAATTTTAAATTGATTACCGGGTCCCTAGTGGACATGGTGAAGAGTTGAGACACTGTCTTATCGGTACCAACTTCCATTTTGTTGAGGCTTGACCATACTTCGAGGTTTAAAAGAGCTTTATTTAGAGCTTCTACGAGGGCGTTTACGTTGCTTCCAGTAGCCCACAACAGGACATCGTCAGCAAAGAAGAGGAATGAGATTCCTGGTATTTTTTGAAATGCATTCTAAGGTCGTCTATCATTACGTTGAAAAGGAGACAGCTTAGTACCGCCCCTTGCGGCAAACCTTGACGTAGTAGTTTGTATGGGGAAGTTGCGTTAAAGAATTTGCATCGTATGTAGCGTTGCGAGAGGAAGCTTTGTATCCACTTCAGCATGTTCCCGTTTACTCCTAGTTTCTTAAGTTTGTGAACAAGCATAACGCGCCAGATTTTGTCATATGCAGCTTTAAAGTCCACTAAGACGGCTACAGTGGATTGTTTTCTGTGGAAACCGTCCTTTACCGACTGAGTAAACTTTACAACTTGGTCCATGGTTGCTCTGTGCTTACGGAATCCTGCTTGGCAGTCGCTAATGGCTCCTTTAGACTCTAGAAATTCCCGGAGTCTGAGTTCGACCATTTTTTCAGTAACTTTAGAGCAGACACTAGTTAGTGAAATAGGGCGGTAGTTATTTAGGTTGTTCGCAGGCTTGCCTTTTTTCAGTATTGATAATACTTCGGCTTTTCTCCATTGCTGGGGCACACGTGTATTCCACGTTAGGTTGATTAGTTTTAAGAGAGTCTTTAGTGCTTTCTTGCCAAGATTCTTAATGAAAGGCGGGAAGACCTCGTCTGGTCCGGCAGATTTTCCTTTTTTTAGCGAGTTGATGGCAAGAGAGAGCTCATCTGGGGAAAAGTCCTTGTTGAAGATGAGGAAGTCTTGTTCGGTTTGACAAGAGGAAACTTTAATGTCGGAGATAGATTTCCGCTCATTCGCGTTTACACGGAGTCTGCTTATTGTAGCGTAATTTTTACTTAGTGCCTTAGCAATATCTCTGGAGCTGGTGAGTAGTTTGTCATTCACTTTAATGGGTTGCCAGTGATGAGAAGCTTTTTCATTGTTCAAGCTGGATATAAACTTGTGAGCTTTAATCCCATCTATCCGGAAGTCCAGTTTGGATACGAAGGCTCTATAGACAGATCTTTTTGATTGTATAACAGCACATTTCAGTTTGGCCTGAGCTTTCCTTAACATGATGCAATGTTCCAAGCTATGGGACTTTTCTGCTCGGCGTCTAGCAGTATTCCGCTCTTTCTTAAGGGCGTCCAGCGATTTACTCCAGAAAGGTGAGTATTTCTTAACTTGTCCTTTTGGAATGCTCTCGTTAGCTGCACGTAGTATGCCTTCCACGATAAGTTTGACTGAGGCGTCAGGGTTATCTTGCAACATGTCTTCAGTGACATACAAATCAGATAGTTCAGAGAACTTGTCCCAGCAGGCTTTCTTGAAATTCCACCGGGTTACTTTATGGAAACGGGGATGTTGACATTTCATTTGAACCCGTAGGTACATTAGACGATGTCCACAACCATCCATGGGGTCTTCCAGGGACAGTTCCGATCTGGAGGTAAGGTTTGCATGAACTAGTGCAAGGTCTGGAGTGCTTCTGTGGCCAGTGTAAGATAGGAATGTAGGTGCGGATTGAATTCTAATAATAGCAGAGTGGTCTATAAGGTCTTCTACTGCCTTTCCAGTTGCACTAGTAGATGAGTAGTCCCATCGGGTTGAGTGAGCGTTGAAGTCTCCCAAAATGATGGTGTTGCGGTACTGGCATAGGTTGGCTATTGGTTCCAGGTTTGGTACGTTGCTGGGCGGGTTGTAGAGGCCAATAACTTTGAAGTGGACTCCATTTTTCCAGGCGTCGATACATATGGCTTCTAGTTTGTCGTTGTCGTCCATTTCATGGACGATAGTTTCTTTACTTGCAATAGAGTTGTGTACAAATGCGATGATACCAGAGGCAACTTGTCTTGATCTCTTTAAAACATAGAGCGAAAGTCGGGTATTTCATAAAAATGTGTGGCTTCGGTAGAAGCGCCAGCTTCGACAATAACAATGATGTCAGCGTCGAATTTTGAAATGTTAGTTTTTAACTCAGAGTGTTTTGCACTGCTCAGTCCACCCGCATTCCAATACAGTATGCGGAGGTGATTGTCCGCGCCCTCATAAGGGCGGGTTGGATTTCTAGTGGCGATCGCATGTGCCATGATGGCGGAGGCTCGAGAAACGGCGGTCGCTGTAGCAGATTTAGCGTTACCCAGGGTGCACCTCTTGGAGGCCTGCTACGTTACACCCCCAGGGTCAAATATGAACATTTATCTGTGCCTGTTAAACTGGTAGTATATGTCTACATATGGATTCAAAAAGGATTCTGATAGCAGGTAAATGTGATGCAAGTTTTTACTATTTTGAAAATACTTGGGAAACTGTTTTGACTTTGATGTTTTTATTTGCTTCCAAATCTTGAATTATCCTTTCAGATAAGGAAACAAGATAAACCGTTGTTACACAATTCAGTCTCCTGCAGAACACGCTCTTCATAATCTGTAAAATTCCGGTGATAACAGTTTCAGAATCTGTCACCAACAATGTACGTGTCTGAATAGTACGTGGTATCAAGGTTTTAGTCATAATGTCGAACAATTCACGTGG
Organism: Magicicada septendecula; assembly: GCA_034769895.1. Classification (NCBI taxonomy): domain Eukaryota; kingdom Metazoa; phylum Arthropoda; class Insecta; order Hemiptera; family Cicadidae; genus Magicicada; species Magicicada septendecula. The sequence goes on from CM068375.1 coordinate 161,529,285, forward strand.
TATTATGGAGTTGTTACTTCTTTTTTATATGTTATATTCCTCTGAAAGATAGGTTATAGCTGCATGCATGTCGTGCTATTGTGTTGAGTAGAGAGCACTGTGTGCAGTGGAAATGCATGAAGTTTAACCCTGCCTAATTAGAGAACCAACAGTATGATTCATCACTTTGCTTTCTCCCGTTTGAGTGCAGACTGACAGGGTACATGAAAAACACTATGCATAACCAAACAGGGTTCAACATGTACTACAACATTCGTGAGAGTATAATTTTTGTGAATAGTTCTGTTTCACTCTGCTTCACTTTTTATCAGGTAATCTTTTATTAGCTTCACATGAGAGAATATGTAAGTATCTAAAGAGAAACTCGAAGCTATTTTAAATGGCAATATATATATCATATGTACATACAAATGTAAGCATATCGAATCCACCTTTGCAAACCACCTCATTGAAGCAAACCACATATACACAAACATCGACATCAACATGGATATTCTACACGTACACACAAAAGAACGAAAATTAGACACTCTTGAACAACTAGAAATAGGCTATACGAGCACACAAAAACACATAAAAAGGTTTCCTAACCGAACAGACACAATTCAAATCACACATATTATTTGAACACCCCACACACACACAATATCGATCTTTCAAAAGACGGACAGCGCTCCCAGTGGCAACCTCTGACGAAGCTTATAATAAGCAAAAACTGGTTCAGTATAATAAGGAAAAGGTTTTATATTTTTACCAATAAAAAACTTTGTGTTCCGAGTCGATAGTGTTATATTTATAATTGGTAAACATAAGTTTACAACTAATTAAAGTGACATATTGTTTTATTATCACTGCATTTCGGCTGATAGTAGACTGTCTACTGTAGTGTACCAGTAACACCTCTTGTACACTTCATTTATATTTTTACTTCTATTTACATACACCTATTAAAATTAATGATGTCAGAAATTGCAACGATACAGTTTCTTAAATTATGTCAGGAAGAAACAAATTGAAAACATCACAAATTATATATATATAACGGATCTTTACAGCTGTCGCCGTTTCTCCGTCCGCAGCTTCCATTGTAACCTATCGTAGCATTAAGTTCTTCTAAATTTCTTGCAACCATTGCTTCCGCTACGTCATCTCGCCTACTCCTCCGTGGACGTCCTCTTTTCCTCCTCACCGGTGGTATCCATTCCAATATTTTGCGGGGCCATCTGTCATCTTCCAATATCTTCACATTCCCAAACCAAGTCAATTGTCTCCTTTCTATTTCGTCTATTATTGTCCTGTCAATATTCATCTCGGCTCTAATAGTCTCATTTCTAACCCTGTCTAATTTTGACCTTCTACAACTCCTCCTGAAGAAGTCCATTTCCGCTGCCATCAGTTTTTTCTTATTTACGTTTGAAACGTTCCAAACTTCTGCTCCATAAAGGATTACACTTTGCACCATGCTATTATATATATATATATATATATATATATGTTTCTTTGTATTTCTGGTTATACTTCATTCCCATAGAAGCGAATTCAGCGTTCTTATAACGGTTCGCCCCTTGTTAACACGTTCTTCAATTTCATCTTTGCTGCTTCCCTGTTTGTTGAAAATAACGCCTAAGTATTTACTTTTTCAAACACCTCTTATCCTGTCCACATCCAATTTTAAGTCCTTAACTTCATCATTACCCACTATCAGGTACTCACATTTTGCTATGTTCATCGTCAAACCAGGTGCGTCGTATTTCTCTTTTAACTTTCTGACCATATACTCGAGGTCTTCGTCATCCTCTGCTACCACAATCTGGTCATCGGCAAAATATAGAGTGAACAGATTGTCATCTCCTACTCTCAGCCCCATGCACTTCTTTGTCCATCTTACTAGAGATCTGTGTAAGTATATTTTAAAGAGGGTAGGGGACAAGCAGCATCCTTGTCTTACGCCTTTTGTAGTTTCGAATAGGAGAGTGAGTTTGTTTCCCAGTTTGACCCTGGTGATATTTTGTTGATAGTATCTTCTGGTGGCTGCAATCAAATTTGCATTTATGTTCAAATGCTCCATCTCCTTCCATAACTGTGAGATTGGGACGCTATCGTATGCCTTTTCTAAATCTATTAAAGCTATATGCGTTTCTCTATTATGATGTACTCTCTTTTCAACTGCTATTTTGATTGTAAAGATGTTGTCTACCGTGGATCGCCCCGCTCTAAAACCTGATTGTTCTTCGGGCTGCTTGGTCTTGATGTCTTCTTCAATTAAGTTTTCCAAATCCTTGAATATATTCTCCCGATGGTCGGGATCACAGCAATTCCTCTGTAATTTCTAGGGTCCAACTTTGAACCCTTCTTATAGACTGGTGAGATATACGATGTTCGCCACTCCACTGGCACTTCTTCTCCATTTAGGCATCTTTCGAATAATTTTCTGAGCATTTAAAACAGCTTGGGGGGCCCATATCTAATTAATTCTGGGTTTACTCCTCCCGGACCTGGGGATTTCCTCAATTTTGTACATTTCATTGCCTCTTGAACTTCTTCAAGTCATAATGATACAACTTGTAATAAAGTAATATGCACTTATACATTGGCAAGGCAATATAGTTGTGTTACAAACTAACTAAAACAGTGTGTGTGTGTGTGTGTGTGTGTGTGTGTGTGTTTTATTAATATATTATAAACATTATTAAGGTATAATAATTAAGGACATGCATAAAATTGTACTGCAGGATTTCAATTAACTTTTATAAGTTTTTTCTTTGTAAAGTTTCAGGTAAACCTTGTGACTTGCGCCTGTGGTCAAAGTTGCTACCCGCCCGTGTGTTTTAGTGTTTCAAGGCAGTATGGATCTTCTACGCCAACTGAATTCCTACATAGATTTTCTGCTAATAAATACATCAACACCCCTGTTTTACTTAAGCCCGTAAGTTATTTCATCTGAGTTTGTGTTTCTGTGTAGGCCTATATGTCAGAGAGAGAGAGAGAGAGAGAGAGAGAGAGAGAGAGAGAGAGAGAGAGAGAGAGAGTGAGAGAGAGAGAGTGACTGGGCAAATGATTGACATTTTTTAAACAAAGGTTCTACGAAACACATAATGCTGAATTGAAAAATACGCTTTGATCACGTACTAAAGTCGGCCTCATACAAGTTGGTCAACTTTGTCAAAATGCGGAGACTTATTTTTTGAAGTAGATTAGGGTCTACTAAAAGACCGTATTGTCGTAGACAAAAGAAGAAGAGACAAATTGCGCATTTTAGATTGTTGACTTATGCTCTTTATAATACAAAACTACGAATAATCTGTGTGTGTGTGTGTGTGTGCGCGCGCGCGCGTGTGTATGAGCCTGTTTAATTATTTGTCCAAACAAGAAGATCATCTATCCTATGGCAATTTTTATAACAAGAATTAAATTCTAGCTTGTACGAAAAATGCCCATATTTTATTAAAATTTGTTTATACAAAAATAACATAATCATTGACTAGTTTTGCCAAGGAGTTCACAGCATAAACTCCAATAGGAAAAGGTTACTAACAAAACGAAACAAATTCTTGTCAGGAAATAATTAAATTTTATGATCTCGTTTAGGATATTGCAGACACACTTTAGGATTTGAACAACTAGTATTCAAATACAATTATTAAAATACAATAAAAATGCTTTTCAAGAGAGTAATTATCTCTATATATTATTTCTCAAAGGTGTTTTTTTGTCGGTATGAAATATCTCCCTTAATACTGTATCAAAATTAATGTTTGATACGCCATTTTGAAGATTATTTTTCCCTCTAATGACGAAAAATAAGTAAATATCTTAAAATTAATGTTTTCGTTAAAAAATTACATTTTAAACTTACATTTTAAAAATTTCATTTAAAAAAATTATATTTAAAAAAAAAACAAGGGTCGCCATCTGGTGGCAATCTGTTTATTTTAACAGTTGTCGGTAATACAAAGTGTCGTGGTGGCGCCGAAGTCTCTGAATAGAATAGAATAGAATAAAATAAACGTATAAATAACGTATAAACAACGTATAAACGTATAAACAACGTATAAACAACATGTCAACCAAATTAAAACAAGAAATTAATTAATTATAAAATTATAAAAATTTATTGCATTTGAATTATAAAAAATAAATTTTATTTCGAAATATTTGTCACAATATTTGTATATTTAATAATTTTTTATTAATAATTTTTTTACAACTTCAAAATTAGTTTATTAATTACAAAATTAAATTTTATTTTTCGTTATGTTTTTGCCAGTTTGTCATCATTCGTTATTTGCAATAATCCATTTTTATTAATTAAGTACTCTCCATAGGATAGTCGTATAAGGAATCCTATTACCTGAAGTGATGATACGTACCCAGTGAACACATGACATCATATGATGTAATAATGATGTAAAAACGCTGATTTTATATCATATTCATATCACATTTACGTAATGTGTTCACTGGGTATCGTCATTTTCTCGTTCACTAAGAATAGCTCTCATTTTAATGAAAACTCATGTAAACGAATTTGTGATTTAGGTTTTCATAATGCCGGGCAGACCGAGAGAGAGACCTCCCGGAAGACGTTCCAGACCATTGGAACGCGTCACAGAACGCAGAAGAAGAAATACCGAAAGTGACGAACAAAGACAACTTCGACTTCAGCATGATAGAGAAGCTCAGCGCCACCGCAGACAAGACACATTCTATACTCAACGACAACAATTAGTGCAAGCTAACAACTTTGTGTCATCAACTTATTTACTTAATTTCCATCAAAATATCAGTACAACAAGAAGACTATATAAACTTCCAAAAACATATTGTACTGCCCGCCTTTTCCCTAAAGACAATGAAGTGCAAACACATAGTGTTGGTGATATGGATAAAAAGTGCGTTTATTGCTCTGCAAGGTTGTTGCAGGGGAGTTTAGTGATGATTGAGCTACCATGTGTTGCCACAAGGGAAAGGTTAAAGCCCATTAAAGTTTGTGAAGAACTTCAAAACCTCATAGAGCAATATGATGATTTCACCAAGAATTACCTAGAAAATATTAGGCAATTCAACAATGCTCTGGCATTTGCTTCAATTCACATCAAATCGGTTGACATTCCTGGCAGAGGTCCATATTGTTTTAAATTACATGGGCAGGTGTATCATATGGTAGGAAGTTTACAACCTCCTGCAGGAGTTGCACCATCTTACGCTGGCCTTTTCGTTGTAGATTTTGATACTGCATTACAACATCGTGTAGTGAATGAAGCTAATAAAAACTGTTGCGAAGAAATAATGGTTACATTGCAAACAATGCTCGATACACATAATCCTTACGCACAGTTGTTTAAATATATAAAAGATTTGGATCAAACTATACTGGATTTGCATCTACAATTTACGACTGCCAATGCATTTCATCCTGGAAGATCGAATGAACCTGCAGTCAGTGAGGTGGCTGCTGTTTTTGTCACCAATGACGGAACTCGACCAGGCAATGTTGATTTTGTTATGTATTCTAAAACAACTGGTGCACTTACTAAAATATCTTACCTGAACCCCCATTCTGATCCAATGTGCTATCCATTGCTTTTCCCATGTGGTGATTCTGGATGGACTGTTGGTCAGCCACATGTTCAAGTTAATCATACTGCATCGAGAACAGTCACAACTCAATTACAATACTATTCCTATCGTTTAGCAGTTAGAGATGGTTCAGTTTACTTCATGCTTCTGGTAAATTATTTCAACAATACATTGTTGACAGTTATGTCAAAGTAGAAGGTTCCAGTTTGGCATTCGTTCGAGCCCATCAACAAGAACTCAGAGCTGATAGTTACAAAGGTTTGATGGACTTTCTTAACTCTGATGCTGAACAAAGAGGAGCAGTTGGTGGAATTCCAGTTGTTCTTCCTTCATCTTATATTGGCAGTCCTCGAAATATGCTTCAAAATTATCAAGACGCGATGGCTATTGTTGCCCGTCTAGGAAAGCCTGATCTATTCCTTACAATTAATTGCAACCCAAGTGGACTGAAATTACCTCTCAATTGAAACCATATGAAAGAGTTGAACACAGACCTGACTTAGTGTCTAGAGTTTTTCATTTAAAATTGCAAGCGTTATTAGATGATCTTTTAAAAAAACATGTACTAGGCGTAGTCATTGGTTATGTTTGTGTAATTGAATTTCAAAAAAGAGGCCTTCCCCATGCACACATGCTGTTCATTTTGTCTAATGAAGATAAATTACATTCAGTTGAAGATGTAGACTCATTAATTTTTGCAGAAATTCCAGATAAGGAAACAGATCCTCAACTTTTCGAAGTTATTCAGGAATGCATGGTACACGGACCTTGCGGTACGATCAATCCAAACAGTCCATGCATGCAAGAACAAAAATGTATTAAAAATTATCCAAAATATTTTCAAGAAGAAACAAATTTAAATGTTAATTTAAATGTTACCCTATGTATAGACGACGTGATAATGGCGCTACAATGACAGTTCGATCATTTACTATTGATAATAGGTGGATTGTACCATATTGTAGATTTCTCAATAGAAAATATCGTTCCCATATCAATCTCGAGCATTGTTCTTCAATCAAATCTGTTAAATATTTGTACAAATACGTGTATAAAGGACATGATTGCGCAGCTTTACGATTACGTTCAGATTCTAAAGGTCAACAACAACTCATTGTTGACGAAGTGGACATCTATTTGAACTGTCGTTATGTGAGCCCACCAGAGGCTATGTGGCGATTACACGAACGCCGACTTTTCCACCGATCTCATACAATTGAGCGACTTCCTGTTCACTTACCGGAAGAACAAATGGTGTACTTTCAGGCCGGATTCGAAGCTGATGCTAACCGTGATAGAGTCTCCAAACTCATGGCATTTTTTAAATTGCGCAATGAAAATATTGCCGCCCGCAATTACCTTTACCACGAAATTCCAGAACATTTTGTGTGGTCAAATGGACGATGGAATATTCGCAAAAAAAATACCAAGTGCTTTGGACGGATCTACACTGTCAATCCAGTCGACATCGAAAAATATTACCTCCGTGTACTACTTCTGCACGTCAAAGGACCGCAGTCGTTTGACGATTTACGTACAGTTGATGGAATTCTGTGCAACTCATTTCAAGAAGCTGCAGAAAAATTGAAAAATTACATTTAGTCATTAACGACGCCGAATGGAAAGAATGTTTGCAGGAGGCTGTCAGTCACAAAATGCCAACGCAATTGAGATGGCTTTTCGCTATCATCTGCATATTCTGTTCTCCTGCTATTATATACCTGAGTTGTGGACAAAATTTCAGGACGCACTTTCAGAAGATTTTCAGAGACAGCACACGCCACCTGAAGCTTACAACCTCACACTGCAAGAATTGGAAAATATTTTTCCAAGATCTTGCGAACAATTCAAACTGCCGACCCCTGTCCTAACCGTCGCACAACATACAACAGAAGAAACCTACAACGTAGAAGAAGAAAGTACGAACGGCAAGGCAGCTTATGAAAAGTTAAACCTAGAACAGAAGGCAATAGCTGAGGAAGTTATACATGCAGTAAGAAATAAAATTCCGAATTGTTACTTCATTGACGGACCAGGGGGCTCCGGTAAAACGTTGGTCTACAAAACATTGTGCCACATTTTACGAGGTGAAAACAAGGTTGTTATACCAGTTGCATGGACAGGCATTGCTGCCAATCTCCTACCAGGGGGACGCACATCACATTCGATTTTCAAACTACCTGTACCCATCTTGGACACATCGGCCTCATCGATTCGCACTCACACAAACGATGCACAACTTCTTCGTGACTCAGATCTCATTATTTGGGATGAGATTTCAATGGTTCCCAAAGATGCGCTAAGCGTTGTCGATCGACTTTTAAAGGACATTATGAATAATAATCTTATTTATGGAGGGAAAATAATTCTGTTTGGTGGAGATTTTCGTCAGGTGTTACCCGTTGTTAGACATGCCAATAGAACAGCCATCGTTGAAAATACAGTTATCGATCGCCCTTATGGTCTCATGTTAAAATTCATAAGTTGACTCAAAATATGAGGGCAAATGATGATCCTGTTTTCACTGAATAGTTACTTAAATTGGGTAACGGTGATTTAGAAGTTCAAACAGATTACGAGAATGAAGCGATCAAAATCCCGAAACATTGTTATTGTAATTATGATAGTGTTATTACCACCATATTCAATGCCACAGAAATCAATGAACAAAATATTTCGCAGTTTTATTCAACGGCGATTTTATGTCCAAAAAACGATGATTGTACAAAAATTAATGAATATATCATTTCATGAATGAATTAATGAATGAGAGGAAAAGGTTTACTTCAGTTCTGATTGTGTCCAACATGAAGAAACAGACAATGCTCAATTGGACCCCATAGAATTCTTAAACTCTTTGAATCCATCCGGTTTACCACCTCATAAATTGATTTTGAAGAAAAATGCAATCATAATGTTAATTAGAAATCTTAACGCTAAACAGGGATTAATTAATGGTACAAGGTTAGTGGTAACTCACTTAGGCGAGTACATCATCACTGCTAAAATTATTCACTCCGATAAAACTGTGCTCATACCCCGGATTAACCTTACACCTTCTGATCCTACTGTGCCTTTCCAAATGGTAAGAAAACAATTCCCCACAAAAGTTGCTTTCGCTATGACCATTAAAAAAGCACAAGGTCAGACGCTTCAAAGGGCAGGATTGTATTTACCAGAACCTGTTTTTTCGCATGGACAGTTATACGTGGCTTTTTCAGGAGTCCGTATGTTTAAAGATATCTTTGTTTGTGTTGAAGATTCATACGGGCAAAAAGTGAACGATGATCACGTCATAATCTCCAACATTGTTTTTAAAGAAGTTTTGTAAAATTAATTAAAAAAAAAACAAATGCGTATATAATACTGTATATAATGTTAATATCATTTACAATAAGACTGATTTTGTTACTATTTTTTATAATAAAATATTTTGGATTGATAAATATTTACATTTACTTATTTCCACTTTATTATATTACGTAACTGGCCACTAACGGTGCGAAGTATTCGCACGGGTCACCTAGTAACATTTACTTTCTAGAGCAAAACCTTGATTATACTATAAAAGGGTGAAATATACTAAAATTTCTATTACTGTAATTATCACACGCATTTAGTGAATATATCACATCGTACAATATACATAACATGACTTGAAATGTGTGTTAAATTTGTGTTCCCATCAAAAAAATAACTGTCACAAATAAATTAAACTATTAAAATAAAACAAATACAGAAATTGTTAAACGAGTAAAACATTTACGATAAACGCCTGAATGAACTAGAAAGAAAAACTTTATCTGTAAGCGTCGACAACAATATAAACAGCAAAGCACAGTTACACTGGAAAACTCAATCCCAATCCAATTTCTAGGTCGGCTGTCAATTTATGCCCGACGCAGGCAGCGACACAAACACAGCCTACACTTCCTGCTCAACACACGTGTGCTGAACATACACACATACACGCAATAGATTTGTTTTGCTTTTAACGTTGTATTTTCTATTGATTTTAAAGAAAACTGTGTTAATTATTGTCAAGTGACTTTTTATCTTAGAAACGGTACATTTGTTTTGGCGGTTCAAACCACTATCCTCAACCTGAATAAAAATTGAATCCAAACACTATTAACTCGAGGTCTAAGTACATTTCCATATAAATCGTTGCATTTCCACAGGCGCGCGCGCAAGCATGCACACATATACAAACACCATATATATTGTTGTATTACAAGTAATAGCATATTCCAGTGCCTTACTTGTCTCTTCTACTTCTATTTCTTCTTCTTCGCTTTGCTTTTTCTTTTTGTTTTTCTTCATCTTCTTCTTCTTCTTCTTCTTCTTCTTCTTCTTCTTCTTCTTCTTCTTCTTCTTCTTCTTCTTCTTCTTCTTCTTCTTCCTCGCATTCTTCTTCTTCTCTCCATGACGTCATAGTCTTTAATATGCCTTTCAACATATAAGTCTCCGTAATTTGACAAAGTTTACCAACTTGTATGAGGCCTACTTCAGCACGTGATTAAACCGTATTCTGCGGGCATTGTTTCCTTAAATATGGCCATATGTGTTTCTTAGTACCTTTGTTTTGAAAACGTCAAGCGTTTTGTTAGTGTTTCCTTTGGGATTCCAAGTTTTTCGTTCAGATGTGTCTATCAGCTTTGTTAATGTTTCTTAAAGTGTCAACTGTGTACTGTGGTGCATTAACTGGGATCTCATAGTCTTACGGTACGCGTAAAATTCCAATTCCTTTTACCAACTTGAGTCTTATTTCTAGAGTGACGTTCTTGTCTTACATTGCTACAAGTCCTTGACCACTTCGGTGTTGTCTTTTACTATTGTCGTATTTTGTTAAATTGTATGTTTGCACGTATGTCGCTATCAAGTTAGTTCTACTGTTCAAGTTAGAATACCGATAAAAGTATTTAAAACAATCAAAAGTAAATAATTGTTGCTTTCATTATTGCCTAAATTTCTTTATGATTCTTTGGTCGAGACTAAAATTACTCAACCAATTTTTCCATTCGGCTAGGTAGTGTTACAAAAAAGCAGTGGAATTAAGAGACAGTTGTTGAGTAAAAGACCACATCTACACTTACCTCAATCTGTACCTCAGTATCTCACCACTTGTATTGGATTATATAACATGTTGTGTAACATCCTTCCGCTTATTCACTAACCATCTCAATATTAGTAATAATTATTTGTGTCAAAATATTGTGATGTCAGTATCTTGACTAGGATAACGAGTTGTCAATTCAAAATATGCTTATTCAACAACATGTTATTGTTTGTTTTCACCTCTGTCGTTAAAATTATAAACAGTTCTGTTTCATGCAATAGTTATCCGCGATAAAATTAAAGTACCGCAACGGCAATTTTGGAGTATCGATAAAATTTTAAAACAGCGAAGTCCATTATCCGCTTTACATCTCTTTCTGCTATCACCGCAGCTACTTGTAGTCGAACAAGTCTCTTGTTGTAAGAGAGCTGTTGTAGAGTCCCTGTTATTTACTAGTTTGTTATGACGAAGCTAAGAAACCTGCGACAAGAAAAAGAAATAACTTTATTTTTAATGTTAAATTTTCAAAAGACTGTTAAACTTTTCTAACTTTAAATTGACATTCGAAGTGAGGATATTTCATATTTTATGGAAAGATAATTAATTATTAAAAATTATAATAGTTCGTTCAATCAATTAATCCGTGTGTGTGTGTGTGTGTGTGTGGGGGGGGGGGGAGAGAGAGAGAGAGAGAGAGAGAGAGAGAGAGAGAGAGTCCATTTGTACTTTCTACGTATGTGGGTAAGTAGATTGATATACATATTCTGTTTAACCTTTGTCTTGAGGCTATTTAACCTTCATACAAAAGGTGTATTTTTTTAGTTTAATTTTAAACAATTTTTAAGCGGCTACTGGCCTACTCTATTTTATGCCAATAACACAGCCTGGAGTTAAATTAGGCAGTGTGTGTAATTATTTCCCTACAGTTTGTAGACATCTTAGTATGTCTCTCCAATTGTGCTTTATAGATAAGCCGTCTGATACCAATTACCGACATTCCTGGAGTAGTAATCTCAATCTTATCTCTGCCCTTAGTCGCCACTCTACTGCTCCTTTTATCCATTTACGTATTCTCATTCCGATAATATGACCTGCCGTTTCCGGTAGAGTAATCTATTGATACCATACAAAGTTACATTTGTTCTTAATGGTGTCTTTGAGATCCTTTATACCTGTTCGATTTCATTTAACTGCCATTGGGTAATTTGAGTTGGTCGATAATGCAATCAACATTCAGGAAGGATTTGACACCGACAGATTATTTAATACCAATAAATATTGTCGGGAAAGACTACAATAGCATTCATGAAAAGCACAAAGTAACAAACAAAAACTGGAAACGTAAAATATGGAAAACTGTTGACAAGGAAAGTCACAACGGCTGAAGTAATTACTACAATCTAAGTAGCAGTGCACCTTTAGGAAATTCTATTAAAAATCAATTTCCACGTAGACTGCAAACCTTTAGGCTAACATATGTATTGCTTTAGACTGAGCTCCAAGTTCCTGAGAGTAATGTGAACAGACAGAGAGCGTAGACATCCGGATTCACAGTTGTGTTAAACAATCATCAATTACAGAGAAATACCGATTCACATTACGTTATCAGAACTCACTCAACGCTCACTTTCCTCTCATTGACCATTAAGCCAAAAAAAACTATGACGCTGTGTTGTACAAGAATTGACGTTGTAAAATGTTGTTTTTCAATAAACACTTTTCTTTTACTTCCACATTTATACCACATGAATCCCACACATTAAACACTAGCGTTAATGGTTTAGCGCCCATGGGAAATGGATGATTTCTTTCACGATAAGTAGGAGTTTTTTAAAGTGAGCACAACGGTTTAATTTTTATTAAAATTTTGAACAATATTTCTTACAAAAACACTTTATGAAATCATCAAGAAAAAGTTTCCTTTTCTCACATGTTTTACGTGTTTTCCCCGATGTGGAGAGTTTTCTTTCTGCACTGCATTTTCTTTGCTTTCTCAAGTATTAAACGAAACTTTCCAATTTATTAGAATAATACGCAGCTCGTCTTGTTGCTTGATTCAGTGGGTACGTCAGTGAGTATCTTTGTTTTCCTTCATTACATTTTTATTACTAATTATTTCGCGACCTTCACTGTAAACAACGAAACATTTGTTGTTTCTTTCTTTTGATGATCCTTGAAGAGACATTGAGAATATACAGCTACAAATAAACAAATAACAGGGTAATTCACTCACTAACTCGAAGTTACTAAAAGTACACTAATCCTAACCTATAGTTCACAAATTCGTATTTTTAATGTTACTATGACACAACTACTTAAAAACTACTAAGTTGTAAACACAATATCAATAATACGTAGTATTTGGTCGCACTTAATACCGAAACGGTAAAAAGCAGGCTGCAATAATATTACAAACTTTGTAGTCTCCGTTTGTGATGGATGCCAGTTTGAATTGTGAACGGGGCTATAGAGCTGCTGTGAATCATTGGCCTTGACAAACAAACGATACTAACACACACGCACACACAGTCACGCATACTTTATTCCCTCCATCAGAGACACAGAGCGCAGTCTCATGCAGTACAAAATCCACGCCGTGTTACGTTCGTTTGGAGGCAGTTTTTTCTACTCGTAAAGAAAAGATACAGTGTTTGCACAAGTTTTCTGCGTACGTTTGTAGCAAACAATACGTAATTTACGTTAGTAGCAATGACGTGAATGGTTTTGTTAGTTCTATGCTTTTAGTATATGAAAATTTCTGTTAAACATATAGGCGCGTATACACACATTTCATTTGTTATGGAGGTAAAGTGCCAATATTGTTACGTACAGTAATTAATAGGATATCTCAAATATCAAACAAGGTACGGTCACAATTAGGCTACTGAACAGTCATAGCTCTAAATATTTTCACGGCAGTGCTCTCGACGAAAACTTTTTGTATTCTGATTCCGATACGACAGACAACTTGCTTATGCGCCTTTCGTCTCCTGCAATGTGTACAAGAGTCTTCAGTGACATAGCACAGAATCTTACAGTCTTTTTCTGGGCCCCTTCAACCTACGTCAATATTCTCCACGCCTCACCGAGAAAGTGGTAAATTCATCTCTCAGCCGCGGCGAAATACAAATACAGCATTCAGAGCCTTCCAGACAAGAAACTGAGACTAGTGATTCAGTGCGCTTTAATGCAACGGATAATTGTGGTTTATCGTGTACGGTTATCTGAAACTGGTGGATTGTATTACTTACCGTGATACTGTAAAATAGCTGATGTTTATTGTGTGTGACACTGGTATGTATTGGAATATCTAAGCTTGAATTGTTTTTACAGGAGTATTTTCAGTTCTTTTGTTTATTTAAATTGTAATTAAACTTAATGGAGTTTTGACCGATCACAGAAGAGATGGTCGGTGGACTTGGAATCGACCTCTAGTGAATTCCGTTGATCCGTGTAGAAAACAGGTAGGCCTAATTAACCCTACACAAAAGAATAAAACGAATAAGAAGTAGCTATCGTTTCAATTAAAGTTGTAATCCGTGTAACCACTTCAACAGTGTTTGGCATTCCCTGAAGAAAGGAGTAGGAGCTTTTATAATACCATTAATTCTTGGCGCCATCACATCATTATTTGTACCCTTCAAAACAGTACGGGTGCAGTTCAGTTGATTATTTCTGTAATTTTTTCAACAATTATTTTTATAGTCCGGCATTAGTGCATAAAACAGTAGTAAACAACTACCTGGAAAGAATGAAATTCTTTACATACCTGAGGCGCATCTGTCGAAATCAAAAAACAAAGAATCAACAATTCGAAGAAGGCTGACCCAGACGATTATAATATTCCTCTTCTAAAAATATCTTGGTGTCCCGAGATGTCCGCGTCAGAGTAATATAAGAGGCTAAACATTAATGCTAATATCATAATTTACATATAACGTAAAACCGTCAGCTTTAATTCAGAACTTAAAAAATTATAAAAATAAAAAAAATTCTAAGACGTATATTTAGCACAAAAGTAGAACATGGAGTCTGAGATGTAGATACAATCATAAATTGTTTTAACAAACCAAATAGCCCTTACAGCAAAATCTGATAGGTTACAAAGTCTGCACTGGGCGAATTATGCCGCAATTAATTCGCAAAGACTACCTAGAAGAGTAATTGAATATAAAATAATGGAATAGCATTCCAGAGGATGCGAAAAACTATAAGCTTTGCAATTGGAATAGAACGGCTTTTTGTTACAGACGGATAGGGTGTGCACTATAGGAGGCCAAGGAGTGGGCTGCATCGCTGTAAGAAGAGGTAGAAGAAGCTTAGTGCGTGTGTTAACTGTCTGATTGTTAGAATAGTATAAGTTTGTCGGTATAACTTACTGTAATGTACCTAATGTTATTGCCTGTTGCGTGGTGTCTGCTATGCCTGTATTACACGGTAGAATTAACAACGAGTACTAAGATTATAACTATTTTCATAGATGTATTAAGATGAGATGAGTTATCAATTTACTCCATTCAATTGTTAAGATGAGATGGCGTTCAATGATTTACTCCATTGTTATAAATATTACGATTTGTGCAATCTCCGTAACAGTACTGCTGTAGTCAAGTATTACTGAACCAAAATATTTAGTAAATAATTGACGACAAATATTTTGGTGAGAAAGATAATTGGCAATCTATTTGCGTTTACGCGACTTTCAAACATCGGTTCGCTAATCACACAGATGGCTACTCGTACGCTTTACCTAGACTAAAAGCAAGTTATAAGTTCTTCATAAGCTCTAAGTAAATCGTGTTGTAAAAGCTGCCTACGCTCAAAGTAAATCAAGTTGCTTTGTACAAGTGACGTTTTGTCCCCGGTTTTCGTAACTTAATAATATAGGGAAGGCGTACCTTTAGAATAGAAAAGTCTATACAGACTAAGACAAATGTCAGGTACAAGAAGTTCAATAGACTGTTGAAGATAGAAAAAAAAATTCTTCGAGGAACAGGAATCATATTCGAAGAGTTTTGTTAGATTTATCCCACCATATGCTAGGTTTTTTTAATACACTTATTTCTTATATCACAATCAGATCAAGTGTGATAACTCATGATGTTTACAAATCTAAACTCAATTTAATTGCAAAATTCATTTATTTGCAAATTAAATGTCCCTCTTTTCATACATAAGTAAAATTTACAACCTCTTAAACGATACAGACTATGCACTTCCGGTTATTTTCAATAAATTTACGTTGTATAATAATTTTTCATTACAGTCTGTTACGTAAACAGCGGTCTTTAGTACAGCGGAATTACATTAACACCAGAGAGGCAAGTGACACACATTTTGTTGAAACTTTTGTTAGAACTCAGGTTACACATAATAATTCTGTCATTCACCAGTGACAACCTATTGCCAGTGCTACTGACCAGTGAGTAGTGGTGGTGTTATAAGTCACCAAGTAATTACGTTTACTGGATTGCAATAATATACACTTGCACTCAGTCTCTGCATTAATGAGTGCAAAACATTCTATCCAGCTGACTCTCTTGGTGGCGCTCATTCTTGGTCAGTTTGCATCGCAATCAATATCAGGAACTGCGTAATAATCAGAAAGGCCCTAGACTGTTTTGTGACGATTTCATTAATAAAAATATGGTAATTAATAAATAGGTAATGTGAAGGCTGAGAAATTTTAAATTTTTAATAAAATCGCACATTTAAACTACATCTTATTGCTATCATTAAATAATAATAATATTTAATAAAGAGTTGTAATAATAAAATAAAAAGGAATACGAGTGTACAGATAGGGTAAACCTTGTTAATTAATCCTGCATAGACATGCGCTAACCGGAATTAACTTGAATTCCGACCCCTAAACAAATTAATAATACTTGTAAATTTGACATTATTTAAATTATTAAACAAGACCACTGTAATGTACATTAATAAGGTCTGTAATTAAGAATATTTCTGCTTAATTAAATAGTCAAACTTTAATCCTTTAAATAAAGAAGGAACATGGAACTACTTTTATGCTGAATAGTAAATGACGCGAGATTACTACTCTCACCCCTTAACTATTACCCCACTTGCAATGGAGCGCTCACGCCGTAAGCTGCGCACACCGTTGGTTCGCGACGCAGAGATAAATATGTGAAAGTTCGCTAAAGAATACCTAAATAACTAAATTGTGCGCCGATGACATCTCTATCAATCCTTAAATAAAAAATTATGTAATTAATACAGTACTAGAACCATGAGGTGAAATTCAACTAATAAATAATCATGTGAAGTGAATACCAGTGAAACAAACTTTTGCTGTATTTATTCTAACTACAAGAATTACTACAGTCATCTAAGAAGAGAGTACCACACCCAGAATGATTTAACATACGTCAGGAACTTCACCGTCACCGGATACTAAGGTAACGACAGACCTTCAGGAAAAACACCGAGGACCGAAGAGCCAAATCTGCATCAACTACAGGAAACCACAGGTGACATGGAGGCTTGTCTTCCATGGTTATGAGATACTAAAATTATAACCAACAAAAGACAATTTAACTAACACTTTAAGACTTTTAAAAAACAGACATTATATGTAAGATGTAGTCTGTAATTTAATAAAACTGTTTGTAGTAAAAGAGTAAAAGTTAAAACTGAAAGCATTATTGTTTTAAAAAGGTTAATAAAGTCCATTCTTCAAATGGCACAATTTTCAAGATTGTATATGGGGAGGTGACAATTATTAACATATTATATTCAATCCCGGATCCGTGGAATAAATTAAATTGATGTACATCTTTACTTTGAGGGCCCTTGTGAAAGAATAAAATCTATAATCATCTTGTAAACTGTAAGCTGTTGAAAACTTTAAGTAGAGCAATTAATCTCATTATGTAATAAAGAGATGTCATCTTTAGTACAGACTAAACTGAGTGCATAAATCAACAGTCTCCCCTTCCCAGTTTCCTTTTATATTAATTGTTTTGGTGTTGTGATTAATTTTCAGCTCGTCACAACGAAGGCAGCCTGTATAAATGGCAGAACCAATTAATGCGGGTTCCCTATGTTATAACACAAGTTAAGATGTTATAAATTGCGCCACACTGCTATGCTTTGTTAAATTTAAATTTTCTGCTCCTTGAAAAAAAATAATTGTGTCTTGTGTTGTTTAAGAAGTAATTGTGTCCCAATATTACACACACAAGCTGTTGATCTATTCACTCATGTACTTTAATATGTGTCAAAATTTTAAATAAAATAAAAATCATAATTATTATTATAGTAATATAGTATAGGTAACTTTAATTGTAAATTTAATATGTGTAAACTTATATTAACATATTGACCCACGTAAACAAAACCATGTACGTACTTGTCAAAAAAATTTCATTCACCAACGTGTCAAATTGACGACAAACTCGGACAGGTAAATATCCTGTTGCCGCCTGTGTAAAACTGTCATAGTTACCCTCCCGCAAGTTGAGTTAGACAATACTCCACCCTCTTTGATAGTTCTATTGTTATAAGAAGCGTGTATTTTCCTGTGCTTAGTAACCGAGGATTCCCCCTTTGTTGAACGTATATTGAAGCCTGTGTGAGATTTCTCTCTCTCTACCAATGTAAAATGATTAAAGTTGACATTATAATTGTTTATTTGTAAAAAAAAGAGTAAGAATACAATTAATTTATATTTATATTTTTCTGGGGAAAAAAAAGA
The DNA here is from genome assembly GCA_034769895.1 of Magicicada septendecula. NCBI lineage: Eukaryota > Metazoa > Arthropoda > Insecta > Hemiptera > Cicadidae > Magicicada > Magicicada septendecula. The sequence goes on from CM068375.1 coordinate 161,547,644, forward strand.
AAGCGTTGTATAGAATTTAATACGAATGGTTAAATAAGTTTTAGTGTGCGAAAAGTACTATCTCTATTGTTAAATAAAGTGTTCTACACCTTACCCCGTAACAAAGTAAAATGTTAACCTTTAAACGAAGTAAATTTAAATCGAAGTATATAAACGTGTCCTAAATAAAAAATATATAAATTTTAAAATTTTTTAAGTAAACGATAAGTCCTTTAAATAAAAGTTTAATAATATCTTAAACTATACTAACGTGTTATAAAAGTGTATTAGTAAAATAAGTAAAAGAGAGTAATAATAAAAGTATATATGAATAGTGTAAACACCCGGTCGTGGCCTGTTCGAGAAAAATAAAGCGTGTTTAGAAATGTAGTAAGCAGCCACCCTTCCCTCTATTGTTATAAAAGGCAGCATCCCTAAACAATGAACACCACCCGCGTGTGAAATACAATGCGTCCAATGTTTGTCCTCTCCTGCTTAGTTTGTAACCGCTGTTCGTTTTAAAAGTAAATAAAGATTCCCCTTCGTGAAGTTCCGCTTATCTCATTAGGATTAGAAATAATTTAAGAGGAGTATGGGATCCGCTTTAGGTTATATTAGAGGTAATTAAGAATTATATATGTAACGTAACACAGTCACAATGGTGCCGCACTGAAAAATTCTTTACAAGGGTTAAAGAAAGTTCTTTACAAGGGTTAAAGAAAGTGCAGAAAACTAACTACTAGAGTTAGAGTATGCAAAATGTAATCAGTCGGGCCACGATGTTGTGAGGTTACGAAAATTAGTAGTAGAATTAAAATTAAGTTAGCTTTTAAGAAACGAGATAAAGGGAAGTTCACGGAAGAAAGGAAAATGAGTACTAAGTAAATTTCACACGGTAATCCCCAAGCATACTCCCGGTACATTGCTGACCAAATAAGCCGGAGTCTGTTCTTAAGCGGTGGAGTATATGACGATTTCATTAATAAAAATATGGTAATTAATAAATAGGTAATATGAAGGCTGAGAAATTTTAAATTTTTAATAAAATCGCACATTTAAACTACATCTTATTGCTATCATTAAATAATAATAATATTTAATAAAGAGTTGTAATAATAAAATAAAAAGGAATACGAGTGTACAGATAGGGTAAACCTTGTTAATTAATCCTGCATAGACATGCGCTAACCGGAATTAACTTGAATTCCGACCCCTAAACAAATTAATAATACTTGTAAATTTGACATTATTTAAATTATTAAACAAGACCACTGTAATGTACATTAATAAGGTCTGTAATTAAGAATATTTCTGCTTAATTAAATAGTCAAACTTTAATCCTTTAAATAAAGAAGGAACATGGAACTACTTTTATGCTGAATAGTAAATGACGCGAGATTACTACTCTCACCCCTTAACTATTACCCCACTTGCAATGGAGCGCTCACGCCGTAAGCTGCGCACACCGTTGGTTCGCGACGCAGAGATAAATATGTGAAAGTTCGCTAAAGAATACCTAAATAACTAAATTGTGCGCCGATGACATCTCTATCAATCCTTAAATAAAAAATTATGTAATTAATACAGTACTAGAACCATGAGGTGAAATTCAACTAATAAATAATCATGTGAAGTGAATACCAGTGAAACAAACTTTTGCTGTATTTATTCTAACTACAAGAATTACTACAGTCATCTAAGAAGAGAGTACCACACCCAGAATGATTTAACATACGTCAGGAACTTCACCGTCACCGGATACTAAGGTAACGACAGACCTTCAGGAAAAACACCGAGGACCGAAGAGCCAAATCTGCATCAACTACAGGAAACCACAGGTGACATGGAGGCTTGTCTTCCATGGTTATGAGATACTAAAATTATAACCAACAAAAGACAATTTAACTAACACTTTAAGACTTTTAAAAAACAGACATTATATGTAAGATGTAGTCTGTAATTTAATAAAACTGTTTGTAGTAAAAGAGTAAAAGTTAAAACTGAAAGCATTATTGTTTTAAAAAGGTTAATAAAGTCCATTCTTCAAATGGCACAATTTTCAAGATTGTATATGGGGAGGTGACAATTATTAACATATTATATTCAATCCCGGATCCGTGGAATAAATTAAATTGATGTACATCTTTACTTTGAGGGCCCTTGTGAAAGAATAAAATCTATAATCATCTTGTAAACTGTAAGCTGTTGAAAACTTTAAGTAGAGCAATTAATCTCATTATGTAATAAAGAGATGTCATCTTTAGTACAGACTAAACTGAGTGCATAAATCAACAGTCCCCCCTTCCCAGTTTCCTTTTATATTAATTGTTTTGGTGTTGTGATTAATTTTCAGCTCGTCACAACGAAGGCAGCCTGTATAATTGGCAGAACCAATTAATGCGGGTTCCTATGTTATAACACAAGTTAAGATGTTATAGTTTGTACAGTTTTTCTGTCATTCTGGAACTCACACCAAGATACAGGCAATGTACAGGCAGTTATGATGATAAATTTTACAAACAAACGTGATAAATATAAATAACAAATTGAATACAGTGGTACTACGGTCAAACGGATCGTCGTATTTGAACACTGGAAAAAAATATTTGAAAGAGAGAAATCGCTTTATAATTTATCTTTTAATAATTTTAATGTTTTTTAATAAGTTTAATAAAACAGTTTCCTTATCTCTCCGCTTCGCAGTCACGGACTGACTCTGGCAGGCTTTTGGAAGAGCGCCTTTATGTTCAGCACGTTAAACCCCCCTACACACTATCGGACCAGACCACCGGACCGTCGGGACAAAATGCAGTTTGGTCGTGGGTTCGAAGATGTGTAGGCGTGTCCGCGGACAAAATCTGTCGTGACGGACGGTCGGGAGGTTCGATGGGAAAACCATCGGACCGCGGACCGTCCCCACCACTTTTCAGTCTGGTCGTGGAATGTGTAGCGTTGTCGCCGAACTTCCCTTGTCGTTGCCAAGCCTTCGCAGTTTGTGCTTCTGTTTCTTGTTGAGTTGCTAGCTGCGCACATTTCTGGAATAATAGCTGATAAAAGTTGTGGTGATATAGCAGCACTGAATTTCATGTCTTCATATGATGTCCCAGTAGCTAAATAACGAAGTGTCACAATTAGCCTCTCTTCTGCACTCACGGATTCCCTGAAGACCGTATTTCTTCTTTGAATAAATCGTTTCACCAAATCCAGTAAATTGATGAAACATTCCTCATCCATCCGTAAAAAATTACGAAAATCGTTTGAGTCCACTTGAAAACATGGGTGAATGTTTTACGTTTTTGAAACAAGTTCTTTGCCCACATTTTTCTCTTCTTTCGACACTTGTCATCACTAGTTGCTACTAAAGCACTTAAAGCTACACCGATTTTTTGCATTATTGAAAGATACGGAGCCATAGCGCGACACCCTTTCCTTCACAAGATCAAACATTCGACTAGTCAGAGAAAATAGGTTCCTGTCTGAAGTTGGTCCGGTCCGAAGATGTGTAGCCTTGACCCGACCACAGACGGTCTGGCTGTTTGGTCGTGTCTGGTGGTTCGGTCCGATAATGTGTAGGGGGCTTTAGTGTAGTATAGTGATATGACAAGAATGACCTGGATGCAGGTATAACGATGGATAACGTGTGGAAGGCGAGAACGTGATAGAGCATAGTGTAATTAGTCCAGTCGCCAGAGTAAAAATAATGGTAAAATTTCGTAAAAAATTGAGGCAAAGTGATATTTGGTATAGTTATTGAAAAAGGTCTAAATATCGGTTTAAAATCATCTTTGCATGTTTATAAGGTCAGGCTTTAAAAAAAAACCTTATTTAAGGGCAGCGCGCGGTAAAATCGATAAAAACGTTTACATTCCGTGAATTTCTTTTCTTACTACTAAATAAACCATTGGATCATGATAAAGTCTTCATTCTTTTTGTTTAAAATAGTTCAAATTTTAATAGTAATAAAATCAAAATAACGATTTTGTTATTATTTCATCGTTAGGAGTATTAAATCGATAGACGGAATGGTCAATTTTAACAAATCTTCCTCTGTTGAATAATATTATTAAATATGTGTATCTTAATATACATAAAAGTCATTGTGTGTATTTATATTTCACACCTCCTACTAAACCACTGGACCGATTTCAACAAAACTTAGCACAAATATTTTATGCAACGGGAGAACCAACATAAGATAGGTGTTTTGGGCCCTGGGGGATGTCAAAAATCGAAAATATGAAAATACCGTATGTAGGGTATCAAATTAAAGGGGATTTCAATGCAAGTAACAATTTTTCATGCATATAAGCACTATTGAAAATTCTTGGGCCCTGGGGCTCAATAAATGGGTGGTTTTGGGGGAGGTCAAAAATGGACAATATGAAACTGGACCGATTTCCACCAAACTTGGCACAAATGTTTTACGCAATGAGAGAACCAACATAAGATAGGTGTTTTGGGCCCAGGGGGGATGTCAAAAATGAAAAATATGAAATATGAAAATACTGTGGGGTATCAAATTAAAGGGAATTTCAATGCAAGTAACAATTTTACATGCATATACGTACTATTGAATACATTTGGGCCCTGGGGCTCAATAAATGGGTTGTAATGGAGGGGTGTCAAAAATGGAAAATATGAAATATCATATGTGACATGCATATACGCACTATTAAAAATTTTGGTTTTTAAAAATTTTGGGCTCAATAAATTAGTGGAATTGGCGGAGGGGTGATGTCAAAAATGGAAAATATGAAAATACCGCACGTGGGGTATCAAATTAAAGGGAATTTCAATGTAAGTAACAATTTGACGTGCATATAATTTATCATATAATTCTAAGGCTGTTTTCACAATTAATAAGTCTGCATCATCGTCAGCTTGTTTAACGTTAGCTTTCTTCTTCCAAATATCTCGTTAGAATTTCAATAAATCGAGTTTTATTAGTTTTATTCAAAAGAAATTGTTCTTGGGTCACTGTGACACACATACCTTCATAGAATAAAATATCTAAAGAGGAATTTTGATTGGTACGGCGATAACGCTCCATAGCTTTGATGCTGTTAGAATTGTTTGTATAGCCATCAAAAACTACAGTAACTTTTGATCCAAAGTGTCTCTTGACATAATTTACGTATCTTTGAAAAATACATTTGAACTTGTCATTTTTTGACCATACTACTCTATGCAGTAACATACCACCATCAATGACGTAAATGCAATCTTCAAGGTTAATCTCAGTGCGGTCCACTTCAAACATATCATATAGTTTAGACTTATCTGTTTTCCGAAATACACCTTCGTAAAACATAGATGTTGGGTACGGTGCAAGTTCATAACGCATGTAATCTTTTAATTCGTCGTCACTTTTTCTTGCTACACAAATGTGTTGAAATATAAACATTGGATCTATAGGGACAATTTCCTCTTGAATTTTCAGACTACTATTAACACTTTTTAATGACAGTACTCTATTTTTTCGTTTAAACGAAACATTATGGAAGTTTGTACCAGCAATTTCTTCTAACCCTGCTTTTCCAACCTCAAAAGCATTATGACAGTTAATATTATTACCGCCAGTAACTCCAGTAGATATAGACATTATTGAATCTTGATAAGGAAATGTCTCGTGACAATCAAACCAGGATTTTATTTTGAGAATATCTTCAGTATCTCGTTTTATTCGAGAATCTCTAGCATCTACATGCTGATCGGAAGTAGAAAATTGTATACCACAAAAATTTTCTACTTCTTCGCAGATATCATGTGTATCGCTAAAATCCATTTATTTGCAGTACTGGTAGTTACTCCCCGTCCAATCATACCACCATCAACTTTCATGACTCTCATTAAGTCCTGTTCGATTGTCATATCAGTATGAGTTCCTGACCAGAATTTCTCAGTTCGTCTTACAGTACAAAATCTGTTATTTATAAAATTTTGAAGTTCTTTAATTTTTAAAGCGGTAGTTTCTGGAATTACATTTTGGTTTTGCATTGAGGTGAAAAGTTTTTCAGATTCTTTTATAAATTGATTCATATATTGTACATATAATAAGGCTGATTTCGTATAATTAAAATGTCCAGTCGCATAAAACTATGGCAACATTTGCTGAATAACTTGTAATTGAATTTTTATATTACCCATTTTTTCAGAGCGCGCAAATGCTTTTGCAATAGAGATCATTCGTATGTATTGTATCCATAATTTTGCAGTTTTACCGCATTCCTCAATTTCAATAATTTTTTCTAGAAATTTACCATTTAAGATGTTAAAAAAATTATGATCTTGTACTTCTTTGTAAGTAAGATTGTCATCTAAAAATTCTTGTAGTAAAGATTTCATATTTGAATATTCAACTTCTGAAAGATTCATTTCCTCAATAATCTTTTTACACAAAACTATCCAAATTAATGTGTGGCCTCGTACTGCTCTAGCATAAGCATGGCCATCTAACATCTTATCTACAGTTCCTGGCGCATAGTAACAGCTTAATGCTTCTTTTAAACCGCTTCCTGCCATCACATAACCGATTGAACCAAGAAAAGACATAAGCAGATGAAATCCTCCAAGTCGAACAATTACATTATGTATACCATCATCAGGTGAGGATTGGACCATTTTAAACGCTTTCTGATACAAAGGTTGATCGAAAGTAACAAAACAATTAAATAGATTTAAGTTTTCACTAGTTTTACAGCGTATTTTAAAACGGTGTATATTGTATTTTTGTCAGTTGGAGGAGAGTGTACAAAAGGCAAGCAAACAATTCTAGATAATGTATACGTCATATTTTCCAAAAGCTTGGGCATAAAGGCATTCCAGCCAGTAATGCCTGGTTTGGTCACTCCATAAATCCAAAGCAAGTCAGCATTAGAAAAATCTATATTATTAAAACTCGGGTTATCTACTTTTTCAAAAACAATGTTTTGGAGTGCATGTGTATTAATATTTTCAAAAATTTGGAATGGTATTTTGTCAATTTTGCTAATTTCTTTTGCAGTAGGCTTAACTGTCAATCGTTTTAAGGGAACTTTGTTATAATAACAATCTCTGGGACTTACAATCATAATACCTCCCATACTATGAAAAGTATTTTTCCCGTCTATAGTATTGATGTTAATATCTGAATTGTCAAATGCCAATTGTGCAAAACAACCAGATCTAAATGGAGAACGTGGACTAAGCAATACACTATCCTCATAAAGTGTTGCTTCTTTGTATGATGAACACACTCCCAGATGCGACAATATATCTATAATTCGTTTTGAAGCAAATTTCCTGTGCAACATTACAGACAGACCAACTTGCAATGGTGATGGAAAGGTTCTAGGTCTTATGCAACTCATAATTGAATGAGTAATTGCTGTGCATTTTGTTTCATATGAACTAATATCACCTTTTTTATTTTTTTAAATTATTTCTTCTATCAGAAACTGAAGGGATTCTGGGATATTCTCATTAATATTTTGGAATATATTATCACTTGGAGGATAAAATTCTGTATTACTTTTCTTCAGATTAACATCGTTTCGAATAATTGCTGCTGCAGATTTTAAGATTTTTCTTTTTTCTTCATTTTCATCTTTTTTTGAGGCTATCCATGTCTATGTTTAATTTTTTTAAATGGTCAAAAAATGGTGTCAGAAAGGCCAAAAAATTTTGTTAATTAACCACCCGAAAGTATTTTAATAAGCTTTAATTTAAGCCGTCGTACACCTTTGTGCCACAATCTTGCCGTACTTTATGAGCACTCAAAGTTTTTTTGTGAATTGCAATTTTTTGAGGTAATATTCGACATTTCAATATGAAATTTTTGGGGTTTATAGTACTCCACAAAGGTTACCTTTCCCTCAAGTTTTATCAACTTTCATTAATTTGTGTTAAAACAACAGCAATTTGTTTATAAACGCCATCGCCACTTTATTTATTTATTAACAATAATAATAACATCGACTTCCGTATTAAGGCTAGAAATGTTCTTAATTTATTATAGAATACTGAAAAAAATTCACATTAAAATCAGCTTGTTAGGTCCAAAGATATTTATAAAAACGCTATTTTGCAACTTAAATTGTTAATAAAAAATAAACGGGTTGTTTTTACACAAAACTTAACTATTAGCTCAACTTGATCCCATTAACCAATTTAGCACACAAAAAATCGACTCCCAAAACAATTCACAATTGATTTTTATTTTGACTCGACTACACGTGCTCACAAATAAATAAATATTAGCATGTATAAAAAGTGTAAATAAAAACTTTAAACTGCAATTTTTTTACCTGTTTTATATGATAAAAACAAAAATATTTGTAATGTTTTGATTATAACCTTTGACGAAATATCAACTGCGTTACTGCTCCGTTCTTGTATAGCAGATGTTTGTATGGCACACCACAACAATGGGTGTTGCGCGCGCAGCTACATTTACAGTTGCACACTCGAAAGGGGAATAGAACGCCGCGCCGTTTAAAAATTTTACCTGTTTTCTAGGGTCTTGTTTTTAGAGTATAGGTATAATCAGGTAAGAGAAATAACATGAATAGATAGATTTAGTATTGTAGTAGCTGTAACGTTAATTTCATGTACTCAAATAAACCCACTTAAAAGATACATGTATGTAACGCAAAGGAGGCACCTTTTTTTAGTATACACAATTTTTATTTATTTTTTTTAATTTCGAAAATGATTTTAATTTTCATGAGTACAGTTTTTGATGCAGAACACTTGCAGCTTTCAAATACAATTTTTTGTATTTCGATATCTCTATTTTTAAGATTAATAAAGGCAGATAAACTCTGAATTTTCGAGTAAATTTAAAATACGTCGAAATACTCACTTTTGAAAAGGTGTTTTTTTTTAAATAACAACTTCAAAAGTATTTTTCATTATTATAAAATAAAAAGTTTATCTCTTTTAAAGGTAAATTAGTAAAGAACTACTATTTTTTTAAATTTTATTGTATAGTACTTGTAATTTTGTGGTTTCACTTCTTTTTGTATCTACAGTAAATATTTATACACTATATTCTTTATGTTCAAATAAAATATTTATGTAAAAATCAACAAATTTTGAAAGCTATGCTGTTCCCCTTCAAAACTAGCCTTTATTTAACTGGCTATGCTTAGATTAAAGAAAGTTATGATATTTTTGAATAGACGCGCCTGGCTAATTTAGCGAATTACGCAAGATCGGGGGCAAACGCTCTTTTTAAAACGCAGCGCTCATCATTACCAATTTTCAGGAAAACAGTTCCATTAACGTAAAAATATGTAAGGAGACTTTCTGAAGGAAATTGTTTGCTCTTCAATATACACCTTTTTATTTCTTCCAACTGTACATATTTACGGAGCGCTTTAAAAAAATCTGTCTTTACGATTTTTCCAGACCATTTTCAGAAAACCCTAGAAAGGTAAACATGCAAAGATTTTTTTATATTAATTATTAACGTTCATTTAACACGTGCACCAAATATTGCTTTGCCCCAATTTTTTATCAAGTCAAAATCTCTGGCGACTGGACTAAATCCTACACATCACACAACGCTTGCAAAGCGTCACGTACTCAGGCGTGTAATCTGTTTTCTCAGACTTACTACAACATAAATATTATTTGTTTTACTAAAACTTGCAATCATTATCAATTATACAATAAATAGTGTTCTGCACATCAAGTTTTGAAATTCTGTCAACTTAGTGTCTAACATATAGTCCTACTTTAAAATTGTTCAACTACATATACTTTAATTTTTTTAATGCTATTCATTTATAAACGTCATGAAATATATAATGCGTAAAGGTACCAAATAAACACTGTTTTTTCTTTATGGATGAAAATTGCCAAAGATTATACAAGGTGTATCTCAAGTCTCCTTGCTGCATTTGTCTATCGCTATAAACGAAAGCTGAAATGATACTATAACCAACTTTCTCTATATAGATGTCGTACTCGTGATATTATTCTTCATGAAGTACTGTTACTTTTCTAATTTCACTTATAATAAACACAATCGTCTAGTAAATTCGGCCTTTTCTAGTTCATTTACTGTATTCCTTTTCCTAATTTTTCCATTGCCTATTATTTTCTATGCTTTTTATAATATTACATTTGTAAATGCTATTACTATGTGTGTATCGGTACAGTGTGTACTCCATGTGTGGCAAAGACACGGTAAGGATTACCTAAGTTAAATGGTCGTATGGTAAACCTTTTTTTAATTCATTATAAAACCTACTTGTTTGTGTGTGTTGTGTACACAAGTACTTCATGTGCTGACCGGTTGACTAAGATTTTTTGAGAGTTATTGATTAGTTTAATGTTTTCTCTACAGAACTTATAGGAATACGAAACCTTCTTTTTTCAGAATTAATAAAGTTATAACAATGTAACAAGATTTTGTGTAAGTGATGGGAAACGATGTTCAAGAATAAGTAAATTAAATTTTCGGCACGTTTGTATCGGAAAAGCAATTATTATCATTCTATCAACGGCAGTATTTTAATAAAGGAAAGCCAGATGGTGCTGCCATCGACTCAACCATGCGGCCGTTAGAAAACCAATGTTTTATTTACATTCCCCTATACAATATGCATAAAACAGGCCTATTTTCTCTTAAGCGTTTATATTATATTTTGCAATGGTAGTTTCAAATTGTGTCAAGATAGTCTTCGATAAATTATTAATAATATTTTATGTGTGTAATGAATAATGTAATTAGATTAATAATTACTATTACAAAAAGCTGGAAAACAGTGGAAACTATGTACACGTTGTAAGCAAGTACATTGCATAAACACCAGCTCACCTCTACGGATCACACAGACAACAACCTACAAACGTTTGGTTGTGAAACGTTTCCTTCAGTTAACAGAACTTGTAGTTCTGACAAGAACTTAAAAATAATGTCAACGGGTACAACAAGGTTCGGGACCAACGATTTGTCTCCTAAGATTCGTGTGCAAATTGATAAATTTTGACCCAGAATATTTATTTAAAATTAACAAATATTTCAATTATACATTGTTTAAAATTACAAGTATTGTAGTACTAAAAGTACAAAGTGATTTCATCAACTACGCTGTTTTCATATGTGTATATATCTGTACAACAAATTATGACTAAAAGTATTCACAATTACATTTTGTTATAAGAGTTTTTGATTTTGTCCTTTATAAGATACGCATGTTTAATATAAAATTATTGAAACGTTTATCAAGATAGAATAATAACAAAACAATATTTAACTAAAAATAAACTCTAAGGCTTATGATATTTTTATCGTTTTTTTTATGTTATGTAATTTTATTAAGTACACTTCTAACTCATATCTTACAATTTCAGATTAGACAAAAAATTTGACAGGGCAGAAGAAATGGTTTACATGAGAGGTGGCAGAGTTCCAAGACTAGACCGGAAGACGAACGAAGAATAACATTGGCCAACGATCTAAGAGTGAAGGAATTAAGATCACTAACATGATTTAAAGTTTAGAAGACGAACATTCCTTAGAAAGGGGAGGGTTTGGAGAAGTCAAAAAGATAAACGTAAATAAAGTGTTTTCGGATATTATTTTTTAAACAGAATTATCACTGTTGCACACCACTATAGAAAAATTATTCTGATTAGCGCTTTCAAGCTTCTCAGCTCATCGTCAGATCGGAAATGGGCTGATCCGATCTGATCATTTCCGATCTGATGATGAGCTGTGAAGCTTGAAAGCGCTAATCGGAATAATTTTTCTATAGTGGTGTGCAACAGTGATAATTCTGTTTGTGATTATAACCACTAACACAACTTTCTTAATTATACTTATTATTTTTTACATGCAAATTTGTTTTACTGAAACATATAATGCACCACATAATGCAATTACTTTATGTAATGTAGGTAAAGGTTTAAGTATAAATTAAAAAATAAAATTAGAGGTGTTAAATGAAAGTTTTAAATTAATTCGGTTTTGACTAAATAAAATTAAACTATGTACGAAACATATATCTGATGAGAAAGTGACCTGTGTTGTAACAAATTGAATTAGACTATGGAAAACACAAAAGCAGAGTACATAAAATAGAAACACATGAGAGAAAAAGAGAGAAAACTGGTGGACGGGGGTAGAGATAAAGAGATGGTGGGACGAAAACATACGATGTAGGGAATAGGGAGGGATGGAGAGAGAGAGAGAGAGAGAGAGAGAGAGAGAGAGAGAGAGAGAGAGAGAGAGTCGAAGATAAAGTGAACTACCATCTTGTGTGTGAGTGTGAGAGCGTAGTTGAAACACGGGACTTAATGTAATTGGCCTAACCAATGTGTCTAGTGGAAAACCATTTTCATTCCTTTACGAGGACCTCTTTTTATTTTACAACACACGTAAGTAGGAAAGGTTGTCTTTATTTTCAAAGAGCCGAGATAAAAGAAATACGTTTCTCAGCCCGTCAAGCGAAATTACTCCATTTATTTTTAACAAACACTTGGTAATGTTATTTTAGTAGACGCACTTCAGAAAACGACATTTTTGAAGTGTAACAATTTACTTATTGCTTACATGGCTACTAAAATGTTAAAACTATAGGCTATTAAAATAGATAACCTATCTAATCATATGTTTCTGTTAGTTTAGGGTAAATTAAATTTAATATGTTATTACCAGTTAATTATATATAATAAATTATTTTATTACCAGTTAAATTGTGAATAAAATTAAGTAATAGCCTCTACTGTTAGTATGTAACACTACTTGTACTAAGAGTAATCTTTTAGTGATTTAAATATTGAATCATTTAACTGAAAATGAGTACTAATTAAAAACCATAACTACCTAGTTACATTGCTAATGTGTTTTATTTTTGGAGAGCAAAAAGCCTTAAAATAACCCTGAATCAGTATTTCTGTAATATTAATCCATCGGCATTAGTTCGCTTTCATCAATCACCCAGGGTTGCAGATATCCAATAAAATGTCTCCGTGAAGCGGGAAAGAAATCGTCTTCAAGTGGTTATCGCCCCATTGTAAAAATACTGGCAATGGCGAAACGCACTTCTTATCCAAATTGACTCCAACGCATGTACTAAACTTTCTTTACACTCCACTTAAATATTCATTAAGAGATCATTTGAAAATAAAATTGTTTAACAATTTAGACGACAAGGCTCAAACAAGAAATAAACCAGCCTTCCATCATAGAAACATGTGGTAGGTACCAGACCATCCGTGAAAGCTACCGTTGCAACCACTGGACACGGCTGCTTCATAGGACACCTGCATAGTCTTAATATTGTTACGCAATTACGGAACCGTTCTCGAACAAATGGAGAGTGTCGTTCTACAGGTTTCTCGGCTAGGCCAGCAGGTGCATGTTTCTACAAGGTCGCACCAAAGTACGCTCTACAGTTTTCGAGTGCCTGTTGATGCATATAATGGATTATTCTGGAACACTTGTGCTACCTATTTAAACAGCAGCAGCTGGCTTTGCCAGTCAGTTTATGTTGGGCGATTTGTCAAGTGATATCAAGTGGTTGTTGTGTTATAATTAGTGCAAAATTCTTTATAATTGACATCATTATTGCATGTGAACAAATTTAACTTGAATTATGGTGAGAGTTCTTTACTAACTATTATTTGTGATTAATTAAAGCTGGTGATTACTGACTTCATTGGTGTCTGTATTTTCTGTATTTGGTTTCCACTTTACCATACGACGATCAGTGATATAGTCTTAACAATATTCTACCGTCTTGTAGTAAAATTATTATGAAAGAGCTTCCAACAATACGTTTAACACAAATTATTACTATCAGACGATTTGTGAAGAAATAAAACTACTGTCTTTACTATATATAGTTTATACCAGAGATGAGAAGTATATGCGTCTTTGGTGGGGCAACTGAGTCGGTTATAGACTGGGAACATGTAAATAAGTGGAGTGCTCTCATCGACATCAGGGAGAGTAGTAATACTCCTGGTTCACTGTATTTAGAAAGAACAAGACGAATGGCTGTGTACCAAGTCTCTGGAGTATAACTAAGTAAGTCTACATTTCACATTGCTTTTAACTTAGACATATTTAGATATTAGAGCGTAAATATTAATATAATAGTGAAAACACTACATATTCGTTCTTACCCTACTATTTCAATTTCTGTGTTCTTTTTAATTAAACAGCAAACAGTAAACAGAAAACATATATAAAAGTGTCAGTTGTAGTAGATGCTTTAAATTGTCTTATATATTTTTAAAAATATATAAAATCAAAAAGCGTTGCAACAATACGCCTTACAAAAATTATTACAATTAGATGAATTAGTAAAGAAATAAAACTGCTGGCTTTACTATATATAGTTTATACCAGCTGCTCCAAATTATCAACTTATGAATAAATCTCGGTTAGTCTCTCAGTTGCCGTAACATGGCGAGATAAAATATTGTCACAGTATATTGCAGGAAGTCATGTGAACTGCTCTGAACTTTAGCAGGAAATTCATTGCCAACTTCGCTGATCTTTAATTTGCTAATTATTTCTTTCTTCGGACCCTAATTAACCCACAGAGATTACAGAGTTGGAGTATACTGTTACGAGAAGCGTACCGAACAATCCAGAACATTCTCCACTCCCCCCGTGCAGTGTGGCTTGTGTTTCGTCATTCACGTAGGTGGTTCTAGTGAGTTCCAGAAACACTTAGATATACCCATTAAGCCGCCGGTGCGGCGTGCAGTAAGGAGGCAAAGCTGTACTGCACCTCTCCGGGGCCTATGTAAAGCCATAGCAGGCGGATTGTCAGTATAGTAGCGATATATTTACAGTGCGGTTCGAGTTATTATCGGGCGACATTACCGTGTACGTTCAAGTGGTTATTAGTAGTGGTAGTTAGTTAAGTGTTGTGTTTTATAATCGGACGGTATATTGTAATACAATTGTGTTATAATAATAGTTGTCATTTATTTGCGTGTGAACAATTTTTTTTATTTGATTTATTATAAGAGACTGTGTTGTTAATTACGAACTGTTAACTGTCAAAATTAAAACTGGTGATTAGTGACTTAATTGGTGTCTTGTATGTTGTTTCCACTGTACCTACGACGATCAAGTAAACCGTCGTAACAATACTTTGTATAACTATTGGTGATAAGAAGTTATAACCGGGGAAAAGAAGTTTATGAAGACCCTTAATACTCTTTGTTGAAGACGGACTAATATACAATATTTTTAGTATGTAATACTGTGAGCTTTTAGGTTTTGCACTATGTAAAAATATTATGTATTTCAACATTAACTTCCTCGGTAACTTAGTGCTTTCGCAACCTTCAGGGACATGTTCGGCCTACTATCCCTTTGTTGAACATTTAAAAATTTTCTTTACTGAAGAAGGCTACCGGTGGGTAGTCGAAACGTCTATAAAATGACACATCAAAGCAATCGACCATGGGAAAATAGCCCAGCCATTATAAACTCTTTTACAATTAAACTTACTTATCAAAATTGAAAAGGAAAAGGAAAATTTTATTATAAATAAACGTACAAAGAAGTGTATGCAGCTCCCATATCAGAATACTTCAAGAAGTGTATGCAGCTCCGATATCGGAATATTTCAAGAAGTGTATCCAGCTCCCATATCGGAATACTTCAAGAAGTGTATGCAGCTCTCATATCGGAATACTTCAAGAAGTGTATGCAGCTCCCATATCGGAATACTTCAAGAAGTGTATGCATGCAGCTCCCATATCGGAATACTTCAAGAAGAACAATTAATGAGGACATAACAGTAAGGGTAAATTTGTAATATTATATGTTTAATATTTTTAGTATTTAATATTGTAAGCTTTTAGTTTTGTACCATATAAAATTATTGTGTATTTCTGCATTCTCAACATAGAATATTGAGGGACTTCAACCCGTGAATTAAGAGTGATAGCCACTCACCTGAAAGAACCAGTTAGAGTAATATACATTTTCAATGTTTTGATTTTTTTTTAAAGAATTAAGTCATGAAAAACAATACATTTACAATACAACAAATCCAATTAATATGATAAGTGTATTGAAAGTTGGTACGTGTAATTTACTGAATGAAAAAACTAGATTATATCACAGATACTGCAGTTTAGCAATTATCGAATAAAGCAACATTAGTTTCAGCAACAGCTGAGCTCAGTATTAAGTTGCACATAGTACACTCAAACTTTTAATATACGTGATTTAATTAAGGTGCAAAGAAAGAAGCAACTAACAAAGTTTAGGTCAACAGTAATAGTTCAAGAAGTTGGCAATAGATTCACAGGAAACTTTAAAATTTAATAGCATTCATTACGTTGTAAACATTTACCATTATTACCCACACAAACAATTATCAGTGTATACAAAGTCTTCTTTCAAAGACGTAAAATATTGTTTTTTACTATTACAGTACTTCCTGTTAAGCTTACTTAATTAGTTGAGTTTGTCTCTAATATATTTTCTCAGAGAGAAAAACTTGCATCTAAGTTCTAAATAACTACTCACTCGATACCTTCGTAGTTATGAATCCATGTTTAAAACTGCACTTTCATATACACCCACATGGATGCTTCTTAAGTACTGTACAGAGCGAAATGGATTGCAGGGCCGCAGGATGATAGAAGAATTGCCTTGGCTAAGGGAATCTTTATTGTATAGATATACTTACTTCGTAACAGTATGGGTCTGAAAATGGGAAACATTTGTCTGAAACATGGGGAGCGTTCGCCTGAAACACCTGAGAAATATCTGTGGAGAAACATATGGATCTGATACGTGGGGGAAGAGAAAGGAATAGGTTGTTGATATGTGAATATGACGAAAAGTGGGTAGAATAAGATTGGTTGATAGAATGACAAGTTAAACAGTGTAACTTAACGAGTGTAAGTTAGTGTTTACAAATATATATATAACTCGTGTTTAAATTTAAAATAATATTCGTGTTAAAAAAGATTTTTTTTATGAAAAAAATTTTTTTTTGTATAATTAATTAAAAACAATTAATTAATTAAGTTTCGTGGTGTTCCGAAACGTTTATCACTTATTTTAATTGTTTTATAGACTTTTGTGTATTTGTTAAAACCTCTAGCCACTTATAGAATTGTCTCCAATAACGATCGATACTTGTTTATATTCTGTTTGGAGGTTATTTTCCTTATGGTTGTGAGATTCTTGTAGTTACTTCTATTTAAATTGAAGTATTATGTTAGTTATCTATATTAGAAATGAAAAAACTGTTTAAATAGGAAATATATTAATAATTTTATTGACAATTAGTTATTTTGACTCTTGTCGATATGTAAATCGATTCTCAGGGTATCGTTTGAATTATTACAAATTTTTTATATAGGTTCTTTGAACAGCTATGTTAGGGAAAGTCAGAGAAATAGGGCAAAGATTGAAAAGTATAACATTACAAGGTAAATTCTTAAAATTAACAGTACATATATCAGATTCAAAGTATAGAAATAAATAAATATGTTGCGAACCGTCCTGTAGGCAGAAAGAGGCTGTTTGATTTGAGTTGTGGGTCATCAGCAATGGCCGCCGATGAAATTGGAAGTCGTCACCTCGCAGTTTTGGCGTTCAAATAAAGATGTTTTTCTTACGAATTTTCGTCCTCGTGGCTGCAATTCTTCCTTCTTGTGTTGGTGGAGTGTCACTGGTTCAGTTTTGGTGTTGTATTCGGAAAAATAGTGTATATTTAAGTCAGGTTCACTTTTGTCGGTTAGTCATATGTTAGGCACTTTTATGGTTAAGTGTTGTTACTGTTTTAAGGGGTTTAAATGCTATTTCCACTGGTGTCTGTGCTGTATAATGTTAGTTCAGTGTTGGTATATGTTTATTTCACTGTGTTGAACTTTAAAAATGTTTTTTACCGAAACTCTCGATTTTCACTTTCGGCTCGGACAATTATTCGCCATTACGGTATTCGTAACTAGGTTAAGATGGGTAAATTGCTCGTGTCAAGTGTCCCGTACAAAAGTCAATAATTAACTAACTTACTTCCTTCATCTCCGACTAAAATCTTAGCCAAAGCAATATTATTCATTCCATTGTTCAAATTTTATTTTGCATCCTGTCCATGTAATAAAGTTACATTATATAACTGATTATACTTTGGTTATTCTTCAAATTTATTAGCTAGTAGTTACTTAATTTATCCTTCAGTTCATTCTGCGTAATTTGATACCAAATAATGCCGTTTTATTAAGTTTTTGATCTAAAAATGATATTTTTTTCCTTCATTTTGTAATTTTCAAGTCCTAAGGTCTAACTTCCTGTTCTTTTGCAAATTCTGCCATTACCAAGTTATATTAATGATTATTAAATCTCATATTGTAATAAAAGGTTTATATTCCCTTAATTTCTTGCAATTAGATGAATTGGTTAAGTTTTTAAAATATTATGTTGGAATATATGACTCCCTCTCCAAATTTTTGAGTTCTGTCATTTCCATTTTTATCAATAATTCTGGCTATAATTTTACAAAATCTTTCTTAGTTATATTTTTAATTACATGGCGTTGTTTCTGATTTACATTATCTAAATCCCTTCAGTTTAAATGTATTTATGTACTTAGTTTCTCAGTTTTGATGATGTTTAGTTTTTAACATTTGGCCTAGATTCCTAACAGTTTTTACATACAAATTTTTATAAATAATACATATTGAGTTATACCCTCTCTGACTTTCATTGATATTGTAACATAAATTAAACATTTTTTCTTGTAAACAAAATAACAATTAGTATATGTTTCATATTATTACCGTATAACAAATAATTCCAATTAATAGTTGTCTTTAACAAATCAGACATTTTTTATACTCAAAGATTAATAATGATACATAACAAATATCATATATAAAGAATGTTGTTCCATTCTAACATCTTAATTAGTTATTAACAATAATACCTATAATAAATATTTTATAATTAAAGAATGTTAGTGGTTCTGACCTGTTTAAATTTGCTTATTCCTAATACATTTTTAAATATCTTATTCTGCATAAACAAAACCTTATTTACTATAATCTTATACTCTATATTCCTTATATTAAGTTTTATGAACAGTTTTTATCTGTTTTTAATTGGGTTTTGGGTAATTGTACCCTGTCACTTCACTTTTAATTCTGTGCCTGCTCTTGTTTTATAAATCATTCTAATGAATGTTATTTAAACAGATTGGCAGTTCTTCACTAAAACACATGTATTATATTAGCATGATAATACTTTATTTATTATTTCTGAACATAAATTAAGTCACTTCAAAGTTGTATCATTTCATTATTTACTTAATTTGTAAATACCAATAATGAAACATAAGGTTCATTTTTTATAATACCAAAACTTGCACTCGTTCTCTTTACATTCCTTGATTCTATTTCTAAATGGTTATATAGTCTTACTAAAATCAAGAAATCTATTTGTAGATTATAATGAAGATTTGTTCTTTGGTATTATATTATTATTTCACCTTGGTTCACCTTCAACTCTTACTCTATCCACTTTTTTGTCTTATAACTATTGTACATGTGGGTTTTTGCATGGATACTTTGTTATATTTTTTTATTATTATTATATTTATTTATTTTGGGGTATGGGTTTTTTTTACAAGAGCATTCCTTCTTCTTGTGGATGCTGTCTTCTTGTTGTTTCTTCATTGATGTCTTCTTTTCTTCTGGTTTCTTATAATTGTATTTTCTTCATCTTCTTGTGGATGTCATCGGGTTTTTGGGTTTCGTCTTCACCTACTCTTCTTGTTTCATACAAATGCAGCACCTTTTATGGTGGAGCTTGCCTTGTTCTGGTTTTCTTCCTTATCTACTCTTCTGGTCTCATACAACAGATTTTCTTCTCTTTGTTGTGGGTTTAGTTATGTTCTGGGCATCTTCCTTATCTACTCCTAACCTTCCTGGGTATTATATTTTTCACCTTTTTAGTTATTAAAATTGGTTTTGATGATTCATCACTTGTAACATTCATTTTATATGAACTTATATCTTAAATCAATGATTGTATTGTATTGTATTGTAAATCAACGGTGGTTCTTAATTAATTCTTTATTATATTGCTTTCTTTGGATTTAAACATGTTATTACTTTATTTTAATGATCAATTCACCATTCATTTTTATGGGCTTATCTGTCATGTTACAACAGTCAAGTGACAAGTTCTATTGGTTGACAGTAATGAGGAGTATCTGAACAGAAAGGAAGAGACTGACAATGACACGATGTTAGGAGAGGAGAGTAAAAGATAAATGAAGAACTGGTTTGTACCACCAGCAACTGGGGGACAACAGTGTGTTTGGGACCTATCAACAAGCAGTATACTATACGACGATCATGATGGTGTAGTTGCTAAGCGACTTTGGCCATTAAAATAACCAGCCTGTAACACTGCTTATGTTCAATGATCTTGAAGAAGATATAAAAACCCAATTTGTCAGTAATGTACAGTTGGTGTAGTGGTTTTGGGTACCGATCTATATTGGGAGACCAATTTTCAAAGAAGACTACAAATTTGAAATACTTTTCTATTCTCTTTTTTTTCTGTACCCAGAGGTTGGTGGACTTGTAATGTTTCCCCTTCTGAAAACAGTCTCTTAATCGCATACCATCTTCTTTCCTTTATCTCGCCCATATACTACTGTCTGACCCTTTTCCTCCCACTATTCCCCACCCCCAATCATTCCCTAGATTAGGGTGGTGAAGCAGTTTGAATAGCGTAGCAGGCAACCAACCATACTGCTTCACATTTCCGCAATGAAAATCCTTCTTTCATTTACTTTTTTCATACTGAACTTTAACAGTTTATTCGTCCGTTTCGGCGTTAACATATCTACATAAGTATGCTCACCTAATGAATCGATGAGAAGAAAACGCCGGGTACCCAATAACAATAAAGGGATTAATGGATTAATTGATTTAATAGATGTATCTAATAAAATATTAGATCCATATGGACACGTTCCGCAAACAGAATGTGCCTTGGTTTTAATTTAAAATAGTAAGGGCTGAGTTTAACAGATTTAGTCTTTCTTTCGTTGACCAGATCATATGCTGGATAAGAGAGTACAGTAAGAATAATAGATACAGGCAGTACAGGAAGAAAACAAGAAAATTATACATAAAAACGTGATAAAATGGTCCCTTAAGTTGTCCCTTTAGCTTCAGTGTCCTGATAAATAAATAGCAACCTAACTACAATGTACAATTGCAAATATTACGTAACTTTTCTGTGGCGTATCAATGTGTGCTGGATAAGCCCCCGAGACCACATTCCTGGACAACTCTCTTCTTGTACAATGTTAGGCTATATGGTTCCCACAAGTCTATGAGATAACGTGTCTTCTTCAATTTGGTTTGGAAAGCTTGCGATAAAATGTTTTTAAATTAGTAGTATGTTTTCTTTACAGTCCTTTATAAGGGTTTCATTGCATGCAGAATGCTTCTTCTAATTTTCTAATTTTTGTTGTTTGTAGTTGTTAACATACCTTGGACTACTCATATTAATAGTCTGAATATTTATTAATGTAACATTTTTCTTTCAAAGTTTTCTTTTTATTTTAAAGTATTACAATTTTATGTATTTTAGCTTCAGTTTTAAAAATTATGTCATCAGGAGAAATCTAAGGAAAAAGACATGAATAAAGTATAAGAATAGAATCTAAATATCTCATTACGTACACATTCAGTTCTTGTTTACTCAATTGTATTCAATATTGCATATCATACTTATTACTTGATGGTTACTTAATAACTTGATTATTGATTTGGACTTTCTGATTAAAATAATAACTTTCGATGTATGAAGGCGTGCCCATTATCTGTAATTTACATTTTGAAAATAATGCATTTCCTAATTGTACAAACATTATATGTGATACAAAATTTATATTATCAAATACTACATAAGTTTCTGTATAATAAGTTATTAAAGTTTACGCGTTTAGGAAAATTTTAGCAAATATTGTGTAATATCACGAAACGAGTACACGCCCAGAATCAAACAAATAGTATTAAACAATTTTTTTCTTTATTTACAATTTTCGACATAACTTGTATCACAATGTAAAGTAAGATATCAAATAAACGTGTACTTTAAATATATAAGGAAACTTTACGAAATTAACTACCGCTGTTAATTCTATATACTCTAATAGGTGTGATTTGCATTAATAATGATTTCACTCTTGACATATGATAGCATGTTATAACGAGAATTGGCTTAAGTAAAGATTGCATGTTGTGACATTGTCAAATAGACAGTAAGATTCATATCAGAATTGTTAGATTAATTGATTTTTGACTGTATAAATAATAATGAGTGCTGTGAAGTAGTGCGAACAGGCGGGTGTGCGGGTATGAATAACTGTGTTACGAAATAACAATAACAAATAGATTAAATTAAATAACTTTTGTGTAAAGAAAACTTTCAACATAAGACACACCAGAGTGTGTATTAAATAAAGACCTATCTCGTAGTAAGATTTGTTAATAATTTAAAGAAAAAACAACATACGTTTTTCATAAAAAATTTTATGACCTGAAAGAAAAGAAATAAAATTATACAGGTTTTATTTGCATGTTTTACATTGTTCATAAATAATTTCTTACTCGTAGAATGTTATCTGGACTAGAGCCGTAAGGGTGAGGGAACGGTTTGACCAATGAAATAGGCTAATATGGTAGTTGATTTTTGCCTTGATGGGGTGTAAGTCAATCTAGCTTGGAACTCAGAAGAAACATTCTCGTTGAATTCAATAAAGTGTAATCGTTACCTGATTTAGGACGATAGGTATATCAAGAGTGAAGAACACATATATTAAAGTTCGCGACTGAAATAATCTCGAGTGCTAGTACGGTACAGTTCAAGATTGGCCGCTTAGGTATTATATACACACGTCAATTTAGCCGGAGTAGTGTATTATTTTATACAATATGGAAATCATTGATAAGTAGTAATTCACCACTGTTTGTTAAAATACCCAACCCGGAAAACAACCCTGAACGCTGAGAGCAGAAGGAGATCCTGAAGGAACGACAGGAGGAAAAACAGTATCCTGAACGTCTACCTGAAAGAAACATCTGTCGACGCTTATCTGAAACAAGGAAAGCAACATCGCATTGTTCATCAGACAAGAAAGGTGAAATCATTTATATAAACTTAATTAAAACAATCATAAACTAAAAAACACAACAAGCTTGTAGAAATTAAGATTTATGTAAGTAGAATATTAGGAGAGAATTATTTCAAGTATAAAAAAATATAGGTTAACAGAAGCTCTTAATTATTTTATTTTGCGACAGAAGCAGTAATTAATTTTATTTTATAACAGAACGATTAGTTAAATGTATTTGTATCAGAAACAGTCAATTAACTTTATGTGTTATCATAAACTATAGTAAAATATTTGTGCAATTTAAAAAAATAATGGATATATTTAATAAAAACCGAAGCATTCTACTATCTGAATATCGACTACTTATTCTATGCAACCTCGTACATTGCAATACATTACAAAATTGTAAGAAGTTTGCATAATAAGGTATAACATAATAATTTTCGTTATTGTGTAATTTCTTTAAACATTACAATAGTTGATCAATAGTTGATAATACATAAACAGTGAACGAAAAAGAAGTTATAGATTAAATGTTTTGGAAACGTTTTTTCTTTATTGAAACTATGCAGTGACAATATTAGATTTAGTATTAATAATAATAATGTCACCGTACCTGTATTAGATATAAAGGTTCTTGGTCTGAAGATAATATCATAACGTGCACGTGTACGCCTGCGTTTGTGTGTGCATACTGCTTTAGCGTAAACTTTCGATCTGTATGATAGCAATGCATTGCCCCCCCCCCCCCACTTTAGAAACAAGCCGGTCTAATTCAAGCCAAAAAAAACACACACACAAATCGTCTTCTGCACGCTAATCGTGGACAGGTACCTGCACTTTAACGTCCTTATAATTGAATAAAACATGATGGGGAATAAAACATGACCCAGCTGTTATCTGATAAAAACTGGTGTTCATCAGTATCGGGCACACTCCATCTTTACATGGAAGTGCAACGTTTAGCTGTCTGTCTTTATGTTAAGTTACATTACAGCTTCTTGTATTCAAGGGAAGTGAGAGTAAAGATGCTGCTCAGATGAACATCCTTACGTACTGGATTGGCTGCGGAAGTAGCGCATAGCGATCAACAAGGAGAAACCAAAGCGATTTGGTTTACGTGTATGTCCGCTCCCACATGCAATAATCAGTGCTCTGGCCGGTGGACCGACTCGGTAAAGTAAGCCAGACTGCTAGACCAATGCCTGAACTTCAGCGACAACATAAGACAGCTTGAGGAGTGAGAGCAAAACTCTTCCCCATCAGTAAGTGTACTTTGGGAGCGTGCCAAACCGTACACTTCGATACCTCTTAAGGATACCGTATTTAATTTTCTCCAACAATAGAGGCTCTTTTAAACCCTTTCACCCCACCTATCAACATAAATTAAGTACTTAAGTCTACACGTTCTTGTCCTTTGCACCTGATCATTCCAAAAACAAGATACTAGAAAAATAACAATAACAAAAAATAATATACCTAGATATGTTTTAAATATTCCAGAAATTATATAGGCCTATGTCAAATTATAGTGTGTCACATTTAATAATGTTTTATTAATATCTCAGTTCTTTAGACCCAAATGAAATATTTTCTTCAGTTTAAAATTTCAAAATTATTATTTATTATTATTTATCGATTGTAGTCTACTATATGAGACAAATTCACGGCATATTGGCTCAAAAATATCACAAGAAATAAATAGTCAAATTTATAAAATTGAAAGGTTAATGTTTTTACTGTTAACGCTTAATTATCACACTCGTATATCAAATACAGCATATAATAACTGAGAAAAAAAGGGAAGAAATAAAGTTATCATCATCACATCTGGGTATATAAAGTTGACTTAAAATAAGCAGTCAGTAGGTAAATACGTACTTCAGAGACGTAGACGTAGCTTGATAAATTTTAATAGGTAAGAAATAAATTCTAGTTTCGGTCAATAATTACTAGTAATTTTTAATCGCCCCTCACACGCATGTACAAATACTTCAACGCCTACATATTCATTTAGTATTATTGAAAGGATCCTGTTGATTTTAAATTGTTTTTAACAGTGGCACTATATATGATAAGATATAATGATGAATACAATAATTAATTTATGACGTACAGAGGTAGTTTTCTGGTGTGAATATTGATGGAGCACTTATGTAAAGAAAGGTGAAACAATTTCTGTGCCTGCAATAGACAGTTAAATTTCAAAGAGCCAGCTGTTACATTAAAAGATTGTTTTGTACTAGTTGTACCCCGCCATAGGTCACTAAAGCAAATGTATTTCACTATTTCAAATATTCCAATTTTATACCCAAATTAGTAAGTTATGCTGTTTTCGCGTTTCACACCTAGTTCGCATGTAACTTTAGTGTAATATGTAGTCTAAAATTTAATTAAATCGAAAAGAATTCCATTATATTAACACGTATCCAGAAAGTAAATTTACAAACTGCAAGTGTAGTAAAAACGGTTTTTGGAAAATTTGTTGCTTCAATTCAACAATTCAAACTTGGAGTAGCGACACCTGAGCGCTGGCTGCTGGCACCTGCAGTTTACAGAGTACTATAGGTACTATATGTTATTTAAACTAAAACAAAAGAAGTAACTTACAAAGTTAACACTAATATTAAATGCTTGGAAGGTAGCAGCATACTTAATAAAAATTTTAATGAAACACTGTACGAGTTAAAATAAAACCAAAGAAACACGACAACTGCATCTGTTACATGAAACTTTATAATTTTCTGTCTTTCTCTGCCTTTACAATTTGTGCTAAATACTTACCGCTATACTCGTTATATTCTGACATCTAATCTATGATTTTTGTTCGAATCCTCTTTTTCCTTGAAACATTTGTACTTGACATTCGTTACAGTCACAGAAATGTTTTATTGCTCTCATGTACACAATCTGAACCAACTAGGGACCCTCCAGTACTATATACTGGATATATATAATACATCCAGGTTCTATCATTTGCTAAGATTATTTCACCTTATTCTTATTGTCAATCAAGCACTAATTTGCTACTGCTTTAAATTTTTTATCTAGTATCTTGTAAAGAAGCTTAGTACAAAACTTGTTTGAATATTCGGTGTGATAAAATTGTACTCAATTTCACAGTTTTAATGTAATTTCGTAAAGATTTCTGGTCTAGATGATTAATGCAGAAATGTCTACAGTAGTTACGGCATATTTTTATTTCAAAATGTCTTGATTATGAAAACATGGAGCGATATCTATTTACCAAACACAAAAACTAGCGTGTCTAGTAGTTAAAAACAGAGGACCCATAGTCATTGTAATTGTTTTTTGTTGCTTTCTAAACGTATTTAGACTGTGTAAAATTCCAAGTACAATAATTAAATGGAGATTGTTGTAGTTGCTATTACGGATCAAATTCAATCTAATTAAAATAGTCCCATTAAGTTTTAATAGTTAAACTTTACAGTGTCAGAATAAATAACAATTATACTATCGTAAATAAACATTTTGTAACCTAACTTGCGATTGTTTTTCGTGTGTGTGTGTGTGTGTGTGTGCGCGCGCGCGCGCGATTGGTTAGTTGAGTAGGTGTGTGTGCGTATACGATAGGTTTTAGGAGACAGATTTTAAATTCCACAAACGGTCATAGTGATAAAAGACAGACACTTAAACTGGAACCCTCCCTGATCCCGTTGGTATAGTGTGTAACAACTATACCATGTAGTCTTCGTGTGACTCTTTCCACAATGCGTATTTAAATCTGAGACTAGACGATGTGTGTGTGTGTGTGTGTGTGTGTGTGTGTGTGTGTGTGTGTGTGTGTGTGTGTGTGTGTGTGTGTGTGTGTGTGTGTGTGTGTGTGTGTGTGTGTGTGTGTGTGTGTGTGTGTGTGTGTGTGTGTGTGTGTGTGTGTGTGTGTGTGTGTGAAAAACTGTTAGCAAACTTAGTGACCACCTCTTGAAAACGACTGGTTGTTGAAAATTCGGGTGCATTATTAACAGCACTCCTCGTTGTCTATGTGGTGCAGAAAAACATATATGTCTCTTGTATACACCTCCTGCATTATATTACGATTATTCATTGACAGTTTTTGTTAACAATGAAATAAATTTGCAAAAACCGAGTCAAAAGTTTAATGACTTGTACAGATTCAGTCCTATGTGCACAGGAGGCATGTAATTATAAATGTAATTAGAAGTGTGAGTAACAAATCTCTAGTGCTCAGTTAATATATTCCACTGTTTAACATATCGATCCGTGCAGCCGTCTTACCAATATATTTTTGTTAACCAATCCCACAGAATTGACGTTCATGAAAATACTGACATTTTCATTAACGTTCTGGCATGGTAAAATTCTTGATATATTCAGTTATAATTTTAATTCAAGCCAGATTTAATATCCAGGAACGCAACAAATACATTTACTGCAAGAAAACCAATGAAGTTTAATAACGTTGTCTGGCATAATACACTATGGCAGACTTCACTGCACATAATGAAATTACATACTGCACGCTCAGTGTGTTCTCGTGTTTGAGAGTGCTATTATTAACTCTATCCTCCCCTCCCAAGTCCTGTAGTGAGGAATTGATTTACCAGTAGGCCTATTCATATATATTGTAGCATCACAAGATGATACCAACCAATAAACTTAACTGAATTATCAAAATAGTTAGGGAACTTAATCAAATATACAATTAATTAGATAAAGGAAGAATTAGATTAACTAATTCAATAAACCATGAATAAATAAAGAATAATTGTTACAGATGCATGAATAGATTGAAAACATAAAGTAGCCTTGTAAGCAAACATAATAAATAACTTGACAGACATCTAAAATGACTAGACTAGACTATATCTTTGACATAATAAATTACCCAATCGATTAGGAGAGTGAGTGAATATATTTTAATATAATATTGAAGGAAATATTGTTTAGTAAATAAGCAAAAAATGTATTTAGGGTTAAGAAAAATCAAGTATGTAACAAGCCTAATAGTCCAGCTAGGTCTCAGACCCAAGACTGCATTTGTAATTATCATAAGTATAGAGTTATAATAAAAACTAGATAATTATGAACATAATTATGTGTATTAAGAAGAAGAAAAATGATAAATAATGATAACTAAACTGTGCAAATGACACAGTGCAAACAATAATAACAAAATAAACTATTGTGAACAAAGTAGGACCATTAACTGGCAACCTAACCTTAAGGAAAGGTATGACAAAAAACTATAAACCTAGATTCAGTATAAAATATACTGGAAGTATAGATTCAATTATATCTGAGTGTAAATAATAGACACTGAGACAAGTCAAGTAGAGATCATTATATTGTAAAAATGTTCTAAAAGTTGTATTTTTCTATAATAATGTAGTAGGGTATGGTAGGAAGGAAAGACTACTATTGTATAATAAAGAATAATAGAAATGTAAGGGAGAATGTAATGTAAATAAACTAGTAGCGTAAAGCGTGACAAATATACTGACTACTAGCCAATAATGTTAAAGAAACCACTATTGTTGTTTATGAACATATAATAACATAGTTAGTAAGAATTCAAAGTAAAACAAAAACCTACCTCTTCTTGGTAGATGAACAGAGACAATGTAAGGCATAAAAATTGTAATAGCCTATGTCCAATATGTAAAGAAACGGCATATGTGATTAGATTAAGACATGAGTAATCTTAAATGGTTGTAATCTGTTAATAAGAATGTAATTAACAAGATGTATACTTGGACTAAAAAAAACCTACCTATACTGTAGAAGACAGATAGGGACATTAAAATGTACAAAGCATGTTTTAATAATAATATGTATAGTAAAAGCTTATATGGTCTATTAGAATTAAATACTAAATGTTACATTGTCTGTGTAATAAGTATTTTATTTAGTCATTTTATTGTAAGAAGAAAAGAATAGTCCTAGGTACACAAAACCTTTTAGGCCTATTCTATAAGCCAAGAGGTTTATAGGAAGTTAAGGTTTAAAATTATGTAAATACAACTATTTCATTAACGACTCGGAACACAAAGTTTTTTATGAGTAAAAACATAAAGTTTTACCTTACAACCTGAACCGGTTTTCACTTTTAAAAAGCTTCTTCAGAGGTTGCCGCTGATAGCGCTGTGTGTCTTGTTGTGGGCGACGGAATCGAATTTTGAAAGATCGATGTTGTGTGTGGGGTGAGATATGTTCGAATAATGCGTGCGATTTGAATTGTGTCTGTTCGTTTAGGATGTCGTTTTTATTTGTTTTCGTGTGTTTGTATATTTCCAATTGTTCTAGAGTGTCTAGTTGTCGGCCTTTTGTGTGTACGTGTAGAATGTTCATGTTATTGTCGATGTTTTTGAATGTGTGGTTTGCTTCAATGAGGTGGTTTGCAAAGGTGGATTCTGTAGTGGAGTGGAGTGCCTTTGTGTGGTCAATGCATCTTTGTTTGAAGCTACGTCCTGTCTGGCCTATGCAGAATTTGTTGCAATTTGAGCAATTTAGTTTGTAAACACCAGGTAGATCGAATTTGTTGTGTGCTTTGTGTGTGTGTTCTATTTTGTTAGTAGTTTTGTAAGCGATTCTGTATCCTGATTTTTTGAATTTGTGGGCTATTTTTTCAGTTTGTTTGTTGATGTATGTTAGTGTTATGAATTTGTTGTTTTCTGTCTTTGTCTGTTGTTTGTTTTGTGTAGGAGTTTATTGACTATTGTTCTATCTTATCCGTTAGATTCTGCTAGATATTTTATAGTGTTTGTAGACTTTTTTATCAAGGGGGATGTTGTTAAGTCTATGTATCATGGTTCTGAAGGCAGCTAGTTTGTGTTGTATTGGGTGATTGGAGGAGTTGTATATTAGTGTGTCAGTTGTAGTCGGTTTTCTGTATATACTGAATTTGTGCCTGTGTTCAAGTTTTGTGATGGAGAGGTCTAAGACGTTTATGGTATTGTTGTGTTCGTATTCGGCAGTAAATGTTATGTTTTTATGTATTTTGTTTATGTGCGTTAGTAACTGTTCACATTGTCTTTTGTTTCCCCTGTATAGTATTAAAATGTCATCAACGTATCTGTGCCAATATAGTATTTTATGTGAGTGTCTGTCATTGTTTGTGAGGATTTTTGTTTTTTCTAAGTGTTGGAGGAAGACTTCTGCTAGAATCCTGGATATGGGGGAGCTGATGGGCAGACCATCACTCTGTGTGTAATATTTATTGTTATTACAATAATTTCTGTTTTGTTTTTGGAATTAACAGTTACTAAACACATTGATAAACTGAAATTCAATATCTATAGGAAACCAACCACCACCGATGTAACCATACCTGTCGACTCACATCACCACTTTTCGCAAATAATGGCAGCCTTTAATTACTTTATACACAGACTTTTAACAGTACCTCTTGACGACAAGGATTTTAATGACGAACTAAACACAATAAAATACATAGCTCAAGCCAATGGTTACAATAGTTCCTTGATTGACAACCTCCTCAGGAAACAAAAGCACAAGCTATCTAAACCTCGTATAGAAAAAGACACTAAAACCATTTTTATTTCAACGACGTACACCAACATAATGCCAAAAATCTTAACTAGTGTGTTAAATAATAAAAATAGGACCGTAATATTTAAAACTAACAATAATCTTATGAACATACTCCGTAATAAAATAACTATCCCTTTAGAAAAGAAAACGGGGGTGTATAAATTATTGTGCGACGATTGTGAATGCTTCTATATCGGCCAGACGGGAAGGGGTTTCCAAAAACGTTTTATTGAACATACACCTAAGCACAATCTGAAGGACATCATCAAACGTAAAATCCAACTATGCACGTCACTTGATAAACGAAAATCATAAATATACAAGCTTTGTTTCCAACTTGAAACCCATGCATTTTTGTAATAAAGGCACTTACATGAACGCCTTGGAAGAATTTGAGATATATAGGGCGTAGAATGACGCACACAGTCGTGACTTCAAGTTAAACGATCATTTAAATTTTAAATAAAACCCGCTCTACGATATCGCAATAAACCTGTCTACACGGTAGCTATTGATAATCAGTGTCCGATCGGTCCGACTCGAGTGCGCAATCAAGTAAAGCGGGTATGTGTAATCGTTTTCGAATATTTGTATTTTAATATGTAACGACCTCGTAAGAGTGAATTTTTATTTTATTTATTTCTGATGACGAGACATATGTCTCGAAACGCGTAAAATCAAATCAAAATGCAAAACGAAGTCACACGACGGAAGAAATAAGGTAAATATTATACAGAATTATTGTTATATGTAAAGTAGTTTTGTTTTGTGATAATGTTTAGAGTTTCTGTTATTTCGTTAATAAGCTCGTCTGGTGTGTTGTTCTGTTTGAGTTTGTTTTGTAGGATGGTGATTATTTCAGAGATGGGGATGTTTGTGTACAGGTTTTTAATGTCAAAGGAGGCTAACGTGGCAATACGGGGATATGTATGTATTTTATTTTTGTTACTAGGTCTGTTGTTTTTTACTGCAATGTTGTTGTCTAGTTGTGTGTGTTGTCTGATAATTTTGTCTAGATGTTTTGCGAGTTTGTTTGCAGGGGCATTACGGTAATTGATAATGGGGCGGATCGGAATTTCTTCTTTTGAGATTATGGTCCAAAGTTCGTGGAGACGTATTTGGAGAACAGAATTAGGTTATTCATGAAAATCAGGTTGAATACCTTCATACCTTCATATTATTTTTTTTCATCATTTCAATTTCAATTCATTTTAATAAAACAAAAGATAAAAACCATTTAAAATCTTTTCATTGCTGTCATGAACAAAAATATCCCTTCTCCCTCTCTTTTTCTGATACTATTTTTTAACGATAAAAAATACACAGTGATTAAATGATTACATACATTAATGGGTAGAAACATAGAAACAGTATTTGATAAATTTGATATATATATATATATCATTAAAACATTGATTATTAATGCACATAAAAATGAAAGCTGTATCGTATAGAAGCAATTATAAAACTAACTTACGCAAACCAGCGCTTCATTCCCACACACACACACTCTTTCATACCTTACATATTTTTAATAACCCCTCCTGACCTCATTATTTTTCTTTTTAATTTTGAATCGTTTAATATTTTGAAAAACTCTTGGTTTACTCTCCCCATTGATTACTTAGCTGTTCATTGTCCATCCACAGTCCACCCTCCTCACGTATTTTCTGTCACTCCGCGCCTTTCTTCTTTCATCATTTTTTATTTAAACAAAACTGTTATTCTGACATAATTATATTATTATTCAATTTCTTTAAATCACATTTTATTTGTACGGGCGCCCGTAAATTTGTTCAGGAACTTTTGTGACCGATCGGCACAAGATGGTAATTTCAACTGGGCCGAGACGAATTAGTCAAAAGTCTGAACTGGAGGGGTTGTCACGTGGTCTCGTTTTATTGTTTTCTGGTATTATGTCGACAGATTTTAAGGCGTTGTTGACTTCTCCCGGCATTCTAAAGTGAAATAAACAAGACTTGGCTCCTGACGTCATATAGCGTGACCCCAATTTGTGCTAGTTCATAGGTCGGTCGGCTAAAAATAACTGTTTTCCGCGGTTAACCCGCTGACCTTGACTACAATTCGCATACATGGTTTTTACCACATTCAAATTACAAATAATATGTTAAGATTCCCAATGTTTCGGGATGGTAATATATGTACCGTTACAATATTTGTGTTGATTGGTGTGAGGTTTTTATTTTTCTCTCGTGTTTTGTCTGTATGTTATGTATTTGTTTTTTCGTCCATTCATTTGTGTGATCTATTAGTTCAGTCATGTAATTGTGTCAGTATATTTTGGCGATCTGTAGGTGTAGCGTTAGTGCTTTGCGGTTGAGAGCGTCTTTTTTCTTATATAACTGTGTTATGGATTCTTTTATGTATGTCCTTTGTGCAATGTTTTGTGTTATTGTGCGGCCTGATTGTTGTGTTCGATTTTTATCTGTGCGTATTTTGATGTTATTGATTTGTTGAGCCACATTTTGTTGAATGTTATGTGTGTAATGATCTTTCTAACCTTCACTATTGTGAAATTGTACGTTTGGACTATAGCCCGTCTTGCTGAGTTAAATTCTTAGATTTCGTTGTCCATGACGTGTCCGTCACTTAACCAAATACAACTATTTGTATAGTACAAACGTACAAATTTACAATATTGAAGGTTAGAAAGATCGTTACACACATAACATTCAAAAAAACATGTTTCAACAAATCAGTAACACCAAAATACGCACAGATCAAAATCAAACACATCATCAGGCCGCACAAATAACACAAAACATTGCACAACGGACATACATAAAAGAATCCATAAAACAGTTATGTAAGAAAAAAGACGCTCTCAACCGCAAAGCATTAACGCTATACCTACAGATCGCCAACATATACGGACACAATTACATGACTGAACTAATACATCACACAAATGAATAGACAAAAAACAAATACATAACATACAGACAAAACACGAGAGAAAAATAAAAACCTGACACCGATCAGCACAAATATAATTCCTTTACACAAATTCTACCCACCTACAGTAAACCTCACGAACGTCACAATCACTAAAAACGAAAAAACACTCCTTGATAAAGGCCTAAAACATAACATACATTACAAACAAAACAACCAGACACTAAAAAAACTCATAATTGACACTGAAATAAATATACAAAACACAGCACCAGAACATCAAGACACACTAAGTCATAACGTAAACAATATAATAGGAGCACATAAGACACCAGACAACAAGAACCACAACTCAGAAATACACACAGCCATCAAACTGAGGGAAAAGGCACACAAACACAACATCACATTTGTAAAACCAGACAAAGGCAACACGACTGTAATCATCTCCACAGACAACCTACACAACAAAGTACAAAACTTTATGGAACAGAACAACATCACAGAATTAAAACACGACCCCACAGACAGATACCAAAACACAGTAAAACAACTAGTCAACAAAGCCAAACACATAATGACATACAAACAAAAGCCCTACATGAAACAAATCCGACCATCACCCTTATCCTCCAAGCGCTTCCCAAAATCCATAAAGAAGAAATTCCGATCCGCTCCATTATCAATTACCGTAATGCCCCTGCAAACAAACTCGCAAAACATCTAGACAAAATTATCAGACATCACACACAACTATACAACAACATTGCAGTAAAAAACAACAGACCTAGTAACAAAAATAAAATACATACATATCCCCGTAATGCCACGTTAGCCTCCTTTGACATTAAAAACCTGTACACAAACATCCCCATCTCTGAAACAATCACCATCCTACAAAACAAACTCAAACAGAACAACACACCAGACGAACTTATCAACGAAATAACAGAAACTCTAAACATTATCACAAAACAAAACTACTTTACATATAACAATAAATATTACACACAGAATGATGGTCTACCCATGGGCTCCCCCATATCCAGCATTCTAGCAGAAGTCTTCCTCCAACACTTAGAAAAAACAAAAATCCTCACAAACAATGATAGACACTCACATAAAATACTATATTGGCACAGATACGTTGATGACATTCTAATACTATACAGGGGAAACAAAAGACAATGTGAACAGTTACTAACGCACATAAACAAAATACATAATAACAACATTTACTGCCGAATACGAACACAACAATACCATAAACGTCTTAGACCTCTCCATCACAAAACTTGAACACAAGCACAAATTCAGTATATACAGAAAACCGACTACAACTGACACACTAATACACAACTCCTCCAATCGCCCAATACAACACAAACTAGCTGCCTTCAGAACCATGATACATAGACTTAACAACATCCCCCTTGATAAAAAAGTCTACAAACACTATAAAATATCTAGCAGAATCTAACGGATAAGATAGAACAATAGTCAATAAACTCCTACACAAAACAAACAACAGACAAAGACAGAAAACAACAAATTCATAACACTAACATACATCAACAAACAAACTGAAAAAATAGCCCACAAATTCAAAAAATCAGGATACAGAATCGCTTACAAAACTACTAACAAAATAGAACACACACACAAAGCACACAACAAATTCGATCTACCTGGTGTTTACAAACTAAATTGCTCAAATTGCAACAAATTCTGCATAGGCCAGACAGGACGTAGCTTCAAACAAAGATGCATTGACCACACAAAGGCACTCCACTCCACTACAGAATCCACCTTTGCAAACCACCTCATTGAAGCAAACCACACATTCAAAAACATCGACAATAACATGAACATTCTACACGTACACACAAAAGGCCGAAAACTAGACACTCTAGAACAATTGGAAATATACAAACACACGAAAACAAATAAAAACGACATCCTAAACGAACAGACACAATTCAAATCGCACGCAGTATTCGAACATATCTCACCCGACACACACAACATCGATCTTTCAAAATTCGATTCCGTCGCCCACAACAAGACACACAGCGCTATCAGCGGCAACCTCTGAAGAAGCTTTTTAAAAGTGAAAACCGGTTCAGGTTGTAGGGTAAAACTTTATGTTTTTACTCATAAAAAACTTTGTGTTCCGAGTCGTTAATGAAATAGTTGTATTTAGTTAAGTAACGGACACGTCATGGACAACGAAATCCTTATAATTATGATTAATAGTGTTAAAATGTTTCCTAATAGCATAAAAACATATATTCAAAGGAGAAAACAAAAATGTAATAAAAAATATAACTTTTAAAACTCATGTATTAGCATAGGCCAACCATAAAATTGTTCACTTTATAAATACTGTAAGGAAACATATCCTGTGAGGTCTTTAATTGATCAGAAGGAAGAAAGCAAGTCAATGGTAATAATATAATGACAATTGTAATTAACATAAGAATATTATGTTAATTTTAAGAATTTTGTTAATTATGATCTCAGAAAACAAATGTGTCTCCACCCCAAGACTGACGCTATCTTCGACAATGTATTAGCTATCAACCAATCGGAATTTTTATATTTGGTGTGCATGAACCGAAAGGGCATCTGCATCAACCCAAAGCTGACGCGAACAAGCCAAAAATTAGACGCCACGCCACGAGCATTGCGTTGGAATCTGGAGTGTAAAGAACAACTTCTCCACGTCACTTTTATCCGCGAAAACATAGTCAGAATCAAACTTCGGATACTGTAGGTTATGTGCGGAGTGACAATAATAACATAACCAAGAAGGAACCAAAGTGTTGTGAATTCGTTATAAAATCACAAGGGCAATATAGTGGAATATAAAGTTAACTGTGAAAGGAACGAGTTTATAAGTGAACGAAAGTATAGTGTGAATATCAAAAGGTTTTAAAAACGAAAGTTAACTAATCATATTAATATAACCTAACAAACTTTATGTACACTTATGAACTATATATCACTGCACAAGAACACTAACACCATAGTTATTGTTAACCATTTAACTATTATTTCTTTGAGTTTCATGTTTGAAACTGAATAATATATCCAGATTTGGATAACATCAAATCAGCCACTGTTCGGCAGTTACGAACTTTTGTTATTGTTAGATATAAGACATATCAATAATCAATAATTTGATTATAGTATACACAATACTATAATCAAATTATTATTGTGAAGATTGGTACTTCGTAACAGTCATTTTCGTTAAAGATTATTGTAGTCAAAAGAATTCACGAACTGAGATTAAATTGAAATAATCAGAATTAAGCTTGAGTGAAGGAAGGTGTTGCCAACCACTGAGCGAAAATTATAGTAGGCCTAGTCAAATTATTATTAAACAAATGTTATTTATTTAAATTCAGAAGAGAAGAACAACAGTTAAAATAAGAATAAAAGAATTAGAAATGAAATCAGTTTAGTATGAATTATTATTTTAATAATCTATAATTTTTTTCTCAATTTACAAAGGTTAGCGTTTTAAACCCACCTTAAGCATTAAGTTGGGAGTACCTACAATTTTGTGCGCCACGTGCTATTTAAATTATTCAACCAGATAAATGAATCAACATAAAATTAAACCAAAATAATTAAATTAAAGTCAAGAATTTTAATTAACAAAGGAAGATATTGGTTTCACTAATAAACAATTACCACCCACAATAACCGGTTTACATTGGGTTACCAATCGGTTTCAACAACGTAAGGTATTTCTTTGACAACGGTGCCGGTGTTTGCATAACCCGGCAAATGAAGGTATAATAAATTTTGGTTAATAATAATATCGGGTATTAATGTCGGTTAGAGCGCCGATATCTGGACGGCACTGTTAGACAGCCCGCGCCATCTCGCGGCGCGGTCTGTTGTCCGTTACGTTGCTGATGTAACGTCCAGTTCGACGCAGACTTTGAAGGAATCAACAAGCTCCCGACCTTGGACAGTTAATTGGGTAATTTTCTTCTCGTCCTGATGGCAGGCTAATTTTTCGAGACTTCCAGGGTTCTCGCTCCCCGACGGAGATTTGGCCCCAGCTGGTGTACTGACGCCTTCACCAGTCATGAACCATCCAACACTCACCTGTTCTGAGGAGGGAGCTTCCTGACCAACTGTAAGATGCAACTATACTCATGCAATTGAGGTGATATAAACTTTTATTATTTTTCGTTGGCGTGGCCCGCCGTTCATCCGTGTTACAAATCGTTTTCCTTTTTAAACCATGTGCTTACGCCGCTAGACAGTCCGATCTAGTGTGTGTCAACAGGACATTCATTATGAACATTATTTGAACTATTATGAAATTATTCCATAACTCTAACGTACTATTCTTGTAATTGTGTGCTGCACTGGGGGAGCGTGCCAGAGCTCATTTTGGCTTTCTTGATAATTTTTTTTTGCAAAGGCCTTAGAGTTAGTATACTTACAATCTAAATTTAAGTCATGTGTTTATTGGTTCTGTTCCGGCTGGTTCAGGATGGGGTTCATATATTATTCTTATTTTGGTTTAACATTTAAGGGCTGGGGGTTGCGTTTTTCAGGCTGTTTTCAGGGGTAAAATTCATATGGGTTTTTTTTGGCACAAGTTAGGCACACGCTGATACAGTTTTAGGCAGGCCGGATACCTGTCTGACCTGGTTTGGCACATGCTGGCACACTTCCACAGCTGCCAGAATACAACATGCTGTTATTTTAAAATTATTTATACACAGATGTCTGACATTAAAAATTTATTTTTTGTGGGCATATACTAATAATTTTGAGATTGTAAAATCATACTGATGCTACTGATTATTGTAACTTGGGTTCTGACTTGCTTGCTGGACCTGTCTGTTGAATTAAATCATTATCATTAAAGAACGAATTTCTGATACAGGGATACATCTATATTTGTATTATTTATATTAACACAACAATTAACATTTTGGAAAATTATGCCAATTGTTTAAACTTAGGTGATAAGGGTTTTTAGCACTTGTATACAGTTCAAAGAAACTTAAAGATGTTCATATACTTATAATGTGCAATTTAGTAGATGTTATAAATTCATATGGGCTGCCAGGCCTCTATCATCTTGCAGTTATTAGTCATTATCATCCTTTCGGTTTTTAAAATATTTTTTTTTTGGGGGGTTTCATTTTAATGGAGTAAATGGGTTGTGGTTTTAAATGATTAAATTCCAACTGTGGCTGGAAGTCTAAATTTTATGATTGCAGTTTTTGGGGCTTTATAGAATATACAGGCTGTCTGCCAGGTCGAACATGATTTAGTGTGATGATATTATATGTATATGTGTCTCTATGTTTCGATATGTGATGTTAATGTTAAGTGTTATTAAGGGGGGGGATTTATATAATTTATAGGATGTTGCCCGATATATGTTGTTTATTTATATAATTTAAGGAACCAAATTGATATATGTATTAATATGGGCTTATGGAAACTGATTTGTTAACATGTTGACACTACTTATTTATTAAGCTTATTGTTATACTTGTCACTCAGGGGAATTGTAATTTACACATGCATGTAATGAATTATGGGGCAAGAATAAAAATTGTTATTGTTGATTAACAACCGAGTTTAATTGCAAGTCCCGTCATACTGGACCCAGCGCATTTTTGGCTTCTCTAGGCTTTCCGCCTGGTTCTAAATAACTAGTGGCCACTCTTTCAAAAAAAAAAAAAAAAAAAAGATTTAGTTTTTTAATAAAAAACACAAAGTGGAAAGAGGGGTTACAAATGGTAACAGAGCGTGGTTCTGAGGTTGAACCCTTGGGTCCTTGGGTGTGACGGGGCTTGCAAACTCGGAAATACTATACTATTGTCATGCTATTGTTCTTTAGGTGTATGCCCGTGTATGCTATGTTAGGTTGCTTAACTTGTGAGTCTGATCGCACCACGGGGCGGGTATTCGTGGTTGGAAAATTTGAGATGTTGAACTGCCGGGGGGTCTCGAGCGTGGCCTGGGTGATAGAATATTGGTGATTCAGGGTCGGAGTATAGCGTGTGGCATTAGCGGGATACGGTATAGCCCGATCGGAAGTCGGTACCGTCACCGACTTAATTCCTGTGTTGCGAGGTGTAGGAAGTCTGATTACTAGTTTGTGTTTGCTAGTTATATGTTGGTGAGATTTGTGTGTCGGATTGATGTTTGGTGTTATGTATGTTAGGTATTTGTTGGTTGTTGCTTGTTTCCTTCTGTGGTGTTAGTAGGTGGTTCAGAAGTAGGTCAGGTCTCCGCAGCGCTAGAGAACCCGGGGGTCCTCTTGATGGAAGGATAGTACTCAAGGTTTTCCAGTTCAGTATTTGGTGTTTTCATGTTATTTATTGTTGTGTGTGTCGTGCGTGATAATTAGAGCGGTTTGCGGCATGAGTGGGATGAATCCCGACCTGTTTCTTAAACACGAGCTAGAGTTCGAAATTAAGTCCCGGGGTGGGAGGCCCCAAGGGGATGTCGCTTCCTTGAGGAAGCAGTTAAGGGACGCCCTCTCCTTCGGAGGGGCGACGTCGATTGTGAAAATTACCGATGTGACAGCGGAGCTCGAGCTGTGCCAGGAGAAGTGGGGAGAGTTGCGGGAGGTGATGGAAGATTTGGAGTCGGCCCCGTCCAGCCTCACGGCGAGGTAGAGAGTGCGTCAACGGGCGGAGCACCTGCAACATCGACTGGAGAACTTGTCCGCCCAAACTATGATCGCTGAAGTCAGCGCCACGCTGAAGTTGATCTCGGAACAGGTGGCGAAAGCGTTGCGGAATTTCGAGCCAGGGAAATCTCACCCTCCCGTGAACTCTCCCCAGCCTCCTGAGTTGGACCTGGGGCAGACGCCGAGTCCGCCAGCTCAATTGCCGGCGTTCTCGGGCGGGTCGAGCGTTACGTATAACAAGTTACCTAATCCCCTTTCCTCCATTATCCAGCAGCTTCCGGTCGTTGATGGTCTGGATGTGGATAAGCTGATGGTATTTTTCAAGATTTTGTTCCAGCTGTCCGACTTCCCGGAGATGTCGGATGGCACCCTCCTCGAGCTCGTGTATCCCTACTGTCGGGGGTCCATGGCTGAGCGGGTCGCGCAAACTATAAGATGTGGCGGCAGTGTGACGTCTTTCCATCGGGGGGTGTTGGACGCATGCGTGCCTGGCCGATTGTGGGAGCAGCTGCAGCATAAGCATTGTTATCGGGTGCAAGCCCACGGGGAGAGTTTTGCTGAGTTTGCGCTTAGTATCCGTGAAGCTGTACGAATTCTAGGGTTGGGACTGCCCGAGGTCGAGGTGGTACAGATGATTGTCGAGGGGGTCACTCCCCAGGAGAGGTCGCGTTTGATTTTTGCCGAGCGACCACGCAGCTATGAAGACCTCAATAAGATGTGTGTGTTATCCCGAGCCATACAAGCGATTGATGAGTCCCGCGGGCCCGTAAGGGCTAGTCCGGGCGAGTTTCGAGCGGTGGAATGACGTGCCGTTCAGTCCCAACCCCGACCGGAAAGAACCACCGGCGATCGAGGTGGACCGTTGAGAGGCGTGGTTTGTTTTCGTTGTCGAAGACAGGGGCATGTTGCCCGCGATTGTCCGGAGGGTGGTCTGCGTCCATCGCTTCCCCCGAGGGTCCGGTCTTCAAAAAACTAAGTTGCCAGGGGAAGACAAGTCGGAGGTTGTCTCCCCCTCGTCCTAAGACTTTTCGGTGTTTAAGTGCCTCCAGGCCAAGGATAGGTCTTGACTCTTCTGATATCAAGGTCCTTGCTACTTTCCCGCGAAAGGCTCCTGTATGCCCCTTCCTGTCGCTCGAGGTAAAAAAGGGTCAACTCAGAGCGTTAGTTGACTCCGGTTCAGCCCGATCTATCATCTCATCTCGAGTATGTGCGGACCTTGAAAAGCAGGGCTTAATAAAAGGGTCGGATCGGTCGTCCGTAGTATGCTGGACTGCGTCACGGGAAATCCTGCCCATCACCCGGGTGATTTCCTTCAAATTCATGATCGATGGTTTTTCTTGGGTGTGGCCTTTTCTAGTTTCTCCGGCTCTGGGAGTTGATTGTATCGTTGGTGCCGATTTCATCGCTAAAAGTGGTCTCGTGTTGGACATCCATGGGCACCAATGTTATTTCAAATTTAATCGGGGAGTTGTTGTTCCTTTCCTTGGATACCAGGGAGCTAAGGGAGGTATCCAAGAGGTAGCTTGTCCCGATTCTGCACGAGACCATCTCACTCCCGCCCAGCAGAAGGCCTTAGACCAACTGTGTGAGGAACTTCCCTCAGTGTTAACTCCTACTTTGGGACTCACACATTTATTAGAATACAAAATTCGTCTAACTGATTCCAAGATAATGAGGTCACATCCGTATAAATTCCCCCCTCCGAAAATGGCCGTTCTAAGGGAGAAGGTTCAAGAGCTGTTAGAGCAAGGGGTCATTGAACCTTCCAATTCCAGTTGTGCTAGTCCAGCGTTCCTGGTACCCAAGCCTGGGGGTAAGCACCGCATGGTGATTGATTACCGAAAATTGAACGCTAACATTGAGGTGGATTCGGTTCCCCTTCCGGATCTCCACTCGGCTTTTGACTGATTTAGTGAGGCCAAGTATTTCACCGTAATTGATCTCAATGCCGCATCGCATATCACCAAATCCCTTTATCCAAGGAAAGCAGACCTTACACCGCGTTCTGCGTCCCGTGGAATTTATACCAGTATACGCGGGTTCCTATGGGTCTGGCAGTGGGCGCCCAAACCCTCACGCGTCTGCTTGACCTGGTATTTCAGGATGTGAAATTCAAATTTATTTTCAATTATTTAGACGATTTGCTAGTATACAGCAAAACGTATGATGAACATCTATGTCATCTAAGGGAGGTGATGTGCAGGTTGAGAAACGCGGGCCTCACGGTTAATCCGGAGAAAGTGCGATTTGCACAACAGAGTATATCATTTCTGGGGCATCTGGTCTCGCACCGAGGTGTTACCGTGGAAAAAAGGATTTAGTTTTTTAATAAAAAACACAAAGTGGAAAGAGGGGTTACACAACTAATTACATAGTGAGATACCAAACAATAACTTTATGGAATATTAATATAATTTTCCATATGACGCCCATTTTAATTAAAATCTACCAATAGATTACATAGCAGTACTGGTAATAATTATTAAATTACAATTTAAAGACTTAACAACATAGTAGGCCTACATACCTTATACTCAAACAAACGGTACCACGGTACAAGAAAAAAGATTATATTACAATATACTGTGTAATTGATTTGTTTGGATGTTGTGACCACACTTTGAATATTAAGTGATGTCAATACACAGTCTAACGGATGTTTAATAATAGAATATAAAAGCTAATACAGTGAAAATGAACATCGATCAACGAAACTGTAGATAAGCGTAGATGATTACCGTTAGCAATAACTGTTATAAAACTATTAAACCTAAGCCTATATAATATGTTCTTCTACTTCACAATTAGAGACTGTAAGCTGGAGTGTGATCTAGTGACGCGCGCCAATAGTGACATGCTTTATTGATATGGGATGGCAGTCATTTACAGGACACTAGTCTTCTTGGGTTCCGTCTCCCAAACATTTCTATTCTGTGACTCTGGATGCCAATTAATGATACACAGCAATTCTCTAACACTGCTGATTCGAATCGTCAAGCAATTGATTTTGCCTCTTCCATCGTTTTAGGTCTCGTAGGTAATCTTTTCCTGTAGAATTTTGAGCCCAAGACACCTAATAATTGAGTAATTACATTTCTTCCGCTTCCGTCTGACATCACTATGCTTCCCACTTAGATTGATTCCCACAGTCTTCTAGTTGGTTTCTCAAGCTCTCGTGGTTTAACAATTTAAACTAAGTGAATTCAACTTTCAATAGAGTAATAAACCACACATCGCTGTAGTCGTATAAGTAGGCCTTAATACAGTAAAACGGATCCATTATTTAAAGCGATACCTGTCACTGCATTTAAGCAAACTTTTTATACTTTTACAGAAATTTACTATTATCTAAAAGTAAGATATTTCAATACTTTATTCTGAGTTTAACAAACTTTCCTAACTCAGACCATTATACTTTTGGTCTGAGTTTAAATTGACCTAAATCATTCTTTTTCTTTTTTGGCTGGTAGTCTTCCAATTCTTTGTTTAATGGAATGCACTACGACAAATTATCTTTCCTTGTCCTCAAATGTTTAAATGGATTTGACCTTATGGTTCATAGTCCAGCCGCAGAACTGAATGCCTTAATGTACACACGGTTTTTTTTTAAGTTTAGTTCTAAATTTCAATTTATTATAGTTGAAAATTCTCCCTACCAACAAATATTTAGTATAATTTAAAAACTAACGCTTACAATGAGATAAGAAACTACAAAAATTTTCTGTTAACGTTTCTGAATATTCAGTAAAACGTATATCTTTTAAATGCAAAATATATACTAAATACAAGTGTCCACAAAACACACCTTGTTTTTAA
Organism: Magicicada septendecula; assembly: GCA_034769895.1. NCBI lineage: Eukaryota > Metazoa > Arthropoda > Insecta > Hemiptera > Cicadidae > Magicicada > Magicicada septendecula. The sequence continues at coordinate 161,591,690 of CM068375.1, forward strand.
ATTTGTCATATTTAAAACGACAATAATGTTTAAGCAAAAAAGAATCAAATTACACAAGTTTTATCTTTCCTTCTGAACTGTTTGTATGAACCTGCAAACATTACATACAACACACGAAGAGAATTATCCACATGTCCATACTCAAAATTAAGGGATTTTGTTAATGTCAATAATTAGCACATTACATTTTAATTTAACATAGAGATTTTAAATGTGTTACACACCAGCAGGGTCTTTGTGTAAAGTTTCTATTACCGTTAGTGCACGACTTCACTCACGTTTCCAAGGGAGTACGACAATTTAACGCTCCCTTGATTCCGTTCCAGCCGCGGCACAAGTACAATGGACTCGCTTGGGACACGAGAGACTGCCAGAGTTAGCGTTATGTTTACACCGACTTCTAGACTGCATACACATTCAAATTGTCACATATAAATACATATAAAGTTGTGTTTATATCACAACTTAATGTAGAGTGTAGATTGCGTTTGTCTCAAGCGTATCGAGCCCCTGAATATACACTATTCTTTCTGAATTGGTGAGAATGTTCATGTGAATGTGTGTGTGTGTGTGTGTGTGTGTGTGTGTGTGTGGTATTTATTTCAATTGTTTAGTTATATATGTTTAGATATTTAGGTTTCAATACATATGTACAACAGGCACATTCACACAAAATATACAGTAGATATCGTTCATTGTGACCTCCTACGGTCCATTAATTTCAGGTCATTATAAACTTATTATTATAATTATTGATATTATTAACAATTAAACTCTTATAAATGCAATATGGCATTTTATAAACTGCAGTATTACGTACACTTTGGTCTTTCAGGCGTATTACTAAATGAACAAAGAGAATATTTTCCGTACCTTTATTTGTCACTTTTCTCAGAAACAACCGTTACAAAATTTCATTTATAATTACGCTCTAAAAAACCACAACACTCAAAACCTACTATGCTACTGTGTTCATAATAAACATATGTATTATTTTAAATAATTTTTGTTACAAGAAATGAATCAGTGATTGTCACGCTTATTGCACACCATAGTCCTTTTTTTGTTTACTGGAAAGCAAGTGACTTGGAATCGGCTAAAGCAACATCTGTAAAGTCAATAAATGCACAGAGAGCGTTCACTGCTTGACAGACTTCTAGAAACCGGACGTCTCGTCATCACTAGTATCACCATAATTAATTATCTCCGTTTTTGTTACAGTCTTCACCTTATAATACAGACTACTTTATGAAAGTATAATTTATTGTCGTATAAACAATATTTTCTTATGGCTAACATGAAATATAGTCATGTAGCTAATATGTCATTGTGTACAAACTTAGTGTAAACAAAATTATTTTATATTGTAAAGTGTAAATGGGTCAAATACTGATTAGGCTTTAAGCTTTTCAGTCACTATACAAGTTTATTTTATGTCAAGTACCACTTCAGTCAAGTGGTAGTTTATTTTATCTAATATTACAACATGCTATGTTTACAGTATTTCCATAATGTATATAATCTGTAGATAATTACATTATACAAGATCTTTTAATTCTGACAGATCACATTAGATTTACAAGTACTCAGATTTTGAGGAACTTTTTGCTACCTTTTTTGACACACCGTCTTCATATCGTGGTCATGAATGTCTACCACCCCCTCCATCTCTTTCCTCAAAAGTTGTAGTTTGTAGTCTAGCAAAATATTTGTGCTTTGTGGACTTACTTATTAAAAATACACGGGAAGTCCACGTGTTCTCATTGTACAGGAATTACTTTCTTACACGCTGTCAGGTCAGATGTCAGTTTACACGAGTACAGACGTATTCCCTTAATTCCTTTAGTCATTATTTTGTCCTTCGTAGTCACCGATTTTGTTGTATGTAAGTGCTTCATATCAAGGGTATTTTAGTGTTCATTCCTCTTAACCACAATGAAGATTCTATCTGTGCGTAATTCCCGCCTTAATTATATACAGTATGAAATTCCATTAGTTCTCCTTGACACATTTTTTTAAACCACAAATGTTGGCATAATTTTAATCTCGTAGAATATTTGTATTATCATATTCATACCAACTATAAACTAAAAATAGTAAAGACAAATAAACATTTCACAATCTATTATAAACTACAAATAGATAATTTACTCAGAATATGTAAGACTTACTTTCCTCCCAATTAGAAATCAAATTCATCTTACAAGATGGCTACATCTACTTTTCTTTTATTTACAATTGGAACATAGCTGTTCTCTTATAGTTTCCTTTTTCGTCCGTTTTTTGCTAGTTTTGAAACCCGATTCTGTGTCGGTCAAAATTTCCTCAACTTCATCTCAATTATTGTTTTTCAGGTATAAGCTGGGTAGTCTTCCAGTTCTTTGTTCCATGGAATGTATCAATATATTCACTTTCTCTCTTGCGATACATCCATCAGGTTTCCTTTCGTGGTACTCATCTAATTATACAGATTAACGTAACCTTTATAATCTAAGCGTCGTTTAGGAATTTTACAGCTTACTTATAACTTTCTACCTTCTACCTTTTAACCATTCTCTAAATTCTATTGGCATCCTTCTTATTATCTACTTCTTAATAAGCATTAAATCCGTTCTTTACGATTGTTTAAAATTTATTGTTGGGTTTATTTACAATATTAACCTATTACACATAATAGAGCATGTATACGTGAGGCAATACGCACTAATATTTGTTGACGGAAGAGATAACAGTTTTAACGTTTGAGTTGTAGGAAGGAAGATAAGACTGTTAATGCCAGCACTGTTATCTCTGTTTATAGTAAGAGTTGCTTTTTGGCACAACATTCTAGGTAATTTTGGTTTATCATGAGTAAACTTGAAAAGATTTCTGCAGTAGTTGTTACTTTCAGTTGACTGACTGTATAGTTTGCAAGGCGAAAAATTTCATTACTTACAGCCAGTGTTATTAACTACAAGCGGAGACTATTAATTAAGTTTTCACAAAATATTGTATAAGTTTAATGATTAAATACAGTAATATATTTTATTAACATAAACTTGTTTATTACAACAAATTATTATTATTATTATTATTATTATTATTATTATTATTATTATATATATTTTACTATTTTTATGTAGTTTCAACACTAGTAGCCATGTGAACCTTAAATAAATTGTTACACTTCAAACATGTCGTTTTCTGAAGTGTCTACTAAAATAATATTACCAATGGTTTATTAAAAATAAATTGAGCAATTTCGCTTAAGGGACTGAGTAACGTATTTCTTTTATCTCGGCCCTTGGCAAATAAAGACAACCTTTCCTACTTACGTGCGTTCTAAAATAAAAGAGGTCCTCGTAAAGAAAGGAAATGGCTTTCCACTACACACATTGGTTAGGCCAATTACATTAAGTCCCGTGTTTCACACGCGCCCACACTCACACAGAACAAGATAAAATAGTTCACTTTATCTCCTCTCTCTCTCTCTCTATATATATATATATATATATATGTATCTCTCTCTTTCTCTCCCCCCTCTCTAGACATTGGACTTCTTCTAAGCATTGTCTGAATCCACCTTCACGACAAATGTTAAATATTTCTTGGTCGCTTCCTTGAATACATATGTATTTAGAAATGTATTTTATACTTTTTACCAAACTGCAGGACTCAACATTTTTTGAGCATAAAGTATTTTTGAGTGCGACAATAGGGTACTGTCGTTAGCTATCGGTTATAACTTCATGTACTCTGTCAATTTTAATTGTCGTAATAGAGCCATCTTCAGGTACGTCGCTCACATAATGGACAACCATTTTCATTCATTTATACTTAATAAACTGGTGGGGATACTTGTTGAACAGATTCCATTGTTCATATAGGGAGACTCTGGATTGAATGGACCGCAAGGATCATTATCCATGCTTTTGATCACAATAGGCCTTAACTCTGAGTTATTTCTTACAGTATCTCAGCACTAATCACTTCATCAGTTGGTTTAGGACGACATTTATGTGTAATCCACACTGATATACGAGATTGGAGTGGTTTACGCTTTAGCTATGCAATAGAATACATCCACGCAACGGTTTCTCCTAATATCTTACCCTTTCTGGCAACACTTACCATTTTATTAAATTCTGATAAAATCCACTTGCTAATAAATTATTCCAATCCGTACCTTCTTGGCAAGGCATTAGTTCTTCTGTAATTTTTTCCACGACACGTAAATGCAGTAAAAAGATCCGGGCGCCGTAATTACGCGCATAAAAAAAAACCTCCTGTATATATTCTGCCAGATACCTGAGACTGTTAACAACACTTGAAGACAATTAAGCAATTACCTTGTTGTTGTGTAATGTTTTGTGTTTTACACTTTAGGTATTTACAACCCGTAAAGTAAGAGAAATGCTGCCATTCTTAGGTTTTACTGTTGTCATAAATATGAATAGGTTATTAACCCCACAGAGATACACTTCTGGGGCAATTGCCGGTCCCTCTAATGTGAACACTGGAATTTTATGTAGATTGCAAAAGATACAGTTAATAAATTGTCAATTACATTATATGATTGAATAAAGGTATAAATACATACCTTGTCTCGGTAGAGTTTCTTTTAAATGCTGAACTCACGTACAGGCAGCATGTTGCCTGAGGTCGTGATGCTGGATGATGAGATGAAAGGGGTTAGGGGCGTTGTTAGGGAAGGCCTTCCCAAAAGGATGCTGTAGATGTTGCTGCAGATCCTTCACTAACGAGGCCACTAGATGTATTATAAAACACTAAATTGACATGTACGATTTGTACTCATGAAATGTTCACGCGCACTGTTGTCGGCGAACTGAAGTTAATTGAATGTAAAAAAAATATTTAAATAAAAACGTGAAGTAAGGTGATGCCACAAATGTATTGTATAGGGATACTTTGACCTAACAACCTCCACGCATGAGATGTGAGTAAGTTCTGATTTGAATTGTTCTGTCCTGTAGACTTTGCTTAGCCCCCACTAATGGGGTGATTGGTTTTGACCAATCAGGATGCATAAATTTAATTGTAAATTAAAATCATCTTCAAACAATGTCTTGTTACATTAATAATAGTAAATAAAAATATGATTTTATATATATATATATATATATATATATATTATAACGGAACCAAATATTAACTATTTGGGGTTATATGTTTACCCCATGCTGAAACCATATTTAAATAAAAATTAACAGTTAAAACTCCATTTGAATGTAGCGCATTGAAAATAACGCTGTGTAAAGCAACGCACACGGGGTCGTTATGTAAGCAGTTCGCTGTACAAGGAAGCGACCACACCCAAACTGTTAATTATTAATATCTCGGAAACTAATAAATAAAGGCGAAATCTAATATAGCCAAAATGTTTGCCGAGATATTAATAATGACGTGTGCATATTTAATGCAATATAATTAACAAATGTAAGAGTTAATTAAAATAATTAAATAACTTCTGTTAAAATAGAGTTACAGTAATGAGATTTTAGTATATTATAAAGATAATAATTTGTGACAGATTGTATATTTTAGATTTCACGCAACTTGATTTGCAACCAAGTTATTGCAAAATTAAGTAAGTACAGGATATCCTTAGCGACAAATTGGTTCCGCTGGATAATTATGTTACATAATAATTCTATTCTCCGTCTGTGGGAACCAGACTTCATTCTCACGGACTAAGGGAATTCTAAATTTTATGTAGTAGGGAGAGTGTTTCGACCAATGAAATCATTTCATGCAGCCCCGGCCAATGCGATGTTTTCTGGTGGAAAAATTCACTCTTCTGTCAGTACTCACGAAGTTAAGACGTAGTCCTTCGATCGTCTAGTAGCCAAAGCGGTGAAGATCAACAAGAAGACTCTACGTGGTCAACACACACGCGATTACGAACACACTAACTACAGATCATCTGTATAGCTCGTAATTGCTACGTAAAGGCGAGATACTCTTCAAGACATCAACCAAGCTTATTGTGTACTACCAGATAGTCATAAGCACGCAAGAGATCCACCCGACTTCAAGACCAGACTTCAAGAATACAGCAGAGAGGCCGTCTAAATCATTGGTTAACAGCTGACGAGCAGAGCGACCGCCGAACGAAGCACACACACACACACACTGACGTGCAACGTGCAAATCGACGGAGAACAGGAAGCAGTTCCAGCAGACAACAGCAGACGTTAAAATATTCACAAACAGCAGGGAAGCAGAGTGTTGCCGAATTTTGAACTCCACGACCGAATCCAGCAGTTCTAAGCAGATTACTTTCTCTAACCAAGGACTCGAATCGACGAGGGACAAATCGGAACGACATCCTCTTCAGTAACAGGAAAGCAAAATCTATTTATTTATTTTTCAGATCAAATTTTCTATTTTTCAATTAAAACATTGTAATTCAAATAATTCAGGTGCCTAACAAAAAGCAAAGACTCTAGTAATTAAAAAGTAAATTCGTTGTGATAACCTGTATAGCAGTTTAAGGTTTTAGTAAGTTATAGTTAAGAAATAGAAGTAGTATAAAAAGCGCTATACCAATCTTAACTGACAATCTAATCTTAGATCATACTGCAGTAGATCAGAAGTAGAATCACTAGAAATGAAATAACGTGAACTAGACTGTCACGTCTAATTTATTTTAACTAATTATTCAAATTAATTTTAGAGTTTTATAGGTTGTTTCATGAACACTTAGATTCAAATTAATTAAATAAATTTAATTAAATTCAAATCAATTAATAAAGTCAAATTTAAATTGCAATTAACTCGCAAAGAACGAGTTCAGTTTCTTTCAACTATTAGACAATCGAAAAACATCGATTCATTGTATAGACTATAAGAAAATTCATAACATTATAACCATTCTATTCTTGTGTGTTGTTGGTGTAATAAACAACGTTTTATTACCCCATATAACAGTGTTTTATTGTTGTACGATAAAGCCTACCAGTCTCACAAAACTCTCCCCCTTTAAAGTAACCCATTATGTGTGTTGTTGTAATAATTTGAGATTACTAGCTTGCGAACTTCAAATCCAAAATCCACACGCCCTAGTCGGAAGAATCTGCAAGATCGGACAGCAGGTGGGTACTCACACACAACATTGCATTACAATAACGCATAGTAGTGTAGTTATAAATGTCGGCCAACGTGGGGCCCGACAAACGTACGTCAAATTGAATTCACGTTCCGAACAAGAGTTATAAATGGCTTGCCCGGAACGTGGGGCGCGATCAAATTAAATTAAATTAATTAAATTCAATTTAAATTTAATTTTCACGTGTTAAACAAACTTTGCTGTTTTAACTCGTAAAACAGCTGGCGTCCAACTAAACAATCCCCAAAGAGTTTTGTGACTGGTGTTTGTACAACAGTAAAGTTATTGTGTGTATTTGAAACTGTTCTGTGTATTTTAAATTGTGTATATTTGACATTGTTGTCTATTTAAAATGGATATGGATAAAATACTTAAACAAATACAGCAAATGAACGCGGAAATGAAACAAGCTAACGCGGATTTGACCGCTAAAATAGACGCGAAATTTGAACAAATAACAGCCAATGCTGACATAAATATCGCGGAATTAAAATCTAATATCGAAACACAAAGAGTTAGTCTAACCGAAGCATTAGAACGCAGTAACGCTGACATAAACGCCGAGATTAAGCAAAGTAATAAAGAAAGTAGTAAAGAATTAACTGCGAAAATAGACGAAAGCGTAAATGAGTTAACCGCTAAAGTCGTTGAAATCGGTGAGAGTAATAAAGAGCTAACTGTGAAAGTCGCAGAGATCGGCGAAAGAGTAAATACGGTCGATACTAAAATCAATGAACGGTTTAAGGTTTTTGAGACCACAATGCAAAAATCGTTTATTGAACAAGTAACACGTATGGAGGGCCGGTTCAAAGACCACATAACCCGCTGTGAGAAACAGACACTAGAGGTTTCCAGGAAGGTGGAATCCCTAGAGGTAAAAATTCACGCGGACGTGACCGAAACACAACGACGAGTAGATAAATTAGACGCTTCAATTGTAGAGACGCGATCTAACATTGACTCTAATAAAGAGAGTGTTTTACAAACGTTAAGCGACGAGATTTTGAAAGTACGACAGGAGGTACGAAGGAGGTCTGCTCCAAATATTTTGGTACAAGGCCCTGTCGACGAGAAAAATCGTGTGTATTTTACGGGGGAAAATAACGAAAACCCCATTGAATTTTTATTAGCATGTGAGAGTGAAATGGCTAGAGTAGGTTCCCGACTAGAAGATCAAGACAAAATACAGTGGGTGGTTAACGCGATGCGTGATTCGGCGCGTAAGTGGTATAACATTGTACGCGATAGAGTGTCCACATACGCGGAGTTCAAACAAAAATTTGAAAGCCGATACTGGAACTCGCATACCCAACGACTTCTGCGCAATGAACTGGAATATGGCCGTTTTGACAAGAAAATGAATATTACCGCCGAAAATTATATAATCCAGCAGGTCGAGCGCGCGAAGCATTTAACCCCAGCATTTGCGGAGATTGACATAGTCACCAAGCTTGCCTACCATTTTAATCATAACATTAGAGTAGCTGTATTTACCCAGGGTATTCGCACGGTAGACGAACTCCTCATTCTAGTGTCCCAAAGTGAGACGGTTTTTGATTTTGGTGGGTGGCGTTATAATCCCGATTTTCGCCGAAATAATGAAGGGCAGAATACGCGACTACAATACCAGCAACCTGACCAGAGACCGAGTACTAGTTCTACTCCACCCCAAACATCGTCAAAACCCCCAGATAAGACCTTTGAATACAAAGGCAAACAAAATATTGCTAGATCAAAAGGGCAATATAAGGGTAACGACGGGGCCCCGATTAGAGCTATGCAAACGGTTGAATTAGCTAGAACCGATACAATAGAGCAAGACAGCGATACTCCTAGTAATAAAGACACCAACGAGAGGAGAAAGAATCGCAAGTTTCCAAAAAACTTGGAAACGGGCGCCTCCAGGGGGGAAGCGCCATAAATCATGCCAAAACCTATCGCAATAAAGTAGGTAAAAATAAAAAAAATGCTAGGTTTAAGGAAAGTGAATTTTATACAGAAATTTGTACGCCAGTTGACAAAGTATTTCAACCGGAAGGTAAGGAAACGTGGTTGCCCGTCAACACAATGCAACAATGGGCACCGACAAAAGCACATCCGCCAGAGCAGGAAAGTGACGACGACTTTCCCACACAGTCAGCGTGGGAAGACGTAGAAATCATATCCGGGGACGCGTACGAATTCGACGAGTACGTAGCGGAATATTGTCGAGCCACCCATAAAAATGCATATGATATACTGGATGCACTTTAGAGATAATAATAATTGTATTATAATAATTAAAATTAAAATAAGTAATTTGTGTTTTATAATATTAGTAATAATAATTATAGATAACTTGTGTATTAATAATAATGTTTTTCTATAGCGGTAAATAATAAGCGTGTACAACTGAGCGAGAACAGCGGCAGGAAACAGTTACGTCACGCGATAACGACTACCTGACCCACATTTGAAACTAGGTCAAGCAATTAGCCGCGCGCCCGACGATAACGGTTCTAAATACTGTCAGCAAAATTCCTTTCTACACGTGCCATTGTTTATATACAAAGGCTACTACTCGTTTTAAAAACATTATACGTAATAAGTTGCAAATATGATAGTTTAATACATGTATTTAGAGTTAAATTGTATATAATGTAATAACATTAACACTTGTGTACGTGTCTTCAGAATAAGTAATACAATGTATAGTCAATAAGAATAATGTTTACAGAATATGTGTGTAATGATTAAGAAAAAAAAAATAACTGTAATTATTACATTCATTTTCTTTTAAAGCGGGTGTGGGAATATATAACGGAACCAAATATTAACTATTTGGGGTTATATGTTTACCGCATGCTGAAACCATATTTAAATAAAAATTAACAGTTAAAACTCCATTTGAATGTAGCGCATTGAAAATAACGCTGTGTAAAGCAACGCACACGGGGTCGTTATGTAAGCAGTTCGCTGTACAAGGAAGCGACCACACCCAAACTGTTAATTATTAATATCTCGGAAACTAATAAATAAAGGCGAAATCTAATATAGCCAAAATGTTTGCCGAGATATTAATAATGACGTGTGCATATTTAATGCAATATAATTAACAAATGTAAGAGTTAATTAAAATAATTAAATAACTTCTGTTAAAATAGAGTTACAGTAATGAGATTTTAGTATATTATAAAGATAATAATTTGTGACAGATTGTATATTTTAGATTTCACACAACTTGATTTGCAACCAAGTTATTGCAAAATTAAGTAAGTACAGGATATCCTTAGCGACAAATTGGTTCCGCTGGATAATTATGTTACATAATAATTCTATTCTCCGTCTGTGGGAACCAGACTTCATTCTCACGGACTAAGGGAATTCTAAATTTTATGTAGTAGGGAGAGTGTTTCGACCAATGAAATCATTTCATGCAGCCCCGGCCAGTGCGATGTTTTCTGGTGGAAAAATTCACTCTTCTGTCAGTACTCACGAAGTTAAGACGTAGTCCTTCGATCGTCTAGTAGCCAAAGCGGTGAAGATCGACAAGAAGACTCTACGTGGTCAACACACACGCGATTACGAACACACTAACTACAGATCATCTGTATAGCTCGTAATTGCTACGTAAAGGCGAGATACTCTTCAAGACATCAACCAAGCTTATTGTGTACTACCAGATAGTCATAAGCACGCAAGAGATCCACCCGACTTCAAGACCAGACTTCAAGAATACAGCAGAGAGGCCGTCTAAATCATTGGTTAACAGCTGACGAGCAGAGCGACCGCCGAACGAAGCACACACACACACACACACTGACGTGCAACGTGCAAATCGACGGAGAACAGGAAGCAGTTCCAGCAGACAACAGCAGACGTTAAAATATTCACAAACAGCAGGGAAGCAGAGTGTTGCCGAATTTTGAACTCCACGACCGAATCCAGCAGTTCTAAGCAGATTACTTTCTCTAACCAAGGACTCGAATCGACGAGGGACAAATCGGAACGACATCCTCTTCAGTAACAGGAAAGCAAAATCTATTTATTTATTTTTCAGATCAAATTTTCTATTTTTCAATTAAAACATTGTAATTCAAATAATTCAGGTGCCAAACAAAAAGCAAAGACTCTAGTAATTAAAAAGTAAATTCGTTGTGATAACCTGTATAGCAGTTTAAGGTTTTAGTAAGTTATAGTTAAGAAATAGAAGTAGTATAAAAAGCGCTATACCAATCTTAACTGACAATCTAATCTTAGATCATACTGCAGTAGATCAGAAGTAGAATCACTAGAAATGAAATAACGTGAACTAGACTGTCACGTCTAATTTATTTTAACTAATTATTCAAATTAATTTTAGAGTTTTATAGGTTGTTTCATGAACACTTAGATTCAAATTAATTAAATAAATTTAATTAAATTCAAATCAATTAATAAAGTCAAATTTAAATTGCAATTAACTCGCAAAGAACGAGTTCAGTTTCTTTCAACTATTAGACAATCGAAAAACATCGATTCATTGTATAGACTATAAGAAAATTCATAACATTATAACCATTCTATTCTTGTGTGTTGTTGGTGTAATAAACAACGTTTTATTACCCCATATAACAGTGTTTTATTGTTGTACGATAAAGCCTACCAGTCTCACAAAACTCTCCCCCTTTAAAGTAACCCATTATGTGTGTTGTTGTAATAATTTGAGATTACTAGCTTGCGAACTTCAAATCCAAAATCCACACGCCCTAGTCGGAAGAATCTGCAAGATCGGACAGCAGGTGGGTACTCACACACAACATTACATTACAATAACGCATAGTAGTGTAGTTATAATATATATGACGCAAACTAAAGTAAGTACTGTCCACTTGTATAAATTGCTAGGAATGAATTAAACTTTCTGCTCGCAAAGCGATTTGATTGTGTTGATATGTGTGTCGGAACCGCAAGCTTTCTGTTTTAACGGAAATATCAATTAAAAATTGATGGCACAATTAATTTGGCACTTTCTCTACGAAACATTAAATAATATGTGTAAAAGTTAATCGATGACAATTTCTTGTTTGGATCTGGTGCTCCGTCGTTGGGTTGATTTGTGGAATATCAATGCTCTGCTCTTCATGGGAGTTCCAGAATATGAGTGGGTATTGCAGTACATCATAACAACTATGTGTGTCACTTATATGCATTATCGTACATCGTATCTGAGCAGCACAATATCCCGTGTTCCAAACTCACTACCAGCAGTCTCATTGTACCACTGGTGCAGTGTATCGACGCTCATGTTCCCCAGTCGGTTTCCGGTTAGCACGTATTAAATCTTTATAATGATTTTTACTCTTGTTTTGTAAAGCAGATTTAAATCATTGACTCTATCTATTTTGTTCATACAACATGTGTTGCAATGCTACCACTATTTCCTGTTGCACATCCGGGTGTTTTGACAACGACTGTCGATTTGAACTGGACAATCTAAGTCGTTATTAGCAGTAAAGTATATTTCCAAAAATTTATGCTGATTTGTTTGTGGTAAGAGATCGCATATGTTATGGTAAATATGTCAGCACTATAAATGTAGGCTGAAACCCATCAAACGTAGCCAACCCTAAAAGATATCACGAATTATGTTTTTGCGATTTTCTCGGGAAATGACGTGAAGAATCAGTATCATCCGATAGCAATGTCTTCAGTGGCTCCCGTGGTTCTTCTAGTAGTAGAACTGGTACTTTACCTCTTGCACAACACATTCCTGCAGTTTTTATAATCCAATTTAAAGCTTTACAAAGCGACATTCATTACACATGCTGCCAACTACCATTAATTGATGTATTTTAAAATTTATATTGCAGACGTAATTAAATGCAGTGCTACAGAACGCAGCCCAGTTGTTTTTCATAACTTATACACTTCCAAACTTCAAAACTTCATTTGCGTTAGACATGTTGCTCTTTGGGGCACAGTTTCAGTATTACGAGTAACTGCATGATGTTCTGCGTTCAACAGAAGACGATGCTGCCTTTCTTCAAGCAACTCTAAAGCACAGTCTTGCTTGTCTTAGGCTTGCACTTGAAATCGGGAGGTTCTTTGTTCGAATTCTTCTGAACATACATTAGTAGTGCTGCGTGATAAATTAGTCTTACGTTTTCTATCCATAGTTGAAAGCGAACAGTAAAATCCAAAAAACAATCAATATCACAGTGCTGAACCAATGCCACAACAGATAACAACACACTTACGAAAATGACAGTATCGTCTACCAACAGTCAATACGACAAATATGAAGCAAAAAGTAAACGTTCAATGAATATAAACCACATATATTACACATATAATCTTCTATTTTATTTTCTTCTTTTTATTTCGATTCAGGGCGTCAGAGGGCCGCTTAAAATGACAAAACTACTCTTTTCGCTTCTTTTCTTGCTTTCCAATAACTATACAATATAATTTACATGACTAAAATTTAATTATCCCTACTTGAATTGTATTAAAATGAAAAGTGTTCAAATTAGAAGTTTTTAAAATATTTTTGTATTTAACTGTAAATGCATCTATCGGTATATACATCTGGCTTCATCTATCAGTGTTAAAGATAAGTTAGGACATAAAATTAAATTGTAATCAAATAAATAAATAAATTGTTACTTAATCAGGTGACAAATAAAGTGTAGTCTGTGTTCTAACATAGGACCTAAGAAATACATATGCAAAATTAAAATGAATATATTTATTTTTTGAAATGTATAAGCATCTGAAACAAACTGACATCGACTCATTTTTATACTAGTATATTATTGTGGTTTTATAACTCTGTGTGTGTGTGTGTGTGTGTGTGTGTGTGTGTGTGTGTGTGTGCGCGCGCGTGCGTGCGTGTTAGCTTTAATTACAAAAACTAACACCGTTACTTTATTCAAAATACATTCTTTCAAAACCATACAGACTTCCCACCAGCTTTGTAATATTAAATTAAATTATATATTTTTTATAAGACATATAATAAAATATTGCTAATAATTTATTAATATACTGTCTTACAATTCTGAAAGGCCAATTACATTCAGTAATATAAACCTTCAGAAAAATAGTTCTGTGTTTATGAACGCTGTATAGGGGAATGTAAGCAGCTAATTGCTTCTTTAAAGGCCTCATGGTTTACCCGATGGCAGCGTCATCTGGCTACCCTTTATTAAAATGCTACTGTAGACAGAATGATAATAATTACTTTTCCGATATGAACGTGCCGGATGCAATAAATTTGAGTCATTTATTCAGAAAAGTTTGCTATCACTCATAAGAAATGTAATAAGATTTTAACAGCTTTATTAAAAACTGAGGAAGAAATTTATATACTTCTAAAACTGCTGTAAAAAAAGGGGCACAAACATAATCAATAAGCCCGTAAGCGTAAGTAGTTAGCGCAGGTAGCGTTTGTGCCCGCACGTACACACACAAACAAGTAGGTTTGTTTGTTAGTAAATTAAAAAAAAAGGTTGTCATACGACTATTTAATTTGATTAACCCTTAGCTTATTTTTCCCAAACATCAGCGAACACCGTATGGATACAAAGAGATTAGTATTTACAAATATAATACCGTAGAAAGAAATTAAATAATAGATAATGGAAAATGAAGGCAAATATGCAGTTAAAGAGTTAGTAAAGGCAAAAGTTGATCAATTACTAAGATCATTTCATTTTAAGTAACATTATAATAAGCGTTTTATAGAGAAATAAAGCATCAAATATATAGAGAAATTTACTTGTAGTATCACTTCAGCTAGTGTTTTGCGAATACAGAAAAATAAAGCAAGCAGACACCAGGTAGGCCTACACTTGGCATAACCTTGAGCGATTTTCATCCATAAAAAATAAGAATATACTTACTAATAAAAATAATTGTTATCTACTACCACAACTGCATTATACATTAAAATATGTATATAAAATTAATTAATGAGTAGCTTTAATTTTTAAAAGTAAAATTAGCGTATTTTAAGCAATAGTACCTAACAGTAAAAATATATTAATGTGAAAAAATGAAATGAAAATTAATAAAATAATGGCTTTATTAACAAATTCTAAAATGAGTCTTTACAAATTAGATAATTAAATTGTCTCTCATCCCATATTTCTTAAACTAGTGTAAATTCGTTTCAAAAAGCTCATAACAGGATCTAGAAAATCTTACAATCAATTACCTTTTTTGTGAGTATCTTTATGTTATTTCAACATTAATTTTTAATTTCGGCCTTTTTATTTATATTGTTGCGACGGTTTCCTTGATCGTCGTATGGTACAGTGGAAAACAAAGTACAAGACACCAATTAAGTCACTAATCACCAGATTTAATTATCGCAATTAAACAGTTTGTAATCAACAAGATAGTCTGTTACAACAAATCACATAAAAATTATTCACACGCAATAAAAATGTGTACTAATATAAAACACAACTCTAATACACTCGTACCGCACAATTATAAAACACGTAATACTCAGCCACAATACGTCGAACTGCACTGTAATAATTCGCAACTCAAACTCCCTGTGTAATTGCCCGATAATAACTGACTTGACCGTCACTAAATGGCTGTACTTATACCCCGCCGAAAATCCAGAAATTCCACATAATACGCATGAGCAATAAAGGGAAACATTATAGCGTAATTCATTGCTGCTTTGACACAGTTCGTGCTGCCACGCGAACTCTCCACAGTCTAGCAAATGCGCTGAGAATCACGTACGCATACACAATGCAGCCGGATGCCACTGGAACATTCGATAAGCTTGTAGAACTTTCCGTATTACGTAACAATATGACTGTCACTATAGACACGACTACACAACCACGTACGCTTCAACTACTAGCCGCAAAACAAAACAAATCACTTATTATTATTCTATAAGAACCGTAACTTATGTCGTTTTGCACGTTTTTTGTTTAGGCTTTCTAATTAATTTAATAATAGTTATTGTTTCCTCAAGAAATACTTTACTAAAATTTCATATGTTTTGGCTTTAGCTAGTAAATACTAGTTTGCTAATGACATTTGGTCTTCTTAATACTACCGAAGTTTCTATCCTGATTGTTCAATTATGTCTAAATAATCCCCCTACTTTCAACGCCTTAGGCAATCTATCTATGCTTGTATTTATATATGCGACTCTTCACTCTACAACTGAAAACATATTTTAAAAATATACAGGTTTCAAAAATCACTAAGATAAGTAAGATATTTTTTAACGTCGTCTGTGTAAAACTGACTAATGTTTGCGGTACATAAATATAGAAACGTGGATAGATAAACACACAGCGGTCCGATGCTCGGGGACCTGTACACCCTCAATGGAGTTGGAGACGATTACATTGTGTACTAAAATTGATTATAAAGACTAATTTTTGTATGCGAGATCCAATTACTATTAAAATTGATTAGTTACGCAAATCAGAAAATACATCCTAGTTTTAATATTGATATTATGTATTTTTAAGATAATGTAACGGGAAAGTTAATGTAAACTCTACGTAAAGAGTTAACAAACATAATTATTTTATATTTATATTTTTTTCTTTGTATCCAAGTCACTATTAAAAGTTAAATATAAATAATTGTTTACCAGCTATCCGTTTTTGTGCTAATCTAATTACGTGTTTCGCAAACATTTGTTGTATTCTAATTTTAAATTATTTTTAATTAAAATTTATAACATCAGTTAATATCTTATTCGTTTCCAATTATTACTTATTCGTTTCCAATTACTATAAATAGTAACTTGCTTTGTTTTTCAAGTGTTGAACTGACTGTTATATTGAATAAATGAGTGATGTATTCTGTTTTTCTACGCGTGGTTTTTAAAAATATTTGATGTTTTAAGTAAACTAATTTGAATAGTTAACCCCTATTTCATTCATTTTCCTATACAAAATGAATTAAAATCTTACTTTTTTTATTATTTAGTATATTTTGCATTTTTCTTTCGGTTTTTTTTACATTTAATTACAAATAAATATTAAAACGAAAGTTTAGCATACTTCTATAAAAGGAACGTCATTATAAAGTATTTCAACTGTATTGGTCGGACTGTTTTCTACGAATCTCTTTGTGTTTAAAACCTAAATTTACCAGTTTAGACATAAAGTTAGCACACGTGTGTAAAATTTTAATTTCAAATGTCTCATTACGTTAAATTGTGAACAAAATATTCCGGAGGGCGTAACTTAAAGAAAGGAGTTACAGAACCTATAATAGTATGGACTTCCTCACCTATAGAACAAGCCTTGTAAGAATTTCCGTACTTAGTAAAAACCTTCTGAACAAGCAATTATGCCAAAACTGTAAAAAAAGTTTCAAGTAAATGAAATTTTGAGTAATTAAAACAAAATTTCTGTGGCAAGACACTTTTTACAAACTTAGTTCAAATATAGTATGTAACTATTGTAACGTGGCAAATGGTATGACATAAAACCATGTAACATTTGCAAGAATAAACAAATGAGAAGCTGTAAAAAAAAAGTAATAAATAAAAGAATGATAGCGTAACACTAATGACTATATTTGACAGACTCTAACTATGACTGCCTATACCCAAATATTTAGGTAAGGTGATGGGGAAAGATAAATGCAACACAAAATAAACTATGAAGGAATATTCAAGGCCAAATACCCTATTCCAAGTAAATTATAATTTTTAATGACCATCTAAAAGTACAAATTAATGAGTATGGAATTATATAATAAGTAGTAAGTAAACATGTAACGAAATGATATAGAAAGTTTAAATGAACCAGTATAATAATAATAAATTACGAATATATTTATTGTAAAACCAAGAACACTATTACAAGTGAACTAAAATAGTGAGAAGTGATAAAGTAACAAATAAATAAAGATAAAATGTTTATTATCAGTAGGTCAAGGGGAGAATACTGATGAATGTAAAATATTAAGTTGCATTATTATGTGATGATTTTAAAATAATCATAGGTCATTTATAAGTATTAGGTTTATTATTATTGTTTAAAACTGCTAAGATATATGGTAACATTTAATTATTTATGTTCATGAAGTTATGTGTAAAGTTTTAAGACTAATAGACAATACATAATCTGTTGTACTAAAGTTAGACCAAGGAAATTATGTATTTTGTCTATAAGTAAACGATTATATTGTTTTATAAGGTTTAGAAACCAATAAATGTTGAATTTTAACTAATTATGTTAGTTTGTTTATGTAGAAGATGTTTTGAAGTAGGTAACAACATAAATATAATTTGTTAGAATAAGTGTAGGTATAGGATTTCAGACATGTTAGCTACTAGGCTTATATAAAAAACTTGAAAATTGTAAATTTTAAGGTGTAACAGCAAGGTTTAGTGAAATAATGAATGTAATATGAATAGGTTTAATGATATTAGTCTGCACAACAAAAATGTATTCGAAATAAATAGTTCAAAATTAATTATTAAGAAAATTAGGTGTTAAAAATATAAAATCATTATTTGTTAACTAAAAGTAACCATGTTTGGTTTCAAATTGATGTACAAATTAAAAGCAAGACAATGATGTTATTAGATTTAGATTCACAGTTAGTATAAGGGAATTAGACCAATTTAAAGATATTTGACCAATTTTGTACAGAATGACAATGTATTTCAATGACAGTACCTCATCATGTACACCAATCGAATTTCGTATTTTAACCCTAGCAACAACAAATTTAGGTAAATAATCTAGGGAGTTTTTTAGTAACCATTAATGAGTAAAGACTGAAGAAATTACAGATCTTGAGATTAAAAGAAAACAGTAATAGAAAACGAACTAACTAATATAACTCTGAATATAACATCAGAGATTATTAATAATGATCCAAAAAGCAGTTCCAAGTGGATCACAGAAGTGGAAAAATCACTAAAAGGAAAACCAACTATTCCCAAGACATTTTAACTGGACCTGAGGTGAAGAAACAGTTGCTAAGTATAAACTAACTACCACACTGATTTCACACTCACTAATTAAAATTGTGGACTTATTTTGATAATGAACAATTAAAACTAACACCAAAACCACTATTCTAGTTATTTCTTGTGAAACAATTGTAAATTAATTCAATACCGGTACTGTATTAACCAACTCAACTTAGAAACACTAATTCTTTCGAACGTAGTTTGTGACCATAGTCGTCCATATTTTTTCAAATATATAACATTTGTATGTTTATTGTGAAGCTTGTACTTTTATTTGTGTGTTTCAATACTCTTTTCGGTAGCAAACAGGACATTTACACGCCCTGAGATTAAAGGAAATCGACCATCACCGGTTGATAAACAGAATAGCCAACCGGCAATAAATAAAGTAAGCCAGGCAATTTGACGTAAATAATCTGGAACGTTATTGTGTAAATAAAGGGTTTGAGAAATGGATAATTAAACCATTATTATCCGTAATACTGTATGTTTGGTTTCCGATAATTTTGAAAACAGAGTTAGTTTTGACATAATAAATATAACCTATTTCGAGTTACGATACGAAGAAAAGTTGGCAACACAGAATTTTTGAAATGAACAGCGGAAAGAAGGTGAGTTTCACAGTAATAGTTATTATCATTACAGGACCCTTTTAAATTGTTATAGATTTGACGCTACCAACGTGTGGTAAATATAATATGCGATCATTTAGATTGTTACACTATATAGGGTAAGCGGAAAGCGTGTATGTAACTTCTAGTGTGAACGTGGAGGAAGCACAGGCAAGGATAAGAGAATACTCAAAGAAAGACAGAAAACTTTGGAGGAAGATAGAAATCAGGGCAAAATTGAATGGTGTGACCACGTGCGCGTTTGTGTGTGTGCCCCCGCGTGAGAGAGAGAAATATAAAGGCAGCCAGACTGATAGAGAGAGATCAAGTCTATTATTGAAACTTGAGAAAGAGTCTCATTGATTTTATCCAGTGGGTTCAGAAGAATCTCTGTTCTTAACTTTCATAAAACGTCTTTACTTTGTAACACTTGTACAGAGGAATGTTACCTTAAGTTTGTGTCATCGGTTAAAAAATGTTATTTTACAAGCTCATGAAGACAAAGTACTCAACTTTTATTAATTAATATTCTCTGTACATTTAGCAAAATGTTCTCACTGTAGAGAGTCTTTTATGAATTTAACTCATTAAATTTTCTACTTTAAATACAGGTTGCAATAATTGTTAAAGAATTTTCCTAATATACAATGTAAAGTAACATTTACATATGGATCGCACTGTAAGATGTACCTAATAATGTTAAGAGTAATAATATTTTGTTTTTAATAACACAAACAAGAATCATTTAATTAACGTTACAACAGATAAACTTTACAGCCAAGGTAGAGAATAAGTTTAAAATAATATAAAATAGTGTTTTAACATAAAAGGTTTGAGAGAAAATGCCTGCATAAATTTAAAAAGTCGAGGTTTCCAAAGTATGTTCCAAACGTATAGGTTATCTATAAGTTCAATTTCTTCACAACATTGTTTGAAAAGCGATATCATGCTTCGCGTATTATTTTTCTTTTTTGTAAGGAATAGTTTGAACTGGAATCTAGAATTGTAACACAACAAAGCAAATAACAAATGTCTGCTTCTTTGTAACAAAACAGGTAAGTCGATAAATTTGTTTACGCATATGAAAAATATTTTGTGGAAAAATTGAATAAAAAGATCCTTTTTGAAATTTGAGTAAAACATTGAGAAGGAAGAAACGTTTTCTTATAGACTGAGTCACAATGTTTAATATGACGCTTTTAAAAACCTTGAAATATTTGTAATATTTATTTTAAATTTTATGTTCTTACTTGCTTATTAAAATCATTGAAAAATTTCATAAATCTGAAGTAAATAATTGTTGTTACATTGTTGATAATGCTAGCAGCATTACTTAATCATGGAACTGAATCGGATACAACACTATTTTTTATAATATGCTTTTTAAAATAAAAACAGCATAGTTTTAGTGTCATAAAAATTAAAAAATGGCCAACAATAGAATTGCTAAATTAAAGTGATTCTATCAGTACCAATGTATATAACTCATAAAATTTTTAAAGTAGGAAAACACGTATATTGTAAAATGGTTACAAATACTTTGTCGTTTTAATTAAATCTTATTATGAAATATTTTTTCTTATTAGCTAGTTTATTTTATTTTATTGAATTCCTTTACACCAAAAAGTTCTGCAGTTTTAAAATATTAATTATTTTTAGTACTTAAGAGTTATATTGCCACAGGCAGTTACATTATTATAATTTGTTCATATTAGTTCGTAAATTAATTACAATAGACTTAGTTAATTATAGTTTGTTTACTAATAATACAGAAATAAGACCATTAAAATTTACCGTAAACCACAGATACTTAGTGGTTTGTGATTATGATATATTTAACGCAGGCATTTGCCGCTACTTCTGATTTCTCGGCAGGGTCTTCGTCACACACCCATTTTCCCCTTTTCCCCTGAATCCATTTCTGCTTACGTTTCCCTCTGTTTTCCTCTATTTTACTTTCTCTTTACTTTTTCCTCTGTTTTTCTCTTTATTTTTACTTTCGCAAACATATACTCTTCGTCAGGTTGTTCTATTTAATTCTTTGTAATCCATCCAGGCATCGGATGGACAGCGATCTGGAAAGACAGGACGTACCGCCGAGGTCATCTGACACTTCCACGGTGACTCCATAGGTGGACACCTAGGGATGGAGAACACGTTCCACACTACTGTCAAAACAATTGTATGGAATGAAGTGGCCATCGAACCCAGTAACCATGTTCGGAGCTGGCTGTCCCGTTTGCGTCCTTCACAAACACTGATCAAGCCCCAGGCCGGACCGCCAGCGCCCTTATCAATCAAGCCGCTGCTAGAACAGGTTTACAAGGTGTTCAAAATACAATAAATAAATGATAGTGAAAACCGTATATTAATTATTTTCTTCATAATTTAAATAATATGTTAGAATGCTTAAGATAAATCTTAATAAGAATAATTAAGATAAATCTGTTACCATCTGATAAGTTATATTTGAGAAATAATGTAAGGACGTCTTTTTGGCGTTCACATAAAATCGTTGGCGTAAGTTTCACATAAATCAAAGTTAAACTATTTGTAGACACGTCATCTTTGTGGCTACCACCTGATCTCTCCCTCTACATTCTCTCTTTTCTCTCTCCCCACGCACTCACACGCACGTGCACAAACATTGTAAAAATTATATTTCATACATGAATTACTTTCAATTGCGTTTTTTTATGAACTTTTTTAACATTTGAATTACTTGTATTTTATACTTTTGATAAATTAAATTGCCTTCTGCTAAGTACAATGTCAAATCAAGAATTCCAGATTATATACCACGAGTATTAAGGATTTTGCAGCTAAACGTCAGTTTCGTTTTGGGAACATTGCTAACAGACTACTCAACACTTTTTAAGTGTCAAAGTTTAAAAGATTATCATCAGTTGTACATATATGCGATACATGAAACCTTCGTTACACGAATTCAATAAATATCCCATGCAGGAAATATAGCGGTAACTTTATTAATGTATTTACTCCTTTATTTATCACTTCAGTAGCCGTTAGGCAGTCAAGGGGAGAGGACGCGTTCGGTGCTGTTGAATCGGTGTTTATTGTTATTCATATAGTTTATTACTTTGTTATCATTGTTTATATTCCTTGTTACCGGTATCATAACAACTATTATCTGGTGAGCAAATGACTTAAATATTATAAACGTAAACAATTATACAAACACACGAAAACAAATAAAAACGACATCCTAAACGAACAGACACAATTCAGATCGCACGCATTATTCGAACATATCTCACCCCACACACACAGCATCGATCTTTCGAAATTCGATTCCGTCGCCCACAACAGGACGGACAGCGCTACCAGCGGCAGCCTCTGAAGAAGCATTTAAAGGCGAAAACCGGTTCAGGCTATAAGGTAAAACATTGTTTTTACTTATAAAAAACTTTGTGTAACGAGTCGTTAATATAATAGTGGTATTTATTATAAACGTAATTTTAATAAGCTCATACAGAAGAAATACAGATTATTTTCCGTAGCTTCGCGTGCGTGAGCCAGTAAACGAGGGGAAGTGTGCGTGTATTCCCGAGACGTGAGGCCGCTTGCCGGCTAGCGTTCTCATTATACAGAAAATATGGCAAATCAACAAAATATAGGTTACAATTTAACCCAAAAAACAGAAGCAATGCAATTAGAAAATTACTCATCAATTGACGGCTTATCAACCGAAAGCAAGACTGAAGTTACACCAAATGTTAATTCTTGGCAAATGTTTGTGGGCATAAACGAAAA
This sequence comes from Magicicada septendecula, assembly GCA_034769895.1. Taxonomy (NCBI): domain Eukaryota; kingdom Metazoa; phylum Arthropoda; class Insecta; order Hemiptera; family Cicadidae; genus Magicicada; species Magicicada septendecula. The sequence continues at coordinate 161,615,127 of CM068375.1, forward strand.
CGTCGAAAAGTAACGAAACCCAAAATTAATAATAGCCAATTCGCACAATACATCCCACAGTACCAGTAGAAGAGATCACAAGCAGCATACAAAAAGAAGGCTTCCAAGTAAGACCTGTAACTAACATAAAACACAGAATATCAATAGAGCATTTACCCCTGTTTTATGTGGATCTGGAGCCAGCACCAAATAATAAAGATATTTACAATCTACAATTTATTGATAACCAGGTAATCACGGTAGAACCTTCACGCAAAAATAATTCAATTGTGCAATGCACAAGATGCCAAATGTACAACCATACAAAAACTTACTGTACTCTCCCTTTTGCTTGCTTAAAATGCGGAGGACCACATGACACGAAGATATGTAAGAAAGTCAAAGCCCTACCTGCTAAGTTTGCTCTATGTGGAGGCAACCATACTGCTAATTACAGTGGATGCGACGTTTATAAGAAACTGCAAGAAAAAATAGGCAGGGAACATCAACCAAAAGGAAGAACCACCCTACAGCAGGCCACAACACAACCTACTACAGAATCTACAAATATGACGTACCAACCACAACAATATCCCCGTCGATCATATAGTGAAGTAGTTAGCCGGGAATCAAAAACTCTACAACCAGAAGAAAGTTTAACACTATCTAAGTTCCTTGATGAATTCAAAACCATGTTTAATCTATTAATTCAACAAAATAATATGATATTAAACATGCTATCCTCTGTCATCAACAAACTCATCCACTAAATGGTCCAATCACTGCGTATAGCATTATGGAATGCGAACGGATATTACCAAAGCTACACTTAGTGGAGTCATTCTTAAAAATAAACAATATTAATGTACTTCTTGTCACAGAAACCCATCTAACAAGTAAAAATTACATTAAATTGCGTACTATGACACCTATCACACTGAACATCCCGATGGTAAAGCACACGGAGGTACAGCAATTATCATACAGAGCTCACTTATACACTATGAACTTCCTAAGTACGCAGAGAGCTTTCTTCAAGCAACAAGCATACAAGTGCACAAGCTTCCCACCCCAATTACTATCTCTTCTGTATACTGTCCTCCAAGGCATCGCATTACAACAGATCTCATCAAGCCATTTTTTGAGTCTCTTGGTAACACCTTTATCTGTGGTGGAGACATCAACTGTAAACACACCCACTGTGGCTCTCGACTGACAACAACAAAAGGCCGAGAGCTGTACAATCTCCTGAAAGAATCCAACTATCAACACCTATCAACTGGGGAACCCACATATTGGCCCTCAGACCCGGGTAAAATCCCAGACCTACTGGATTTCTTCATCATCAAAGGGATATCAAGCCACTTTTTGGATATTGAAAGTTGTCTAGATCTGACATCTGACCACACCCCTGTGGTAGCAACAATAAGCTCAATATTTATCAAAACTTCCCCAAGACCCTCATTGTATAACAAGAACACCTGCTGAAATAGTTTTAGGGAACTACTTTGTCAAAACTTACACTTAAATATAAGTTTAAAAACACCGGATGAAATAGATGAAGCCACAGTAAAGTTCATAAAAATAGTGCAAGATTGTGGATGGGCGGCTACGCCAACTATCGTAACTAACATCCGAAAGGAAAACAACGTTCCTAATGAAATTCTCCAGTTGGTTAAACAAAAACGAAGAGCCAGAGCTAGATGGCAGCGGACTCGTAACCCCATAAACAAGAACATATTAATAGATTAGCAAACAACTTAAAGCGCAAAAATAAACAGAAAAAACAGGAAACATGTCAATACTTTTTAAGCAACCTATCAACAGCAGACCATTCAATCTGGAAGGTGACAACCAGCCGCAAGAGGCCACAAATTATAAAATCTCCAATAAGGAAACCAAACAGTAGGTTGGCCAAATGTGACCAAGAAAAAGCAGATACATTTGCTCAGCACTTCGCTAAAGTTTTTACACCCCACTCAGACACCCAAGATACTGAAATCAACAGCTTTCTTGAGGCACCATTACAACTGTCCCTCCCAATAAAAAACTTCAAGTATTCAGAAGTTAAATATGTAATTGATCATCTTAATAAAAAGAAAGCCCCAGGTTACTAATAAACGGGAGGGTAACTACCAAATAAAGCAATTCAGTACATAAAAACCCTCTTTAATGCCATTCTTAGAGTTAAATACTGGCCACTACAACTGAAGTTTGCACAGTTAATACTCACCCCAAACCTGGAAAGCCGCAGCATGAAGTCACCTCCTATAGGCCAATCAGTCTACTTCCACAATTATCAAAAATCTTGGAAAAACTAATCATTAAGAGAATACATGATGACAGACTCCTTGATGAAATTCTCCCTGATCATCAATTCGGTTTTAGTAAGCATAATTCCACTATACAACAATGCCATCGGATCGTCTCTGAAATTAGCAAAGCAATTAACTTCCAGGAATATTGCCCAACAGTGTACTTAGATGTACAGCAGGCTTTCGACAAAGTTTGGTACCCAGGACTCCTCTACAAAATCAAAATGAAGTTACCAAGCGAGTATTACCTGCTCCTAAAATCGTATCTCTATGGACGACATTTCCAAGTTAAATATAACTCTGAATTCTGTGACATCTTTTCTATCCAATCATGAGTGCCTCAGGGAAGCGTCCTCGGTTCTTTGCTGTACATCCTATACACGTCAGATATACCAGCTACACAGAATACACAAATCGGCACATTTGCAGATGATATAGTATTACTATGCAGACACAAGGATCCGCAGATTTCCACGGATAGACTACAACTACACCTAGACATGCTGCAAAATTGGTTAGGCTACATAAATGGAGGATAAAGGTAAATGAACAGAAAAACACCCATTTCACACACACCCTACCCTAAACGCTCCGAATGTCCACCGGTATATCTAAATAATGTGCAGATTCCACATTCAGATGGAGCTAGATATCTGGGACTTCATCTGGACAAAAAATTAACGTGGAAAAAACATAATCAACAAAAGGAAGGAATTGTAGCTCAAGATGAGAAAAATGTACTGGTTACTTGAGAAAAAGTCAACATTATCCTTGGAAAATAAAATCTTGTTGTACAAAGCGATCATTAAACCAAGATGGACGTATGGAATTGAGCTGTGGGGTTGCTCAAGTAAGTCAAACCTCAACATAATTCAGCGCTTCCAATCAAAAGCGCTGAGAACAATAGCAGGTGCAGAATGGTACATATCAAATCATACACTTCATACGGACTTCAACATACCTCTGGTAGAAGAAGAATGCAGAGCCAGAGCACAAAAGCATTATGACACATTGCAGAGACACACCAACAGACTAGCATCTGACCTGACCACTACAGACATCGCAAGACGACTTAAAAGAAAATGGCCCACTGACCTGAGACGATAGTACGGGCTACATCGATGGATGCAGATCCGCCTCATGTCCATTAGTCATCAAATTGGCTCATAGAACTTTATATGTATACTATCTTGTGTATGTAATAGTTCTGATTGCTGATTTCAATAAAAAAAAATTACAACTTTTTTTAATTTACAATATATGGATCAAATTCATTGAATTTTGTCTTGTCTACAAATTATAGATACTATGTTCAGCTGTATCTACGACGAAAAGCGATATGATTTATCTAAGTTTGATATTTCTAATGATATTATACAGGAGCTGCTTTTGTGGTTACTCTTGTCTGTGGTTAAGACGCTTTCAAAAGGTGGTCAAAAAATGATAAATAAACTGAGATTTTTACTTTATAATAGAAATAATGGGTTACAATGCTGGGTGCCATGTAAATGTATGTTTATCTAAAACAAAATATTATTTGTCTGTGGGAATAGAAAAAGGAGCTAAGAAAAACCTAACACTAATGAAAATCTATTTAGAAAATTAATCAAAATATTTAGACCCAGTAAGCGTTGAGCATCATGTTTCCCTTTTCTTCCAAAATCTAAGCAAGAGTCAGGATGTTAAGGTGGTTTTATTATGCTATGTTAAGTGCTGTAAGAACTAGGATATAAAGACAGACAGAAGTTGCGCAGTGCGTATTGAGCCCTGGTGTATTTGCGTTGTTTGGGTCGCAGCCTGATGAACACCAGGTTTCACTACTGCTGTATGGATGTTTGTTCTCAGCAGGAGGTTGCAGGACCCCTTTGCACTATAAGGCGTGCAGGAGAGGATTTCGTTGATTGCTCCGGCCTGGTTCCGCATCGGAGGCACAGCTCCGTCCTTCCCTTTAGAATTAATTCTCAGGACCTGAGAGCTGTACTGGCGTGGGAGGCAGGCGCTATAAAGTGAGCTGTCACGCCCAGGCGGATGGCTTCCGCAAGGAGGCATTTGCACACCTCCCTGATTACCGTACTTAGAACGACATCGTAGACGAGGCGACTCGAGCTGATCCTGTCCGAACTGTGCTTTTGGTAGACACTGGACTTACAAGCCTTGCGTAGGAAAAACGGCTCCGTGAAACAGTGCCTGACTTGCACCAGACAGCGGTGCAGGAAGTAATAAACAGGAAGTAATAGAATTGGGGACGTACGGTCATATTGCCAAAACTACAAGCATCTCTGCCTGTAGTAAAACCAGCCTGCAAAAAAGAAACAGACAACGGTTTGATTTCTAAGTCAAATTATGAAGTATACACATCACTGCATCGTATATAAAAGTGTGTATTTTGTGAAAAAAAAAATGTTAGTATCCATTGTTTGAATAGTGATGTTTATGAATACATACGTCTAGCTGGAAATATGGAAACTGTAACTATCGTGTCATAATCAGTACCAATATCATGATTACAAAGTGACATTTTACATCTTTATAACTAATCCATTATACAATTTGTCTTTTTTTGCTTTTGCAAACTAATATATCAACCAATAATATTTTACCCAAAGCAAGTCATTATTTTGAGATTCGCTTTTTTAATGTCTTGTCTATTTACTAATAGAGTGAATATAGTTGAAAATAATTAATTTAATAATTTAATACCCCCTCCTGTGATTTCATGAGTGTGGAAGTAATATGTATCATACGTCTGTAACAAAAGTAAATTTATATAAAATGTAGGTGTAGATGTAGGGATCTGTTACTGGCAGGAATAAGTAACAGAAAAGAAGACGACGCCATTGTGGTAAAATTTATCTCGCAGACTTTCTTAACTTGTCAATTTACGTGTTTAACTCAAACTTAGATGTAGAGCCATCTAAGCGTCGGCTGGTAATTATACAAAGTAAATTCCAACTTTGCACTTTGTCGTACGTTAATCAAAGTACAAGGAAAGAAGTAACTTACGAAGTTAAGACTAACAGTAATTGGTTGGAAAGTTGGCGATGGATTGCTTGCAAACTTTAATAAAACCACGGAGGGGTTTTCTACGTTGAATAGACTCTGAACGTACTTACAACACTCCTTTCATGGCGATTCAGTCTGTTAAATTTGTGAGGGGTTTTTTTCTTTTAATGAGTCACTTAGATTATAAATTTAATCTAATTTTAATTATAATAATTTATTATAACAATAATTATATGTTACTGTATGTTTTGTGTGTATCGGGGTACATGTACAAGAACACCAGCAGCGTAATCGTAAGTCTAATGGTTTAGTGCTCTTCCTACTACAGATAAAAATATTTTCCGAATACTACTTCTTAGAAATACGAATTAGAAGTACCCCTTATAAATACTACCGTTGGTAAACCAATGAGTATTATTGCTGCTCACAAAATAAAAATACAGTTTATTAGTGTATTAAAACAGTTTCTAATTTTTTTATCTACGTCAATGGGCATGTCGGACAAATGGTGCATATTCGGAATTATTTATGGCGTTATGGAAAAATATTCTGATATCTTAATTTCATAAAATTTATTTAAAACCGGTTCTTAATTACATGTTTCTGAATAGACTGTTTAGTTATAAAATTTAGAGTAACAAAATCTTTTAACTATAAAAGAGTCTATTTTAAATATTTGTTTATAAATTGTGCTTATCTTATTAATATGTCTTCGAGGACAGAAGGTAGAGATATGGCTGCAAGAAGAAAAATTAACGAAGGTCACTTGCTTTCAAATATCTGGTGGCAGAAGCACCGCTGACATAAAAGTAGAATCGCTCAAGCGAAATAGACATTTGCAAAAAAAGGCGCCTTTTAGCATCAAAAAGTGTCTCTCGAAATGAGGAAGCGATTCATAAAAAGTTTCACCTGAAGAGTAGCTCCTGTCAAATGTTAAAAACAAAGAACAGGAAGAAACTGGAACGTGGTGCTGTAGAAGACTATTAAAGGTGCCCTGGACTTCTAAATTGACAAATGAGCAGTTATTAATTGGAGTAGGGGAAACAAGAAGCTGATAAAAACAATCGCGGAAAGAAGGAAAGGAGTGGGTGATCATCTACATTAGCATTCAGAATGGTTCACCGACTTGCTCGAGGAACTGACGGAGGGGTGCAAGGTAAGGTAAAGGCCAAGGCAATAGTTTATGGACGACTTCAAGGCAGGAGTGAATACAAGGAACAAAACAAGTTGACTTTGAACGCAACAAACACCAGGATCACCAACCTACGGGTTGCGGAGAAGAAAAGGGAAAGGAACGAGGTACTATCGTTAGTAAAACATCTGACCAGCACTGCAGACAAGTATTTGACCTCAAGTAGTAATCATTACAACATTATTTGTGCCGGCTGCTAGGCACAGTGTGTGGTAATAAACCCTCACCATAGAAAGTGAAAATGCTTTTTGGATTTTTAAACAGTAAGAAAGAAATAGGTTTGTAAGACGTGCGACACTGTTAATAAGATGACATTTATTAAAACTGTGTATGTTTAAACAATCTTACTTTGAAGAATTGTATACGAGCCTCTTTATTTATTTTTGATTGTAATTAAAGTTGTAATTAGCAATTTCGTCTGGTATCAGTTGTACTGTTTCCACTGTACAGCACGACAATATCTATATATGTATGCTAACACAATGAATTGATAAGAACAGAACGCGGCGACCCGTTTAATTGACATCTGAACTGGTCAGGGTATAACAAAGTAATTCCTTTACGATGAAAAGATACCTAACAAAACATACAAAACGCCTACAAACCAACAACATGTTATTGGGCGCCCAACTACCAAAGGATAGGACAAGAGAGGAAAGAGAATGCTAGGCATTCATGACTACGAGATGAAGACGAAATAGCAAAAGCAAGTGTACGAGCAAGGATAGGAGAAAATTTGTCAAAGTTTGTATACACTTGGAAAGAAAATAATCTGATCAAACTACAAAAACTTATACACTATTACTCTATAAATATACATATACATTACCCTTATATATTACTATATATGTACATTATATGTACATACTGTGTAACTGAATATTGTGACAATAGATAAAGTAAGCTACCACTTATACTCACCAAACCTTAGTCAATATTTGACCAACTATACGCCATAACGTAAATTAATTTTGTTTCTAACGACTTCGTATACAATGCTATGTCGGGTTACTTGACCTTATGTTTTGTAAATAACAAGACAATATCGTTTATTATGATATTGGATCATATTTTTTTTTAGAGAAATATTGTTCACAAACGGACTAGAAGTTAAACATTGTAACGAAAACGGAAATAATTATGATTATATTGGTAACAATGAGACACTCGCCTTATAGAAGTACCAAAATGCATATTGCATTAGGGACAAATCAGGTTATAATGAGTGAATTGGCTGGCTAGACCGTTGAAGGTCATTGTGAACATTATCTACCGTATATTTTCTGTGTATGTATGTGTGTTTGTGTAATGTACATATGTATTCAAACTCTAATATCTAAAGAGATAGACCTAATAGTTGAAAATAAATGTAAAACACACACACACACACACACACACAAACTCACATGGAAACTCCCACAACTCAGGAAGGACAGTGTATAACAGAGGCTCGTTACGTTTGAAACAAACGCACTCTATACATTCTGTTCTGTAACATGTGATATAAATACGAGTTCACACATGTGACAGTTTGAATGTGAACACGGTCTAGAAATCTGTGTAAACATTACTCTAACTCTGGGAGTCTCGTGTCCCAAGCGAGTCCATTGTGCTTGTGCTGCGACTGAAACGAATCAGGGGAGCGTTAAATTCTCGTACTGCCTTGGAAATCTCAGTGAAGTAATGCACTAGCGGTATTGGAAACCTTACTCGGTGAGGCCGTGTACCACGTCCAAAATTTCTAATTTAAATTAAATGTAATGTGGTAATTATTTACACTAATAGAATCTCTTAATTTTGAACAGTAATACAGGCGTGATTCTCTTTGTGTAGTTTTATAAAGTTTAAGGATAACTCAAACTGTTCAGAAGACTAAATTTTCTCCATTTCCTTTTCCTCTTCTGGATTGTATCTAAAAGTGCTCTCATTCCTTTGTTCTCTTAAAATCCTCCCTCATTACTCACTCTTTCAACCCGTTCCATTCTGTCCAATTTTCCTCATACCAACATTTGGAAACCGTCAAACTATACCCCGTGTTTCGCATCCGTATAAGAGAACACTCTATACAGACCAGTTCACTAATATATTTCAATTTTCCAGATCCATGCCGTTACTAAGTAGTCTCTCCTTTACAATAAGGATTTTCTTTCCCAAGGTAATTGTTGTTTTGTCTCCATTTTGCTCCTGCAGTATTTTGTTAGCGCACCAAAAAAAACCTGCATCTTCGACTTAATCTTTTTGTTTCCATGCTGTGACTTTTATATTCTCACTTTTATTCATTCTCGAAAGGTTTGTTTCCCCTACATATTTCTTAAGCCAACGTTTGTTCATTTCTTCTTCGAACTGTGGTCTTATACTTTACATTCCTCAAGCAGTATACAGTACCAGCTACATATAAGCACGTTAAAGCTGATCTGTAACTGTCTACGCTTAATAGCCAATAAAGAATACAGTGAGTCGTCATTTAGTACTTAGATGCTAGTTTTTCTCTGGAAGTAAACAAAGTTAAAACAAAGTCATGTAATTTATTCAACTTAACACCAACCAAAGTAATATTAAAAACGTTACTTTACCTACATCCTTGAAAATACATTGTTTGTATATACGGGTATGCGGGTAATAGTGATAATACTAATAATTATATTACATACTATATAATAAATGATATCAAATTTTAAAGTTCTATAAAAATGCATAGTCAACTTCTCAAACTGTTATGGTTAACCTTAGCTTTGTTAGTTTCATTGCACCTTAATTAAGCCACACAGATTAACAACTTAAAGTGTATTTTGTACAACTGAACAGCGATCTCATCAGCTGCTACTGAGATCACTCTTGATTTATTTGATAATTAGTAAACTAGAATATCTGTGGCATACTTTATGAAACAACAGCATAATCTATTTAAATTAAGTGCGACAAAATATAAAATGAAATTTCACTAGGCGATCATCACAGCGGTGTACATGTCTTTTCACGCCCGACAACCAACGTATCCCAGAGGAAGTATCTCTTCTCGCTCGCTAGAAAAATTAATTCTGAAAACGTTGACAGCGAATTAGCGAACTGGTCGATAAGAGAGCTTATAACCGGTTTACTGTAAGGGCTGCGTGCCACTCTGAAGATGTTTCGCTGAAGCTGCTGGGAACTCGAACTCGCCGTGCCCCGAACGGGGTATGTGGATCCGCAAAGTCAAACGTACAAAATACCTAGCACGATGACAGGATGGAGGGAGCGATCTCCTCTCCCCGCCATAGTTGGACGGTTCAGACAACCCCTGGGCCGCCCGGAGGAGAAGGCCGAGTACTTGGGGCTGTGGTTCGAACGACAGTTTGCTTTTAACCCGCACATGGACTGGGACTCCGACGAATAAGTCGAGACGGACGTGGAAGACTTCCTGTTTCTTCCGATCACTGCAAATCCCGAACCCATCTCTTTGGAAGAGGTCATAGTCTGGCTTGCTGATCTTCACCCAAGAAAAGCTCCAGGCCCGGACGATGTTCCAAACATCGCCCTTCGTCTTCTTCCGGAGCCTTGAATCCAGTTCTTGGTTGATTTCATCAACGCGTGTTTAAGACTGACCTACTTTCACAAGAAATGGCGAAAGGCAACCGTCATATCGATTCCGAAGCAGGGAGAGGACGCTTCCGGTACCGACAACCTACGTCCTATCAGTCTTCTATCTGCTTCGCCAAAGGTGAACGGCTTGTACAGCGTCGTGCAAGAAATCATTTAAGAAACTTTGACACTCAGGTCCGCTCACAGTTCGGTTTCTGTGTGGGGGATTCCATCATTCATCAGTCGATGAGACTGGTTGAATACCACGAACGCCGGGTGTCGGAAGAACACACTGTAGGCTGTTTCTTCAATGTAGAGAAAAGCTTTGATAGCGTATGGCACAAAGGGCTGTTACACAAACTCCGGGAAGTCGAGCTCCCGGATTACCTTCATCTGATTGCTAGCTTTCAAATCGAGAAAACCTTCTGCGTGAGACTAGATTATTCTGTTTTTCCGAGAGACGAACCACTGCTGTCGTCCCTCAAGAAAGTGTTCTCGGGTGCCTCCTGTTCTCAGTTTACGTCAACAACGACCCGAGACAGCCTGGAGTACAGATAGCTTTGTTTCCTGACGACACAGCTGTTGTTACCTCAGATCGTCACGCAGAAGTGGCCATCCTACGACTACAGCGCCAACTCGCTTTGCTTGGGGTCTGAACTGATCGCTGAAAGGTGGCTTTAAACGTATCCAAGAGTGTAGCCGTCCTATTCCCTAAGCGCCGAAAGGTCGCGAGGCCTATGATCGTCAGCGCGTATCAGCTGCAGGTCATTACTTACGCCGCTCCGGTCTGGAAATAACTTGACCCAATTCATGAAATGAAATAGCAAAGCGTTCTAGACAGATGTCTTCGGCTAGTGGCCACAATCCCCCGTCGCTTTTCTTCTCTCCTTCTGAGAAGGCTTGGAGTCTGCTTCTTGGGGGACACTATGCTGCGGGCTTCTAAGCAAGTTTTATGTACGTCCAGTACCGACAACCCGAGAAAACATAAAAATGCAGTGACGCACGTAGTACTCTGTGTCATAGGTTGTGCGATACATGAAATTGTATGTAATTATCCTAAGTCTGGTTACGATAGTTGAGTGCTAGTTTGCGTTAATGCTGACTAGTAAAACGTTATAGCGTCTCACTAATTATGTTCTTACGATAGAACTTTGACAAGAGTCTATTTCGTATTATTGCAAATAATTTGTCGCTACTAAATGTATCAGTCACTGGATGTGAATATCTTATTTAAATAATTATATGTGCATCTCATATTTGAAAAGATATAACAAGAACACAATATCTCTCGGCATGTTTAGAAAAATCCGTGACTTTCTTAAATAATTCAGAACCAGACAATAAGCCATAATTAACATAATCTGCTTGCCGTTCCGTCACTTACGTCACAGGACCGAACAACATTTCGCCAATAGGATAATCAGAATGGAGATCATGTAACTCCAGGGTAATGCAGTTCTACCTCAAAGTTTGCTGCTGTCAGCGCGATCCAGTATAAGAATTGTACTGACTTGACAATGGGTATGAACTACACTATTGAGTCACTACAAAACGTGGACACTAAGTATGAGAACTGCGTGCTAGCGACTGTACAAGACTATGCGAACTAGAAACTCAAGTACCGACTTTACCTTCCGAAGCGTTACGATGGAGTTTTTACTGATAAATAATTACGGCACATCGCACGGGACACTGCATCTGATCTACCGTGGAAAACGAGAACAGTCTACTGTAGTTGATATTCTCGAATGAATGGTGAGTTCATATTCATGTAGTGTAATTTAAATTATATGTAGGGTATAACGTTACCAGTATGGATGGCTTAGTTCACATTAAGCATACATAGTGCTCTTCATACATCAAAGTAAACACGTATTCACATCTACATTGTGTCTATATAGACCTATCCAATTTTATTTTGCTTTGATGAGTTTGTTCGGAAAATTTAAATTGTGTATCTGAGTAACTAACATCTGAGTGATTGCAATGTCTGTATAAGTACGCTATATATAGCATTCCATTTCATTGCTGGTGTTTGGCTAGCGATATTCTAGAGTCAGATTTAAAACGTCACTTTCATTACAGATAATTGTGTGTGTGCGTGTGTCTTAATGACAGATCTAATTTTAAAACATGTTGTTCTCTGTTACAGACGTGTTGTGCTAATGAAATATTCCTGAATTTGTGTGTGTGTGTGTGTGTGTGTGTGTGTGTGTGTGTGTGTGTGTGTGTGTGTGTGTGTGTGTGTGTGTGTGTGTGTGTGTGTGTGTGTGTGTGTGTGTGTGTGTGTAGTCTCTTGTAATGTATAATTAATTTTTCAAGATATTGTTTCTTCAAATATATGTATAGTTAATTTTTCATGATATGTTATATATGTAGTTTTTTGTAACATATATAGGCCTACAAGTAATGTTCAAGATATGTTATATATTTTTTCTTGTAATAAATTTAATTTTTGTATTATATATACAATTATTAATGTTACAAGATATGTTTTCTTTTCTTTACTGGTTGATGAAAAACAGCATCCTCGTTTCTTGAAGCACAGGCCTACATACCATGGTCACTGGGAAGCCCATGTTATAAACCAACCAGGTTCACTACCATCAGACTACCAAATTTTACCTCAAGGGGAATTTATCCTACCAGACTGCATATCAGGGTAAGTAGTATTTTTTAATGACATAAAATCCTCGTTAGTACAAAGAAGCCGATGTAATACAGGCTTAAGTATAAAATGTACATCATGTATTTCCACTCTACCAAAGCAGGGGGAAGGACAACGCAGAAAAAATTCTAAGAATGAAGAAACCACAACTTTTCCCAAGGCAGTATCACCTAAAAAAAGAAGGCACAGGACAAGAAATGTGATTTTTATCAAAATAAAGTGTTATTGTTCACTTATCATGATTTAAGTTTAGGTTAGTAAACGTAATTGCTTTGTATCAATAATTTTTTACTGACATTCCCCCTTTTCCCTACAAAAGTGTGTACTTATAATAGTATAAATACATATTTCACTATGTAAAAAAATATGTATAAATATAAGTTCCACATATAAATATAAAAATATAATATCATATTAATTATAAGTTTACAAATATTATATGTAAATATCATTAATATAAAAAATAGTTACAATTGTAGCATTAGATTGAAAGTTAAAATCGTCGTTCCTGAAAAATAAGTAAAAACTGCCATTCCCCCTTTTACCCGCGAGCCCTTCATATGGTTTCTTCAGTCTATGCATCAGGAAAATCCAAACTATGTTGCCACTAAATTCTGTGGCTTTTGTTAATAACACCGCTGTTTTTTAAATTACCACATGGTGTTTGATTTCTCTTTAGATCAATCGTTCGCCTGTACTACAATGAGACATCCTCAGTGGCTCGACCGAGAAGAGCACAAAGTCTTGCCTCACCAAATATTTATATACCCCGAAACAATTGGGGGGGGGGTTCATATGTTGAGAAAACTAGCTCTTACAGAAAACATTCGAGACATTTTGTGCACATTTTAAAGTGGCTACCTTTGTGGCCGAGTTATTTACTGGTCAATGTCAAGGTGAACCTTTGTTTACCAAGGTGCTTAGTACCGGAGACTGCGAAGCTGACAAAAAACGTGTTGGACCCTCACCTAGCACAGACCGTACAGACTTCTTTAATGGAATGCTCTTCTGACGTATTTCTTGTATGATGGAAAGTTATGTGAACAGACGAAAGCGGGAGATACAGGTTTTTCCTCTGATCGGTTAAAGCGAATTTGTATATAGACGATTTTGAAAAATTAGCTTTGTAACGGCCCAAGTTACGGCCGTTACGTAAAATTAAAAAACTAGACGCTTGGCCTAGATGGAGCGAAAATGTGCTGAAGCCCAGTGTGACAGGACGTGCAATAAAACACTCATTTAAACCGTAACAACTTTTTATTAGTGTTTCCTCATTTTATCATATATATATATATATATATTTAATCTGTCTTAATCACAAATACCAATTGCAACAGTACAACCGTTTGCGCTACTGTAGATTGCCAAAATAATTTAAATAAATAAAAATAAATAAATATTGATTAATAAACATGATTCAGATTGCAAGCTGGATCGTAGTTAAAAAGGGAACGCAGAATTCCTGCATGGACACGCATACCTGGCCCACCTGTCACTAGCGTTGTGTACAAGTGTATTTGTTTGTGTGTGTGAAGCCTGTCCGTTCCTGAACTGTAACCAACCCTTGTCAAGAATTGATAGATTTTATGTTTTATTTTAATTATAAGAAAACTGTGTACGATATTGTAAAACGAAAGACACCAGAGGGTGTAGAAAATAAAGGTGAACTATAAGTAAGGTTTACTATAAGTAAAGAGTGAATAGCTTTTTTGTAATTACAAAAAGAAGTATAATTTACGTATAGTAAACATATAAAAATTAGCGATCGATTGAGCATTAAGTAGTGTGAAACAGACTTCGTAATTCGCGAAGATAGGCGAAATTCGTGAACTCAACCAGAGTGGGGGTAAAGACACTTCGACAAACTCTAACAAAATGAAAATTGTTCAGACCTGAGCTTTTGCACGACCTGGCTATAAATACCAGGTCGCGCTAATAAAGTTTCTTCTTCTATTTTCAACCGTTGCCGTAGGAGGCTATATCAGTCGACGACGCTATTTTAAATCTACAGTGAGAGTCACGGGACGACCTGGAAGTCTAACCAGATCAGTAGAGCACTTGGACTGACATACGATCCATGAGAGGATACGAGACAACTAGTAAACAGCACTAGCAGTGGAATCCTGGAAGAGGACCAGAGGACCAGAAGAACGAGAAGGACACAGACCGAGGCCCCGAGGAGAACAAACCTCATCAAATGAGGTGATGAAAAAACATTTTTTTAATTACAGACAATTCAAAGACTCTAATTAACATAGAATGAAAAACATTCGAACAGTTAATCAATCATAAAGAAATGTACATAAATCTAAAAGCAGATTGAAATGTAGAATAATAATTCATGTATAGGAATTAGTAGTTGAGTCAAACGTTAATGCTAAGAGAGAAATATTTTAGTTTAAATTAAAATCAATTGAAGTATTGAGAAAGGTTTTTTTGATATGATTCTAAATAAAAATAAATGAGAGTAATTGATGAAGTCTTTGTTTGATAAAGTAAAATGCATATACAATAGTAAATAATAAAAGTCAAATAAGATTAAATAAATTATAAATAACAGTGAATTCAGAATTACAGAAAATAATATGAGATTGCAAAGATACCACACAATGAGTAAGCCGAGAGCAAAATATTTAATTAATTAAGATTAGATGATAAAGTTTATTCATACCATGTTATATATAATTTGTTATCCATAGGTCTTGTGCGAATGGTTCATACAAACGATTAATAATGAGTATTATTTCAATATGCGAAATGAAAGAATTTTGTTTAATAAAAAAATAAATAATGGAAAAATTTTAAAACTTATATAACGCATCATCTTCTTATTATGATTACATCCATGGAATCAAATTTGTGTTGTTATGTCATATAATTTGGCGCTCCAAAAGCGTGGGGCTACCCAAATTAAATTACATTAAAATTGTTTTTGTGTTGTTATATAAATTGGCGCTCCAAAAGCGTGGGGCTCCACAAATTGAATTAAATTCAATTTGTGTGTTGTTATACAATATTACTAACAATAGAAATTAATCAAGCAGTATAACAAGTGGATGCCTTTTAACACAGTTAAGAATATAGATCACAAATATATATATCCACAGGACTTGTTCTAACAAAATTGTAATCATTATAAATATGAAAATACTATTTATATGTATGCTTTCTTTTATGATTTGAAAACCGGTGGAGTGTTGTTGTCGAGGTTTAACAAATTGAATCCTCCCACCTGTACTTTTGAAGAATTGGTGATACCAGTTAGAGCCTGTGATGACGAATGTGGTGAGTTCTGAACTGGGCTCTGCTTGTCTCCTTCTGGGCAGCTGTCTTTTTGGTGTGCTGGAGTATTTCTCAGTCTAACGGCGATGGGGAGCGTTCTATTGCACAGCTCTGCCGATGGTGACGGATGTTGGTGTCATCATCTCTGCATTTCCCCTTCTCCCGACTGTGTGGGGTCCCTGTAACAATTTTATTTGTAGTGGGCCGTCAGGAAATACAACTACCCCAAATCTCTTTCGCCTCGGAACACAGAAACCACACACACACACTGTCACAAATTTTTTTTCCACACTACTACTCTGTTATTAGCGATACTGTTCCGTGTAATAACCAAGCTTGAAAATTCGCATTTACCTTTTCATTAAAATTTACAAATTCAAACATTTATATTAAATTACTTTACTTTTACTTTTACTTTTACTTTTACTTTTACTTTTACTTTTACTTTTACTTTTACTTTTACTTTTACTTTTACCTTTACCTTTACCTTTACCTTTACTTTTACTTTTACTTTTAATTTTAATTTTACTTTTACTTTTACTTTTACTTTTACTTTTGCTTTTGCTTTTGCTTTTGCTTTTGCTTTTGCTTTTACTTTTACTTTTACTTTTACTTTTACTTTTACTTTTACTTTTACTTTTACTTTTACTTTTACTTTTACTTTTACTTTTACTTTTACTTTTACTTTTACTTTTACTTTTACTTTTACTTTTACTTTTACTTTTACTTTTACTTTTACTTTTACTTTTACTTTTACTTTTACTTTTACTTTTACTTTTACTTTTACTTTTACTTTTACTTTTACTTTTACTTTTACTTTTACTTTTACTTTTACTTTTACTTTTACTTTTACTTTTACTTTTACTTTTTCCTTTAACTTTTACTTTTACTTTTACTTTTACTTTTACTTTTACTTTTACTTTTACTTTTACTTTTACTTTTACTTTTACTTTTACTTTTACTTTTACTTTTACTTTTACTTTTACTTTTACTTTTACTTTTACTTTTACTTTTACTTTTACTTTTACTTTTACTTTTACTTTTACTTTTACTTTTACTTTTACTTTTACTTTTACTTTTACTTTTACTTTTACTTTTACTTTTACTTTTACTTTTACTTTTACTTTTACTTTTACTTTTACTTTTACTTTTACTTTTACTTTTACTTTTACTTTTACTTTTACTTTTACTTCTTTTACATTACACATTTACCTTTACATCTCTCGAGCAGTTAAGTGCAAAATCGCCACGTACTCGCATATACCGGAAGTAACGTGTGAGTCACACACATATACAAATTACACGCACTCTCATTATTAAATTAGAATCATTTAACACAAATTAACACACATAACCCCTTATTAAATTAACAGCGAATAATATGATGATACTTACCTGAGACACTTTATAGATTCACGAACTCATAATAAGTTGAAACAGTATTTTGCCACGCCGTCAGACCTCGAAACACGCCGTCGGAAGGCTGAAGATCAAATGAGAAGGAACAGCTTTTTCTGCTAACCCACCATGCCACACAAAAAATTGTTGAGAATTGCTTAACCTAACTTCGGCCAGCAAGGAATCAGCTGTACCTTGCTAACTATATCGCGTCGCCATTCACTGTCGCGGCATACTAATCAAGTCAGCTTTGTCTCCCTACGGCCACACAGTGGCGGCTTTTACGTTTGAATCATGGGGGGAAATTCAAATCCCGGCACACCCTCACCCCAAAAGGGCAACATGGTTGCCCCAAAAATCACCTCAAACCACAGCCTCATGGCTACTTCCATGACAATCACAGTCCATTTGGCTGCCTTCAAGAATCTCAAAAAAATACTGCTCTTAGGAAGACAGAGGCTCAGAGGAAAGGAAACAAGAAGAAGGAAGAATTGGACTGTGTGAGTGCCTGTGTACCTGGGTGTGTATGTGTGTAAGTGTCGCGGTGACTGCATGCTGGCTTGATCAGGTTCAACATGCAGAGACGAGAGACAGAAGAAGAAAAGACGAAAGACAAGAAATCAAGGACGCTAGAGCTCTGACCTCCTAAGGCCTCCCAAACTCACAAACTGATAACCCAAGAGCTAAATCAATACCTTAAACAGGGCAACCATTCTACCACCATTCACATGCCACAGGGCAAAACTTCAACCTTGATATGTGGGTGGTTAACTTCTCTACATCGCTGCCGGGACCGCCCAACTTCACCGTCACTGGTGACACACCTCAGAATGCGGTGTGGCCCGGACCAACGATAACACACTTGGAAATTATTGACAGAATTCTGTCGTAACTGAGACGATCGGGTGGAAACAAAAATCTTCCGCCTTAGTTTCTGACATTTTAAATCTTTATATACAAAAACAAACACGAAGATAGGTTAATAGTAATTAGTGACTAGCTATTAAAGATGTCCACTATTCCACCGCCCCTTCCCAAAATCTACGAACTGAATGTTTCAAAACTTAACTTTACACAGAAAAACACCAACTGAAATAATCACCAGGTTGTAACATGCTGATATACCACAATTTCCAAATTTCCTAACCTAACCTTCTACCGACCGACGCTCCATATTATACATTGATAACATATTGATGGATGCAGGATGCTTATTACTCATAGATTATCTCCTGAACCAACGGGACTCTTCCCAAAACGGGGGCGGATAATAAAGACCTCCGAATTATTACCCCCAAAATTTAATTATTAAATGAGCCCTCAAATTTTACATAATTAAATAAAAAGACACAAACAACAATTTAACATAGACACATGACAGACTACAGAAGAGGAAAAATTTGACTTCCTTCAAGTGGCCTCAGGGTCCCCTAACGAAGCAAGAGAAAGGGTGATGACGAAAGGCAGAGCAAGCTCCCCGAATTCACCGAACATGAAAACACTCAACAACATTGATACCTAAAAATTACCATAAATATACAACACACAATGCAATATAACACTCGAATAAACACAATACACGACACCCATTAAACAAGTATAATTCATCAAATCTCCCGTTAAGGATTGCCAAAATCCAAGAAATTTTATAAAATAAAGGATCATCCCAAAATCCAAGACTCCAAGTCCATAACGAGGTGTCTGGTCCGACCATAACCGCATTAAAAAAAAACCTATATATATATATATATATATTGCGACAATACAAGCATATGCTGTAATGTGCATGTATTACATAAAATAAATATTTAAATTAATTTTAGTAATATATAATAGACAAGCAGGTGTGAAATTGAAAGCTGAATTATGAACAGGAATCAACAGGAAAGATCACGCGACTGGCGCTGAGAGCGTGTACACGAGTAAATAGTGTGTGTGCGTGAGGCCTGTTCAAGCCTGAAAGTTTGCAATCTCACACCAAATAGATACTAAATTAAAGTTGTATTCAATTATAAGCAAACCGTAAAGATTAGAAAGATTGTAAAGACTTCTAAAAATGCATAAAAATCAGACACCTATGCAGTGCGAATTCTATGTAATTATGAAGTTCAGTGCGAATTCTGTGCGATTTTTAGAGCATAGTAATTACACTAATGATGCGATCATTATGATGATTACGTATAATATGTGTAATTGAATCAGACAATGTTAGATCACTTTGAAATCCGCATTAGACATTGCAATTGGCAAAAATGTGCGAATATGTGGAATTGGACGATGGTGAGGGAACTGACGCCACTGATAGCTTCTGACCTGCAGCATCCTGTAACGACAGGTGTGGTTTTTTTGATGAATATAAATACGAGTCCAGGAGAGCCAAATTTTGTCTTCAATCAGTCTTCAGTCGTGGCGTTACGCTATGTCCGTCAGCGACGAGAATTTTTAATACTCTTCAATCAGTATTCAATTGCAGCGGTAAGCTCTGTCCGTCAGAGACGCGAATTTTAATTACTTCAGACATAGCTGGACGCTATGTCCTTAATCGACAAGATCTTTTGTTTATAAACTGTAAAGTCTAACGGACAATACGTTAGTTCAAGTAATAAAAAACAAACAGTAACTACAATTATCGGACGTCTACAAACAGTCTACAACTACAAACATCAACACTCCAGACAAATGGCGAGAGAACATCAAGCAGAGGAACGATATGTAGAGCAATAGAGGCGGTTAATAGAACAACAGCAGCTGATTCAGAGCAACACATCATTCCATTGTACAGCCAACAGATGGGACCATGAAGGACGAGTGACTGGAGGACGACCAGTATAACCGGAAAACGCAAGAGGACATCCAGTATGAGAGGACCGACAGATCACCGGAGGACATGGGTACAATCTGCAGAATTGAGGTGACGAGAAACCAGTTTACAATTATAAAAGAATAGAGACATTGAAAAGACATTAATTAAAAAATTTTAAATTAAAGAAAAATTATGTAGATAGAGATAAGAGAATGTAATTTAACTGTAGTAAGAATTTTCTTTAATGATGACCAAATAATTTAAAGAAAATTTAAATCCTTGCTTAAAGGATTAACAATTGATTTAAAATTTTAATTTTTCATTGAAATATATAAAGTAAAGTAGTTGGAAATATAGAAGAATACTAACGATTCGATTAGTTTATTTAAAATGTTATAAAGCCTTAAGATGTATGCCAAGCATAGAATAATAATGTAAATAAGAACAAATTTATAAAGCACACATTCAGACTGAGTAGTCGAGAATTTATAATATAACGAAGAAATGTTTAACATAGAGTTTCGCTAATATAAGATATAAGATTAATTTTATGATGAATGTACGGCAACAAAAAAACTTTGAAACAATTGATAATGAATATTTTATGGCTAAGTAAATACTATCATATATATTTTTTTATATTTTTCGTTTGAATAAAGAAATGAAAACATGTTACAATTCATAAAAGGACTACTCTTATTATGATTACAGCATAACTCCATTTATAATTAACACGCAACTACAAAAATATTATATGAATTTTATATACACTCAAATTAAATTTGCAACTCAAATTAAGCAATTTATTGTTTTAATATATATATATATATATATATATATATATATATATATAGTAACGTCACAGAACGTTCCATAAAGGAAACCATTTACATAGCAATTTATCATAAGAGGAGAGTGAGGTGGACAGTATCGAACCCATGTAGCCCTAAAAAATTTTATAATATTGTCTAAAAATTATTACTACTAACATGAAAACACGACCAGACTGTGACTAAGACACAAACCCCATATATATTATTAAAGTGAATAACAGTGAAAAAACCATAAGATACTATGAGGAGACAAATAATATCAGGATCAACCAAAATGAAGTCATTAATTATCGAGTTTAGTAACTCTGAATAGAGTATAAAGAAGAGCATTATTATTATTTCTTTTTTATTACTTTTACCGTGACGACAGACATACACTAACATATAATATGCAGGCATATTCAAGAAACAAGAGGTCTTGGATTGTCACAATATAAACCTGTTAAAGACTGAGCAGAACACTCAGATTTCATGTAAAAATTAATTATTATCAAATTAAAATAAAAACTATATGTAATTTTCAAGCAGACAAAAATGAACAATTTATCTTAGATAAAGAAAGCTGTCAAATGAATAAAAGTCAGTCAAAATAGCCAAAAACAGTATTAACTAAAAACATGTGGTAGGCATATAATATTGTGTGATTTATGGATTTAATGTTGCCAAAATGCAACCAAATTGCATTAGAAAGTTGAAAAATAATATAAAGCGACTATACTAATATATTTGACTAACTTTGACATTGTAATAGTCGAGTTAGCAAAATATTTACCTATACCATGAATAGCTGGGGCCAATCAACCAGTACAAAAATAGTCATATCTGGCTAAATATTTACAAAATGTTGGCAAAAATGAAAGAGAATGGTACAATACTTCAGTATACCTTAAAAACGAACAAACTCAGTTGAAAATAAGATCAATTATGAAAGAATTTAACTTATAAGAGTGAGATTTGTCACACTATGAAAAAGGACATCTCAGACCAACCAATATGATGCTATGTTATCCTGTAATAAAGATAATATGTGTAAAGAGTAACCAGGTATCACAAAAGACAGACAATATAATAAACTCTGAGTGTACACTAGTGAAATACTATATATGTTGAAGAAAGAGACTAATTATTGTGTCATAACATTGACAACAACATAGGCCATGGGCATGGGCCATGGGCATGGGCCATGTAAAATTGAAATTATCTGTGTATTATATATGTTAAAATTTGTTTGTTTTGTTATAGGAAGATAGTAATATTATGTGTTCATGTTATGGAAGAAACATAATAGTTTCACAACAATTTTTTGTTCTAAAAAATTGAATTTCAATGACTACAACCCAAGGTGAGAGTTGTATATTGTGTTACTTATTAGAGTTAATTTATTTAAAAACCAATCATAATTAGTATCACTAGATTCAGTTGAAAACAGAGAATCTAAATGTAATAATGGCATGCAAATTGTGAGTACTAATGTAAAACTGTTTGACAAATACCAGAGTAGTTTTTGAAATATCCTTAGTGTGAAGAATAAGAAATTTGTTCTAAAAGCTTCGACGGAAATTAAATTTGTTCCATGACGTTCCATTTCTTTATTTTCGAACAATCTAGAAGGAATTTTTACACAAATATACCGGAAGTCAATGAAAACAATCAGCCTGAATTAGTATAAAAGAGAGACCAAATTCGACCCAAAAAGACTTGAAGCTTGAAATCCGGAACAGACGCATCACCCACGACACTGATCAACGCAGTCAAGGCGAAACCGAAGGCGAGAAATCGACACAAGACCCGAAGAAAGGCTTTTCCCGTACATTGACAAACAGACTGACTTAACCTCTACAAGAATCTACGCCAATGTGTTGCTGAAATAGAGCAGCAACACGGCACATTTTAATAGAAATCACGCAGCCAGAAAGTCAACGGCCCAGGAGGGACCGAAATTTTAAATAGAGAACCAATTCTGCTGTGTTCGCAAAGACAAACTAACTTGACAAAAAAACTCCCATAACGTATTACATACACAAAACCTTTCTCGCTACTGCAAGGGTATCAGCGCTGTGACGGCCAATTTGGTAACCAACGCGAAACAGCTGACCTGTAAGCGGCGGGATCCGAGCGAAATTCTACTGCCAAACCGTTTCACAAAAAGTGCGGAAATTGTAAATGATCGCAATTTTGACTTAAAATAAATTCAGTGCACACATGATGAGGCGAGATTGAAAAACTACCAGAGAGGAGTGTCCAGTGCGAGATTAATTAACCATTGGAACGTGAGTTATCAAAATTAAAGTCATTTTTTACCTGGTTACATTTTGTCACACAGTTGTACTACACATGCCACACACACCTTCAAATCACTTAATTTCTCTTGTAAAGCATCTTATTGATATGTCTTGGTAGTTCAAAGGAGTCTCGTCCTGAGAGTAAAGATTTTTTCACGTATTAAACTCATGCTTTTCAACTGAGTAAAAAATTGAAAATACTAGCCGATACTTGATTGGAGAAATAAAATTGTCAATAATAATAATAACTTATGAATTTTTTTGCAGCTCTGCAATTTTATAATTTTTTCATGAATGTTAGTCCTTCAGACGATTTGTTTTTGAAGAATCATTAAACTTACCTTATTTTTTCAAACTAAACTGACTTGTTTACATTTTTTCATAGAAGTAAGATTTAAAAATTTTTTGATTATCACATTTCTTTCTTGGAACAAACGATTCCAAGTGGCGCCCACAAAAAACATAGTATTAAGTTGTGTTACAGGACTACATCACAGCAGAGGATCCAGTCATCAGAGTAAGTAACAAAAAGTGCGCGGAGGTAACGCCCGACATTTTACAACACGAACAACACTTTTACACTATTTTCTTTTTGTTATAATATATATATATATATATATATATATATATATATATAGTGCATGCTAACTCTAATTTTGCCTAAATAAATCAACAATCAAATTAAAACGTGATTGCAAGCACGTCAGGGGTGGAAGATCATTAGATGACATGGTATGCTTCAACAATTTAGGTCAGTACCCAACAGAGTTGAACAGGTTATAACCAACTCCGACAAGCTCTGACAGAACCAGGTCATGCAAAACAAATTTTTCAAGGGTCCACCCAACGTACCTAAAACCCCAAAATGGAACGTACTCAATATCCGACATAAGTAACTTGAATGAATATACGTGCCATACAACATATAAACGTGTGTGACCCCCACAGAATTGCATATGTTACTTTCGGTTTACAATTTGATATTAATAACGATTAAAAATAAGAAGCGATTATAACATTAAAGACATACTTTGCACTAACTATAACAAAAGTAACCACACCTTTCAACACAATATTGATATTTCTAAATTCATAAACACATAACACTAACAAAAACACAAACACTAATAAAAAATTTTTTGAAATCATTCCATCTCAAAATTGTGACATGTACATATACATATATAAAAGTAGAATTGCCACCTTCTTGCTAATTCAGAAAAATTTACTTTATCTCCCAAATCACATTGCAAGTCCTGCCACCTGCAGGTCAGCACACAAAGATGTTAACCACGGTCTGCTACAATTTGTAACGGCTCAAGTTACGGCCGTTAAGTAAAATTTAAAACTAGACGCTTGGCCTAGATGGAGCGAAAATGTGCTGGAGCCCAGAGTGACAGGACTTGCAATAAAACACTCATTTAAACCGTAACAACTTTTTATTAGTGTTTCCTCATTTTATCATCTATATATATATAATATATATATATATATATATCCATCATTTTCTATATAAGTAACTCGATGTTTCTTGCAGTAATTATATAATTTGTGATGTTTTCAATTTGTTTCTTCTGCAAGTAGATAATATTGTATATTCTTTTTAACACCTGACGCACGTTTCACTGAAAAATAACCAGGTCTTAATCACAATTACCAATATTACTAATAACGGAATTTAATCAAGCAGTATAACAAGTGGATGCCTTGTTATACTCAGTGGAGTACTTCTCAGTCTGACGGCGATGGGGAGCGTTCTATTGCACGGCTCTGCCGATGGTGACGGATGTTGGTGTCACATCTCCGCATTGTCCCTTCTCCCGACTGTGCGGGGACCCTGTAACATTTTTTATTTGTAGTGGGCCGTCAGGAAATACAAAAACCCCAAATCTCTCTCGCCTCGGAACACAGAAACCACACACACACACACACACACACACACACACACACACTGCCACAATTTTTTTCCACACTACTACTCTGTTATCAGCGATACTGTTCCGTGTAATAGGCAAGCTTGAAAATTCGCATTTACCTTTTAATTAACATTTACAAATTCAATCATTTACATTAAATTACTTTTACTTTTACTTTTACTTTTACTTTTACTTTTACTTTTACTTTTACTTTTACTTTTACTTTTACTTTTACTTTTACCTTTACCTTTACCTTTACCTTTACCTTTACCTTTACCTTTACCTTTACCTTTACCTTTACCTTTACCTTTACCTTTACCTTTACCTTTACCTTTACCTTTACCTTTACCTTTACCTTTAGCTTTAGCTTTAGCTTTAGCTTTACCTTTACTCTTACTCTTACTCTTACTCTTACTCTTTCTCTTACTCTTACTCTTACTCTTACTCTTGATTTTGATTTTGATTTTATTTTACCTTTACCTTTACCTTTACTTCTACTTTTACTTTTACTTTTACTTTTACTTTTACTTTTACTTTTACTTTTACTTTTACTTTTACTTTTACTTTTACTTTTACTTTTACTTTTACTTTTACTTTTACTTTTACTTTTACTTTTACTTTTACTTTTACTTTTACTTTTACTTTTACTTTTACTTTTACTTTTACTTTTACTTTTACTTTTACTTTTACTTTTACTTTTACTTTTACTTTTACTTTTACTTTTACTTTTACTTTTACTTTTACTTTTACTTTTACTTTTACTTTTACTTTTACTTTTACTTTTACTTTTACTTTTACTTTTACTTTTACTTTTACTTTTACTTGTACCTCTGCCTCTGCCTCTGCCTCTGCCTCTGCCTCTTCCTCTACCTCTACCTCTACCTCTACCTCTACCTCTACCTCTACCTCTACCTCTACCTCTACCTCTACCTCTACCTCTACCTTTCCCTTTCCCTTTCCCTTTCCCTTTCCCTTTCCCTTTCCCTTTCCCTTTCCCTTTCCCTTTACCTTTACTTGTAGTTGTACTTGTACTTGTACTTGTACTTGTACTTGTACTTGTACTTCTACTTCTACATGTTTTACATTTCACATGTTTTACCTCTACCTCTACCTCTACCTTTCCCTTTCCCTTTCCCTTTCCCTTTCCCTTTCCCTTTCCCTTTCCCTTTCCCTTTACCTTTACTTGTAGTTGTACTTGTACTTGTACTTGTGCTTGTACTTGTACTTGTACTTCTACTTCTACTTCTACATGTTTTACATTTCACATTTCACATTTGCCTTTAAATCTCTCAAGCAGTTAAGTGCACAAGCGCCACGTGCTCCCATATACCGGAAGTAATGTGTGAGTCACACACATACAAAAATTGGTACGCATTCTCGTTATTAATAACTCATAGTAAGTTGAAACAGTATTTTGCCACGCCGTCAGACGTCGAAATGCCCTGTCATAAGGCTGAAGATGAAATGAGAAGGAACAGCTTTTTCTGCTAACCCACCATGCTGCAAAAAATTTGTTGAGAATTGCTAAACCTAACTTCGGCCAGCAAGGAATCAGCTGTACCTTGCTAACTATATCGCGTCGCCATTCACTGTCGCGGCATACTGATCAAGTCAGCTTTGTCTTCCCACGGCCACACAGTGGCGGCTTTTAAGTTTGAATCATGGCGGGAAAATTCAAATCCCTGCACAGCTTTAGACACTGTAGAACTGCAGCTGACTATATGGTTCTATTGTTTGAATGATGTGTGGGCTGAGTGTCCTCATGGGGTGAGACTTGTGACGCGTTTCCGTAGTATCTAAATAGTATACACTAAAGCATCCGGTTCACCATGAAAACCATGACTGTTATTTTGGATAACCTTACATATTTAGTTAAAACGTTTCCAGGATGATAATATGTCACCACAGTTTTTATTGAATTTTGATAAATGTTTAGGCTTGTCCGTATTTATAGTTTAGAATTAGAAAGGGGTGACAAAGAGAGATAAGGGAGGGTTGTGTTAAATTCTTAAATTCGAATTATTTGGAATGCCTTAGCTTCAAAGTTTTTCAGTTTTTTTTCTTCTCCTCCTCCTCCTCCTCCTCCTCCTCCTCCTCCTTCTCCTCCTCCTCCTTCTTCTTCTTCTTCTTCTTCTTCTTCTTCTTCTTCTTCTTCTTCTTCTTCTCCTCCTTCTTTTTCTTCCTCTTCTTCTTCTACCACAATCTCTTTTTCGTCTCCTTGAATTAGAAACAGTCCAAATTCCTTATTTCGTTCAAAATTTATTGAAAAATATTGTTCTTATGTTTAGGCCAATTTTTATTTGGCCAAGGCTTAACATTGTGTCCCTCCATTCTACTCACAAGACTATGAAACCTTTAGAACGGTCTTAAACATACCATCTTTAAGTATATTGAAATACGTTTTACTATATTATAAATTTACATTATATGTATCTTGATATACTATCCTTAAACTGTTTACGTCTATGGCTTCTTTCTTCAGCAATTCAATTGATTTCGCAATTGACATACTATTACAATGCAATAATGAGATTCAATCATACAAGCGGTTGCAGCACCATGCACTTAACGGCATCGTGCGATCACGAACAACAAGGTTTTTTTTACAATTTAACCGAAGAAAGATGAACAGCAGGTACATTAGTAGGTGTGGCTTTGTATATTTCCTTGTGGACCGTGACCAAATGATAACGTAAGTGCGGAAAACGGTCGTCAGGATGGATGCTATTATTATAATATGTCTAATAATTTTTGTTAAACATATCCGATATATTTGTCGTATGTACTATACGACAAAAATATCGGATGTGTTTAACTGCTTGCTAAAATACTTACTCGCATAAAAATATTATATCTTTTACACACTAAAAATATTGTAAACACTAGAAGAGTGCTTTCTCACAAACTTTCTGCATGAGGTTAATAGCATACCAAATTTTCAAAAGTATTCTTTCTTAGTTGAGCAAGTACCAAATGCAAAACCTTCAAGTTTTTTATAAATTATACATTGTATACGGATTTTATCTCATTTCTAAAATAGATGGTTTAGTAAAGTTTATAATTGTTGCAACTAGTTATAAGTATTACAAGTATTGCACAAGTATTACAATTATTTTAAGCAAATTTTTATAATCATTAAGTTCTAAGCATCAAAGTTGCAAGCTTTGTTCCTATTTTATGTAATTAATATCTATAGTTGTTCAGAAACTGATCACTTTATTGCCTGCTAGGATGATGCACACTTTGGGTTCCTCATGGCCTGTATTTCATAATATTTTTTGGGAAACACCTGTTATCCGTCTTGCTTTAATTCCCTAATCAATTTCTCACATAATGGTAAATAATATAAAAAATTCTGGTCATCTGTAGTTCCCAACCAATGTCCACGATTCTCGTAAGATTTATGAGACTCATTATAAATCGTAGCTAGCAGCATTGATCCGCTTACCAGAGGATTTGTCAAACTCCACTTTACGAGCAATAAAAAAGCGCAAGAATGGCCATAACTTTATAAAACGTTAGTTTTACTTTTATCCTTGAGTCCTAACTGTACGCTTAGTTGAACCGCTTGTAAGTTACGTATGAATCTATATTATATTATGCTTGTTGGAACGTTAGTATAACCGTATTAGAAAGTGGCAGTGATAGTAAAGCACGGCGATAGGGAGTCATGCCTTTCCACCGTATGTAATTGTCCGCTTCTTATCGACATTATCTGCAATAGGACACTGTAAGCATTCACAAGGCGAAAGTATTCTGATGTAGATGCCATTAAGCCAGCATACTTTTAAGCATAAGTATCATTTTCATTTGTTTTCGATGTTAACCATCTATAACACGTCAGACTGTAATCAGGTAGTCTGATTTTATTTTTATTGCATTTGGTCGCACCGATCGTCGTATTGTACAGTGGAAATAAAATAACTGACACTTAAGAAATCACTAATTACCAACTTTAGTCACAAATAACAATTTTAAATAAACAAAAGTACTCTAATTCAACTTAAAATTATCTTCACGCAATAATTATGTCACCTTATTACAGTACCGCACCAATTAGCACAATAATCACTTTCCACTAATCCGCAACAATCACTTGATCCGCACACTACAATGTCGCCAGGTATAACTAATTGCTAAGCCGGCCACTGTCGCTTATATAGATCCCGCAGAGGTTCCAGAATAATTATCCTTATTCCTGGCTACGCACGACGTGCCAAAATAAATTGAGTAGTTACATGTCTCGAACAGTCTGGAGGCTACGTAATTGCACGACTTGGCACAGACGCTAAACGCACTGGGCTAGTCGATAAACTTGTAAAATGACGTTCTCGATCTTCCTAGAGCGTTACGTAATTGCCTTTCTGGTCAGCGAACGTAACATTATTCTCAGGGTACACGTACATCAATAATTGTGTCCAACTACATTATCGCAATAATGATCATTGCCATGATCTTTTATTATAAAATACAGGGACAACATTGACTAAAGAAGTGCGTACCATAGAGCTGGTACATTTTCATTAAATTGATTTTTACTCCCGTGATTTCTTGTATACATTTGTACTTGTTGTATGGCAGTCGCTAACATAAGGGAGCCGACGTGTTCATTTACTCGGGCATTAATGTAAAATACGTTTCCTCTTTCATACATACCGTAGTGTCCATAGTATTAAAGTCTTCCTTTCATCTTTGTTTAAAACTTTTTCAACCCTGTTTAATAGATTTTAAAATACGAAGTATTTGGTAAAACATAGTGGACGGCATTACAAAGAAAACTACTTTTTTAACAATTGTTGATGCGGGTTCACTTTCAAAGTGGCAGTTATAAGTGACTTAAATCATAATTACTTACTACACAGGAGTACTCAGTGGACAGTGAGTTAGACCTAAGTAGACAGACAACTCACAGCAGATATTAGAGGCCCACAGCGATAGCAATAGTTTACACATTTAGGGCACGACGCAATCGTTTGGTGTTGTCGCTACCTCCGTAATCCGACACAGGTGACTGCAGACCAGTTCTCTACTAATCATCCATACACATACAAACGTATTCTCCCGTCAGTTTCACTAAATCCTATTGTACGTTCTGTCCCTCAGCGACAACCTGACCTAACCTAATCTTGTATCAGTCAATCTACTGGAATTGGCAGCTGTTAAATCGTTGAATCGGTAGCACAGACAACTTAACAGCAATAAAACAGTAGTTTTTTTAGTTTCTATAATAAATTAATATTTCTCTAACAATGTGTGTGTGTGTGTGTGTGTGTGTGTGTGTGTGTGTGTGTGTGTGTGTGTGTGTGTGTGTGTGTGTGTGTGTGTGTGTGTGTGTGTGTGTGTGTGTGTGTGTGTGTGTAATTGTGATGTTATTCAATTTGTTTCTTCTGCAAGTAGTGTAATTTCGTAATTTTTTTTTAAACAACTGATGCACGTTTCACTGAAAAATATCAGTATCATCAGAGGCTTGTAAAAGAAAATAAAAAGAAAATACGATATTACACTACTTGCAGAAGAAACAAATTGAATAATATCACAACATTATATAATTGCTGCAAGAAACTTTGTGTTACCTATATACAAAATGATATATATATATATGTGTGTGTGTGTGTGTGTGTAATCGCGCGCGCGTGTTTAATTCGGTTTTTTAAAACGTCTGCCTATGTTGTCGTATACCTAACGCCAACTCGACAGGGTCGTTCCAAGTCCTTTCGTGTAAGTTTCATCCACGCATCGCTCTTTATACTCCCCAATCTCTCTCGGTTTCGACGATGAGGAGAAGTTTATTTCGTCACGTCCCTAGATCTCTTCCATCCCCCGTTTTTTGGATGACAACGATTGAACTGCCTTCTATCAGTATCTTGAACAGCCTTCTGTCTCACTGTTTCATTTCGTTTTGCATCGTAGGCATCTTTGGAACCCAGCGTAGAAAGTATATCCGGTAGTTTAATTTTTCACACAATCTTATGAAAATGTTAAATTCAAATTTTTGAAAAATGCAGAAAGAACCACACTATAGTGAATTGTCTGTTCTCTATCATCTTCTCTTTAAAGGGCCTCATCATATCGTCAGTCACTAAAAACGGTTTCCCGCACCTTTCATCAGCATTAAAATTTTGAGTCCTTCACTAAACAGTCGTATCCATCTCCATATCATCAAATCAGTCACTGCTTCTTATCCATAAACATGGCAAACCTGACGGTGAATTTTAGCTGTTTTAATGCCTCAGGAAACGAATCACGCGCTTACTTTCACAGCGGTGGGCATCTAGATTTTCTTCGATAATATAAACACATCCAACAAAAGATTATGCAGTGCAAAGTTGTTTATAAATGGCGTGATCGCCTTGCAAATAAATCAACAAACTCGCCGCGCATGCGCAACCTCTTAACGGCATCGATACCGCGTCAATATTAAAAACAGAACTTACTTTCTGGATGACCCTCGTGTTATTAGTATTTCTATTATTTTTGTGTTTGATAATAGTAATCATGGTGAGGAAGTATTTAAAAAATTAGAATCGTTTTATCATTCTCCTTCGAGTTTTTATTACAATTGTATTTACATTGATAGCTATTTAGAAAAAAAGTTCTTGTTATATGTGTAATTATTACATAACAACTATTTAGGTGTAAGAATTTCTTAACTGGCAACCACTGTTGCATAAAATTTTCAAAACTATCATAAAAATTTAAAAGATATCTAGTTCTTTCACTCATCTTTACAACTACTGCAAGGTCAGATCAAACGAACTGACTTCTGCCAGTATCTTGAACCAATGCTACTTCTGTTTCCATTTACCTTGTGATTTCATCATCTGGATTTTTATCTTCTCTGAAAAATCTTGAGAATTTTTAAAGTACATCCATTTCCTCCGCTTCTAATATGTTTTTTGCTTTGTACTTTGACATGTCAAGTTTCTGTCCCATATCGTAAACTGTGTTGAGTTATAGGCCTAAACATTATACTTCCTCTTTCTCTAACTTTCCTGCCCCACAAAATTTCGTTAAGGCATCCTACAGTTTTCTTTGAACTACAATATTGTTTTCTTAATTTCTATGTCGTTATTACTAATCAAATAAAAATTACTTACTTTCATAAAAATTTAAGTATGTGGTGTTTTTACACACATATTTTTCTTTATTATCTTATTGAACAGTAGAGAAGCTGGTCCAATAGGTACATATTCTATTTCTTGTGTATTTATCTCTACGTTCCACTCTTACAATTTTCTTGTAGTTTTGAACAAGTTTACCTTGTCATTACCAATTAATTTTTCTTTCAAACTTTTAGTATC
Source organism: Magicicada septendecula (assembly GCA_034769895.1). Lineage (NCBI taxonomy): Eukaryota > Metazoa > Arthropoda > Insecta > Hemiptera > Cicadidae > Magicicada > Magicicada septendecula. The sequence goes on from CM068375.1 coordinate 161,647,657, forward strand.
AGAACTAAGAAAATTAAAAATTACAAAAGTAATGCTAATCTAAACGAATACACTCTATGCTAGTTTATCGTTTTAAAAATTTTAACGTAATCAGCATTCGGACCATTTCTAAATTTTTTATTTTAAACCTGTAAATTTAAGAACGCCTTTTTAACGTTCTATCGGCTTTATTTTCAATTTAAAAAGAAAATATTGTTTTCATCTAAAATTTTCCAGTCGAATTTTGCACGTTCCATTCAGTTTTAAATTAATTTTGTTTTTTTCTTGTTATAAAAGTCAAGAAGTATCAGTACCTTTTGTTTCACTATGTATTGGTTAACAAATTTTATTGTTTATGTTATTATTCTTAGTGACGAGGGATATCGAGCAACTAAGTAAGTTCCGATAGGTCATTAAGCAAACAAAGAATATATTCAGAAAATAGTTTATTGCTTTTGAAATACACACTTTAAATTACTTTTCTACATAATTTCCGAAAACCGCAGATTATGTTGGTAATTGCGCCTTATTGTTGCATACAATTTTCAAAAGTATCATTAGACTTTGGAAACTCTCTAGTTGTTTTACTTATCTTTACATGTACCGCAAGGTCAGGTCAGAACGCAGATGTCGCTTTGATTTTAATAACTGCAGTATTACGTATACCACTGATAAACCACAACTGACGCCATACGCTCAGGCATCAGTCGCTTTCCACGGCATTTTTATTAATCTGCACACACCTAGACATTTACCTAATAATTACTCGTAAGACGTGTACACTTTGCTGTACTTGATACGTTTATGTTACCTTATATATATATATATTTATCAACAGTATTACGAACTAGGAAACTATTAGTTAAAAATGAATTTTGTTGATTCCATACTACAAGAATAATTTAATCATTGGACGGTATTCGTTTCAAAGTCGTTTGACATAAAATTTTCATCATAATAGTAATATTATTTATCATAACACATTATCGTCATAATGTTGTATACAATTTCAGTTTCTCAAAGGTGTTCAGTTATTGAAGTCTGCTGAGTAGTTTCAGCAGTAACTTAAGTACATATTGTTCTCAGTTAGACGCCATACGAAATCGTGTATTCTATTAGGAGTATATTTTTTAGTTAGTATAGTTCGTCATCATTATTTCTGCTATCGACATCGTAATAAAGATTATTATTGTTTCTTGCTGCTGTTACTAACCCTTAGATTACATGTGATTATTACGATTGTTGCTGAAACTAATGTGTACGGCTATACTTAACCTCCAAGTTCCATATCACTAGTGAGCTGCAATATAACACAAACACGAAGCTTTTGCTGAGCAGTAACACTTGCCTTAACTAATAATCAAGCATTTTGCATTAACAATTTACCGACAAAAAGTAAAGGCAAATTTTATTTTCCCTGCTCCAATGGATGGCAGCACTGACTGAACAATGACATATCTGGACAGTAATGTGGTAATTTCATATTCAAAGGTTGGCTAATCTGTACGCTCTGCCTCACGCTTATCGCGAACCGGCTAAAACACAGTGCAACGTGCGTCGGCGGGCAGCGGACGTAATCGCGTTTGCTGCCTTGTTCTGTCATTTTTTTATTTTTCTTGCTGTCGCGACAATTTATGTAGGCCTTAGGCCTTAAACATTTTCATGTAGCTTGGAGTGTTGCGCACTTGCGCCTCAATTTTGCCATGTAACATTTCTTACCCGACGTGGTTTTTCAAAATTCAAATGCTTGTCAGACTTAGCCAATCTTACTATTCAAATTAAATTGTAACGAAACATTAATAAATGTATTAAAATACAGTCCACGCTCATCATTATTTTCTGCATCCTGGCAAATACATTTAAACCATTAACTTCCTAACATTTTTTTGGTCGCTCCGTGCCTGGATTCATCATTTTACTTTCTTTCAACTTATACCAGAGCGGCTTTCATCATTTTTTCAACCTCAATTTCTGGCCATCACGGGCGATTCAGCATGTTCGCTGATCCGACCGTGTCGGGAGTTATTCAGCATTTCTTTCGTCGCCATTGAGCCTCGTGACAACACCACTACGAGATCATCCATGTGTTAACGTCTACACACCAGACTGAGCAGTCATCTATCCAGTCCGTGTGTATCTGCCATCTATTCCACGGCCTCGACGCTCCAGGACATCTCACACAAGGTACGACGTCAACGACATCACTAACAGGTGCGTAGAATGGCGGAAGAAGGCCTCAAAGTATTGGTTAGAAAGAGAGGTGGCTTAAAGTCTGCCATAGTGCGAATCAATTCTGCTATAATTAATTTTGATAAAAACAGTAACACTAAACATTTTTTAACTGTTAGATTGGAAAGTCTAAAGAGTTTAGCAACAAAATATGATGAGGTACAGTCTGAAATTGAATTAATTTCTAAGGACATAAACGCTGCACAAGAAGACAGAATTGAGGTTGAAACCCCCCTTTTATTTTATAAGTTTTTTTTTGTAATATTTTTTAAATTTTACTTTGTTACTTTATTAAGTTTTTTTTTGTAAAGGGGAAAGACATAATATTTAGAACTAGGTGGTGAACCTAGAGGAAGCATAAGTGTGCAAAGGCCCAAGCTACAATTACAGACATGTCCCCCCAGGTGAATGACAGGACTTGCAAATGAAAAAGTCTATTAACCAACAAGCGTGAACTTTATTGAGCATGCAATTCTTACATGACATTACAAGTTGTAAACTCAACAATGAGTAAAATTGAACTGCAGTATTATATATATTACGACAACACAAATTACTAAACTATTGGCGCATAGGGTATGGTAGTATGTGTATCTTAAAGCACAAGTCTATATTGGAGGGTTTAAGATTATTTATTGTACAAGACATATGTAATTGTTTATATGGTATATTTGATAAGTATAATAATGGTAGTGTTTGATATATAGTCTTATAAAGTGTTAATCACTGTTCATACACATGATGTGATACGTTACATAAGTGATGATTCCCACGATGATGTTGCTGAAGAGAAGGGGGGCGTTGCTGCGTTATTGAGTCGTCAGGCGTGGCTTATTGATGATAGACGGTTCACCCTGGAAACGCTTTCAGCTGGGCTGGTGTCCTGTAGTTCCCACGATAACACAGACGCTTCGCACACCACAACGGTTCTATGGTTTTATTGGTTAAATTTCATATAGAGTTTATAACTTACAAGTATCTCAGGTAACAGTGAGTTTTATATAACAACGGTATATTAAACTTATACCACTCCGGACTCTTCAAGTGTTCACGCGAATCACAGGATCTACCGCGATCAGCAGACCTCCCTATGCGGAAATCTTCCACTAACGCGGAAACTTCTTGATGCTAAAATTTACTATTACGTAATTACTAAATTTTACTAGCACTGCAGAGAATCTCACACAGTGACACAGTTCAAGCTCACTTATTACACGCGTAATGCTTTAGTAATAATGCCGTATGTAAAGAGGTAATATTCAACTGTTCTGAGTCTTCGCACGCGTTACTATCGCCGAATAGTCTTTACAGAATCTTGCAAGCGGCAGAATCTTGAACAAGAATTGTACGTCCCGATCGCGATAGCTGGCTGAGAAGAACTGCCTGTAATTATGCACACAATGCTGTAATAATAATACTGTGTGTAGATGTAAAACACGAACAGTTCTGAGTCTTCACACGCGTTACTATCGTCGAATAGTCTTTACAAATTCTTGCAAGCGGCAGAATCTTGAACAAGAATTGCACGTCCCGATCGCGATAGCTGGCTGAGAAGAACTGCCTGTGTAACAACAGGCTTAAGAAAATTTCCGACTACCTTCCAGCATTTAATTGGTGGAAGGAAGTCGCATGGTTACATACAACATGACATGCAACTTTTCATGCTGTAAAGTGCATTAACATTGTAAGAGCATGCATAGCGGTAATCTCAGAATACCCTTATCTCATGCATAACTGCATACTTTAATAATATCATATATGAATATCAAATAACAGCCAGACATATACAGGGATCGTAGCGAATACATTTGTCTATGTTCAGTTCAGTGTCACAACACAACGATAATTAATTCACGCACAGCCGGGGAAACGTTTATCACTCGCGGACGCGCGCACATTTCCACAAACACAGTACATGAATAAACAATAAATAAATAATACACAGTTTTACTAAACTTAAATTCTTATCCTTACTAAAATACAACTGACATCACAACCAAATCTGACAAACTACCAATTTAAACATGAATGTTCATAGTCTGTGTATTATAAGAGCTTGCCCTGCTTATCAGGATCCTGTGATTCATTGCAGGATTAACCCCTTCCGCATAAAAAAAAATTTTTTTTTTAATAGACTAACAAAAAAAATAAAAATTTTGTTTTCTTGATACACCAAAACAATTTCCTAATCCTAAGAATAATAATACTAATATCCTCAAACACAAAATCAAATAAACATCCTCATAGCAATAATAACATTCCATAACTGTCACCCTGACAGAAACAACAACCAATGACACGTGGTAACCTTTAAACCAAAACAAATACACATGTTCTTGACAAGCAGATAGCAAAATTACGCAGGGTCACAAGGTACAACAGACTGCATTCCTTATCTTAAATAGATTATCGCTCATTCACAGAGTCATATTACATATAACATTTATACCCGAACTGACATAATTAAATAGCTACGCATTCAATACACCCTACATCCTGACATTTATTTTTGAATTTTTTGTATAAATTTTTCTCAGTTTTGAAACGCACACGTTTACTTGGAAATATAGATTTGAATTTATCTAATATACGCTGTATTTTATTTTTCTCGCTGCCTATTATCTGTCTTCTGTGGGTCAGCAAGCTATTTGTTATCTTATCTTTCAAGCGTCCAAGTCTGATAATGTGCGGTCCACTATCAACTTTACCTTGCAATGTTTCGTTCGGAAATTCAATTGTAGTGTGCAGTGTATTCAATTCATCGACTTTCAAAATAATATTATGTCCGAGTTTTCGAACTCCAAGTACAGTCACCTCTATTTCCGTTCCCTGTACGTATCTTGTTATAAGTGCCTGTTTTTCAACTATCTGCGACTCACACGTTGCTGATTTTATCCTTGTGTGGTTTACCAGCAGAACTGGAGTTTGTATAAAGTGGTTTTTATGCCTCTTTTGTAACCGCTCGTCCATCAGTGATACTTTTGCGTCGCTGTCGAACAATATCTCGTCAACATAACCACTAATTTTTGCATTGACAATAAGGTCGGTGCCATTTTCAATACTAATAATTCCCTCATATTTATTACTATTATCATTACTACACATTAAACTATCCCTAATTTCTGCAGGATATAGGCCAGACACAACAATTTTATTTTTACAACTAACATTTCTCACATTCGATCGATTGAACTGCTTTTTAACTGAATCACTTTCAGTAACTGTTGCTAATAAGTTGGTATTAAATTGCTGAGTTGTATTTTTATGTTGTTGTGATTGTTGCTGATTTTGTGGTGGTTGAACTTGAAACTGATTACGCGGTGGTTCATTATTATTTACCATAATTGTTGTCACTTTATTGTCATCAGTATCATTCACCTCTCCGTCCTCCATAAACACCTCAGTATCTGATATAGATTCATCTAGTACCTCATCATTACGACGTGTGTCATAAATACCTGCACCGTTAGTATCCATACTAGTTCCAGGCTCTACTACTGGTTCGGGATTTTTATGTGTTGTGCATACACTGTCCGGATCCATAATAGCTTCAGATTCTATGATCCGTTCACGGTTCTCGCATGCTATATCTGTTACATTATAACCTATCACCTCATCACTGCACTTACCTGAAGTATGTTCTGAACTAATAGTGTTGTTACTACTAATTTCACTTCCGTTATCTTCACTACAATTTGATGCAGAATCTAGATACTCGACCTTACCGAGATATGAACTACTAGGCCCTAAGTGGGTTGTTTCTGTATAATCACTTTCAATTTCATCTACTACGCTACTGTTCCCCGTTAATCCTTCAGATGTAACATCTTGGTTAACTTCCATACTACTTTCTTTGAGAGTATGTTCCACAAGAACATTGGTACTTCAAATTTATCACAAGGTACAATATTCTCAACAGTTAAATCTACTTATGTAAATCTACATATCAGCTGACATTTCCTGTAGTTTCGCCATCCTCTCCTCTCTATCGGCATCCATTTCTTCCCAAAATTTCTGCCTAATGGCTATCATCTCTTCTTCCTCGGCTTTCATCTTCTCATCCCAGGCTTTACTTTCCTCTGAAATTTTCGCATGCCAGGCTTTATTTTCCTCAGACATGGTTAATAAGGCCGCTAAGGCATTCTTTATTTCTGCCAAATCCGCCATAATGACCAAAATTAATTTAACAAATTTAATAAATTTAAATTTACTGATTTATACTTTAAGAAAATTATTATTACTACAAGATTATTAACGTAGTGTAACCAGTGTATACGCACAGAGAAAGCAGTTCAATATATCAAAATGTAAATAAACCTTATCTAACACACAAAACAACTAATAATCTACCTCCAATATACTGATAAATTTGTTCATATATGACACACAAGAGAATATGCACAATTGATAAATTATATCCTCAGATTTTCATATGAACTATACACATACAAATTTACATTAATTATAATTATACGTCGGATGTTACCAACAAATTATATACTCAAAGACATATATACAATAGCGTAAAATTACCGCTATTTTACGTGCCCTACGTTGCTACGCCAAATATCACTATGCGACAACCCAAATTACTAAACTATTGGCGCATAGGATATGGTAGTATGTGTATCTTAAAGCACAAGTCTATATTGGAGGGTTTAAGATTATTTATTGCACAAGACACACGTAATTGTTTATATGGTATATTTGATAAATATAATAATGATAGTGTTTGATATATAGTATTATAAAGTAGTGTTAATCACTGTTCATACACATGATGTGATACATTACATAAGTGATGATTCCCACGACGATGTTGCTGAAAAGAAGGGGGGGGCTTTGCTGCGTTGTTGAGTCGTCCGGCGTGGCTTATTGATGATAGACGGTTCACCCTGGAAACGCTTTCAGCTGGGCTGGTGTCCTGTAGTTCCAATGATGACTCTGACGCTTCGCACACCACAACGGTTCTATGGATCTTACTATTGGTTAAATTTCATATAGAGTTTATAAATTACAAGTATCTCAGGTAACAGTGAGTTTTATATAACAACGGTATATTAAGCTTATACCACTGTCTATATTATAGTTCAGTGTCATAACACAACGATAATTTATTCACGCACAGCCGGGGAAACGTTTATCACTCGCGCACGCCTTTTAGTAACTTAGTAAGCAAGCACATTTTTGATATCATAATTTCTAACACATTCCCCTCCAAAAATGAAAATTACACACAAGCACATCCACAACATATATAACACACACCCCTCATTTCTGTACAAAACCCCTCATAATAACCCTTTGCAACAAGAAAAAATAAATACACAAATATATATAATTAATAAGGCAAATTAGGTAATTCTCAGTTACGCATCATTAATATGTCAATATAATTAACACGGAAAATGCAAGTGCCCCCAACCAAACCAGAGACTCAAAATATTAATCAACTACCACACTAATAATAATCAAGCCATTCCGCATATGTGATCAAGTAAATAGTAGAAACACTTAAAGAAATCAAAACGCCCCCTTTAGTCCGGAATGCTGCCATGACCGCATGACATGAACAAGCCGAAAATCTAACTCTCGAATAGCTTTAATTCGATAAAAGGTAGAACTTAGAACAGAGCCTGCGGATACGTGTGTGTGCAATTTTCTTACATATTATAAGAAGATATAATAGATTGCATAGACTTAATTATGTAAGGTCCACACATGTAGGCACAGAATTAAACAGGAGAGTTTTTGCAGAACTTTATTTAGCCTCTCATAGAGAAGAGCAACGAAGTCTGAACCGATGAGTGCCGTCAGCCGAGAGCAGATGACCTGGTTGAGGGTTCAAATAGAAATGAGGACGATTAGATGGGAATGTCTAACCACGAAACTTCGCCGATGCAGGAACACACAAATCACAGCTGAGCGCGCCAACTGGATATCATCGCTACGCACAAACGGGCTGCATACCCAAACGACGACGAGAAGCAGTGGCCGCGCGTGACGTCAAAACCCGCTCGTTTTAAAAACACATCGCCTTACATGCCGAACCAAGTACGGCACACCCTCACCCCAAAAGGGCAACATGGTTGACCCAAATCAAACCAGTACTCGAGCTCGACTGCTGTAGGGATCCCGGAAAATCTCAGATTCTCATTCGCACTTGGTGGGTTCAGTACCTCAGGAAAACGAAAGAAGCAGAAGGAAGGAGTGTAAGTATGCCAATGTGTGTCTGAAAGAGAAGATGTAAGTGTGCGTCCTGCATGCTCGCCGGGCCCTGGTCCGCATGCAGAAATAAGGAACAGAGAAGAAAAGGAGAAAGAGAAGAATCGTCGAATCCAGCTCTGAGAACTGACCACCAAGGCCTCCTAAACCAAACAACTGAGACCCAGGACCACAGACTGCTATCACGGAACAAAACTTTTCCATCCAGGACCATAGACACTATTCCCCCCTTCCCAGGACTGAGAATCTCTACCACACTGCGACCATCCCCCACGCGAGTCCTCTCCTCCATGCCAAACTCTCGGGACCGCTCCAACACGTCACCCTCACCGGTGACCACCACCTAACACTCTTGGTACTCACATATCCACGCCCGAAGGCCAACAAGGTGCTACTAACCTTGATATGCGAGTACCCTTCGAGAACCGTCCACCTCGTGGACCGACCAGCCATGTGCAGCAAAACAAGTCATCATCAATCCTTGACACATGACTGGCCCACCTCCCCACACTAGGGTGGGCGGACCCGATTCACAAGGCAGAGAAGACCGCGAAGAGGGCACGCGAACATAAATCCCTTCTCTTACCTTTTCAAATACAGCGCAACTAACGGGGGGGGGGTTCACTTTTCGCCGTCTAAGCAAACCACTCTTAACCCAAAAATAACACACCAAGAACATCAACTGGGGATTGCGGCATGGACCTACCCTACAATGATCAACAAACAAATTCAACCACTATTAACAACGAAACAACAGCACATAACTTCTCCATCTTACTTTTAGAACAGGGGAAACTGACGATCTCCAGATCTCCAAGACCACGACAATCTAAGGGCACTCTCCAACTCTCTAGCTTTCTCCATGATAACCTTCCAGAACAGGGGAAACTGACAATCTCCAGGACCACAATCTAAGGTGCACTTTCGGCAAGGTTCTCTAACTCCTTATTAATAGAATTTTATTTTTTTTTTTTTTAAGTGGAGGGGTAGGAAAATCGGGAAGATGAAACGGGGCAAGGATCATTGAATGGTCAATAGCTAGGAGTAAGGGTAAGGACATGGCTCCCTCCGGAAATAAGGATGAATGAAGGAAACCAAGGCTCGCGTGGGCAGGGGCGCAACCCTGAAATAGATGAACACCACTGGGACTGTGGGGAACATCTACCCGTTACCCGTTAACCGCTTCTTCTCATTTTTCTGTGACGGACTTTAGGTACTCGTTCCTTTTGGGCACCACTCTCTGAGAAACTATCTCGTGTTGAGCTGTACTGAATATTTTCTTCTGAATCAGAATCAAGGCAACTTACGTCACTACTTTCACTCCGATTTGGATTATCCTCATCATCTTCCTCTGCTTCTCTTTCTTTCTTTTCTACTTCTTCCTCCCCATAATCCAAATCAACCTCATGACATGTCACCTGCTCACCAATTTCTTCATTACACTCGTCACCAGCCGCTTCACAAACTTCTTCACCAACCTCTTCTCCAATCTCATTTTCGTCAGCACATTCATCATCAACATCATCGCCATCACGTCCACTACCACCATTCGAACACTGCACATCCTCATCCTCCTCTAGTTGCTCACCTGGTCCACCTGAAACTTCTTTCCGTTCTTCGGAATCCTCAACACTACTTACAGAAGGCGTCTGCACATCTTCACACACTACATCATTTTCACTCACACACTCCACAACGCTGCCACCAAATTTCTCCTCAACTTCTACCTCATCTCCTTCCACCACACTTGCGGCATGGACATCCCCTTGTTCATTCGCCACCTCAGAAACACTTGCAGCCTGGACATCCCCTTGTCCATCTGCAAACTCAGACTCTTCAGTCTCCCTAACACCTATAACTATACTTCCCTGTGCAGCATCCGCAGACCGCTCTTCTGCCTCTTCTGTCGATTCCACTCCTTCACCACTCTCAGCAACTACAACGTCCTCAACATTTTCCACCCTGGAATCCAGCTGTCCAGGTTCATGTGCAATGACTAAATTAATTTCTACTGGCGATGGTAGAGCTACACCATCAAGTGACTTCTCATATCCCTGCGTAGACGATGATGATGTCACAGGATCTGGATCCCTCACGAACAATACCGGAACAAATTCTGCGGCATCTGGATTCAACCATGACTTCCTCTCTGAGTCCTCTAATTCCGTATTAACTGACGTGTTCTTAGGCTCTTGTATTGATCCACAGAAGTTATTCCGCTTTTCTTCTTCTGCTTCACCTTCTTCATTCACTACTCTATTAGGCACCTGTATTCCACTGGAACCTTTAAACTCTCACTTTCCTCCAAATAAGAATAACGCCTAACTACAGGCACCCTACTTGCCGATGTTTGTTCCCTAACATAATTTCTTCTTCCCCTGTTAAATTCATACTTCTTTCCTTTCTCTGCTGTAATTGTTGTTACCGTCTTCACACTTGCCACCCCCTTGTAGCCTCCATTACTTCCGGAATATTCAGTTTTTCTGACAGTCTCTTGTGTTCTCCTCCAACCGCCATGTTTGTCCTTTTCAGCTCTTCCTAATGAACCACTGGAGTATTGGACATCTTTAGCAGCTCTTTCCCGGGACTCATCATTCTCCTGGACTCTCCTGGCATGCGCACACTACCGGTCCAGGTCCGCAAAACAACGTGGAGGATCTGCGAAAACCAGCCGGAATCTCTCTTGGGGATTCAGTCCTTCTCGTATTACCTGTATGACTTCCGTCTCGGGCAACCCCAACCTTAATATACGGGCAGCTTTCCTTACATCATGCACAAAGTCCCCCAATGCCTCTCCGTTGCCCTGTAGGCGATAGAATAAATCTAACTTAAGCTGGAAACGTCGTCGATGAGGTATGAAGAAATCCAACACTTCCCCATGGAAAGTGTCGACACTGCAGCCCCGACGCAGAGTGTTGGTGACCAGACTGGCCAATGAACCCCGGCAATACGGATATATAAGGGACAAGACCTCCTCATCGGACACACCCAGGAAATCTGCCAACTGCAGGACCAGGTCGAAGAAGACCAACAACCTGTCCTCATCTACTCCATCTAACACCGAAAGTTTCGGGAGAACGCCTGAAATGGGGTGGGGCAATTCCTGGTAACATACCGTCGCCAGAATTGCACAATTCTCAAACACAACACAATAAAACGTAAATCCCAATAAAACACCTAACACAAACTTAACCTACAAAACATAATCAAAGAATCCGAAAAAAAACTCAAGTACTATAATTCATTTGAGCCGCCCCAGAGTGCTCTAGCGATGCGACGAGATGGGTGTATCATAAAAGGCAGAGAAACAGCCAGTCAAAATTCCCAGAAGAAAACACAACACAAAACAACAAAACTGACTCACTATACACAATCCACAAAGTATACATAACATGCAACATGATTCGAAAATATATATATCTATCAACACCACGACATCTGGTCGGACCATAACCGCATTCATAATCCACGATACCGCAATGGAATGCCCTCAATAAACAAATACTACATAACGGGTGCTATAAAACACGTTGGCTCTTCCACATAATAAGTCCCAATCAAAATCAACAAGTACTGACGGCTCCCATCATGTTCAAAATTTGTCTAAGCTCCAGAGTATGACAAAGTAAAATCAATTAGCTCCCATTCATATTGAAAACTGTTAACCACATGCTTATAACCCCTTTCCAAAACCTACCTTACACTCAACATCACAAAATAATTACTTAAACAGTAACACATATTAAATCATTTTAAACTTAATCAACCCTTTATTCATTTCTTATAAAATATCTCATTATTCAGATTATTCATTTTATTAAACTGTTACATTTAACTTGCAACATTGCAAGTTTGCAAGTTTTACATTTATGTTGCAATTAACTTTTCTTTAAACACTTGGACTCCGATCAAAAACTAATAATATGAAATAATTTGCAAGTCCCAACACCAACTGACATGCCTGTAGCCACACCAAGTTTCATTTAAGAAAATAAATGCAAGTCCCCAGATTCTAAAACTTCCGAAGTTCAAAAAAAAGTAAAGCAGAAATAATATCTACTCCATCCATAGAATCATAACCACGCTCTGCTACCATTTGAAACCCCCTTTTATTTTATAAGTTTTTTTTTGTAATAATTTTTGAATATTATTTTATGTTATTTTTATTAAGTTTTTTTTTGTAAAGGGGAGAGACATAATATTTAGAACTAGGTGGTGAACCTAGAGGAAGCATAAGTGTGCAAAGGCCCAAGTTACAATTACAGACATGTCCCCCAGGTGAATGACAGAACTTGCAAATGAAAAAGTCTATTAACCAACAAGCGTGAACTTTATTGAGCATGCAATTCTTACATGACATTACAAGTTATAAACTCAACAATGAGTAAAATTGAACTGCAAGATTATATATTGCAACGTATTTATGCGTACAAATTTATATGTAATTTAATTTGTATAGCCCCACGTTATTTGGGAGCCATAAATATGCAACAATACATATAAATAAATTTGGCGTGACTGTTCTCACGTTCAAGATTGACAAATTATGTAACAATATAGCATTTAAATTGGGTTTCAGGTGTATCTGCAATAAGAACTCTATGTAACTTGTAACGGTATTTCAAATTTATTTGATATTATTAAAATTTGTGCACATGGCACTGACTTCGATTTAAAACATTCGTTATTATTTGTTATTATGCCGTAAGGCTTATGCTATATACATCCTTACTGACTAAATATTCTATGCTACTAATTATTATATTAAAGAAAAATCTCATTTCCATACTACTCAGTCAATTAATGTGTTTCAAAATATCAATATTTAAATATCTTTTTATATCTTGTAATGTACTCAAAATATTAATAGTTATTGAATTTACCTTTTTGTTTCTCAGTACTGATTTATATCAAACACTAATTGTTTTCATTTAAGTTCTTTGTATTCCTTTTATTTCAATACTAATTTGAGCTCTTGTTACGTTAATCGTATTTCTAAAACATCTATGATTTTAATTCTACTTTAAAATAAACATTGGCTCTTACTTTTAAATAAACCAAGAATGTCTTTAACTGTCTTTGAGTTCATTGTACGATTAAGAGATAAATAAGTTGTTTATTACCTTATTGTTGTCGATCATACTCGATCATTTGATCCATCTGTAGTCGTCCTCGTCTCGCACTCCAGCGTCCTCTTGTCCAGCGTCGAATCACTCCTCTTGTCCAGCGTCGACTCGCTCTTGTCCAGCGTCGACTCGCTCTTTTTGTCCAGCGTCGAATCGCTTTCTTGTCCAGCGTCGAATCGCTTTCTTGTCCAGCGTCGTATCACTCTCTGGAACCCTCCTCGTGCTGTTTCTGACGTCAATGGATCTTTTTATGTAATTCTTCTTATGTAATGTTGTTATTATTTAAAAATGATTGTATTTACAACTTAGTTACATAGTTGTATGTAACTGGAAAAATTAAACTATTTACAAAAAAAAATAAATACGCCGTGCGGACGGGCAGAAGCTCCCGCTGCACCGTGGATGATTTACGAAAGAGAACCACTGTAGCTTGTGTGTCCTATTTATACCCATGTCTTGGTCGACACCTGCAGTGGTACGAAATCGACATGTCAGAAACTGTCTTTGGATTCAGTTCCCCCACTCTTTGTCAATTTCGCTATTTCTTATATTTCTGCGAATTGCAGAGTCCTGTAAGTATACTCTTATACTTATCTTATAACTATTTTTACAACACATGTTCACTGTAATTTTGGACATTGCAACTTAACCCTTTCGATTTGTACACAGTTATTTCACTATTACACTCGTACGGTGTGGCATTTTCACGTGGTTTTCGCACACACTATTTATTAAATTTTATTACATTTTATTGCGGTTTTGGATTTTACTCCTTAATTATAGTTTATGAATAATTACAGAAAAATAGTAATTATGCAATTATTCATCTTGGGGTGGTAAACTCGCCTGCATAGACCTGCGTTCACACACACTAGCAAAATACTGGTGTACACACTTTCAGTTACATTTGTGTGTGTGTGCACGTCGATTCAGGTCGAAACACCTGTTCATATTTTTGTCTGAGCCAAGCTTGCAATCCCTGACATGCTTATTTCTAATATATTATTAATTATTTACAGTTTATTAGGTATATTTAAATTTTTATATTCAATGCTCAGTACATCACTTATTTGTACTGTCGCAATATGTATATTGTAACGAAACAAAATGTTACAAAAAAATAGTAAATAATAGTGAAATCCGATCCAGAGAGGAAACAAGAAATAATAATTGATAGCAAATTAAAGGAAACCTAGTTGGTTTGACTTATTTAATATTATCAAGAAACCCAGAAATAAACCAGTAGAATAGGGCAGTAAACAGAAAAAAGTTAAATAAATAAACCTAGTAGGGTTAATCAACTTACCTTGAATAACAACCAAACCCAATAAAGAGTACCTATCCATATAATAAAATTGTATTAACCAAAATTATATAGGCCTATAATTAAGGATAGAAAAAGTGACACAAACCGTTACAGTGATGAGTGATATAATAATAAATAGTGGCACAAACTATAGTTAAACAGTGTGCTATTTATTATTTTAAAAAGTGTTTTATTATTACCATACAGACGATAGTTTAAAAATATGAAATAATTAAAGTTGTCAAAAACAATTATTATTATTAAGAGTTTTGTTGTATGTTATAAGGTTTTATGTCACCAGTAAATTTATGTAAATATATTTATCTCAGGTAGTCAAAGTAGAAATTACAATCAACCATAACAAATTGTTCCACCCCATATCATAGAAATTCAAATTAATAAGGTTTTACAGTTATAAACTGAGGCATGTTTAGTATCAAATTGTTTATAATTATATAATTAATCATCATGTAAACATTGCATGTATCATTAGAGTATAACAATAAAATTATCTATTAAAGGTAATTTATAAAAATGTAAAGTAAATAATGGGAATCGATCATATAACATTTAACCTGTGCATAAATGGCCAATCAAAATTTAAGAAGTTTGTATGAGTTCGGTGACTAAAAAAGAAGAAATAACACTTAATTGTTAATTGTGATGGAGAACAGTTTAATAGTGCGTGTCGAGATGTAATTAAAATAAAAATATAAAAATTGTTAACCCGTTTGTGAAAGAAGATCTGAATGACCACCATCGAAGATAAATAATCCCTCCACTACAATCATTTCATGAACCAGTAATACACACACTCAAGAAATTATCCAGAATAAACCAGAAAACCGTCAGCAATATCGTCAAGATGTGTAAAGTATAATTTGACAATATTTTTATCCAACAAGGAACAACCACTAGACAATATACCAATTTACACTAACACTAATCACTAGTAAACATTTTAAAGTGAAAACAAATTCAATATCTAAACGAACAGTGATTACAAGGAAAACATTTATTGTACCGCTCAAATTGAAGGATTCCTACACGAATAATGATAGATACTGGTGCAAATGTATCACTTATTAACGACGCTGAACTGGAGAGAATACAGAAACAAAGCAAAAATATAATACCTACCTTACCTGTCAATAATGTTATTTTAATAGGTGCCACTGGGCGTCAAAATAAAACAGTGAGAAAACAAGTGTCATTGGAAATAGAAAGCAAAGTTGTTACAATTAATATTATATGTTTGGTCGCAATCGGCCTACATTCGAATTATTAATCGGATGCGATATGCTGAGGAAATATTCAGCCATTATTGATTTGAGCAAGGAGAAGGTGTCCTTGAACTCAGAAGGTGTTATGTGGACGGCAGAGTTAATAGGAAGCGATGGTGCCCCTCTGAACCGTACCCATCACCAAGTTAGGGAATTAAATTTTTTAAAGAATGACACCCAATGCAGAAAAATAATCTATAATATAACAAATGAAGACCTGTGGAACAGTAAATTACAGGAGATAAGAGAGTTTAGACACCAAGGCACAAATAATTTGACAGCAAAACAAATAGAAGATGTCATTATGGTATATAAGAAGTATAAACATTTATTTTCAGAAAAACCAGGAAAAGTAAAAAACTATCAGTGTAGAATAGAATTTAAAGAACCAGCAGAATTCCACAGAAAATCCTATCCTATACCATATTCATTGAAGGAGGCGGTTAGAGCTGTAATTAATAAAATGTTGTTAAATGATATAATTGAGCATAGCCAATCACCATATACTAGCCCAATAATAACAATTCAGAAGAAGAACGGGCAGGTTCGACTTTGCTTGGATGCCCGAGAAATAAATAAACATATAGTAAATGATCGCACGTCACATGGAGAAATAGAAGAAATTCTAAAGAAATTTCATGGTACAAAATTTATCAGTACCTGGGACACAGTTTGTGGTTACTGGCAGGTGGAGTTGCACCCGATGAGTCGAAAATATATGGCTTTTATTTTCGAGGGTAGAAACTACCAGTTTAAGAGATTGCCATTTGGATTAGTCAATTCGGTAGCAAATTTTTTACGATGAATGGACCAGGTATTGGGTCAGGAAGCGCTACAATTCACCACAGTTTATGTAGACGACCTGTTGATTACCTCATCCAACTGGGAGGAACATTGTCACAGGGTGGAATATGTATTGAGTAAGTTAGCAGAGAACAACATAACACTAAAACTCGAAAAATCCCAATTAATAGCGAAGGAGGTTCAATTTTTAGGTTTCAATTTGACTGAACAAGGTATTTCCCCATCACAAGAAAAGGTTACTGCAATCCAGAAGTTCCCACAACCAAAGAATAAGAGGCAACTCCAATCCTTCTTAGGACTGTGTAATTACTACCGGAAGTTCCAAAGCAATTATTCCGCATTGACATCTAAATTTCAGGAACAGCTGTCTTCCAAAAACAAATGGACATGGGGACATGAACAGGATGCTATACTACAACAGATAAAGGATAAATTCTTAGAGACAGTAATCCTTCATCATCCAAATTTTGATCACCCATTCTTTTTGAACTGTGACACAAGTGATGTCAGTCTTGGGACGGTATTGTACCAAGAAGACAAAGAAGGAAACCATTTAGTCATCAGTTTTGCCAGTCATGTGTTAAACCACTGGAGAGAAGGTATAATGTTACTGAAAAGGAACTATTAAGCATAGTCTTTGCTTGTAGTAAATTCCGAACGTACATTTTGGGATATCCTGTAACTGTCAGAACAGATCATAAGTCCATCTCATTTTTAAGAACTTGTAAGCTGAGTCACGGAAGGCTTACAAGGTGGATACTCGCCTTGCAGGAGTATAATATCAAATGGGAATATATTCCAGGGAGTCAAAACGTGATAGCAGACGTGTTTTCTCGAATAAACCTGGACACCCAGACATTTGAGGGTGAGAAGGAAAGGATTACCAAGGTGTACAACATTCTCAAAAGTAGATCTGATTTGGAGGCATTATTACAAAATATCAAAGCTAATCAGTTATTAGACTCAAAATTAATAAAAATTAAGGAACGTATGGCGAACCAAAACTCTTCAATAAACCAATTCTATTGTGAACAAGAAGGAATTTTATTTATAAAAAGTACATTGAACCAAGAAGACTGGAAGGTAATCATTCCCAGAATCATGGAGAAGGAACTAGTGTTGGAATATCACATAAGATACGGGCATATGGGTGCAGTAAATGTAGTGAAAGCATTGGAGGAGAATTGTTATATTAAGAACATACACAGGAAGGTACAAAATTATATAAAACCCTGTCATATCTGCCAATTGGTCAAAATTAATAATGAACGAAGGGAAGGTGTAATGATACCTATATCGTCAGAACAAGAATTGGAAAAATTATTCATTGACATATGTGGACCATTTCCTAGGAGTGAAGGTAGAAGCCGGTATAAATACGTTATAATCATTATGGACCACTTCACCAAATTGTATCCAATCAGTCGAGCAACTACGCAGAAAATTCTTGAAGTAATAACTTCTCAATACATTCCAAAAATAGGAATACCTGTTTCAATAGTTACAGACCATGGTACACAATTTCGAGGCAGAAAATGGAAGAACACATTGTTAGAACTGAACATCAAAAGCTATAAGACCTCCGTATACCACCCCAGTAGCAATCCATCAGCAAGAATACTGAGAGAGGTTGGTAGAATCTTAAGAACCTATTGTCATCAACAACAAAGGAAGTGGCCTGATTACTTATCATCCACAGAAGATTTTTTAAACTTGGCTTATCATCCATCTATAAATTGCACTCCATACACTGCCATGTATGAAAAACAACCACCCAGAGAGATCCAAGAATTGATTAAATTTCCTAAGTCTCCACCGTACCAATTTAATAAATTAAAATTTTATAATCAGGCCTAATCAACTTACCTTGACTAACAACCAAACCCAATAAAGAGTACCTATCCATATAATAAAATTATATTAATCAAAATTATATAGGCCCATAATTAAGGATAGAAAAAGTGACACAAACCATTACAATGATGAGTGATATAATAATAAATAGTGGCACAAACTATAGTTAAACAGTGTGCTATTTATTATTTATAAAAAGTGTTTTATTATTACCATACAGACGATAGTTTAAAAGTATGAAATAATTAAAGTTGTCAAAAACAATTATTATTATTACTAAGAGTTTTGTTGTATGTTATAAGATTTTATGTCACCAGTTAATTTATGTAAATATATTTATCTCAGGTAGTCAAAGTAGAAATTACAATCAACCATAACAAATTGTTCCACCACATATCATAGAAATTCAAATTAATAAGGTTTTACAGTTATAAACTGAGGCATGTTTAGTATCAAATTGTTTATAATTATATAATTAATCATCATGTAAACATTGCATGTATCATTAGAGTATAATAATAAAATTATCTATTAAAGGTAATTTATAAAAATGTAAAGTAATTAATGGGAATCGATCATATAACATTTAACCTGTACATAAATGGCCAATCAAAATTTAAGAAGTTTGTATGAGTTCGGTGACTAAAAAAGAAGAAATAACACTTAATTGTTAATTGTGATGGAGAACAGTTTAATAGTGCGTGTCGAGATGTAATTAAAATAAAAATATAAAAATTGTTAACCCGTTTATGAAAGAAGATCTGAATGACCACCTTCGAAGATAAATAATCCCTCCACTACAATCATTTCATGAACCAGTAATACACACACTCAAGAAATTATCCAGAATAAACCAGAAAACCGTCAGCAATATCGTCAAGATGTGTAAAGTATAATTTGGCAATATTTTTATCCAACAAGGAACAACCACTAGACAATATACCAATTTACACTAACACTAATAACTAGTAAACATTTTAAAGTGAAAACAAATTCAATATCTAAACGAACAGTGATTACAAGGAAAACATTTATTGTACACATTGTAATAAATCAAATTTTTATTGCTTCTGTGTTTTTAATTGGTGTGGCTCTCGACGTCTTACTGGTCTGAAACGCTTCCTTAAGTTTCCCAGTAGATCGAGTCCCAAATGTAGCAAGACCTGTCAAATAGCGTTATGCTGTTGAAGAAATATATGTGTAGTTTCACCAAAAGTTTTAAAACAAAAATTGTTGCTTGTTGAAGAGAAATAAAAAAAAATTGTGTTTAAAAAAAATATAATTAAAAAAAAATTTTCTTTTTATTAATTAATTAATTAAAATCAATTAATTAATAGTGTGCTGTGAAGTTTTAAAATGTATATCACTCCTCTAAGAAATTTTATTGATGTTCTTGTATTTTCCAAATAAACTACAACCACTCATAAGATTGTCTCCAGGATAATCGATACTTGTTTACTTTTTCGTTTTGTAGGTTATCTTCCCTTGTATGTGGTAAAATCCTAGTATTTCTTTTATGAATTTGCTAACTGCTATAATTTTTTATTGTTCGACTAAGCTTTTCGTCATTACTGACATCTTCAGGTCTTAAACAACCTACAAAGGTGATGTCAGTAATGACGAAAAGCTTAGTCGAACAATAAAAAATTATAGCAGTTAGCAAATTCATAAAAGAAATAGTAAGGATGGCTGCTAATTTAAACAATACGAAAAATCCTAGTAGTTTATTATTTAAAATTATATTAATGGTAATTTGTAATATAAATGAAAGAAAGAACTATTTTGTGGTGAAAAGTATTAATGTTTTATTAAATAATTGAAATATAGACTCTTTTCGATTATAATATCGACTCTCAGGGTATCGAAACAGTTACAAGGTTTGGTATATAAAATTCAACAAGGTTCTTTAAACAGCTAATTATTATCAAAGTCAGAGAAATCGGGCCAATATTTAAAAAGTATAACGTTACAACAAGTTAATTACTAATACTAGATACACACATTGAATAATAAAATCGAAATAATATAATTTGTTGTCACCAACACAGCTGACGGGACACAAGAAGGCGTTGCACACGACGAAGGAAAATGGCTGCCGTCGAGTCGGTCAAAATGTCATTCGTATCTGCGATGTTCCAAATAAGATATTTTCTGGTAGTATTTACGTCCTGGTGTCTGCAAATCTCCTTTCTGATGTTGTGTAGTGTCTCAAGTGAAGTTTCCGTGTTGTCTTTTGTATATCTGTGTAGTTATAAGTTCGTTCACTTTTTATGATTCCGACACTAATGTATAGTTATGTGGTATACTGTTTTCTTGTGTTTTATAGTGTTTTTCGGTGTAGTTATTTGCTGTCCAGTGTTATTTAGTCTTTATATATTGATTTTGTTACTATGTGGACGTTCCAGAATGATTTTATACGCCACTCGCGATTTCACAAAAACGTACCGTTCACTTACTCGCCATTACCGTTTCTAGTTAGGTTAGCTCGGTTATAAACCGCTTGCCAAGTTCACCGTGCAATTACCACTAATCAACTATCTTATTTCCTCCAGTTTCGACTAAACTCTTAGCCAATATAATATTATTCTTAACATTGTTCAAATATAATTTTGCATCCTGTGCATATTCCCAAATACACTATATAACTGCCTAAACTTTGGTTATTTATCAATTTTATTTGCTAGATGTTATTTAAATTAATCCTTCAGTTCATTCGGCGTATTTTAAGATTGAATAATGCCGTTTTATAATGTTTTCTGTCCAAAATTAGTAATTTTACTTTCATTTTGTATTTAGTGAAAAATTAAAAATTAACTTCCTGTCATTATGCAAATTCAGCCATTTTTCAGTTATATTTATTATTAATAAACTTATATTGTATTAAAAGGTTTATATTCCCTTATTTTCTTGTAATTAATTGAATTGGTTAAATTCTAAAATATTATTTTGGAATATATGACTCCCCTCTCCAAATTTCTGAGTTTAGTCATTTTCATTTTTATTTATAATTCTGAATATAATTTTATAAAACCTTTCTAAATGGTATGTGCAATTATATGGCTTCATATCAGGTTTATTTTGTCTAAATCCCTTTTGTTTAATTTCATTTAAATGAGTAATTTCTCTGTTTTGATGAAGTTTGGTTTTCATTCTTTGGCCTAGATTTTTCAACAATTTTTCCTTACAAAATATTTTTACAAACAATAAATGATGTGTGATACCCTCTCTGACTTTTAAATATGGTATTATAAACTAAACATTTTTTCAAATAACACAACAATAATTAGTATTGGTTACAATACCATGAACAGTTAAACAAATAAGGAATATTTTCAAATAAATGGTTGTCTTCAAACTTCAGACATGTTTTACAATCAAATAACTATTTCTAACATTGAAATATTGTTCACAAAAAAGGTTTTTTACCAACTAACATCTTAATTACTTCTTACTATTAACACAAGTAATAATTATGTTTACAGTTCTGATGTTAGTTGTTGTAAATTTAAATAAATGACCTTATATCTAATACATTTTTAACATCCTTATCCTATATTTACAAAAACCTTATATCTATATTCTTTTTTGCTAACTACTATACTAAGTTGGATTATACAGTTTTTTACACTGTCTTTTAAATATTGTATTTGGGGAATTGTACCCTGTCATTAGTATAATTAAATCTGTTTTTTTTCTCATTATATAAAACAAAATGTCACTTTAAACAGATTTGTATCTTGTAAGTAACATATTCACATAGTACACATTTTAAAACACTGAAAGTTGCATATTTCATTGTATTCAATGTTTGTGATTGCCAAGAATGAAACACAAGGTTTATATTCTATAATACCTAAAACTAGCACTGGTTCACTTTACACTTTTATTTTATGTTATTTCTAAATGGTCGTGTAGTCTTATTAACATAATAAATTGGTTAGTGTTTTACAATGGAGATTTGTTCCTTGGGTACTATATTATTGTTTCATCTTGGTTCACTGGCAACTCTTACTTTACACACTTCTCTCTCTTAATTTTATGTACATGTTGTTACTATTTCGTTATACTTTTATTGGTATTTTACTATTTATTTTGGGGATATGGGGATTTGGGTGTCTTTTATAAGAGCATGACATCTTCCTCAGGATGCTGCCTTCTTCTTCTTTCTTCTGTCTTCTTTTCTTCTGTCTTCTGGGACTGGTATCTTCTCCATCTTCTTCTTGATGCCATTGGGTTTCTTGGGATTTCTTCATCTTCTTCGAGTTTCTTGGGATTTCTTCATCTTCTTCGTCATTTTAGAAATACATCACCTGTATTGGTTGATCTTGGCTTATTTAGGGTTTCTTTTCCATTTATATTTCCTCGTTGTGGGTTTGGTCATATTCTGTGTTGCTTTGTTATTTACTTTTTACCTTCCTGGGTTATAATTTGAAAACCTTCGGTTATTAGACTGGTTTTGGATGACTCATCACTAGTAACTCATTTTATTTGAACTGGTATTTTTTAAATAATAATGATGGCTTTCCACAGTTGTTATGAATTAATTTTTTATATTGAACTTAATGCTTTCTTCCAGATTTAAATGTTATAATTTTATTATTCTAATGATCAAATGCCATTCAATATTATGCATATATCTGTCACGTTACAACATTAATAAACTTCATTATTTTATGAGACGGACAATGGTAGCCATGAGGTTGACGTCACTCTAACCTACATGCTTTTTACGAAGCATTGAATCTCATCAACCTTGTATGTTATTTAATATATAATTTTTGTAATTTTTTAGATTATAAGTAATAGATTGTTTGTAAAGGTACTCTATATTTTTAATTATTATGTAAAGGAACTTTTCGTAGCAGCCACAAGAATTCCCACGAAATATATTAACATTATTTAATTAGTAAATCCTGAGATAAATATCGATTGTGACAACCGTATGTATCGAATGGAATTTTCCAATAATTTGAACTTATATTACAGAGATTAAACCATTATGTTATTAAATCATATTCATGCGTTATTATTTCAGGAACGTAATATATTATCAGCATTTATTTTATAATTAACAAGTATAAGAAGAATTCGGGGAGTCATTGGAAGTACCCAAACTGCAAAAAACCAAGATTAACCTCAAATAATAGGTTAAAGCCTAATATCGAAGGTGACTTGAAAATGGTTTGGGATGACTCGACCGCTATTTTTGAATTGATTTTTGGAGTTCTAACTACTGAACTGGAATAATTATAATTCTGATTCTGAAACCAAGGCAGAATAATTCAATTCTGTTACTTATATATT
Organism: Magicicada septendecula; assembly: GCA_034769895.1. Taxonomy (NCBI): domain Eukaryota; kingdom Metazoa; phylum Arthropoda; class Insecta; order Hemiptera; family Cicadidae; genus Magicicada; species Magicicada septendecula. The sequence goes on from CM068375.1 coordinate 161,671,767, forward strand.
GAAATCACATTCGTAAACACACAACATAAATATTCCACGATCAACTGATACACTATTTACAACTATTTATTACAAATTAACATACACAAGGAATAACACGGGCAAATTATTATACCATTAAGATACTACGGGTACACGAGTAGTATTATAATATGTATGAATATTCTTTACAGCATAAGATTGTGAGTGAAGTTAAGTTTAACCATAAATTGTATAGATCCTGCCACGTTATGTCCAAATTAATATTATTCACAAGTTAAATTAAAAATTACTAATCCTTGAGTGCTGTATAGAAAAAGAAATTAAATAGGCTAGCCTTTTAGTAACTTAGTAAGCACATTTTTGATATCATAATTTCTAACACATTCCCCTCCAAAAATGAAAATTACACACAAGCTCATCCACAACATATATAACACACACCCCTCATTTCTGTACAAAACCCCTCATAATAACCCTTTGCAACAAAAATAAATAAATACACAAGTATATATAATTAACCAGGCAAATTAGGTAATTCTCAGTTACGCATCATTAATATGTCAATATAATTAACACGGAAAATGCAAGTGCCAAACCAGAGACTCAAAATACTAATCAACTACCACACTAATAATAATCAAGCAATTCCGCATATGTGATCAAGTAAATAGTAGAAACACTTAAAGAAATCAAAACGCCCCCTTTAGTCCGGAATGCTGCCATGACCGCATGACATGAACAAGCCGAAAATCTAACTCTCGAATAGCTTTAATTCGATAAAAGGTAGAACTTAGAGCAGAGCCTGCGGATACGTGTGTGTGCAATTTTCTTACATATTATAAGAAGATATAATAGATTGCATTAGACTTAATTATGTAAGGTCCACACATGTAGGCACAGAATTAAACAGGAGAGTTTTTGCAGAACTTTATTTAGCCTCTCATAGAGAAGAGCAACGAAGTCTGAACCGATGAGTGCCGTCAGCCGAGAGCAGATGACCTGGTTGAGGGTTCAAATAGAAATGAGGACGATTAGATGGGAATGTCTAACCACGAAACTTCGCCGATGCAGGAATACACAAATCACAGCTGAGCGCGCCAACTGGATATCATCGCTACGCACAAACGGTCTGCATAACCAAACGACGACGAGAAGCAGTAGCCGCGCGTGACGTCAAAACACGCTCGTTTTAAAAACACATCGCCTTACATGCCGAACCAAGTACGGCACAAGGTTGAAGAGCTTTTATATTCAACCGAAGCTAACATCTTTCAATTAATAGAAACTTTCAACGTTCAGACTGAATCTCAAGTATTAACAAGTAATATGCAATTAAAACCTATAAGTTTGCCCTGCTTCACAGGCAAAATTCTAGAATGGCAGCACTTTTATTCAATATTTCTGGACTTGGTACATGCCAGATCTGATCTAACTTCAGTGCAAAAGCTACATTATTTGTATTCATCTCTCAAAAATGAGCCATTAGATCTGATTAAGGCCTTAACTATTTGTAATGAGAACTATTCAATAGCGTTGAGTTTGCTGTCCGCTAGATATGATAAAAAATTCATATTAGCGAAATATTATATTCAAAATTTGCTAGAAGTAAAGTCTACAATCAAAGACTCTGTACAGAGCTTAGCAGAATGTATAAATACAATAACGTCTTCAGTCAATTCGCTGGCAGCTATGCAATTGTCAGTGGATTCATTTGAACTCATTACTGTACAACTATTGTCAGCAAAACTTGACCATTCCACGTTTAAATTATGGAAGGAGTCTATAGATCCCGATAATCTTCCTAACTTTCAGAGCTTTACACAGTTTTTAAACGCACGTAGACAATTACTAGAAAATACATTACCGATAGACGCTGGACAACAGCTTAACAAGCCGACTTTAAGGTTTAATAATAAATCTGAAAAACATAAATTACGAAACTCTGCTGGCAGCACTGCATTTAAGAGTTATCATTCAGTTTCATATAATTATTTGTGCCCATGCTGCAAGGCCAGTCACCCAATTTATATGTGTGACAAATTTCGTGAATTAAGCATATCAGAACGAGGGCAATTTATATTAAAGCATAAATGCTGTACTAATTGTTTAAGACTAGATCATTTTTCACCTAATTGTAAGGTCAAACAATCATGTAAGATCTGTTCAAAACGACACCATACATTGCTGCACATAAATAATGTGTCCAAACAATGTTCTGCCAGCAGCAGCAATTATTGTTCATTTAAGCTCCAGTCAGCAAACAATGTTCTTTTGTCGACAGCAGTCGTGTTCGTCTTCGACCGGGCTGGTAACAGACAGCTTGCAAGAATTTTATTAGATGCCGGATCACAAGTGAACTTTTGTACTGAATCATTTGCTAAAAAATTGCAACTTAACTTGTCTGAATCTAATATACCGATTACAGGTATTAGTAATGCAACATGTTGTGCCACTAATTTGGTGTCTATTCGTATTATTTCTCGCTATCAAGGGTTCAGCTTTGACGCTACGTGTGCAGTCTTATCTGCATTGACTCATAAACTGCCAGCACAATCTTTCGACATAAATCATTCTAATATCCCAGATAACGTTTTCCTCGCTGACCCACATTTCAACGTAACAGCTGACATAGATATCCTTTTAGGAGCGCAATTTTATTTAAACTTGATTTTATCTAACAAATATGTACGTGGTCCTAACTTTCCTATTATACAAGAAACAAAGTTAGGCTACATTCTAGCAGGCAATCTGCCCAAACATTGCCATTCTAAGGGTCCTGCTGTTTCGTTCTTGGCAAGAAACAACGACAGTCAAAGCGTCTCTTGAGAAATTTTGGGATTTTGGGAGACCGAAACCATCCTTGATAATGCACCCATTAGTAACGATTCAGTTTGTGAGGAGAAACAAACCCCCAAACTCTCTCTAATTTCTACCCTACCTATTGATCTTTCAAAGGACTTTTCTTCATTGCACCGTCTGACTCGCTGACTCGCGTACATGCTTATTGCTTTCGATTCATCAAAAATACTAGACCCTCTAGGGCTGAGAAAATCTCGGGTGTTCTTACCCCACCGAAATTCATTCTACTCTTAATTTCTTCATAAAGCAATCCCAGTCCATCCACTTTGCTGCTGAGCTTAATTGCCTTCGTAATGGGTCTTCTGTCTCTATTAGGAGTAAGTTGTCTTCTCTGGACCCGTTTCTTGATACGTTTGGCGTCATACGTGTCGGCGGACGCTTACAGCAGTCGCAATTACCCTATGACAATAAGCATCCTATTGTCTTGCATCCATCAGTTTATCACTCGCCTTATAATCGAGTGCGAGCATATTCGTCTACTAAACGCTGGTGCTCAACTGTCCATCATTCACTTCGTCAACGTTGGTGGATCACTAACGCCAAGATAGTCATTCGTTCCATCATTCGTAGATGCGTCAAGTGTCTCAGATCTAACACCAAACATCAGGTTCAAAGGCTTGGTATTTTGCCATCCCCTAGGGTTACTCCTTCGCGGCCGTTTCTATTCTGCGCAGTTGATTATGGTGGTCCCTTCATGATTCGTCATGGCGGGCAGAGATCTAGGACTCTGTCAAAATCCTACGTGTCTTTGTTCATTTGCTTAGCCACCAGGGCCATTCATTTGGAATTGGTTTCCGACCTTACGGCCAATGCGTTTATAGCTGCCTTACGTCGCTTCATGGCCCGTAGGGGCATACCCAGCCAGTTATATTCTGATAATGGCACGAACTTTAGGAAGGCCCGCAACGTTTTGCATGACCTTTACAATCTTTGGCATAATAAGGATGCCACCACATCAATCCAATCCTTTACGACCTCTCATGGTATTAAGTGATCATTTATTCCAACCTCGTCACCTCATTTTTGTGGTCTTTGGGAGAGCGGCATAAAGAGTTTAAAGTATCATTTGCGCCGCGTGGTCGGCAAGTCCATACTCACTTTTGGGGAGTTTACTACGGTTTTGTCACAGGTAGAGGCCTGTCTAAACTCACGTCCATTATTTGCCGTTTCATCGGATGTAAACGATCCAGTGCCACTTACCCCTGGCCATTTTTTAATTTGCGCACCACTAACGGCAATACCCGATCCTGACTTATCTCACGTTCCCATCTCTCGTCTTGGACGTTGGCAACTTCTCCAGAAGCTTGTCCAAGTCATTCGGAAATCTTGGTCTCACGACTACTTACACCAATTGCAACAACGTCACAAATGGAAATTCGCAAAGGAAAACGTTTCCATTGGTGACCTGGTTTTGCTGATCGAGGATAACTTGCCTCCATTAGCATGGAAATTTGGGGTAATTACCGCCACATTTCCCGGCCCAGACAACTTAATTAGAGTAGTTGACGTTCGCACGCCTACTGGCACCTTTCGCAGACCAGTTCACAAGTTATGTTTGTTGCCAGCGCGGGACGAGGCTTAGACACGAGGTCAATATAATTACTTAGCACAATGCTATATTTCACCTGGCCACTGGCTTTCATTACCTTATTGTCTGACAATTTGGTCGACTTCAATTGGTGATATGTATTATCACAAACATTTTTATGTTAATATTGCATTATTGCGTATTTCATACACAAAATTCGCATGTGGCTTGTAATTGTACAACCATGCACTATGTTATTATATGTATACTTATTATATTGTTATGGTGGTATACTTTACTATTCTTGTATTTATATATTGATAATTTTGTGAGACATACTATGTCCTTTGCATACTTATATTTGATATTGGTAATGGGTTATGTGTCATGTCATTGATGGTATTGTTCTTATGTCATAATTTTGTTATATAATATTCACATGGTTTGCAGCTATACAAACCATGTATGCATCTTTCCTGCACATTTTTTGTTAATATGTGTGCCATTTTATTACTCTATGAATTTATGTATTACTTGCAATTGTTCAACACATGCATTACATTTTGTATAAACACATTTGCTGTACTTGTCACTTATGCTATTGTGCCTTGTATTCATGTATTTGTAATTATCCAAACCGATTTCTATTGTATTTTATTATGTATAACTTTGTATCTATGTAAAACACATTATTTTACCCGCATCTACTGTCTATAATCATGCGCCACGCACATATTTTTATATTTTGTATTTGTATTTTGCGATCACGTATTGCACAATTATTATTCATGCTTTCAATTATGACATACATGTCATTACACTTATGTACTTGCAATCATTCAACAATGTATAATCTGTTTTCACATGTCAATTTATTGTGCATTCCTGCAACTGTCAGGTATAGCATGCACCATTTAATTATTATATTACAGCGTTATGCTGAATCTATGTTTTTACATGTATAATTTTGTAATAATTTTTGTCTATTCATTTTACACTCAATACTATTATGTATAAGTCAACTGGCCTTGACTGGTTTAAGTTGTTCATCATGACTTGCATAAAATATTTGCAATTTGTATCGGGCCCATCATGTGATGAGTCACCGATTATTCATCATCAAACATTGTCAAACTATTTATTATTCATGTTTTATATTGTCTTATATTGTATACAATATATATTAGCAATACATTGCTAATTTTTGCATTTATACTCATGTATAAATCAGTTGTAAGCCAACTGTGGCCTGCTCAACTGTTATCATCATTATTCAGCTTTTATCTCTGAAAATTTAATGTTATAACTGTTATCTAACATTCCAGTCTCAATGCTCAATACAATTTATTGAGGATGATATCTATTATTAAGAACACACATTGTGTTTTCGTATAATAAATTATTAAAATGTATTAAAAAATCTTTTGATTTTTGCGGGCAGCTAAGGACAGTAATGTGGTAATTTCATATTCAAAGGTTGGCTAATCTGTACGCTCTGCCTCACGCTTATCGCGAACAGGCTAAAACACAGTGCAACGTGCGTCGGCGGGCAGCGGACGTAATCGCGTTTGCTGCCTTGTTCTGTCATTTTTTCATTTTTCTTGTTGTCGCGACAACATTTATGTAGGCCTTAGGCCTTAAACATTTTTATTTAGCTTGGAGTGTTGCGCACTTGCGCCTCAATTTTGCCATGTAACATTTCTTACCCGACGTGGTTTTTTCAAATTTCAAATGCTTGTCAGACTTAGCCAATCTTACTATTCAAATTAAATTGTAACGAAACATTAATAAATGTATTAAAATACAGTCCACGCTCATCATTATTTTCTGCATCATGGCAAATACATTTAAACCATTAACTTCCTAACAATATCATAACCTCAAAGTTTTTTTGTTCTTTAGCTGTGTTGTTTCAGTGCTCACCTCCATTCGTAGTGGTTTCAGGCCATTTTATTATGAGTGCCCCGTTGTCCGTGTGCACCAAGGAAGAAATGAGGGGAGTGGTACGTTTTCTGCACTCTGAAGGGACTAAACCTGCGGAGATTATTCGCAGAATGCAGCAGCAGTACGGTGAGAGCTGTCTTAGTGAACGCAAAATTTATGAGTGGATAAATCGCTTTAAAATTGGTCGTGTATCTATCTGCGATGAAGAGCGTTCAGGTAGGCCATCCACTTCGATGAAGGACAAGAACATCGAGACAGTTGAGCGAATGATTCATGATGATCGTCGTGTCAAAATTGATGATATTGCTCATGCGTTGAACATTAGCCACGGTTTAGCTGTTGCAATCATCCACGAATCACTAAATTATTGCAAAGTGTGTGCTCATTGGGTACCATATCGACTGACAGACCAGCACAAACAGAAACGTTTGGAAATTTTGAAATCACATTTAAGGCGTTTAGAAGAGGAAGGAGAAGAGTTTCTCAGTCGCATAGTAACCGTTGATGAGACGTGGGTCCATCACTTCGAACCACAGAGTAAGCGACAGAATATGGTGTGGAAACATCCATCCTCGCCTACAGAAAAAAAGTTCAAAAGACAAGTTTCTGGAGGAAAGTTGATTATGACAGTGTTTTGGAATATGAAAGGTCCACTTCTAATTCATTACACTCCTAAAGGTCAAACAATGAATAGTGACAGCTACTGTGAGCTACTGCGAGATCTGAAACCCAAAATCAAAACAAAGAGGCGAGGAAAACTTTCAAAAGGTGTGCTTTTGCTTCAGGACAATGCCCGTCCTCATACTGCGGGGAAAACGATCCAGTGCATTCAAGATCTTGGTTTTGAGCTGCTGGAGCATCCGCCGTACAGTCCTGACCTAGCTCCAATTGATTTTCACCTGTTTGGTCCGATGAAGGAGCACCTGCGTGAATCCAAGTTTTCGTCGGATGACGAGGTTGTGGAGGCGGTGCGCGAGTGGCTGTGCACGATGCCACAAATCTTCTTCCAGGACGGAATTACGAAGCTTGTCAAGAGATGGACCAAGTGCATAGAAGTTGAGGGACATTATGTAGAGAAATGCTGTTAATTGTCATCTTGTTTTCACAATAAAAAAATCCTTTTTAAAAATTTGCCTTTACTTTTTGACTTACCCTATATTTTTCATTCAGTTACATTTTTCACTATTTACAGACACTACAGTATAGTATTTGCTCGTATTCTAATCTTAAACGCCTCTTTATCTCAGACATTTCTCATTATTTGTGACCATCATCACCAATACCACGTTCATCACGTCACTGATCCGTTTTCCTACCTTTTCTCTCTCTCTTCCTACATATATTATTTATCTTTCAACTAACAATTCTATCTTCTTAATTCATCTTTATAGTTGTTTGCGCATTATAGTTCCCCCCTAAAAAACACATAATATTTAGACATTATAACATATACATCTTTAATTTTCCTTAATAAATGCTGTATCCCAAAGCCTTTTATAGAGATTCGTAGTCTCTTGTTTTCATCGCCGTGTATTTAAACCGACGTCGCTTGCTTTACACAATTTGAGCTTTATACAGTTGTTCAACGTCCGTTTAGTAGAGTCAAATATTACATGATATTCGTTGTTTCTTTATTTTCTTTACAATGCTGCAATCACACTTGTAACCAATATCATATTCTAGGAAATTAAATGAGCCACTAGTTTTATGAGATGCTCATTAGTAATTAGTATACAATTCGTAAGTTACAAAAATATAAAACATCTTCTTCTATTAATTTAGGAGACGATCCTGATCATAACAACTTTACTAATATATACAGTTCCTCTGTCCCATTCTTGGTTGTCCGATTACTGTTTTGGTTTTTGAACAATTTCTTCGGTCCTCCTACTAATTTTTGTTTTCATTCATTCTGTTGTCATAGTCGTTTCTTTCATCCGCTTTGCAATGTCTTCATTTTATAACATATTTTCCACAATTCACGTATCTCTCCGTGTTTTACTTATTATTTATCTTAACATCCTTGTTTCAGTAACTTATTTTGCGATTTTGCGACATTGATCTTGTATTTGCCTTTTTTCCGATACAGTAAAAACCTTGAGACGTCATGGAGAGACGTATCGCCGGTATATGAATTTACCAAAATATAGAACTTCACACGCTGTACTTCAATAATGGTATAAATATTGTAAATAGATTAGTATAGGTTATATGTAAAATTAAAGAATTATAAGAACGCAGTAATAATATTTTATAAATAAAAAATTGTAAGTTAATAAATACTTTTTGGAAGTGTACAACTTACACTGGAGAATACATGACCACTTGGGCGTAACTTAAGATCTAACTTAGTGGCGGAAGGGACTGTAAAGCTTCAAAAATTCGAGTATGTGGTCACACCATCTGTATAATAAAACGTATTATGTACAAAATTATAAAGTTTCGTAATAATTCTGTTAGAAAATGTCATACTTAATGAACAAAAAATCTTACTTTACAAGTTGTACTTAGGTTTACCTAGAACACATATATTATATGAACATTAACTTCAGTTTTTTTTTTTGTGTAAGGACATACCATACTGTTTGGTATGATATATGAGCGGCACATTTTGTTGCTAAGAGTTGTTTCCCAGTCAAATTCATCTATTATTTTTGAAAGATCAGTGTTATATGTTCTTCCAGTGCACAGGTGATGAAGTATTTCTGTCTAGTAATGTTGCGAATGTAACTCTTCAGTCTCTGAAGACAATAAAAAGAGCGCTGACTGTTCAAGTTGGGAAAACATTCAATCAAATTTTGTTTCAACAGAAACCTTTAGTCTTTAATCACATTCATCACCAATGTCTTTATTTACACACATACGTAACAACGTATTCAATTCTAAATGTAGTTCCTTTTCACGCAATTTATAAGTAGCACACACAAATTTTACGTCGTCTTTCACAATCTCGTTTTAACTCAAAATTGAGCAGAGTGCGTGAAGTACTTTTAAGTCATTTTCTTGAAATGCGTACGTAATTTCATTTAAAAGTCTATATAAGACGGAAAAATGTGCACTCTGCTTATAGAATTCTGAGGTATTTTGATAATTGATAATGCTGAGTCCTGGCACCAGCTGCAAGCTTTACGGGCACTTCCTTTTTTCGTTTCGAAGCTCTTAAAGTGCAGTTTACTTAGTCATTAAGTTAGATGTGAAATTTTTGTCACATTTCTTCTGAAAATGTTATGATAGCATGTTGTTGTACTCCAAGATAATGCTTATCAGTTTCAAAGAAAGCAAAAATTAAAAGTTATTCACACACTTAAAAGTGGAGAAAGCATCGCTTTCACTAACTTTCCGATATTGCTTCTAGAATTTCAATTATGGCGCTGACATTATGCAGACCTGAACTAATGACTTCCAAACAGCAGTACCATCTTGTATCGGACAGTGCCTTGTCTTGATTGTTGTAGACAGTAACGTGCGATATTTTCTTAATCTTTTGAATATTTTTAAAAACAGAATGCCTTTTTGAAGAAGCTTCAGTAAACGTATGAAGTTTATTCAACACCTCAAAACATATTTTTAAAATCCGTTAATTTCGGCAAGTGATAGATTCAGTACGTATGCATAACAATCAACTTACAGAGCTAAACTGATCTCATCATTTACTCCCTTTGCAATTCCTTAATACTGACCATGTACAGAAGCTGCTCCATCGTAACACTGAGACCTGAGCGCAGCTTCTCTCTGCAGATCTCCACAGCTAAGACTAAAACAATGAACTAGTTGAAAGTCAGCTATTTTGGGGTAACGGTAAAAAGCTGTGGTTTAACGAACAAAGAAATAAAGTGCCAGATTGCAATAGCAGACAAGGTGTCAAGATGTATGAGCGATGTTATCTGGAACAATACATTTTAATGTGTAACATGCTTTCCGGTCTGCAAGGACATGGTCTAATATTAGACTCATCGGCCACACATTTAAATGGGAAGTACTTTGACTTGAAGGTATGTAAAAAAATTAATCATAAAATCATAAACTTTTAGATCAGAGCTCGTACATCGATCTTAATAAAAATCGGAACATATTTGTATGTTAATTCTACTAATCGAAATGTACTGAACACAATCGCGAGGGGACCGTGTAATCCGGTAAGGTGTATTGGATTTACTCAACAATTTTCCTTTAAAAACACAGTTCGTGTATACTTTCTAGTTTTTCAGCAGATATCGTCCATTCCACATTTCCAAGAAAAGAGAAAAAGCCAATAATCGTCATAGTAGTAGCCGTGATGATACGGAGGAAAGAAATTATATTATGTCTTAACTTCTGATGTTAGATAAGTATACTAAGTATACGTAATACTTGTGGTATTAGAAATTAATGTAAATTACTGGAAGTTATCCCCAAAATTAATTTGATAATTTACGTTATTTATCTATCTATTTCAACAGTCCAATAAATTTACGTACGTTATTTCATATTGTAGTTTGCCAATAAATTAATCAAACAGTTAACAAATAACATATTTTGTAATTTTGAAAATTTATTACAATCGTTTTTTGTCAATACAAAACTGTTTTTGTCAATACTACTGCTTTTAGCATGTGTATATTTTTCAAACTTTTCCTTGTTATTAAGTACAACAGAGTCTAGTTTCCTTGTTGTAGAGCTCTGATTATTTCGTACCTGGAAATTCTAATCTGCTGGAATTTTTTTATATTTAACTTGTTAAGTATCGCAGTTGATAGAGAAAGAAAACCCCCAAAACCGTGAACTTGAGCGCCCATCTTTGCACTCTAATGGGGTAAGGAAGCCAAAAGATTAAGTGAATTGGTATACTAAGATCGCATATTTTTAAGACATAAACAATTTTTTATAATTGTTCGCTTTCATATTTAAATTTATGTTGCTTTAAAACAATTCTCATTATACAAATGTGATTGTAAATGTACTTGAAAGTTGATAATATTTTTAGGCTGGGGGTCATTCCACAAAATGCGTGATGCGTCATCGAAAAATGTAACGCATCCACACTTTCGATTCCACACAGTCTAGAAATCTTTTATTTACAAAACATTATCACGCTTCGATGTTTCGGTTTCGTGGAAATTCTTTATGCGCACGCGCGCGTGTGTGTGTAGGGGAGAGAGAGAGAGAGAGAGAGAGAGAGAGAGAGAGAGAGAGAGAGAGAGAGAGAGAGAGAGAGAGAGAGAGAGAGAGAGAGAGAGAGAGAGAGAGAGAGAGAATTTATTTTATCAACCTTCCTCTAAATACAAAGTTCACGGATAATTTTTATTTCTTTGACAGATACTATAAGAGGTTGGTATTAAATTCTCCGTCATCTAACATCCCCGTATTCTTTCCAAATAAATAAATTTTAACACTGCGTACTTTAAACTCTCAATCTCGATTATTTATTATTATCCTTTAAACAATAATTAGGCACATTAATGTGTTCTTTCTTACTTTTGTAAAAATCCCTAATACATTTTTATCTTTTGTGATGAAATCCAGTCCCACGTACGGTTTGTAGCAGCAGGCACAGATAATTTCGTAATGCTCACAGACTGAGGTTAGTGGGCTTTACAAAGCAGCAATGGCTGCTGGGCTAGTAAGATATTTTACTTGGGCATCATGCTAACGACGATAACTTGTCGTATCTCTCTTTTTCTCCTCAACCCGTAGTTTTGTAGTTCAGCAGTTCCTTCCAATTCAAACCCAATCTCTTTACGTCCTTGTATTCTCTTCTTCCCTTCTTGTCTATGAATTATTGTCTTGGTCTTCCCCGCACCAAGTCTCTCTATCATTCGTTAGAGTATGGCGGTGAACTATCCTGAATGTCGAAGCAGATAAACAACCATCCTTCCTGCCATTGTTCTTGTCAGAGTCCTCTTATCTTCTACTCATATTAACACTTGCTCGTTTGCCAGTCTCGCGGTTCCTGCAGCACCACGTCTCAGAAACCTGAAGGAGACTTCCCGATGTTCTTAACATTTGAGTCCCTGAGACGTACGAGATAACTCGTAAATACCTATACTTCAAATAAAACGATTAACACATCGCTCCTTCATTTCGGGAGAGACACTTCTTCGTAAAAAAGTACGCATTTAGCTTAAGCAATTATAATTTCTCTATGTTAGCAATGCTTCTGCCAATCATGCACTTCCTCAGGTGTTTAAAAGTAGTCACTTTTTCTGATTGTTTTTATCTAATTCATAAATAATTCTGGAGGTGCATCGTTTAACCGACAAGCCCATTGGCAGAGAAAAAAATTCAGTCGCCACGCTAGTTATGTTTACTGCGGTTTAAATATGGCTATTCACACAATATTTGTAAATTATATGCAGTAATAGCGCTTGTAGGTTTATTATTTGTTTCTAATGAGTTGCAGTAGGGCAAAAATGTAAGTCTATGGTACCAAGAGTACTGAAACCACTACGCTAGGCTTACGATTATACGTATGACGTTTCAGTCTTTCCATCCACATACACAAGAAACAAAATATACAATTTCTGTTATACTGATTACTGTTATAATCTAACAGACTCATAACAAATATCCCTTACACAAATTAGGAAGTTCAACCGCCATGGGAGCACGTACATTCACGGAAAATTTGACGTACAAAACCCCTCCGTAGTTTACTAAAGTTTGCAAGCAATCCATCGCCAACTTCCCAACCAATTACTGTTAGTGTTTACTTCGTAAGTTACTTCTTTCGTTGTTCTTTAATTAACGTACGAGAGAGCGTAAAGTTTGAGTTTACATTGTGTACAGGCGTGTGTTACATTACCAGCTGGCGTTCAGATGCCTGTGCATTCAAGTTTTAATTAGACTCGTAAATTGAGAAATTAGGGAAGCTGGAGTGACAAATTTTGTCCACAAGAGTCTTGTCTTCTTTTCTGTTACGTACGCATCTCTACATCAACCTACATTTTAATTTTCACCTACCTCCATGTAAATGCTAATATTTAATACAGATATTAAAAACCAGCTGTGTAGCAAAGTTGGTGATTCGCAGCATTTGTTTTGATTTAATTTCTTTTTTGTTACAAAAGTAGCTTAATAAATTTAAACTTAATTACACAGCTTCAAAGTATGCTCTTTATTTCATTAACGCTATAAAAGAATAGAAAGATTTGGGTCGATTACGTAATTTTATGGAAGAATTTTGTTTAAAAAGTGATAGAATAAAATTTCTGTGCAAACTGAAAACGGTATAAATACTAAACAGAGAGATATCAAAATTAGTATTTAAGAATTTAAAATTTGACCCTATTTAAGAAAATATATTTTGCATTTTATACCAAAGTATTGATCGAAACGAAAATAAGACATTACCTTGTATGTTTTAATTTTAGATTATTTATCTAATCTAGTTGGGTTTTCTCTATTTTTTAACCTAAATGCTGGTCAACATAGATATTATCAGTTACGGTAGTCACTATATAAACGTAGTTTCACTTTACAGAGGTCACTTACATTTGGTCCGAAGTTAGCTCACTCAATTAAGGAAACATCTTCAACAGACAACATGGAAAACAGGGTCATTGTAGCGTGTGCTCTCCTATTTTGTTTGAATGTGAGTATTATTACTTAATCTTTGTTAACAATAATACAAGCGCGTTTATAAATAAGTTTGTAAGTTCATAAATAACATAGTGCAACGGTACACAGGCTATATTTGCATATTATTGATATACTGAAATAGTTAGAAGTAGTTTTAAGTAGTGGTACATGTAGGCTATGTACAGGCAGATAACAGTCTTTAACCTGTCGGTTTTAGCTGTGTGTGTGTGTGTGTGTGTGTGTGTGTGTGTGTGTGTGTGTGTGTGTGTGTGTGTGTGTGTGTGTGTGTTTATACAGGAATTGTGCTACGGATAAGGAAGATTTCTGTGTATACATGTATCTACTTGCGTTAGTAGGGAAATCTAGTTCAACATGAATGTATGACAAGCTAAAGTTAATTACGTTATATAAAAATTAAGTGAGGAAAATTGCGCATTTAATGCCGTCGTTGGTTTTAATATCCATTCTACCTTTATTGCAAAAGTAGACAAAAAGTGATGTGTTGAAAAGGTGACGCTATGGTTATAATATGACCAAACTGGACATGTTAAAGACGGCACTTTGCCATACCTGACATGTCGAACTACAAGTAAATACGTACACTCAAACAAATATATTGTTACGACGGTCTACTGATCGTCGTAGATACAGTGGAAACAAAATACAAGACACCAATTAAGTCACTAATCACCAGCTTTAATTTTCACAGTTAAACTGTTCGTAATTAACAACACAGTCTCTTACAATACATCAAATAAAAATTGTTCACACGCAATAAAATGTCAACTAATATTAAAACACAATTGTATTACAATATACCACCTGATTATAAAACACAACACTAATAACCACTTGAACGCACACAGTAATATCGCCCGATAATAACTAAAAACTAAGCAGCAGGTATGGGCTATTTATAGTTTACAGTGTTCCATAACATGCGTCCTTAACAAGCCATCGAAAATTGTAGAGGACACTTCAGCGCGACCTTCGCAGAAACACGCACCGTTGGGGTAATTGAGATGCTTCTAGAACGACGCCATCGAACGCACGAGACGTGCCGCATTACGTAATACTGCCTCACATGTCAAGTGTCACGTACACATTACAGATGCGGGATCATTCTCCAATATACCAGAAAGTTCTGTAATGTCATAACACTTTTTATGCATTATGTAACACTGCCCACTCCCTAAGTCTGTTCGTCCCGAACTGGCAAACCGTCTCTGAAGTAATACTTGGCCAGGCGATCTAGGTGGACGACCTTGAACTTCCGCTGTCCTTCCTGTTGAATCCGATAGATAACATCGTTGATTTTTGATTCACAGTTTAGGGTCCTTCCCAGTTAGACTGAAGCTTAGGTGAGCGACCACGACGGCGCTTTGGGTTGAACAACCAGACCTGATCTCCTTCTTGGAAACCCACACTATTGCTGCGAATGTCATACCAAGTTTTCATTTTATCACTGGCAATCTTCAGCCGTCCTCTTACCAAGCGATTCATTTCTCGCAGTTGGTTTTTCTAATTGCTAGGAATAGTTCTGTGGCTCTTGGGGCTAAGTCTCAGGTGATACGAACATTAAGTCCCTAGGAAGACGAATCTCCCGCCCAAACACCAATTTTGCTGGAGTCACGCCGGTTGTTTCGTGTACTGATGACTTATACGCCATAAGGAATAGTGGTATACGTTGTTCCCAGTCTGTTTGGTTCTCATCAGCAACTTTCAAAAGATGGTGCCCAAGTGTCCTATAGAATCTCTCAACCATCCCGTCCGACTGAGGACCAGAGGCGTTGTCCTGGTCTTTCGAAATCCGAGTAGACGGCATAATTCTGTAAACACTCCTGATTCGAAATTTTTCCCTTGATCCGTATGGATTTCCATAGGGGCCCCATAACGGCAACAGAAGTTGTGAACTAACTCCTTTGCCAGGAGTGGTAACCTCCTGATTTGGAATTGCGTAGGCTTCCATCCACTTAGTAAAGTAGTCACCTACAACTATGATGTACCGGTTTCCTTCGTCGCAACTGGGAATGGTCCAGCAATGTTTATGGTAATTCTCTCGAAAGGCAGTCCAACGTTATACTGTCTCATTTTTCCCCTGCTTCTGGTTTGGGGGCCCCTGCTTGCAGCACATATTTCACCATTCCTCTACGTCGTGGCGAAGATGAAGCCAATAGAATCGCTTCCGTATTTCGTCAAGGGTTTTATTAACGCCAAGATACCCTCCATATGTTCCACCATGCATCTCCTTCAAAACAGACTGCACTTTACTTTGGGGAACTGTCAACTGCGTGACCACGTCTCGTCCATCTGCACTTTCCCAAGCCCTTTTCAGCAATCCGTTTTCTAAGGTAAGAGTTTCCCATTGTGCCCAGTATTCCTTCAGCACTTCGGAACCATGGCAGATGTCTTGCCAATCCGGGCGGCGACCTTCCTCTTTTGCTTGCAAGATCGGTTCAATGTCTTCATCAGTCATCTGTTCTTGTCGACAGTCTTGTGTCGTCCAGCCATCTGCCAGGAAATCTACAGTGATGGCTTGAACACGTTCGCTAGAGTTTTGTTCTTCCTTTCTGTGGCAATGTCGGCAGTCTTCCGGGCACAGTCTTTGTGATAAGCCATTTGCATTACCATGCAGGTGCCCCTGCCGATGTTGTACCTTAAAGTTGTACTCTTGCAGACGTTCAAGCCACTTGCCAACTGTCCTTCCGGATTTTTAAACCTCAAGAGCCATGCAAGCGTGGCATGGTCGGTACGTAGTGAAAACTCTCTCCCATAGAGGTAATTATGGATGTGCTCCAAAGCTCTGACAATTGCCAACAACTCTCTCCTTGTAACACAATAATTTCTCTCTGGTTTAGAAAGCGTCTTGCTATAATACGCTATTCCTCGTTCTTCACCGTTCTGCACTTGAGACAAAACTGTTCCTAGACCAGTATTGCTTGCGTCTGTGTCTACGATGTACTTCCCTTCGGAAGCTGGAAAAGCGAGAATTGGTTGCGAACATAATGCAATCTTCAAAGTCCTAAATGCTTGGTCACACTCTCTCGACCACTGGAAGTTTCGTTTATTTTCCGTTAGCTCATGTAGTGGTTTAGCAACAGTAGCGAAGCCTTTCACAAAACGTCTGTAGTATGAGCATAACCCCACAAAATTCCGAACTTCGTGTTTACTCTTCGGAATTGGTCAGTCTCTTACGGTGTCTATTTTATTAGGATCCATGATAACATGATAACACCCGCTGCCGAAACCATATGGCCCAGATACTGTACTTCCTTTTGGAATAGAGAACACTTATTCGGGCTCAGCTTCAGTTGGGCACCGTGAATTCTAGTCAGAACCTCCTTAAGGTTTTCCAAATGATCTTTCAAAGTCTTGCCGATGACTAAGTCATCGTCTAAATAAACAAGGTAAATTTTTCATGTCAGGCCTCGGAGTCTGACAAGGGTTACGGATACCAATCCACTTGACTATATCCACTCTTTAGGTCCAATGTGGAAAACCACTGTGCTCCAGACAGCGTGTCGAGTGTATCGTCAACGCGAGGTAATGGATATCAGTCTTTCTTTGTGACGTCACTCCAGTAAGACTACGCAGAAACGCAATCCACCACCCTTCTTCGCTACCAGCACTACCGGAGAAGACCAAGCACTTGACGAAGGCTCGATTACTCCCTCTGTCAACTTGTGCTGTACCAACCGAGATATTTCCTCTTGCTTACTTGCTTAGATAATGGAGGCCTTCGAGGAGGTTGGCATTGATGCGATGTTGTACAAGAGAGGTTCTTCCCAGTGACTGTCCCCGAACTGCAAAAGAGTCTTTGAAGTCATGTAAAAACTGTCTGCGTTCTTTTACCTCACCACTTGAGAGCTCGTCAGAAGATCTCTTCAATAATTCCTGCAGTTCCTCTAGTAATTTGGAATTATCCGAAGCACTGGATCTTCGTTGCGTCATTCCGGCTACCCAGGCCACAAGAGTCAATTTGCCTAGGAGCATATTGCTTTATAAAGTGACAGCTTGATTCAAAATTTTCGCCACTCTAATAGGTACATTTCCGGTTTTGTCAGGTTTTACTAAACGTTTGTCAATTAATATGCCCGGTGTGCTGACTACCTGGGGTTCGAATATAGAGCACTGGTTCCCCCTAGTAACCGAGGTAGATTCTCGGTTCTAACAATGATGATTTTTGTCGGAGTTTGGCGGAACAGATACGGCCACTTGGTTTATCACGTCCATCGATTTTTCTTATGTAGTCATTGTGGAGAGCATTACCTCTTCCCCTCCGATTATCAAAACATTGTCCACACCAAGAATTGCTTCATCCAAAATGTCTGCAACAAGTACTCGATGATTAAACTCAAGTCGACCAAGGCGTAGGTGTATCTCCACTTTTCCAAACACTTTTACAGGCCGTCCAGTAGCCGTTCGCAAGCTGCAAGAGCACCAGATTGGCTTGAGATCTTTCACCACGTCGGGCCGCAAATGGAAACTGTTCCGCCTGTGTCAACTGTAATCGAGGTTGGCCTTTCTTGAACGAAGTCGGTAACCACCATGCTCCCGTTGTTTTTATGAAGTGTAGAAATTGCATATTGTCTAAGGGCTTCGTTCCTTCAGTTAGTCAGCACACGCCCCGTTGTACCGACTACTGCTAGTTTCCGTGCTGCTGAACACTAACCCGACAATCCCGTTGTAGATCTCCAGGTTTCCCACATCGATAAGACTTCGGTCTTACATCCTTTCTTATTTTATTCTGTGGGGCCGACCGTCGAGTCCCTGTTACTTGTCCTTCTTCCTCATCGTCTGTGCCGTCGCGATCTTTTAGCGCGCTTTTTATTGACTTGTCTAACCAGACGCTGATTTGGCGGCCTCAAATTGCAAAGCATGTACCAGGGCGTCCGCACTGTTCAGGTGTCTTGCCATTCGTAAAACTTGCTGTAGTTCGATATGTCGGATACCGGCAGTAAATATCTGCACCGCAAAACTCGTTCGAAAATCTTCTGGCGCTTCAGGAGAACTGGGTGGCCAGTCTAATTAGTCTGTCGATACCTGCTTCAAACGTTTGAAGGCTCTTCCCGGAATACTGTCGCCTTGTTCTCAACTGGGTGCAGTACACATCTCGCAAATGTTTATCACCATACCGTAATTCCAAAGGTTTTATCAATTCGGCATAGGTGTTTTGTCTGTCAGATGGCACTTTCTGTAGTAATTCTGCCGCAGGTCCTTTTAATGCAAGAACTAGTGAAACAGCCTTGTCTTTCACTGTCCAATTATTTGCTCGCGCAGCAGCTTCGAATTGGCGTAAATACAAGGCCCCAGTGCGTGCTTCCTTCAAAGGTTGGGGCCTTGACATGAACTGTCCCAACCGCAGGCGAGGAGACCTTCTCTGTTGACTTATTTTCTGTGATTTCCTCTGTCTTTATCATTCGTACAGTCTGTTCAGAAATTTATTTTGGTTGTATTCTCATGAACTGCTCAACTTCACTTTTAATTTGTTATCTTATGTTTGCCATTCAGTTTTCTACTGCATATTTGTTTGTTTAAATAGCTTCTTCCACACTGAAGACAGATTTTTCTACTTCAGCTATTTTATTTGACATGGATTCTTCTACGTCAGATATTCTGGTAATTTGATTGTTAAGCTCACCTCGTAATTCACCTACGTCACCACGTAGGAAACCCAATTCTGCTGTAGTATGTTCTTACATCTGCTTTTGCTCTTGAATTAACGCTTTGATGTCATCTGCTTCCTGCTTACGTTTTTCATCCTGTCGTTTTTCTGCTTCTTCCGCCGCCTGCCTGCGTTTCTCATCCTGTCGTTTCTCTGCTTCTTCCGCCTCCTGCCTGCGTTTTTCATCCTGTCGTTTTTCCGTCTGCAACAGCAGCGCCTGTAAATTCTCCATCATCTGACTGGAATCCATTGTTTACAGATTAATTACAAATTACACAGTCTTGTACATGTTTCCACGGTTAACGATTCTGTCGCACTTCTGACACTACTGTTACGACGGTCTACTGATCGTCGTAGGTACAGTGGAAATAAAATACAAGACACCAATTAAGTCACTAATCACCAGCTTTTATTTTCACAGTTAAACAGTTTCTTAATTAACAACACAGTCTCTTACAACAATTCAAATAAAAAATTTTCACACGCAATAAAATGTCAACTAATATTAAAACACAATTGTATTACAATTATACCGCCCGATTATAAAACGCAACACTAATAACCACTTGAACGCACACAGTAATATCGCCCTATAATAACTAAAACTAAGCAGCAGGTATGGGCTATTTATAGTCTACAGTTCTCCATAACATGCGTCCTTAACAAGCCATCGAAAATTCTAGAGGACACTTCAGTGCGACCTTCGCATAAACACGCACCGTTGGGCTAATTGAGATGCTTCCAGAACGACACCATCGAACATACGAGACGTCCCGCATTACGTAATACTGCCTCACATGTCTAGTGTCACGTATGCATTACAGCTGCGGGATCGTTCTCCAATGTACCAGAACGTTCCGTAATGACATAACACTTTTTATGCATTACGTAACAATATATATATTTACTTCCTCACCAACAGCAAATGTTTTAAGTTTTAAGTAAATATATAAACTAATATCATTAAAACTGTACTCGAAGTGTCAAACTTTTACTAACCTATTACACAAAACTAACTTCTTGATTATTAGTATAAACAAATAAGCTTTAAGTACATTTATGCACGTATAACTTTACGTCGCGCGCGCGCGCGGGTTTGTGTTCAAAATTCTGTACTACTCATATTTCGGTTATTTTGCATTTCAAAAATTTGTAGTTGCGTATTGAATAGGCAAAACTACATATGAAATTTTCATTTCAGTAGCGTATTTACTGTAGTAGCATCATATAATACCGCAGAAGGAACAGAACGAAGACCTACTTATGACTGGGATACTACTGAACGTCAACGCAGTTCATCCTCTTATGGCTGCGATACTATTGAGCATCAAGGCAGTTCATTCTCTTATGACTGGGACACTACTGAACACCAAGGCAGTTCCATCCTCTTATGGCTGGGATACTACTGAACACCAAGGCAGTTCATCCTCTTATGGCTGGGATACTACTGAACACCAAGGCAGTTCATCCTCTTATGACAGGGATACTACTAGACAGAATGCATCATCTATATGCATACCATTCACTACCGACTTTACATCAACGCAGCATCAAGGTGAACCAAGTTATATACAATTACATGAATTACATCAGTTTTCTAAAGTTCAGGATTTGCTAAAACAGCGAATCAAATAAAACCAAGCTATGAACAATTATATGCATTGTACTGGTATTTTAGAGTGGCTTTGAGGTCAGCCCAACGGTAATTGTGTAACGGAATTTTATTTTAAATCTGCCGGTATATTAATAAATATTTAATAATTAGTGTGTAATTTAATTACAAAGTCAATGACGTTTTTTTATTCCGCCGCATTCTACACTAAAGTCTATAATTGAAGCATGAACATAGTGAAACTACCTTTAGGTAATACTTAATGTTTACATTCCGGTATTAATTTTAGAAGTAATTACTGGAGTAATTGTAACTGTTGGTCGCACGTTGTCGTTAGCACAAAGTAAACAGAACTGATTGGAAACGCTTAAGACTTGAGAACAAGCAGTCGTAGCAATTCAAGTCCCGACACTGTTTCCGCACTAATCAATAAAACTTGTTTTTTGTCTTTAAGCGTAATATCTTTTTATTTGCGTGGCGTAAATAACATGACTTCTATTATAGCTTAAATATTTCATACTTTTTCACACAATATAAGATAATCTGTTACCTTAATCTAACATACATCAGTTAATTATAATAAAATTATTTACTGACATAAAGCATTATTTTTTAAGTTAAATGTTGTTAATTTTTGTGGTACTTATCAACATGCTGGTAGCTGATGTACTATCTTCCGAAAGTGGATTGTAATTTTGCCACTCGCTCATATACAGTATCGCCGCTATTCAGGCTGACACGCCTTCATTACGTTCTACTCTAAAAAACATCAGTTTCCTTTTAAATTTATAATAAATAAAACTTTTTAATCTAATTTTTCTTTTCAATAAATTTCTTCACTGATACGCCTATTTAATCTTTCATTACCAGAATAGTCACTACAAACACTGCAAAATACCCCTTCATATCTTTATTTGGACTAAAACTTATAAAGAAACTGAACTTTTACCATGTTGTGTCACAAATCCATGGGTTTTTCCAATGCTACAGTAATTTCATCTACAAGCACTTAATGCGAATGGAATAAAAACTTGTTTATGCAAAAGCTATAAATTTATACAAATTTTAGGTGTCTTTTATACAAAAAATATCCAAAATATATGCCATTTTATTTTATCTTTTAGACACTCAGTGTAATAAAATTAGAGATCACAAAATCCGATTCCATATGCTTCCACACTGACAGCATGGCTCTTACATTCGTCAGTGAAGAAAAAACCCCCTTTGGCTGTTTTTTTGTTTTTCGTCAGTAGTAGATAGTCCTACCAATCCAGATGGCCTCGACAATTCTTGTTCAAGAGGATTTTTTATTAATTTACAGCAAACATGGCTTTTGTCTTCCATTTTAAATCCTAAAACATCAGTTGCCATGTGACAAGAAAATTTGAAATACTATGGTCTTTACTATTTTATGACCTTTTATTCGTTCAAAAACATGCCATGCACTTTACGAAGTACATGTTTGGTGGTTCATTATTTCAACGTCCTGAATGTGAATCATCTTTCATAGCTGGTCTGGTATCGCTCCCTTTCAGCTGTTTTATTTTTTACTATAAGAGATGAAATACTACAAGCCTTTTAATCATTGGGAAAATATTTTGGTTGGCTATTTGAAAACATTTTATCTATTTGTTGGAATTAGAAATCCTCGGGAAACTTCATATCCGACAATTTCAGAGTTTTTTAAAACGGCAATTCTAAACCAAGGGAAAAACAGAGTTGCAATAATCATAGAAAAAGTGGTGGAAGAACAACGTTATCAACACGTATCACTACAGTGACAGGATAATTATGATTAAACTCAACCCTTAACCTGTTGAATTGTATATTACAGCAGTATATTTACCTACGACAAAAAGTAGGGATGAAGAAGTGGAAGAAGTATATAAAAAGGTTGATGAATTAATAAATTAAATGTAACGACAATCTCATTATAATTGGTTATTTCAATGCATCGTTTGGTGAAAATAAAAAGGTAGAATGGATGGGCAAGTTCGGTCTGGGAAATTGGAATGCCAGAGCGGAAAGACTGCTGGATTTCTGTTAACAATAAGAAATGATAGTCACCAACACATGTTTTGAGGTGCCCAGTAGAAGAAGATACACTTGAAAAAAGCCAGGGGATAGCAGAAGATACCAAATAGATTATATTCTCGTCAAATAAAAATACAGAAACCAAATCAAGACGAGTCTAATGTATCTTGGCTCTGATATAGACAGTGATCATGTCACTGTAATGGCAAAACGTGATATTAAGGTTAAGAAATACATAAGAGATATCCAACATAAAAAGTGCATAGAAAAACTGAAGGAGGAAGAAGTAGTGAGTGAGATAAAAGTAACTTCAGATACTCTGATTGATGGGAAAGAAGGTTGGAAAGGAATTAAGGAAAGCATACTAACGGCTGGTCAGGAAATTGTAGGCAAAAGGAGACTGAAAGCGGGAAAACTTAAAGGGATGACCAAAAACATTTTAGATCTCATTGAAGAAAGAAATAAAATGAAAAAAAGACTTTGAGAAATACCAAAGAATAAAAATGCTTATAACACAAAAATGTCAACTGCAAAAAAGAAAAGTGAAAAGGAATGAGGAGATTGAGGACGACCTAGCTCGGACAGAGCACACGCAAAAGTTAGATCACTACAAGCAAAGCAAAAAACTAAAACACATGTGATTCAGAGTAAAAATTTTGATACATTTTTTAAAATCGCGGATATAGGTAAAAGATAGAAGGAATACACTGAAGAACTGTATAATGGAGAAGACGTTATGAATAATAGGCAATACATAGGTGATGAAAGCAATGTGGACAGAGACATGCTAGGGTCTCCGATATCTAAGGCGGAGTTTGACAATGCTCTGAAAAGCTTAAATAACAATAAAGCAACAGATTCCGACAACATCCCCGCAGAAATATTAAACAATTTTTGAGAAGCAACAAAAGAGAATTCGTTTAAATTTATTAGTGAGTACATTTAACTTGACCTTCATCGACCTGGAAAAGCTTTTGATAGAATTGACTGAAAGCTCTTATTTTAATCAACGAGGAGTTTAGAACTTGATTGGATGATATAGTAACAGTAGTATGCAATTAAGTATACAATTAAACACTTGACGGTATCACTGAATACAGATTTTTACTAAATTACTGATTTTTACTATATCACTGTCTTCACTAACTCACTGATATAAATAAATAACGTCTTTCGCGGAACTACCAACATTAATTGGTCGGGTATGTGTATTCATATCATCCAAAGTTACCTGTCTGACACAAGAGTGTCATTAGTTTAATTAGGCATCGTCTGTCTCACAGCAGGCAACGACAATTAGATTTTGCCAGAATTTTCTGAGTGGAACTAAATACTTTTGTCTATATAAGCTGATTCTACGTACACTATAAGCTGAGGAAAAATACAGAATTGCAATTTAAATAAGATCACATACTGTCAGAATCTCAATAATTCCATAAATTGTTTAAATCCCCCTTCTTGTATAAAGTTAACATAGAACACATAATTGGACATAATACACCTATTCATACACACACACATATATATATACTGTTAATCATTAACAGTATAATAATACGGTCGATAATTAACATTCCCATATATATATATATATATATATATATATATCTTCCCCTCAATTTAATACATCATAATAACTCACCATAACTTTAGTATCCCAAATATTTAGAATCTCGACATTATAAAAATAAACATGCATATATATCTATCTCACTCAACCACCTAACACATAACAGCCTGTAAAATCACAAATAATTCAAAATCACAATTACAACGCGCTATCGCCTCATCCCCACAAACGCCCCGCGTTTCGCGTTTCACTTGTGTATTATCTCTTCATCGCCCCATCATATAGAAAAATAAGATGCCTGTAACCCTCTAGAATCTAGTAACTGAGAACAGATATCACCCATTAAGAAATCCCACTATAGATTTTTATAATGTCTGCAACTAGCTTATAGCTTACTCAGAAACTCCAACATAATTACCTGAGAACGGTAACAATACTATGTCAATTTCAATTATACATTATAAACTTGAGAGGCACTTCTAATGGTCCATAATAGCAATTATGATTAGAATTTAAATTATTGATAACATTTGTCTATTTCTGCAAAAAAGAAAAACTGTTTGGTTTCTTATAAAATATAGATCATTCAAAAGGTTGGCCATACGAGTTTAATAAAATTTAAAAGATTTAATAATAATGACAGTCTCGTAATCAAAACATAATTGCAAATTAAGGCTATACACAGCCTGCATGAATTTTACCAATTGAACCATTGACGGATCTGAGCAAGCCAGGTTTGACACGTAATGGCCCGAAAATACAATCTACAAAATACAAATATCAGTGAACAGCCTGTATCTGTTCATTAGAAAAAAGAAGCTTCAATTTTATTAAGAAATAAAATTTTGTTAAACAATTCAATTTGACCATAACAGCAACATATGCAACCGTGAATTAAAATTTAAGTACTGCCTGTACAATTTTATTTGAAAAAGCAAAATATTAATTTTATAAACATATACATATATTTTTAGAGATACTGAATTCACCTGGCCGCAGGAGTGCACCAGGGCATGCTTGATTTGACAAAGACTGACCTGTTGAAAACCTGCATGATATGGCACCAACAGGTCCCCTCCTTTTGGTTAGTGAAAATGTAAAAAACTAACAACCCGGAAACAGAATTTTAAAAAACGCCAGTCCTTGAATGCCAAAAAACTTACATGCAAAACCCTGTAGTAAAATGCAACTGAATCCAAACCAGCCGGTTCGGTACATCAAGGAAACCATACCCCTATACTTAATTTAATAAAACGGTCTCTCCCCAACCTTTGCACCCATTAAACAGAATCCCTCCCACAGGCCAGTTTACAACTGTACTTATTTGAACGTTATTATTAGATTAAAGATACTTTGAAATTGTCTTGCCGGCACATACACTCAATTAACTGTGTGAACATCGCATTGTGCACAAAACCGCGATCTAAATTCGGCCCGCTAGATAGCGTCCACAACCGGAACACGGTGATACAGATGTCGCGTGCACCCACAATTACGCTTCGTCCGCTAACATTGATAGCTAATATCAAAGTTATTAATAAAAAATTGTATTTTTATTTCATACGAACGACGGGTTATGCAAACGCCGGCACATGATTCGGCCTTATGATTTGGGAGGAAACTTTCATTTTGATGTAAGAAGATCCTCAGAAATACTTCTACCATTATCAACGTCGACAACAACAAACCACTTTAAACGAAATCCGCTTCCAAGTTTCTGCACTAAGAAACAGAGTTTGTTTTCATTAAAATATATTTTGTTGAAGGAAATTAAATGTAAAAGTGGATTCAATGTCTGTTAAAATTTACGAAAGCGAATCTATGGGTACATGTGTCAGTGCTTCTACTCGTGTACTTGCTTAGTGTGCTTTTCTTCTACACTAAGACGTTAATATTACGTAATTATATTATGAGGGTAACAGACTTATCATAGTAGAGTAAAACTGACAGCTTCACGCCATTTGTCACGCGACCGACGTGGAAGTTTGTAATTGGTCACGTGACCAACGGAAAAATTTCTAACTAATGAATGTTATTAATAATAAAGTACAGACTAACTAGAAATATTGAAAAGACGAATTGTTAGGAAAATATTAACCCCACGAAAAACTTCAGAAAATTGGAAATTAAGAAGTAATAATTAAATATATCAAAGTATATAAAATGTAACAGGAACAATGAGGAAAAGAGACTATTATTTTTTAAACAGTTATATAGAATGGACGACAATAGGTTGACAAAGCAAATCTTCAGATATCTGTGGGGGAAGAAGTCAACATCAAGTTGGATTAAAGAAGTCCAAAGGAATTTAGAAAAAAATAATATACACGCAGAAGAAGTAATTGACAGAGAAGTTTTTTGGGCAAAAGTGTTGAAAATGGAGGGAATCCAGGGTAGGAAAGATAAAAACGCAGGTTTAAAGTGGACTGAAGACAGGAAGAAGAGACACAGTGAGAAGATGAAAGAATATTGTAAAAAAAGGAAAGAACGAAGAGTAAAGTTCATGTGGTCCGTAGATGGCCGATACGGAAAAAGAAGTGGTGACTAAAAGTTAAAGAAATACGACGAATTTGTTACAGCATTTGTGTATTTATCGAATAACTTTTCACTACATTGAAAGATGGGGAAGTATAACATTAAACTATCTAACATTGAACTATCTAATTCTATAAAGACTTAAATATTCATAAAAGCTTATACAATATTTGAAGAAAATACAAACGTAGAAAATAATCATTTTCTGTGATCAAATGGAAAGCAATCAACACGTACAATAGACAGATTCTTTAAAGAAAATTACTGTCCATAGACTGTGTGCAGCTCAATATACCATTATTTCTGCTTTTAGTTTAATTCATCATTATTTTGCGTTTAGATGAAACGAACAAGCGATAAAATTGTATATAAATTATGCTAATGGTAGGAGTAGCGTTAGTGTGATGACTACACAGAGCCGTGACTAGACTGTATGTTGCCATCTTACACCGGAACGTACGCTTTCTGAATAAAGTTTCACCGCATAAACTACAGGTAGTAAACAACGTCTTTCGCACACTCGTTGCAATACAACGACGTATCACTTTCTTGCTAGAGAAGAATAACCAGGAGCTAAAATTTTGGAGATAAAATTCATTATATTGCATTATGCTGCTTTTAAATATGTGATAGCCTACTCTCTGCAATGAGATTCAACTTTGTGTTTTTTCGTCCGTTTACTTATAAATATTTACGTGTTACATACACATCAGCGTTAAATATCTGCCGAAGTTTTAAAACGTTTACCTCTAGCCTAATCGTTTCAGTAAGTGTGAAATTAATAATAAATTGCCCAGGAAAGCTTACGAAACCACATTACAAAATTGCTACGAATTTGCAATTTAATTTGTTAATTATTAATAGCATTTATTATTATGCACTTATGACATATGCACAAATTTTAAATTCACAAATTATAAAAGACTATGCAGAGGTGTTATATTCTGTCAATATGAATTTGCAATTTAAAATTAACTTATAAAAAATATGTATAATTTAAAACCATACCACGTATAAATTTTGAAGTGTTCCCTCATTAATTCACTTCAAAAAATAGTAATACCATATTTTGTTTTGTGCTCTCTGAAAGCTACGTGTGAAGCGGAGAAGAAGAAGTAGCATATTTCCTTTCCTCTTCAGTAGCCATCATCCTTCTGTTTCATATTACGATTACAACCTAATGTTAAACGATACTGCTTAAAGTAAAGAAATAACACTGCAACATCACATGGAGCTATCAATTCCATTTAAAATTTATTCGTTTGATGTCTTAAGAATATAATAAAAAGCTAAGAGGATGGAATAAAAACAGTCGTAGGTTATAAAAGTAGATAACCTCAAATTAAACTCTCTAATTACTTACATTGTGATCGTAACTACAAGCCATTTGTATCTTCATAGTTTATTTCTGATTTGTCATAATAACCAAAGGAATAATGGAAGCGCGTATAGCGTATAACGCCACTAGACTTACTATGATCTGTGTAATATACCATATTACCTATAACGATCAAGTCACTTGAAATAAGTGACAAAGCTCTGTAGGAGGTAAATACGTTTGAATGTAACGACATTTATGTTTGAACACAATCGGCCCTTATAATAATCTGCTAATATTTTGAATGTAAAAGCTTGCCCGTGGCTCTAATGTGACTATTGAAACTATTAAATGTGGCTATTGAAACCATTAAATGTGGCTATTGAAACCATTATATGTGGCTATTGAAACCATTAAAACATTACATAATTTAAGTCACTTGAGCGAACAAAACCGTAAAACATAAGTCTTTGAAACTAAGGTTCATTTGACGAACACCTCAGATGTCAGGGTTTTGATCGTCCCATAGTTTAAAACATTAGGAATGTAGTCCTAATTGTATGACTATTAACGGACTCGGTGATCATAGCACAAATAACGCAATGTGGTGTTGGCTCTAACTTAACGATTATAGTCTTAGAATATTACTAGATAAATATTGGTCAGTATTTCCTTAGCACATAGTAACTTGTTAATACACCATTATTAGCTAATATTTTCATGGTAATTTACCAATCGTTTTTTAGTTTAAAATATTACCCAGTTAAAAATTGAATTACTTCTTCTAAATTCATCAATGCCATGTCTAACGTAATGTCGTTAAAGAATTAATTCTAAAAACACATACGGTGTAATGGGAAAGCAGGTTAAATATCTTGGTTACCGTTGTTTAACTATTCAAAACTCATGTACGTCTCAAGTGCTTAATAAAGTATGTACCTGCGGTTTAATCACCGTCCATTAAAATCTTAGATTACATTTTTTTAAGATTTATCAAAGTCAAACTATGTATCAACTATGTGAAAAGGACGCAGGTGAATGTAAGATAGCGTATTACACTATTATCGTAACACAGTCATACAATAATTACATATAGTTTTGTGTATCTCACTACATGCTTACATTTGCAACAGCTTATTTGTAAAACTAAATTAAAAACTTCCTTACAAGCTAGAATACAGTGTCGAGCTACGTATACTATCTTGTTATCGTCATGTGCATCTTAGTATGGGCACATATAAAATTAAAATTTCAGTTGCAGAATACATATTATTATTAAAGTGGTAATAATAATGACAACAATAATAATAAATGAAAGGGGTGGTAGTGTGCAGGGATCTACTGAACTACAGAGAGGAAGAGATTGCGACTGAGCTCGCCCCACAAGGAATCATAGCGTGTCGACGACTAACGGTGAAAAGGGATGGACAGATCTTCGTCCCATCCCTCAACCAATGCAATGTTATCAATGCTTGTTTTTCGGGCACACTCTATCAAGACGTACTCGGATCAAGATGTGCCTCTGTGTGAAGTCGGCTCATGGTGATTATCCCTGTACTGACCCAATGAAATGTGTCAATTGCGGTAGTCAACTTTCATCTCAATCCCTCAATTGCCCCGTTAAAAGCAAGAAGTCGCTATTCAGGGGGTACGTACCCTGAAAAATCTGAGGTACTTCGATGCGAAAAAACTAGTACTCCCAGCCAACCAGGGCAAAGTCAGCTACGCACAAGCAGTCAACAGATTTACCAGCCCGTATTGTAAAAGAAATATTACGTACAGTAACCCGGTTTATCGAGCGTTACTTTTCAAAAATGTATAGCAAACCAACAATCAATAAAGACAGTGCGGTTAAGACAGATACGCAAAACGGTACGGAAGGATAGCGTCGACGGATCTACAAACAGACCCATACTTCGTCTGCCAAGGAGGGCGGACACAATCATTGTGGCTGCGCCTGCAGATGGGGGCAAGACGGAAAGGGGATATCGCCGTCCATCACCCCGTCCTCCCAGATACACCAGATGAGCTCCAGGTCGGAGTTCAACTAGATTGCCGGGGGCAGCGATCTCACCAAACTCGATAGCCTGGCGGAACTTGACAATCTACAAAAAAGAAAAGAGAAAGGCTGGCCGAAAGTGATGCCAAGGAAATTAGCACGGTCCGTAGCGTGATTCTTTACGTCCAGCATGGAGAACATCCTTCACTGGAATATCAAAGTTTGCACATCGCATTAGTGCGAACTGAAAATGCTACTACTCTCCAGGCACACACCAAAGACTGTTTGCCTGCAGACAGCACATTTGAGGGCATAAAAACATTTTAATATAAGAAGATATGTGTCCTTCCCCTGTCATTGACTCAAAACGTCTGAGCTAGGGGGTGGGGTGTTGCTATATTTCTTAGCAGCACATAAGCCCATCCCGCTAGACGTATTCCGCTCGCTACGCCTCTACAAGCAGTAGCAGTCCGTTTATTACAGCTACTGAAAATGACGACCTGCTGCTTATACATACCAGATTCTGAGAGGCGAGCAGAAGATTTACAGGATCTAGTCGAGCAGCTACCATCTGCTTTTCGGGGAATTCAACGCCCACAGTCCCACTTAGGGTTGTGTTAGGTCAAACAGCGCTAGATTAAGAATGGGGAACTCTTGCTAAACAACGCACTATCCTTAGTCCTTTTAACCACAGGCGAGAGCATACATTTTAACCTAGGAAGTGGTATTTTCTCGGCTATTGATCTTTTGATCTGTAGCCCGGGTCCTTCTCTGCATATCTGTCGTGGAGAGTACTCCTAGTTCACCATGAGAGCGACCATTTCCCTGAGCTGATTTCAATGCAAACGCAAAGTGCGTTATACGCACGCCGAAAATATGTCGCGTGGACCATGTTGATTTGACAGGCTTCCAGACCGCTTTTGCACCTACGAGCGTCTGTGGAGATATAGACGACAACGTACACAGTTACCCCAGCAGCTTCGGAGCATATTCCACGGACCGGTAGTCTTTCATCCAGGCTGCCGGTACTGTGGTTAAAGGACGGTGTAAAAGATGCAGTAAGAGAGAGACTCAGCCAGAACAGGCCGACCGATTATAATAGCATCACTTTCAAGTGACTTCGAGCCGCCGCCCGTAGAAAAATACTCGCTGCAAAACGATCGAGCTGGGAAACATACGTCTCGACTATAACACGGTCGACCCCAGTGACATAAGTATTGAAGAAAATCAATGCGATCGCTGGCACATCAGTGTTTAAGGCAATCACACGCATAGAGCACGATGGTTAATTGACTTGCAACCCCGATTAAATTGCAATATATGCCGCGGTCAGTAGTACATAAAATCCTCTAAACTTCCTCCTAAGGAAAGATGAAGTCGAACGTGACCTTGACTTTAAATACGAAGGGTACAGGATCTATAACTTACCTTTCACGTTGAGGGAGTTATACCACTGTCCGCGCTGCCGGCGACACTGCGGCGGGACCGGACGATATTCCATACAGCATCATACGTCGACTGCCGGATGCAGCTATGGCTACATTACTGGCACTCTATAAGGCCATATGGACGCAAGGGAGGTATGAAAGGAGGCCACGTCATCCTGTTTCTGAAGGCCTTAAAGGCGGAAAACTATCGTCCAGTATCGTTGACGTGTTGTCTAGGAAAGATATTGGAGAGGATGCTAAACAGCCGGCTTATCTGGTGTCTAGAAAATTACAGTCTTCTGACCGCACACTAGTGGGGTTACCGGAGACACCATTCTTCTACTGATAAACTGGAGAACGCAGTTCAGAACTGTCTCATCGCAAACAAACACATGGTTGCAGTGTTCTTCGATTTGGAGAAAACATTAGACAAAACGTGGAGATATAACATCGTGCAACAACTTCATGATTGGCACCTGCCCAAATTTATCTTCAGCTCTCTCAGAGACAGGGCTTTTCGTGTTCTGGCCGGGCAATCGCTGTCACCCCTAATGAACTAGAAAATGGAGTACCTCAGGGATCGCTGTTGAGCGGCATGCTTTTTACCATAGCCATTAACGAGATCTTTGATGGTATAGAAACTTCTGTTAGGAAGTGCTGGTATATCGACAAACTTGTGCTGCTAATCAAACATGTGATAATCAGGCATAAACTGTAGGACGCTATATACACGTCAGTATAAAATGCTAACAACAAAGGCCTTTCTTACTCAGCAAGAAAGACGACGCGTCTCAACTTCTACGGAAGCAAGGAAGGCATCCTGGCTATGTTAACCTTATACGGTGATCGGCAGCTCGATAGGACTGTAATAAAGTTTCTCGGCTTAACAGTCGACAGACAATTAACATGGAATGCACATCCAGATGGCACATGTATGCGAGGAACATGCTATGTAGTTAAACGCTAACAGATTAACAGATGCATCTTCCATCTGACCTAAGAAGCAGATAGAAAAGTTGTATTGCACCTGTACGTATTGCACCTGTGTAGTATTATCCAAAATGTTTTACGGATTCGCAGTGTACTCTTTAACCAAGAAGTCGTGCTTATGAAAGCTGGATCCTGTTCACATTGCTGGGGTGTTCTACATCACAGGGGAATTTCGCAGTAGCCCTCCTTGTATTAAGAAGCAGGAACGACGTTTTTAGATCTGAGACGTCAACTTATGTTACTGAGATATGTAGCAGATATTTTAGCAACACCGAGTCACATTCACCACGTGTTGCTGACGAACAACAGGCTTTCTAGAGTATACGATCGCCGTTCGACGATCACCAGACCAGCCGGTATTCGTAAGGTCGAAATAGCCCGGTGCTACAACATCGAGTCGCTGATAGTCCAGGAGTAGGTTCCGTGCGAAGTACCCCCCTGGCTGCTTTGTAAACCAAATTGCCGGCTGGATGTAGCAAGTAGAAGCAAGAAATCGTGCCACCCAACTGAACTGAAACTTCTGTTTTGATCAGTCCTTGAGGGATACGTTGAGGAACACACCACTGTGTACACTGATGGGTCGAAGACGAAGAGCGAAGTGGGTAGTTCGTTTGTTATAAAGGGCGCCTCCCATTCCTGGACGCTGCCCAAAGCGGCAATCGTATACACCGCCGAATTATACGCGGTGTGGTAGGCTCTTCGTTTCTGTGAACACCAAGGTAACAGGAAATTTGTTATCTCTACGGATTCGCAGATCTTTTCAACTGCATTAGACAATCTTCTATCCCATGCGTTAGAAGACCTTGGTTCGCCTTCTACTTTTGTTTGATGTCCGGGTCATGTCGGTATTGACGATAACGGAGAAGTTCATCCTGCGGCGAGAAACGCTGCGGACAGCCCACGAGTCGATGCGATTGCTATAAGACCTGATGACGCGAAACTACCTGTAACAACCACCATCATTAACGTCTGGCAGCAGACGAGGAACAGACGGCAGAGCAAAATTTCTGCAGTGAAGCAGAGCGTCCTTAAAAGGCAAGTAGCAGGCAATCGCAGTCGTCACGAGACTGCGCATTGGTCACACGAACGTGACGTTTTCGTACCTCCAACAATGACAAGAACGACCCGTCTGCACTTGTGTCGGAGCATTTACAATGAAACGCATCATATTAGACTGTAGTGCTCTTGCGGAACTGATACAGAGACACAGAGTGAATTGTAACCTGAAAGAACACCTCGGAAACGAACAGTTAGCGATACACTGAACTCTGTCGTTACTAACAGTAGCACGTCCATACTGAATGGGCTTTCAAAATGTTGTTTTGCGTCTTAATGTGTACGAGTTTTCACTGTCGTTGAATAAACTAAAATGTCCGTTGAGGTGAGAAGAAAAACATTATTCGAGCACCACTCCTGGAATAGGTTGTTGAGGTAAAGGCCTTAGTTGCCTAGCCGCAAACACATAATAAAAAAATTAAAATAAATGTAATCATAGTAATAATAGTAGTAGTAGTAGTATTAGTAGTAGTAATAGTACTGGTTGTAGTAGCAGTAGTAGTAATATTAGTCGTAATAGTAGTAGTAGTAATAGTACTAGTAGTAGTAGTTGTAGCAGTAGTAGTAGTAGTAGTATTAGTAAATTAAATTAATAATAACAAATAAATTATGTACCTTACTTTTAGTAATTTTAAAGTATACATGTCACTAACCTGCTTCATTAAACTTTCTGTATAAAACACCGGTGCCCAAGTCTTTCGTCACATACGTTAACGATTTATTTAGTTTACCATTCCTGAAAAGAGTTTTTACTTTTACACATTTGTCATATTTGTTTTAAATAATTATGGAGAATTCTGTGCGGCCAGTGGAGACACATACACACACCAATTAAGTTCCTACATTTTTTATGAACATACATATTGTTCTTTTAATTCAGTATATTGTGGATAAAGTATGCGACTTAACATTTACATATTATAATATTATCTGTAATAAAATTGCGAGCGAGCGAGCGCCACAAACACACACGCGCACGCATACTTGTTTTTTTAATTCAGTAGTGTTTCCTTAGCGGAACAACGGCGGAATCTCAAAGGAAACGACATTATTTTTACATGAAAAGGAAACTGGGCATTTTAGAACTATTTGATAAATGCTCAGAAACCCCAGGAAATGCACCTGCAGAATTAAAATTATTCCATTCTTTATTGTGTAAAATTTTTAAAAGCGAAGATTAAAATTCGGTAGCTCCAAATCAAAGCGATAACTTGCAAAGCGTTAAAGGTCCATTAATGCGCTGAAAAGCCGAGGAAAGTGATATAAAAATGGGAAAAGACAATTTTTTTTATAACCGACTGTTAGTTTTATTGTTTGAAGTAACGGCAGAACATTGTCTCTAAGCGAACGCATTTCGACATTACGGGAGCCAAAAACTGCATAAATAACAAATGTCTTTCGAGTATCCTCCTTGCAATATATACAACGCAGATGAAATTGGAATTTGCTTTCTTTCCTTCCCTCAGCTCACATTTTTATTCAAAAACGAAGACACTAAAGATTGTAAAACTTCTAAAAAACGCATTACTCCTTTGTGCTGATTTAATGTGTCGATAACAAAAAACCTTTTGGTTATTTAAAATATTTAAAAATTATTTTAAATAATGTGGCTCTACCGTAGAATACTGAACATTTCATGGACAGCGCATACAACTAAAGTTGAAGATCTTAGAAAGATAGGGAAGTTATTAACACAGTGAAGATAAGAAAGCTTTAGTATCTTGGATATCTCATGAGAAATGAACAGAGATTTTACTTATTGCAGTCCATACTACAGGGAAAAATAAGTTACTTGGGAAGAGAGGAGTTGGGCGACCGAGAACATCATGGATGAGAAAAAGGACCTGGTTTGGCATGAATACAACTGACTTATTCCGTACAGCGGTGCAGAAAATTAAAATAGCCTGTATGATATCCAACATCCGAAGCGGATAGGAACTATTAGAAGAAGATATAAAATATATTGTGAAATATATTGAAAAGAAACTTTATTTTAAAGGACGAAATACCTTACCAGTAGAGTACTATGCAAACTCTCAAGCCTGAATGGCGGCAGCTAATGAGTTGTTAATTAAATGGGATAACGTTCTTGACCAAAAGATTGTTTTACTCGTAGACAACTGTACAGCATACACTATTAGCACTGTTAAAAACCATTAAAGTGGTGTAACGTCCTGCTAGTACAACAGCACTTATGGAGCCTTAGGATCAAGCAATAATTAGAACTCTAAAAGTGTACTACCATCGAGAGATAGTTTGTCAGACATGGAGGAAAATCAGACTATAACTAAACAACGAAGCGGTCAAGAAAATAACTCTTCTAGACACTTTGCATCTTTTAGCAACGCCATGGAAACAGGTGTTACAAAATTCAATTAAAAATTGTTCTAGTCAAGGCGGATTCATTAAGGAAGGCGTAATTTTTACAGACGGGTTGCGAAAGAACGTCCATCCTCCGGACGTGACTAGAGAGGAGTACGATGATTCTATGGTAATAGACGAACTGAGTAGATAGATTTAAGATTGTAAATCTATATAAAATTAACAAAAACTTGGAAAATATAAAATAATTTATCATGAGGGGAAAACATATTTCCAGAAAATATATACGAACAACAGATGAATTATATAGATATTGAACACTACAAATCAAAATTAAAATTGAAATGAGACAAAATAATAAAATAAAATTATTTCTATAAATACTCATGAAATTCTATAAACGGAAGAAAAAATGTACTGAATATGAAAAAAAACATCTGGTATATAAAAAACAAGATTTACAAAGAAATAAAAGTTTAAACGTATTTCAAAATCTTTTCAACGACAAGGAATCATATCTTCTTAGAGTGTATCCATGAGCGATACAAATTTTGAAAAAGCTGAAAAACAATCCCAAAGTGTTTGTCAATCCAACGAGACACTTGAGATAGTTGTCTCTTTAAAATATTACAATAGCCAGTTAAATATAATTTATAACTATATTTTGACTGTTTATGTCGGTTTGTAAGTTAATTAGTTCCAGTCGAGTATAAAGTTAAGAAACGTTAAGGCTGCATTTCTTGGAGATGTAAATGACTGCCTTATACAATACGCGGGATTTTAAAGTAAAAAATGTTTCTGATTGGGGCTTAAATATTACAAAATTTACGAAAAAAATAAATTTTTTATTGAGCTGAATAAATAAAACTTATTGGAAAAATATGTATAGATTCCCAACATGTTTAAAATTCAACAGATGTAAATAAAAATAATCAAATTTTTGTTTATTTATTCGATTCATTAAAAATTATTCAGTACCGTATACATTTTAGTGAAATATTTACATTTTGTTAAATGTAGTTTTGATTTTTGTTAAAATTGCTAAATAGAGCAATTTGGTTAGTTTAACGAATGACCTAAAGCAGTAATAGTATGACGCGAAATTATAACATAATGTTGAAAAACTATAGAAAATTAACCAATCAGGTAAATTAAAACGAATGTAAGTTAATTTTACGTGCAGTAGAAAAGTAACGTATTATGTGCTAGCTAACAGAAGTAAATGTAAAATAAATATGAAGCTTACACGACATAACGTTCCTTCCTATTTCTTTCTTGCAGTAGCGACAAAATTTCTAGTTACGTTTACATTAATTAATGACACTAATTTCAAATTACTCATATATAATGCAATAACTGTGAAATACGTATATTGATAATGCATGTGAAAAGGGCTTTTATTGTTGTATTCTTTCTTTTTGTGCACAAATATATAATTTAATTTCACTTACCACATGTGGTCTTCTTTGCTCCCATTTTGTTGATATATCTTTCTCAAATTGTCTAACTAATTAGTAAAACATCTATGTTTTGATAAGTGAGCTCACGAGTTTCATGCCACAATACTTGTAATCAATTTCTAACGACTATGTTCTTATTTACGTATGCATCAATGTGCAAGTATTGTATGTAGGCCTATGTTTTTTTTCCTTTCCATAAGGCTCTACCCTAAATATTAACATAAATCAACAACGTGCGTGTGTGTGTGTGTGTGTACGTGCGCGCACGCGTGTGCGCACATGTATCTGTTTTCTATCAATAAAGCGTAAATAACAATAAAATTCAAGTGCCTGAAGATGCCTATGCACGTGTTTCTGCAAATTACAAATACTGATGTTTGTATAGGCGTAACCACTGTTAAAGTGTAAATTTGGAAAACTCTCATACTGAGTAAGTAACATAACTTACAGATTATTTGCAAACACAATTACCACCTTCTAATTCTTTAACTAAATTAATCTATGTACTTATTTTACTAACTCGAACGTAGACTATAAATTTACCGCTTCAGCACTGAAATACATATTTCAAATCGCCAGCACAAGTACTGCACAATTTCACAATACTGCAGGTATATACTCTGTAAATGTTTTTAAAGGTTATACTGAATTACGTTATATTTGTATAACATATCAGCTTATTTTATTACGACATCGTGCACAGTAACAACAACTCTTTTAATGTAAGAAATATTCATTGAACAAACGAAGCAGAAGCAACAGCGAACACTTGATTACATGCCTGTCATACCTGCCATTTGAGCAAATAAGCAGAAAACATTAACAAGCCTGCGGAAACAGCTGTTGTACGTACGGTCATAGAACTTATAAACACTTGCACAGTTTACGTCTTCTTCTTCTGCTTCATCATCATCATCATCAACAACAACTTTTTTTGGGTTTTTAAGAATACTGCCTTCAAAATACCTCCACCGTTTATGTTATATATACACAGTAGCGTTTCTAGAATTTTTAATTGTGGGGGGGGAACGGTCTAGTCAAACAAAAGAAAATTAAATGTAAGCTAATCAAGAATACTGTATCTAAAGTGAAAACTCTGTTTACAAGATATCTATTGACTCAATTTATTTTCCTATATTTTATGTTTAAAAACGTATACACAGATTCCGTGTGATAAACCTGTTTCATAAAGAATTTTTACTATATTAGCGTACACAGATGAAAATAATAATAATAAAATAGCCTACAAATTAGGAAATTAACAAAATTACAAAATTATTCAACATTTTTCGACTCTCTGGGAGGTCCGGTTCCGTCCCTCCCCTTTAAGCCACTTACAAAGTAAGCTATCATAGACTATCATAGAGTGTATTTACGGCCACGTAGAGTATATAAGCTATCATTTACAAATCAAAAATTAATTGATTGTGTTTTCATAAGCACTTATTTACTAGTAAGTATATGTTTAGAGGTAAGAAACAAGAGACGTTTAAATCTAGTATCTAAAACGGTGGAGTATACGGGTATCCTTTCTTTAAGACAAAGGAGAAGTTTGAATGACGCTGATCATACAAATTACAATTCCTATTTAACCCTTTTATAACTTACTGTTTTAAATATTTGCAGGTTGAAGTTTGAGCCGAATAAACTGCAGTCTGTTGTCGTGACATCAAGTTTCTTAAATTAATTTCTTATTAGATATGTGATTTTGAATTCATAAATCTAAAGGCTAGAGTTATTACCAGAGTTACATCGTGTGTTTAACGCAGCATGGCTTCAACTGTAATATGAACCGTTATTTGCATGACCAAAAAACAATGAATGGATGAGCCCAAGGGGGCGGTGGCCGGCGACTTGTACACCATCAAGGGCAGACAGAAGGGTACGATTATTAGTAACTATTATGAAGGTAGTACGAATTAGTAATTTTACGTTCGTTGGTTCTTTGCAGTTTAAACTTAATACATTTTTCTCAGCGTTTTGACTTGTTCACATATGTTTTTTGGTCAAACACACGTCTTTCATATACCATTAGGTTTACTATCAGTATAGTGATGGTTGTTTGGATAAGACATGGAATACAATGTAGATTATAAAAACTGGAATCGTCTTTTAAAATATTATGTTCGCTTTGTTTAAGTGGGCCGAATACATTGAGTCGTTTTGGCTAATTTTAACAGTCTACAAACAGAACGCTATAGTGGATTGTTTACACGAGTTTTGTTGATTGTTGTGTTCTGTTGAGATTTTATTATGAGAACTGATAAACATATCAATGTAAAGTCGAATTATTAGCAAATCATTCCTAATA
Organism: Magicicada septendecula; assembly: GCA_034769895.1. Classification (NCBI taxonomy): domain Eukaryota; kingdom Metazoa; phylum Arthropoda; class Insecta; order Hemiptera; family Cicadidae; genus Magicicada; species Magicicada septendecula. Next base: position 161,711,936 of record CM068375.1, read on the forward strand.
ATTCAAAACCAATGGGCGCATTTGCTTGACACTCTAACTTTCTAGCATAAAGCTAGTTCCTTCACATCTTTGTTTCATGTCAGAATTTTCCTAGTTTACTTTTACTAAAATAACTTTAAAAAATCATGCTTATAGATATTTATCGTGGAAGGATATAATTCTATTTCTTCGTTACAAACGTTCTGTGTGAAAATAAGGATCAATTGTTTAGGCGCATGTCTAAACTTTGGTGGTAGATTTTATATTGAAAATAATTTTGTTTTAAAATAATGTTTAAAGTGTTAATTAATTGCCTAATATATGAGTGGTTTTCATTATTTTATTCAGTGTATTTGTTATAATATTGTAACATTACATAACCCATGCTCAGTACTGATAAGAAATAAAGAAGTATTTATAAAATAATAAGAATAAAAAGTCAGTAGGTACCCATTCCAAAAAGTCAGAAATGAGGGATTAAGTATCATGCTATGAAAACATTTGTACCATAAAACACTGTAGCAATTAAAAACAATGTACTAAGTGTTATCATAAAAGTGCGGTGTGTACAAAGTGCAACATAGTATGATATGTGTAAATGTTTAAAAACTGAAAAAGACATCAATCACAAATAAGTGAAGATGTATTACAATAGTAATAAACTATAAGTTTAATAATAAGTTGTTGTAGTTTTGTGTTGTTAGGCCACAAAGGCAATATCAATGTAATTAAAATAGTATTTTTGTTAATGTTTAAAGGATCCAGGGTTATATAAGAAATTAATAATTGCTAATTAGAATAAAGTAATAGTGGCCAGAGTAATCAAAATTTACAGAAATATAAGTCAGAAATAAACCAATTTAAAAATCATTAAATTATAAAATACAAGTAGCTAAGCTTATGTAAAGATGTGAAGAAAAACCTTATATAAATTAAATTTAATTATAATTAAAAATAATAAAGGAGTATTTTTCCTAAAAGAAGGGAAGAAATAATAATAATTAATATTAGCCTATTTACTAAAACTGTACCTAGGTTAGCCTACAAAAAATCATCAATTTTTGGTTACTAAGAGTAACTAATCAACAAGAAATTAAGGTAAATGTCAAATGGTATTCCAAGTGAGCAGATGAAAAAAATAATGTCCAGTAAATTTTAAAAATTTAATAACTATAATTCGGAAAACCAACTTACTAAATTAATGAAACAAGTCAGCACCAGCCACTACATCTGAGACATCCATGGAACCACAATGATTAATGCCAGAAAATAAATGAAAACAGAAAATTCTTCTAACCATCTCTTGGCCAGAAATTCAGAACTGTAACTTTCTTGGGTGAGATCACCTGCTTTAATAAACTAAAAATAATACACATCACCAACAAGTAACGAACACTAGAAACAGAACCACATCTTTCAATTTATAAGAAAACATAGTGTGAACATTATAAACTTTATTTATTTTAACCAAAAATAGTGTAAACGTTGATTCATCAGAAATCGGTAGCCATCTTTCTTTCTAGTCTTCTGTGGGAATACGTAGTCTGCGCTCTGGCGTTTGAAAAACGAACTTGTTGAATCAGATTTTAGGTAAACAAATATTAATTAAGGTAAAGTATGATACTAATAAATAAGCATTTCTGACTTTCTTATAGTTCAAAGAATCCTCAAAATAACCCTGAGATAAATAATATATTAATTTTAATAGTAATTGTAACGGAATACATCTGTTGTGTTATAAAAAAAAAACTTATATCGAAAAAATGTTGTGATTTCCAAAATAATCGATTGTAAACTCATGATTTGGAGACAATAATTTCCAGAAAAATTCAACTAAATTCAATAAATAAATACCTTTCTTTTAGGTAATTGACTGTGTATTATTTCTGGTAGGTAGCAGCTTTGTTTCAGGATAGAGGTTAATAGCAGAGAAGAGGAAGAAAATTAACTCCGACGTAAGAACGTATGAAAGACGCTGGACCACATAACCTTTCAATCGGTCAGAACGTGCAAAACAGCTGATGCCACGCGCGAAAAAATCAAACAATTAAATCATATACAAAGAGAGGAATTCTCTCGCTCTCTCTCTCCCTCTCTCTCTCTCTCTCCCTCTCTCTCTCTCTCTCTCTCTCCCCTACTCATTTTCAAACAAATGCACCGATATAATACCTAATAAAGAAACTGTGGTCAATATTTTCATAATCACACACTCTCGATTTAAAAATAAATAACACTAGCAGAATACAAACAGTATAACTATAACAGGCGATCGTAGAGACGAAAGAACTCGCTAGACGTTACAAATGACGCTAACAACGTGTGGCAAATAAAACATAACAGAGTATAAAAAAGACGTAGTTATTAAACAGTAAAGGTCGCGAATAGAACGTAAAGAACTCGCGAGACGTTACAATATTTATAGTATTGTTAATGGAATGTGTGTGTAATTGTTAGAAATGTCGAAAGAATATAATTTGTGTTTTTGTTTATTTGCTTGTTTTTTTAGCCGTTTTTCCGTAAGTTCAAAATTCTTTTGATATTGTACTTGGCTTGAAGTTTTATTTTATATTTCAAAATTTGTGATAGTAATTTATATATTTTATAATTTGGTGCTGTTTTAGCATTAATTGAAGGACTAATAGGTTTATCAACTTTGTGTAATTTTGTTAGTTAATTTAATTTTGGTGCACTTGAATTGTCTATTTTACATTTATATGATTCTTTAGGATTTATAATTTTGTTACTATTTTTCAGTATATTCAATGTTTGTGTTTGATATTTATTTTTAGGATCCTAGGAATGTTTTCTGCACACATTTCCGGAAATTTCTAGAGTCTGTGGGTTTGAGTATTTTATACCTGACCCACTAAAAGTACCACCTCCCTTTCGTATTCTTGGACACTCACCTGGAACTGTTAGCACACTACTTCGGGCTAAGCCTATTTTTCTTCAGGCCTAGGGCTCACAACTGACTTGTTCTTTTATATTTTATTGTCCAAAACTTCTTCGCTCGAAGGATCTCCTCTGCGAAGCTCACCACACAGTTCCAGGTGTCCTCCCGTTTAAGCATCGCTTCAGTGATGATATCCGGGGAGATCTCCTCCCTAATATCATTTCCGAAAGATCTTCTATGTTGCTCCCATCTGTCACAGACGAAGAATGTATGGCTGACATTGTCCGCAGCTCCTGGGCATTACAGCCACTCCGGTGACTCGGCCTTTCCAACTTTCTTCAGGTGAAATCGAAATAACCAGTGTCCAGTCAGGAAGTGAGTGATGTAATAGTCGATCTCTCCATGCTTCCTCACCGCCTATGGCTGCACCTGCTTGATGAGCCTTCTTCCCATCGGCCTCGCTTTTCTTGCTGCCTACCTCTTTGCCCACTCTCCAGCATCTGGATGCATGCCTCTCGGGGTGCAGTTTCACCACCTACCTCCTTCTGCCTATGTAAGGCGATCTTACGTTCCATGGTGAGAAGGTCAATCGGCATCACTCCGGCAACGACCAAGACAGCCGGCTCGGAAACCGTGCGGTAGGCCAACGCAACTCGAAGAGTACTTCTTACGATTCAGGGAGTATGCCCACACTTTCGCTCTGTACAGCAGGACTGACTGACTGGACAGCTGCCATCAAAAGTCTTCTCTGGTTGATTTCGGGCCGACGATGTTGACCATCGGGCCGACTAATCGCCACCACTCCCTTTACCGCTTTATCCACCGTACGCCTAATTTGCTCAATAAAGCTCAATTTGGAGTCGATAATCACTTCAAGGTACTTCACCGCTGGCTTTGACTTGACGACTTTGTCTCCGACCTCATACTATTACTACTCGTAGTAGTAGACCTACTACTACTACTACTACTACTACTACTACTACTACTACTACTACTACTACTACTACTACTACTACTACTACGACTACTTCGTCTTCGTCAACTACCACTACTACTACTACTACTACTACTACTACTACTACTACTACTATTGCTCATAATAACAATAATAATAATAACAAGAACAGGAATAATAGTTTCTTCTTAGTACACATTTAATTAATATAAAATTGTCAGTTGGATGAACAAATCGGTCAGCTGCAAAACTTTTCATTTCTTTATAAACCGAACAACTACAGTCGGAGTGTGGCAAAGATGTCTCCGGTAACAAGGAAACTTTTACATTCAACAACTACCATCACTCTATTGTTGCTCTGCACAATAGCAGAACCAAAAACTTTTTTTTGTGCTGCCACAAGCTAGCACTCTGCTTAACACAGTCTTATCCTCTTTATGCAGCTATCACTTCAGTTGCAGACTGATATAATTGAAAGTTACACAATTCTACACGAGCACTATGTTACGCGAGAAAAACAGTGTAAAATTTATTTTAGATTTTAACAAAATATGTAGATTGTCTGAATATGTAGGAAACAATAACACTATCTCGTTGTCGAACCACTGCAAATTAGGCTGCTTTATTTTAGCCACTCAGTGTACAAGGAATATAGTGTGCATAGTCCACACTCTAACTGTTATAGTGTTATAGGCTAACCGACATAACATGTTCTTACACCGTGTGTAACATGATTTTATGGCGCACCGTAGATTTAGGTTTGTACTCAGGGGCTATATTCATTAGAGTACTTGGTCCCTAGAAAATTAAATTACCCTAATTACCTAAATCCCACGAATTCTTATCGGTTATCCGTAAATGGAAGAGGGGATGTTAATTAAGGCTGGAAACGTTGAGATTCTTACAAAGTTTCATTTGATCATTAATTTGATAAAGTGTTCACTTGAAACACTTACATACGTTTCCAATCCTCCTTCACTGTAAAGAGCATAGTAGTATATATGCAATTTGAACACAGGTGTTAAATACATAGTGAAAACTACCTACATAATACTGTCACGCTTTTCCCCTGTGTGTACTCTGTCAAAACGTGCACTATGTATTTATCAGTCACAGTTCCAATAACATTCATCCCGACTCTCCCAAGATGAAGCTAATAAAAACGTGAACGTAGGACAGTTAGTAACATTGTAGAAAATTCAGAAATACTAATCTGAATTTTTTTTATTAAAAAATAGCGCTATTCAAAGACACAGTGATCCCGTGTGTGTAAGTGTTTATTTCATCTCCATTAATTGCGCAAACATAAATGCAAAGTGCAGTTAATCTAGTAAATATTATGTTACAATATGATTAGAAGCCATTAAAGAAAAGAAAAAAGCCACACGTGGAAAAAAAGAGTAAAACAAGAGACAAGTATTTTTAAGAATACTATGTCTTCTTATTGTTACTGGAATTTGTTAGGAATTTTTTATTCTTCTTTGTTATAATAACGTTGTCCTCTGCCATTAGGACTCTTTTCATTCCATCCATTTACATCCCTTATTTGCCTTGTACACTCGAGTCTTTTCTCATGGTGTTTGGCTTGCAGCCTCTTGCCTTTATCACCATAGCTAAAAATGTTTCATACGTAACCTTCTTCGTTTCAAAATCCAATTATTTACTTCCATTACGTTGCATGTTTTGCTTGCATATTTCTGGGCTACTTATCATACCATGTCTTTGCTAGTATTATCCGTATACACATTTGTAATGTTTGACGCTTTCTTTGAGTTGTTTTTATATCTGGTTCCATCTGGTACACCAATTTCTGAACAAACCCAATATAGTTAGTGAAGATATGTCTCTTAACATAAGCATTAGCAAAGCGCAATTAGTCATCTGATGCACTTTAAAATCTCAGAATTACTTTTAAATCTACAATTAACTCCATACCCTTAGAACTGCTATCCTTAATACCGTAACCATTAATTTCTAGGTACAGCCTATATAATAGGCTTATTTCACACCAACCATGTAGTCTTTAATTGTCAGAGGAAAATGGAAATATTACATCAATGATCTTAACCTACCGCAATATTACATCATAACATACAATTCCCTTATAGACTATTCTCGACTATTGGTAGTATTAAAACTTTTATATACACCTTCAATACTATGATAAATGTCAGCATGTGTTATTTATCGGATTCAGAAAGAATTATTTTCTCCATGTCCATTTTATTTTAAGTGCAAACCATGTGTCGGGTCAAATAATAATAATTATTTATTTTAATGTTCATCAAGCGTTTCTCTGGTCTAGAATATATTGATCTGTAAAGCTCTAAGCAAACTTTATACATTGAACATTTTTTTAATTTCATTTTCTACTAGTTTTTAAACGTATAATATATATCAGTGATATATTTTCTGTTACAAGTATAGCTAGATGGAATGTATGGAAGTCTAAAACATTTAAGCTTTAGAAGAGAAGTTAGGCTTGTTACACAAACTTACATACAACTTTTTTCGAACCATATGTTTAAAAGTAATGAAAATCTGTTCTATTAATTGGTAATTTGTATGTGTATGTGTTTGTGTGTGTGTGTGTGTAGTATGTTTCACGAATGTGTAACATTGAGACACAGGTACACACAGATCAAATCACAAACAAAATAATATGCAACAACAAACAAAAGAACCTACAACACAAAACGTCCGTGCAACTTACCCTCCAAACTGTGACCCAGTATCTTCCCTCCACCTGACACGTATTTCAGCACTGGTTCTTTTGTTTCTATCCCTCTTATAAAATTTTGCTTGCATGATGATCACGTTTACTAAAGAACATAATTTTTTTTTGTTAATTATAAAATTACTATTGTATTTAAATTTTAATGAAGACTGATCTAAAATCAAAGAGTAAACAAAGACGCCTAACGTTCTACAAGGTGATGGCCCTACCCACACTTCTCTATGGGTCTGAGAATTGGACTTTAATGAAATTTCAGGCTAGTCATATTCAAGCTGTCGAAACGAGATTTCTCAGTCACGTGTCTTATATAATCTTTAAGAATATATCGCAAAAAAAAAATCTATGTGCGGCAGCAACTGAATATTCTGAGTACACATGATAGGAATGAACAATATCGGCTAAAATGGTTGCAACATCTGTCGCATCAGCAATGAAATTTTGAAACATAAGCCAAAAGGATGGAAATGTGTGTGGCGTCCGAAGAAGAGTTGGAGTGACCAGGTTTTGTACATCTCCGTGGACATGGAACTCACCATTTTTGGTTTAATCTTTTCTAAAAATGATGATGACGAATAAAAATTTAATTAAACCCAAAGGTTTCTTGTTGTTCATAATATTGGTCTGTAGACATAAATAATAACAACAAATACGTGAAAATTACTGTATTCTAATCGTTTGTGTTGCAGCATATCAGTAAAGGTGTTTGAATACTTAAAATTCCTCCAGTAAGCCAAAAGTGGTTACAGTGTCATTTTTCTATGAGACTTCACATCCCAGGTAATTAAAATAACCACCCTGATTTAAAATGTTATTGTCTGTAACTATTTTTATTCTAATTTGATGCTTTCCTTTAAATACCATAGATTGTGGTTTTGGAGAAGAGGTTATTAAGGGTCTTAATATAGATTCTTAATTATTATATGCCTTGAAGTTATAATCTTTCCGTAATTTTTCATATTTGTGAAGAATTACAATATTGAAAGCTTTAATATACAATAATACAGTTTTAACAATATTAAAAGCTTTCGTTATATGAACAAACGGTAGATGTGGTTCTAAGTTAGCTTTTCTTTTATTAACAATTTTAAACCTAATATCGTATCATTGTATGACCTACCTTTCCATTGTCTTCTTTTGATAGTAATGCATTAGCTGATAGCTTCAGTCTCCCGCTCACTATTTTAGAATGGATATTACATGTATGTTTTACCAGTAAAAAGATCGCTCTGAAATTGCCTTCCTTTGCCTGTTTCCCTTTTTTAAATATTTTTTTGTTTTTGACCATTCTGTACTAATTGTGCGTTCTTTCTAACACATTAAGACAATTTAGTAGGCGCAAATGCTGCAGAATGCCTTCAAACTTAAAAAATTCTGTATTCACACAATTCACACCATTAGATTTGCAATATCTGGAGTATTTCAATGCTTGTAGTAGCTTTCTACAGTTATACTATCAGCTTCATTTATATCATCTCTCGTTTCTCCCACTTTCTCCTCGGCACTACGAATATGTAATGCTGTTTCTGTGCATCTACTTCAAATGGATCAAAATATACTGTTTCTCTTTCATTTATGTTTAATGTTTTCAATATTTTGGAAGCCATACTTTGTCTGCCATGCATATTATGTTTCATATTTGAGACAAATCTATCCTAGGATTGCTTGTGTGTTTGTTAACAATGTTTTTGCTTCGTTTATTATTTTTCATTTGCAGAGTGGGAGAATTTAGATATTTAATATGTGGCTTTTGTTTTGAACTACTGTTATGTTTGTTTTTCTTTCTGTTTTCTTCTTTTTAATCTTTATTTGGCACCGATTGCTTCTTTGGTTGCTTCCATTGTAATGTGTTTTATATTCAAACATTTCTCTTCAATATCATTGCTTCTAATCTGCTTGTAAGCGTCAGCTGTATGCTTCTTATGTTTTGATAGATACTTTGAATAGTTTTCAGTTCAAATAAACACACCTTAAGCACTTAATGTTCTTCTTTTATATTTATTCTACTTGCGTAAAGTCTTATTTTGGGCATTACTAAATAATGGTCAGAGCCATCATATCCCCTGTATACTCTTGAGTCGATAGTTTGTTTTTCATATCTCTTCTTTTAATTACAGTAACTATAAGAGAACAAAGAACTCTTCACACACAGATATTTGTGATTTATGAATACAATTCTTGGGAAAAAATATATTGGTTATTTTCAACTCATTAAATGTATTAAATTCTTTTAAATCCATTCAGAGTGTCTTCACCAAATATCCTGTTTATATTTAATGTAAAATCTTTTTATCTAAAATCAGGGATAGCGTCACCTCTGCGCGCGAAGTTATTTCGAGTGTTAACTGGATAATTTCAAACTTACCGGCAACACGTTTGAATTTTGGCCAATGATGGTAATCTTAAGAGTAGCGGCAGTATGGGAAGTCTATGTGAAACTATAAAAGTAACTCGTGAAGGAACTTAGAAGGGAATCGGTCAGTCAGTTACCAGTTAGCAAGCAGTCAGTCCGTGGAAGTTTGTTAGTGGCAGTTTTTGCTAGTTGTTGTTCGAGAGAGTTAGAAGTTATGTCTTAAACAATCATTAAGCAATCTAAGACAGTCTGTAACATATTCATTCAGTCAATCAGTATTCGGTCATTAGACAAACCAGTTAGTTATCGTCATGAAGAAGTAAAGTAAGTAGTTAGAAGGAAATGGAGAAAAGAACAAGCGGTCATTAATAAGTCAAGCAGCATTATTTATCCTGTGCGCGGCATCAAGAGCGAAGCAGTATTATTTATCATGTGCGCGGCCGTATGAGGAAGTCAAAGTTTCGGAGGGCGTGGAGATGAATGGTTATCGCGATAGTGTGTGAATTAAAAGCAGAGTAAGATCAAACGTGTTGTGAGGTGTAAAGTGTGGAACGAGCAGGACGGAGTAATGGATAATCAAACTCAAGTAATCGTATCAAATTAAAATGTTGAAATCAGATAATTTCATGTAGTATAGTTGTCTACCTACGTTTAACCCGTTTCATTCTATAAGAACTCATGAAGACGTTCAGATGATGAAGTGTATTTTATATCTTACGACATAGAATCAGAGTAAAAATTTTAAATATTTAATATAAATTTGAATGATAGTTCGATATTTATGATATGTTAGATCTTAAGCATGTCGTTGATCAAAGTTAATTTGTGATGAGAATGAAGGAGATTTCTAGTTCCAAGGATAACTTAGCAATGTTATAAATAATATTCAATGTGTTAATTAAACTCTTATAAATTATATAGAATATTCAATGGACTAATTAAGCTATCTTAAATGATAGATGATATTCCATGTGTAAATTAATTCCTCATCAATGATAAATGATATTCAATGTGTTCATGAATCTCTTGTGACGATTAGAAAGGGATAAAGAATTTTAGTAGCAATTGAGAAGTTATTTAATCTGTCAACTTGTAATGATAATGATGTTATATTATTTAAATGTATACAAGTTATAAATATAGTATTGATTATTTAGCATCTGAACATAAGAGTTGTTATTAACAACAAACCCTGAGATTCCTAATTATCTCTGGCGCCCAGCATTCTGTACTTAATAATTATAACATAAATTTAAATAATTGTATATTTGGCGTATGAACGCAAAGCTTTAAATAGAACAGCGTCCAGCGAGTAGCTATACTATCAACTGTCCATGAGCATACTTTATTCCTGAATATATTATTCTTGTGCCTCCTTTTGCAGTTTATTACGAATATTGCTACTCCTTTTGAGCCTCTAGATTTCTGATCTCCTCCACTATAAAACGTTGCCTTTTCGAACATGTTTTGAACGTTTATTTTTGTTTTGTTGCTGTTATTACAGCCACGTTTTTTTATTATTCTCAAATTTTCTTATTGTGTTTCTTTATTAGCTATTCCTCTAATATTCCATGTTGGTAATTTTAAATTATCCTTTACCCATTTTCGCTTGTCCTTTTGTATCCCAAATTTCCCGTCCAATTTCCAAGGCTCGTATGATTCTGTAAGTAGTCACCACTATCAACTTGGATGACCACGGACACATTTAAATGATTTACAATTTTTAACCGAGGGTTCCAATTTTAGGGCTTCGGAAACTCTCTCATACACTTCCCATCATAAATATGTAAAACATATTTCTTCAAATTATAAACGTTTATATAATAGAATCATATCATGTTATGTTAATGATCAATATAGTTTTCTTGTAAGCAGAAATTTCATTAAAGCGAATTTACATAGTAATATTGTCTAAGCTGGTAAAGTACAACATAAGTATAAAACCTACTACAATTATTTATTTGTTATTAGTTTAGTTACGTATCAGATGATTACAGAATATATTGTTACGATAATCTCACTGATCGTCGTATGGTACAGTGGAAACAAAATACTGACTCCAATGAAGTCATTAATCACTAGGTGTAATTAATCAGAAATAACAGTTTGTAATCAACTCGTTATTCGACATGACTGTAATCGTACAATAATTGAAACTAAATTTGTCCACACGCAACAATAATGTCAGCTATTAAAGTTCCACACAGTAATCACTTCGCTGCAATACTTCGAAAAATACTTGAATAAATCGCCACTTATAACTAGTGACAAAGCCCGCGGTGTTGTTTAAATAGGTAGAACAAGTATTCCAAAACAATCCATAATATGCATCAACAGGCACTCTAAAATTCTAGAAGGTACTTGTGTATGGCCCACTCACTAGATGGGCTAGGCGAGAAGCGTGGAGAACGTTCGAGAACATTCTGTATTTGTATAACAGTATTAATACATAGGGTTCTTAAACATTAAAACTAATGTAAGATTATAAAAAAAAAAATTCTTTGCTGTTTTTAATAATGGTAATATAAGAAGTGGAAGGAGAAAAAACGTAATTTGAATAAACGGACAAAGGGAAAGGAGCTGCAAGGAGAGTTACATCAAGTAAAACTGAAAGAGATTGCAGGAAAGGATATTTAATATTTAATGGAATCATAAATAAAGGTATTACCGTTATGTTGAAGTAATATTAAAAGGCATTAAGAAGAAAACATTGCTTCCTAGGTCATAAACGTAAGAACCATTTTTGCTACTACAAATACTGAGTAAACGTAATACTGTTAACTGGTTCGGGGTTAGAATTGCAGAACCACTATGTTGCGGTTTGGAAGCTCTTGAAGAATCGCGAGTTATTCCAAAGACGCTAATAAGGAAGGCTGGATTGTTTGTTAGAAAGAAGTGGACTGTATTTAAGATATTGAACATGCGTTTATTGAATAATTTGGTTTGTTAGTTACGATCGGCACGTGCGGATGCATTTTGAGGCGATAATGCCCGAAATCAACTTTGAATGAAATCGTGGTCCATGGTAGATGGACGCAGGTAGACGATTAAAGTTGAATGTTATAAATGTATGCTGAATAATAGCCAAAAGCCGCGGCTGTAAGAGAAGTGTTTAACGAGAGTTGCGCTCGGAGTCGTGTTATAAACTGAACTAATGCTGGCTTGCAGTCGGCTAGGCTGGCCGGTTGCAAGGTTTGATAACGCGTGACGTCATCCGCGCGTGCCGTGCAATGTTAGTAGACTGCTTACAGCTGACAAAACAGTACAAAGTTTAAACATACTGCCCGCCAAAATCGGGACGATTTTGTACATTAACGGTTAAATTGAACAATATAATAATTAGACTTACATGTCGTAAGCGATACAATAATTGGCGCACTGGCCAGAGAGCATAGACATAATAAACATAATATACTTAAAGACTTATACATAAAATTTGTAGAAAACAAAAATCATTAATCTAGCACAAAGCTTAAGTCAAAACAAAACAATTTCTGTGCTAGAAAAGGTACAACAAATAAAAAATCGTGATAAAAATGAACCTTTACATAACTGAACATGATCTCTCTTAAAGCATAACATGTGGATAAAAAATACATATATTTAAACCTTGACAAACGTAAATAATATTCTTAAATTATATAAGAGAAACCATCTTGATCACTGCTTCATATATAGTAATAGAAATGATAGAAACATAATGTTATCATAATCGTATCAAAGTTCAATGGTACATGACATTGAAAAATACAATACACATATAGAATAATTGCCACTATAACTGACACTTGTGGTTCTCAGAATTTGAATCACACAAACATATTAACGATACACAACATTCATAATAATTGATAGTACATATGAGACATAGTCACTGTTGCTGTAGTAGCTAGCGACACTTAACAATGTTACAATGCTTATGATACAATTGACTTGTATGCTCGCCCCGGGTAATGTCCCGGGCGTGTTCCATGTAATGTGACACGCACACACTCACACACACACACACACACACACACACACACACACACACACACCTCGTGTGTCTCGTATGGCACGCATACGATTAGCTTGTTGCCACCGGAAGGGGGCATAATTTGTGGATGGGTCGGCGTAAGATACCTAGCGCAGTGCGTACTTCTGCGACGCGTACTAAGGAATCTTGACCCGGAAAAACATTGGTAATTACCCCACGCTTCCATTCTAGAGGGGGGGAATTGTCATCCAAAATAAGGACAAGTTGTCCGAGCTTCAAATTTTTAAATGGGGTGCGCCATTTATTGCGCTGCTGCAGCTGGTGCAGATAATCCCTAGACCACCGTTTCCAGATGGTCTGCGTAAATTTTTGGAGCAGAAGCCATCTGCCCAAATGAGTATTATTGCCTTGTGTATAGTCGGGTTCCGGAAGTGCCGTCAGTGGAGCCCCGACCAAAAAATGAGCGGGTGTTAAGGGTTCAGGGTCTCTAGCATCGTCGGACACGGCGCATAACGGGCGTGAATTAAGGCAAGCCTCAATTTGAGAAAGAAGGGTAGAATATTCCTCAAAATTCAAGATCGTACCGCCAATTACGCGACGTAAATGGAATTTAACACTCCTTACACCACTTTCCCACAAACCACCGAAATGAGGGGCTGAAGGGGGGATAAAGGACCATTTGATGCCGTGGAGACCGCAAAACTCCAGAGAAGATTGTTCAACTTCCTTGGAGGTTAAAAATTTGTACCAATCATGCAACGTGTGGTTGGCACGACGAAAATTCGTGCCATTATCCGAAAATATTTGCGCGGGAATACCTCTGCGCGATATGAACCTTTTTAAAGCCGCTATAAAGGTGTTGGAAGTAAGATCCGACACCAATTCTAAATGGATGGCCCTAGTACACATGCATATAAATAGAGCGATATATGCCTTGGTCGTGGACTTAGAGCGCTGCCCGCCATGGCGCAAAAACACCGGACCTGCGTAATCCACGGCCGACTGTGAGAATGGCCTTGACGGCGTGACCCTAGAAGAGGGTAATTGACCGAGTAATTGATTCGCGCCTTTAGCCCGGAAACGAAAACAAGTGACACACTTATGTATCACTGAACGGATATAGGACTTATCGTGTATGATCCAATACTTAAGCCTAAGCGAAGCTTGAGTTGATTGCACTCCAGCGTGCAACAAACGGATGTGTTCGTATTCAATTATTAATCTCGTGAGATGAGAGTGCGGGTGTAAAATTATTTGGTGTTTATTCTCGTAGCTAAGTGGGGAGAATTGCAAGCGTCCACCCACTCTTAAAATGCCTGATTTATCCAGGAATGGGTTGAGAGCAAGAATTTTACTACTGCGTGGAAGGCACCGGTGTGCCTCAAGTTCCCTAACCTCTACGTCGAAATGCAACTTCTGAGATTGCCGGACAAAAACCAAGAGCGTGTCAGACAATTCTTGAGCCGACAAAAAGGACGTGTCTCTATCAACCACCGCGAGCCTAGAATTGCGAAGAAATCGACGGCAGTATGCGAAGACGCGAATAAGCCTCGTAAGAGATGAATAGTTTTCAATGTAACTATATGTTGAGGACGCGACAATTAGTGAGGTTTGAGCCTGCTTGCGACGTTCCTCTTCAATGTCGGGAAAGGTACAGGGAGCATTAATGTCGAACGCGCTGACCGGCCATGAGGCCGCATCACGAGCCAACCAGGAGGGACCATGCCACCATTGAGCATGACAGTGCAACCTACGAGGGAGGCAACCGCGCGATAAAACGTCGGCAGGGTTGTCATTCGATACTACATGACGCCAAGTTCCTCTGCTGCTAACAAGACGCTGTATTTCTGCGACACGGTTAGCCACAAATACCTTCCAGCGGGAAGATTGCTGATGTATCCAGTACAACGCTATCATCGAATCCGAATAAAGATATAATCCGTCAAAATTGTAATCGACGGCATTTAAAACCTTGGACGTTAATTGAGCCAACAATAAACAAGCACAAAGTTCAAGTCTAGGAAGCGTTATCTGTTTCAGCGGAGCGACCCTAGATTTAGCACACAACAAGTTTGATGATATGGCGCCGTTCGAATAGACCGCCCGCACATAAATGCAACACGCGTAACCTTTAACCGAAGCGTCGGCGAATCCGTGCAGCTGCAATGAACTAACTGGTTAACTGTTCGAACTCTTAACCGACCTCGTAATCTCAAAATGAGTGTCGGAGACTAATTGGGCGTATAATTCCGACCATTGATTGGCCAGTGACCCGGACAAGGGTTCGTCCCAATCAGTGCCCGCCAACCACAACTGCTGCACGAAATGCTTGCAGCAAAATGTGATGGGAGCAATTAGACCTAGTGGATCATAGATCCCGGCAATGATTGACAACACGCTTCTCTTGTTGAGAACGGTTAGATTGTCATCACCCCTAACGGTGTACAAAAAGTTATCCCCCTCAACATTCCACTGTATGCCCAAGGTACGCACGTTTTGACCCTTGCTGAAGTCACGGGTTACTTGGGCGCGAAGAGTCATAATCTTATGGTGGTTAGAGAACCATTTGTGTAACGAAAAACCATACCTTCTCAACAACTTCTCGATCTCGCCTTTCATTTCAGCTAAGCTGTTCGGATCATCCGAACCCGTTATGAGATCGTCTACGTAAAAGTCATTTGCTATGGCCTTAGCAGCGGTAGGGTAGTCGGCTTTATTTTCATATGCTATTTGAGCCAGACAACGCGTAGCAAGGAAGGAGGCACTAGCAGTGCCATATGTAACCGTCCTTAACGCGTAATGTCGCAATTCCTTATGCGGTGCATCACGCCAAACAATGCGTTGCAAGTTTGAATCCTTAGGATTAACAATGATCTGGCGATACATCTTTTCAATGTCCGCAATAAGTACGTATCGGTGGGTGCGGAACCGAACCATTATCGAAAACAGATCCTGCTGGATCGTAGGACCGACCATTAAAGTGTCGTTAAGGGACAAATTAT
The DNA here is from genome assembly GCA_034769895.1 of Magicicada septendecula. Taxonomy (NCBI): domain Eukaryota; kingdom Metazoa; phylum Arthropoda; class Insecta; order Hemiptera; family Cicadidae; genus Magicicada; species Magicicada septendecula. The sequence continues at coordinate 161,727,828 of CM068375.1, forward strand.
TGGTGGTTTTAGCGGATGCGTCAAATACCACGCGCAATTTAGTGGTTAAGCTAGAGTCTTTGAAGACTGCGTGATGGGGCAGATAAAAGATCTCTGACCTGTCAAGCGACAGATCGTATTCATTAAGCGGCGACTAGTGGCCAAGTCTTAAGTAGTCACTCATGAACTCACTATAATCCTTGTAAAGGGTAGGGTTCTGCTTGAATTTGAATTCTAACGATTGGAATCTGCGTATTGCTCCGCGGAGAGAATCTCCCAAATAAGATTTATCAGATCTGCGGGGCAGGGCTACCACGAATCTCCCGTCGCGATTGCGGCTAGTGTTTTCCACGAAATGCCTTTCACACGGTGAGTCCTCAGATCGGGTTTCGCGACTAGAGATTTCCTCCAACTTCCAAAATTCCTTTAGTTGCGAGGAAACCTGATTATCATCCTTACAGACCATAAATGAAGAAACCGTTTTAGTCACATCGACGTTGAATGGTAAGTCACCGGCCAAAATAAATCCTAACTTGGTTTCCTGAATTATAGGAAAGTGTGGTCCGCGCGTATATTTCACAGGTTCAATTAACTGTAGAAAATATTGAGCGCCGATTAATATATCGACTTGCGATGAGCAATGTAGGTGAGGATCCGCCAGGAATATGCGTTTGGGTAAATTTAAAGAGGTAAGATTGAACGACTCCGCCGGTAAATTATTAGTTATACTGGGTAATACGGCACAATGTACGTTTAACGTGAAGGGTTTATAGCGTGAATGTAGCCTTACGTTAGTACTGAAGTCAGCCTGGGAAAGCGAGTTGTTTATACCCGTGATGGGCAATTGCGATTTAACTAATTGGAGGCCCAACCTGCGGGCGAAATCCATTGTGCAAAAGTTCGCTTGAGAACCGGAATCCAGTAATATCCTAACGGGAAATTTTTTGCCGACCTTATTGTATGTCATACAGACGGCGGTAGATAACAATACCGATTTATTGGTCTGTGATTTCAGTGAGCACTGGTTGTTAACAGAAGTTACGTCCCTGTTGGGGACATGAATCGTGGTGTGGTGACGCCTAGAACATTTTTTACACGAAAATTTGGAGGGACATTTTGAACCCTCGTGTCCCGAACGGAGACAGTTTAAGCAAAGTTTGTTTTTTAGTAACGCATTTTTTCTATCAGGGATAGACAGCGATATAAATTGTGGGCAATCGCTATGTCCACCGTTACATAGCCTGCATAAATTATTTCTAATATGTGAGTGGAATGCGCCCTTTGGAGTGCTTATCTGTTTAACTGCTTTGCGATAAGGAGACTTATCGCTTTTGTTCAACCTGCTCGTTGGGCTAGTCGCATTATCGATATTTTGCAGTAGTTTCCTACGTGCATTTAAAAAGTTTATAAAACTATTAAAATCAGGGAGTTTATGCTCCGATAAACTCTCTTTCCACAAACGTAAAGTGTAACTGTCAAGTTTTTTGGCTAGATAATTTACGACAATAATTTCAAACGTGTTGACTGGCAGTTTGAGATTATTTAAAGCGTTTATATTTCCAGAGATTTGATCAATAAATTGCGATATGCTACCTTGGGATTCCTGCTGGACTAATGGTACGTCTAGTACATTCAACACGTGGTGAGCGGAGACAATCAGCTTACTATCATATCTATTCCTCAACAGATCGATAGCCACCGCGTAATTCTCATGTGTTATGGGCAATGATTTTATTACGTTAAGCGCCTCGCCATGTAATGACGAGTGCAAATAATGAAGCTTCTGTATATCTGTCAGGTCTGTTCTGACATGAATTAGTTCCATAAAAATATGGTAATAATGTTGCCATTCCACAATACTACCCTCGAACCGTGGTAATTTTATTGGTTCCAATTGAATGGGGGTTGTTTTAGGCTGTTTACCATCAGTATTAATTAGTGGTTTTTGGTTCAAGTGCTCAGATTGCTCCAACAAGTGTTGCAATTTGCATTCAATAGCACAGAGATCGTCCTCCGTTTGCACTCTATCACTTGTTGACGCAACGTCTGCTTCCTGAGCCTCGATTTGTGACTGTATCTCGTCATATTTGGTGGATAATTCCATCAAATGACGCAGTTTTATTTTGAGCGCATGAGGATCGCTGTTTAACACATCAAAATTATCCGCGAAGGTATTTATTCGGGATATTGAGGCCTTAATTGTACCTCGTTTTTTTATCAGAGCCCTTACATCGGCCATTATTACAGTTTGAGATAAAAAAGGGAAAGATATTTAGAAACAATTGAGCATCGAGCATGTGAACCACAAACTTAATTTTGAATGAGTTTAAATACGTTTGGTAGCTAGCGATCGTTGGTTTGCACATAAACTTACTCTCTCTAACTAATCAAACTCGTTGGCAGTTAAATTATTGAAATTATAAATCTAAATGATTACAAAGTATAGCTTTATCTTTAAAGTTCTGACTGATAATGAGCTGCCAACCATCTATTAATTTATATTGTGTAATAAGTTAATTGTTTATATAATATGTCAAAAAATACACACTGGGTGAAATATTATTAAAAATAAATCAAATATAGGTAAAGTTTATAGTCACGTGGCCGTCGATCCACTCGTGATGAAGCTGGCTTCGATCCCGTTTGGAGCTGCTACACCTCCTGTCTCTGCCGGTTAGCCGTTGCCTCATGTTGTACCCTCCATCAATTAAAGCTGTGAAATCTCGAAAATGTTGTCCTGTTTCGTCCCGTCGTCTCTGGTCTACTGCTTGACTGAATCTTGTCGAGATGACTGCGACGTGATTCACGATAATGGTGTCGCTCAGGACGAAAATGATGCCCGTCTGTCGTGATTAACTTCAGATTGGTTTTTTCCAGAAATGATGTATATAAATAAATGCTGTCGCCTGTGTACTCAGGTATGAGAAATCTGTGCCGTTGGGACCAAAAATGATGTCGTTTTTGGCCTGAAATGTGAAATCCGGTCCGGTGGGACCAAAAATGATGCGGTTTGGAAGCTCTTGAAGAATCGCGAGTTATTCCAAAGACGCTAATAAGGAAGGCTGGATTGTTTGTTAGAAAGAAGTGGACTGTATTTAAGATATTGAACATGCGTTTATTGAATAATTTGGTTTGTTAGTTACGATCGGCACGTGCGGATGCATTTTGAGGCGATAATGCCCGAAATCAACTTTGAATGAAATCGTGGTCCATGGTAGATGGACGCAGGTAGACGATTAAAGTTGAATGTTATAAATGTATGCTGAATAATAGCCAAAAGCCGCGGCTGTAAGAGATGTGTTTAACGAGAGTTGCGCTCGGAGTCGTGTTATAAACTGAACTAATGCTGGCTTGCAGTCGGCTAGGCTGGCCGGTTGCAAGGTTTGATAACGCGTGACGTCATCCGCGCGTGCCGTGCAATGTTAGTAGACTGCTTACAGCTGACAAAACAGTACAAAGTTTAAACACACTACTTCATAGAGGTGTCACATGTATTTTGTTGTTTCATATGTTAACTAAAGACTGCAACGGGAACCACATATTGGCTGCTTCAGACTATGAGAACCAACTTCTAACATTACGAAAATGTAATGTTATACTGTATGTTATAATGAATACTTTTGATTAAAAGTATTCGTGAGTAGAAAATAGGTTTATTTACAATGGCCAGAGTGTGTTTATTTATATTTTAATAAAAATTCATTTTCCCATGTGCTAATTAATAAATACGTAGGTGTGTGTGTTACATGAGATATATGTGTTGTGATAAGAACGCACATTTTTTTCAAACTTTTATAACTTTATTTTACATTTTTACTCACATTGAAGTAAAATAATAAAAAAATATTAAAATCTGTACAGCAAATCTCTGTGTCTTCATATGGCAAACATTAATACAGTTAAATATAGGCCTAAATCCTATTGTATGTAAAGAAAAATTTTTATTTATTTCATCTCTATTAGCATAAATTCTCTACACTTTGAAACGAAATATTTAACTTCCGTTGTAGTTACTTGTTCACATCGAGACACTTAAGATTTTACTTGGTAAACAACAATTTATAGTTGCATTCATATAGCTTACTGGAACGCTGTTTTTAGTTTCCAAAAAATATTATCCATAAAATTATATGGATTACTCAAATAAATGCAATAGTTTTTATGGTAACAAGATATTTATAAATGAAGCGGTGAGTGGCCAAAGAGCAAAAATTGAAGAAACACCGGTTTTTTATTTAGAATAAATTTATCAAGTTCTCTACAATGTTTTGAGACTTCAAACAGATAATAATAAAAGATTGTATTATGTGTAAATACAAAAAGTTAGTTGCCAGATCATTAAAAGTTTTAGGAAAGATAAACATTTTTTCATAGTAAAAAACTGCATTAAAAATATATAGTGGTACGTAAAAAATGTAGATTTAAAGGACTTAGAACTTCCAGTTAGTTAGTTCGTGAAAGAAGAAAACAAAATCCATATACTAGGACGTACATTAGCCACAAAAATTCCATTGTTTTGCATAACCCCATAATACGAACAGATATGGTACAAAATGAGAATATTATTTTTGGTAATTAAGAAAACAGAACACTTTTGTTAAACCATAAAATACCGTTATATGGGTACATAATCTTACATGCGACAATTTTTACAAGGGTTTAGCAATGTAGGAAAAACGTCTGTTTATTTTACAAGCTCATGTGGGATTACTGAGATGTGACAGAAGAAATGTGGCTAAAAGTTGATGCCCTAAAAAAAGTGATGAAATAAAAGGGAATTACAATTAAGGTTGTGGTTAATGACGTTCAAGGTTACTGTAAGAATGTATGAAGATGAGAAAGAAGTAGACCTTTTAAACACGACATATGAATTACAGCGTGCAGAATAATATTTAATACTTTCTTGCGCTTCTACAGGAGTAAGTTGATCTCATCGCCGACGCATATTTTGTGAAGTGAAGTGTTATTTTCACCACAATATCGTCTCCTCAGCCCCAAGGGAATTTGTTTTATCTTTGCTCTTTTGGTTTACATAAAGTATGCGGTATACTACTACTTTAGGAAAGAAAAAACCTGTGTTTTTCACGTTCTTGGTTCAGAATTAAGTTAAAACTTGTATGTTTCGGTACATTAGAAACATTATTTGTAAAAATCAAGCAGAGTAGTAGAAACACCTATACATTGCCTAAATACTTAATTACCGTAAAAGCAATTTCAACAAGTAGCGAATCGCAGACTGACTATTAGGCCTAACACGGAAACGCTTTAAATACAAAGACACAAAAAGAGTAAATAAAACCGATTTGGTTACCTGTCGACCGGACAGCTCTATGTCCATGAGACTGGGTCCTTCAGGACAGGTTAAATTAACACTTACCTTCCAAAAAAAAAACTGAATTATAATAAGTTTCTTTATAAGCAGCGTCTTAACTAACGATAGTCAAAAGTATTCCACTTTTGAGATATTGTTATATCTATACATAAAATACGGCTTTGCATAGGTGCATTGGAGTATTGTGAAATAATTATGTAAATCCATCATTTGGCATATGGAAAATATGGAAGTTATGCGTCGTATTGGTTACACACTGAATCAAGATAACGCGTTGCTTAATTTTCTGTCTGTTATGTATTATAATTCATAGAAAGCTGCGGAACTCTAACGGTGTCCATTTCACTTCGTGCGTCGTTTGTAAATTTGACTGTGACCTAAATAAACGTCTTTTGGTTTTACAGGGACAACATCGAGCTTTGTGATTGTTTGTGACAACTTCTTTTTGTCTTAGTATAGTAACCTTAATATTAACTCTGACGATTGGTTTTGACTTACGCGCGATTTCGATAAAAGCTTAAATCTGTGATATCTTTGTTGTGCCCGACATTGATTTATAGATACGTTTTAATGTAGAGTTTATTGCCACATATTATGCTTCAAACAATACTTAACAACTGTTATGACGTACGATTCGACTGTATAAAACAGCACTGTCTTAATGGTATTTGAATATTTAAAACTGAATAGATTTATAACGTAAACGTGTCATAATTTAATGAAACATTTTTAGCAAGTTAAAAATTTTAACGTTCTGTTCACATTCTTTCACTTACTCTGACACGATATTGCTCTGGTAGCGTCAGTAAGCATTCTTTATTTATTAAATATATTTTGAGTTCATTCATGGTTCTTTTTTGTACTCCACGGTAAATTATTTGTAAAATCTATTTCGGGAAATTGTATTTGCTTTTATTGATCTAAAAAAGAATACGTCATAAAAGTAATTAAAATTAAAATTACTAATGAATAACCTTTCATATTTTTAGTGATAACAAAATTGGTTAAATCTCATTGTCATTTAATATACATCTCTCATGCCTAACTTGAAAACTCACTGTATTACTAAGAATGTATTTATCATACCTACCTACAAATCTAACTTTTTGATGTAGGTCTATTTGTAAATTACTACTTTAGTACTGTAAATGTCTTTAACCTCAAAATATGTACTTATCACTGAAAACCATTACAGTGTAAATGTACACCTAGTGAGTTTACCACTTTAGCCGGAACATTTAGACACGTACAGAAGAATGTAGCTGGGGGCCTAGCTGAAGTCACCGCCGCCTAACAGTCGAAGCCGAACGCGTAATCAGATTCCTGCCTCGATGTGCTGTGTGCTGCATCGTATAACTTTAGAAATAAAGAGCAACGTAAAAGCTAAAAACAAAATCAAGTTAATAAGTAAATTATTTAAATTTATAAAAGAATCTTTTCGTATTATTTTCCATATTTTGCGGTACATTCTTGTATTTCTACGTTTGGTTGAAACGTTTTTTCTTGTTTAAGGTTGTGGAATGTGGACGAGTAGAAGAAACCAAAACTTGTATGTGTTTAGACCTTCTCTGGCTACATTTCTCCGTATAATAGCCTCCTTAAGAGAACAAAGGCTTTAACTCGGTAGTTGAAAATTTTCAATATACCAATAAGCGTTAAAACCCTTCTTTATATTCGCTACACAATACACTCGTGTAAAAGTACTTAAAGAGCTGAAGAAAGTTTTAATGACAACCTTATCACAAAAGAAAAAGTTTAAATATAAGGCAAACTTGCTATTTTTTTAAACTTTAAAATGATCTAACGTTCTGTTACATAATATAATTATAAATGTGTCATAACTATGCACGTAATGAGTATTTACTCTTAAAGTCAAATAGCTTTTGAACAACATTAATGTCTCAAATTATATAGGTCAGAATCCTTACTTGCTCAAATATGTCCACGTAAGTTATTACAATATCGTTACAAATGGCATATTTACAGTAGATAGTATAAACATATTTGATGGGTTTACAGGAATTAATTTCTTTTTACCGCTTAGAAACGTATTCAGATAAAGGCATGATTTTGATTGCAACATGATTTTTTCTCTTATTCTTCTTCTGTTTACTGCAAGGATTAGGCATCCTTCCTGTCCCACTTTCTTCAAAATCTTTTCTTTGGCCGTCCACGTGATTTGTAATTCATTTTGATAATTGGTAGTCAGCACGCAGCCATTATATCGATATGTTATTTCCAGCTTAACGTATACTAACTGTGATATTATAAATACCAAACTCTGCTTTTTTATATTCTACGTCATCTATTACAACAACAAAAATGCAGACATTTAATTTTACCTGCCTGAATTCACATTTTGTTTTGTTGACAGCACCTGCACGTCCATTCCTTTATAGAACCGCAGTTCCAACTCTAGTCTTTGACGTTCTGTTCATTACACCACAAAGTAGTTCAAATATGTTCATTATCATTACTATCCCTATTCGTGGCCTAAGATACTTGAATCCAAATAATCGAATTTGACAATTATCATCCTTAAATCGTGTCCATTCTATTAACAGCCGACGCTTTTGTTTAGAGCACTTACTAATTCGTTCAATTTATTAAAAAGCAACTGAACATTTTTCTCATTTTTCGACATAATACTCAAATTATCCACATGAAACAGAAGATTCTAAAGTAACTGTCTTAGAATACTTTTATTCCAAGGTTGACCGACTACCTCCATTACTTAAGAATACTATCATTAAAGCTGAATTAACTATTGTGGGCGATACTAACATCATTAAATATTTAAAAAAAAAAACAGATATTAAATACTACGTACGATAATCTACACCCTTCTTGAACTTCTCGGATTGTGTCATCATAACCTTTTAATGTATTATTATTGTTATTGAGTGCTATAAGATTTGTGTAACTTTTATTAAATATCTGGGATATATCTTTTTATACAATATTTTTTACAGTATGTTTTTATTTAGAAACCAAAGCTTTTTCAATAATTACTGTATACATTTTTAAATGTAAGTCTCTCTATTGTTCAATAATTTGTCTTAGTATTAACACATTTTACTGATTCAAACACTAGAATCAGTTATGATGTTTTAATTAAAATTTTTATCAGCACACTACTGAGTCTGAGAAGACAAGTAATGTAATTATCATTACATAAGGATCAACGTATTAGCTTTTATTATAGTTAGTGTAAGCAACCTACTGTATTGCAAAATTATTGTTTGTCTTAGCCATTTAATAACATTCAACTTACGTTCAGTGCATTTTGTCAGGTAGCATAGTAATGAAATTTTTTCTTTAGCGTTGAATGAAGTTTATCTCATTTGCCAGCTCAAATATTGGTAATTTGACTAGCTCAAATATTAAGAGACTAGCTTACCAGAACAACGTATAGTGTTTATTTGGTAATAAGTATAATACACAAATACCATTCCATTTTTTAAACTATTGATACTTTGTAGTAGAATTGTATATAATTTAAACCTATTTCCTTAATCATAAATATTTAAGTGAAATATCATAAAATTCTCGTTTCTTTACTATTGATAATTTACTACAACACTTGACGTTATATGCTGAGTGACCTGTAATAATATTAGTTCTTTTTCCTAGTTTGTTAGTTTTAATATTTTGCTGCTAATATAACTTTATGTTATGAAACGTGCATGGTGTATCAAACAGAAGTGTATGATGTTCGCTGAAGGAAGTTACATATGGTATTTCCTAGAGTAAACATATTACTGAACTGTTGTTTGTTGACATACATTTGTGTCTGTGGATATGTGTGTTTGTGGGAGATGGCTTTGAGTATTAATTTGTCTGTCTGCGGTCAACATATTGGTTTTTCCGGGAAACCACAAACCTTGGAGAAAAGAGTGTTAGTGGAAACGTATATCATTAAGCCTTTCGTATCAAATACTGTATGTTGTACAGTACTTAGTTTGTTATCAAGAACTACACTGTTTAATTGGTAATGGAAATATATGCATGAAAGCTGACGTTTAAGACTGTAATAGCTTAGCTGTGAGGTGACGTTCAGAATGTGTTAACTCAGAGATGCTGACGATTTCATACGAACGCCTAGAATATAGTTCACTTTTGACCGCTTTAAACGTCACTCGGGTTTGTCCGTTAACTAACTTATATAAATAATGTGAACGCGAGACATTTTTTATAATAACAAATATTTGGAATACTATCTAAGTTTTAGATGGAAAACTAATTATTAATTTTTTTTATATCGCGACTAAGGCATTTAGCCCAAAGGCGAGGATGATTGCAAGTTATTATTATCGTTTTGCACTTATATAAAGGCTAAAAGATAAAATGGAAATTCATATAAACATAGACGCAAAAGAACCCTGTCGGAGCTGTTACAATAAACGTGCCGGTTCTAGGAAGGACACACTTCTCCCTATTGCTAACTGTTCATTTCTGAGGTCCTCTATTAGTTCACTCCGTACCTTTGAGTTTTTCAAGAGAACTATAGCCTTCAATCGTGTGTTTCGCCGTAAATGCTTCGCCACAACCGCAAACGGGTTGTTGTTGTCATAGTAGGAGGTAATAATAGTAAGAAAAGTAGATTCAGGGTCTGATGAAGCAAATAATCACGACGGCTGTGATTACTTCCCATTTGCCGTTTACGGACGCTTCATTGCATAAAGTTAGCTACACGGTGAACTACATACCTGCTGGCACACATATTACTGGCTGTGCTGTGTCAGTTACCTTTCCGTCCTCAGGTTATGTGGCTATTGCATCGACGTCTTGGCTGTTTTTCAGCGTTTGTCACTGCAACGTCAGCTTATTCATTACTATCAATACCTACATTACCCAGATATTAATAAAAGATGAAAATAGGTTGTCTAAAGCATGGAATATTATCTGTTGTTATCTGTTGCATCAGGGGATCCAATGCGCATTGATTATCTAAGGCAGTTAAATGTTTCAGTGAAAGTTCGTATATATAACAAAATTTCTCTTACTTCGGTGCTGACAACATCGAAGAGAAGAGCTTAGTTCACTGCAAACAGTTTGGCCGTGTATACAGTTGCCACCTTGGACAGTGTTCAGTAGTGCCACTAGTTTGGGTGCCTTCCTCACTTTCCATAGAAATGGACACACGTGTTCTTTTTTGGCAACAAAGAATAACCTTTGGTTTGACCACTTTCAACCAACATTTCTATAGCAACTTACATTTTACTCTTGATAGTTGCCGTTGCCTTAGAACATTACAAAAGCCCACGATTGTTAACATTCAAGCAATTTCCTCTTGCTTTAGTATAGAATTCAAGAAATTTTATACTTTAGTATAGAATTTAAAGTTTCTATACCCTCAAACATTCCTTTAATAGCTATTAATAAGTGTCTCACTCTACGGATGTTGCGCATTGGAAGCTCTTGAGAATCTTGAGTTGTTCCAAAAACGCTATGTAGAAGAGGCTGGGTTTTAAACGAAAAGAAGTGGACTGTAATTCTGTTGTATGATATGCATTTATTGAGACGTTAAATTTTATAGACCATTGTCGACAAGTGCGGATGTTTTGAGGCCATAACGCCCGTAAAATTAGCTTTGAAAGAAGTCGCAGTCCATAGTAAATGGACGCAGGTTGTCTGAATAAATTAGTGAGTACGATACATGAAAATAATTAAGAATGATCCAGAAGCCGCGGCTGGAAGAGAGATTTTTAACGAGAGTACAGCTCGGAGTCTGGTTAGAAACTAAAACTAACTTGTCTACCGTCAGTAAAGCTGACTGCCGGCAGCGCTTGATAAGCAAGTGACGTCATCCGCGCGTGTCGCATTGCAGTGGTACGGCGCACAGCTGATAAATAAAGTACAAAGTTTGAACATACTGCCCGCTGAAAATCGGGACGATTTTGTAAATTAAACATTAAACTAATAATATAATAGTTAGATTTACATGGCAAAAATAATACAACAATGGGCTTATTGGCTACAGCGCAATGACATAATAACAATAATATGATTAACATGATAAATTCAATTAATAATTATAAGGTACATAAGAAATCAACCCTTATGCAAATAGCAAGGGGAAACTGACAGTAAAATTACCCAAAACATAATAGTAACACAGTACACATAATAATACAATGATTAAGTAGACGTTGATCTTTCCCAAATAATACCCATTGACATTTGCGAAGCATTATAATAACAAGTGATAACACCATAAAAATATAATAATTGCACCATGATATTGACACAACAAACCCCAATAAATTTCATAATATATGACCATTAGAAAATACAATACATACATAGAATAATTGATACCATAAGTAACACTTGTAGTTCTCGGAACTTTGAATATATAAACATACGACAATACAACAATATCCATAAATAATTGATAGTACAATGAAAACACAGTCACTATTGCAATAATAGCTATCGGCACGTAATAATAATACTTACAACGTTAATGATACAATTGACTTGTATGCTCGCCCCGGGGAATGTCCCGGGCGTAGTCCAGGCAATGTGACAAGTTCACAATCCTAGTGCGTCTCGTATGGCACGCATACGACTAGTTTGTTGCCACCGGAAGGGGGCATAATTTGTGGATGGGTCGGCGTAAGATACCTAGCGCGGTGCGAACTTCTGCGACGCGTACTAAGGAATCTTGACCCGGAAAAACATTAGTAATTACCCCACGCTTCCACTGTAGTGGGGGGAATTATCATCCAAAATGAGGACAAGCTGCCCGACATTCAAATTCCTTAACGGGGTGCGCCATTTGTTGCGCTGCTGCAACTGGTGCAGATAATCTCTAGACCACCGTTTCCAGATGGTCTGTGTAAATTTTTGGAGCAGAAGCCATCTGCCCAAATGACTAGCATTGCTTTGGGTATAGTCGGGTTCCGGAAGAGCAGTCAGTGGAGCACCGACCAGCAAATGAGCAGGAGTTAAGGGTTCAGGGTCTCTAGCATCGTCGGACATAGCACATAAAGGGCGTGAATTAAGGCAAGCCTCAATTTGAGAGAGAAGAGTAGAGTATTCCTCAAAATTCAAGATCGTACCGCCTATTACGCGACGCAAATGATATTTAACACTCCTTACACCACTTTCCCACAAATTACCGAAATGAGGGGCTGAAGGAGGGATAAAGGACAACTTGATACCACGGAGACCTCAAAACTCCTGAGAAGATTACTCAACTTCCTTTGAGTTTAAAAATTTGTACCAATCATATAAGGTGTGGTTCGCACGACGAAAATTCGTACAATTATCTGAAAATATCTGCGCGGGAATACCTCTGCGCGCGATGAACCTTTTTAAAGCCGCTATAAAGGCGTTGGAAGTGAGATCCGACACCAATTCTAAATGGATGGCCTTTGTGCACATGCATATGAATAACGCGATATATGCCTTGGACGTGGAATTTGAGCGCTGCCCGCCATGGCGTAAAAGTACAGGACCGGCGTAGTCCACGGCCGAGTGGGAAAATGGCCAGCAGGCGTGACCCTAGAAGGGGGTAACTGACCTAATAGTTGATTCGCGCCTCTAGCCCGGAAACGAAAACAAGTGACACACTTATGTATTACTGAGCGGATATAAGATTTGTCGTGAATGATCCAATATTTATGCCTGAGCGAAGCTTGAGTTGATTGCACCCCAGCGTGCAACAAACGGATATGTTCATACTCAATTATTAATCTCGTGAGACGAGAGTGCGGGTGCAAAATTATTTGGTGTTTACTCGCGCAGTTAAGTGGGGAGAATTGTAAGCGTCCACCCACTCTTAAAATGCCTGAGTCATCCAGGAAGGGGTTGAGTGCAAGAATTTTACTGCTGCGAGGAAGGCAACGATGTGCCTCAAGTTCCTTAACTTCTATGCCGAAGTGCAACTGCTGAGATTGCCGGACAAAAAACAAAAGTGTGTCACACAATTCTTGAGCAGACAAAAAGGACGTGGCCCTGTCAACAACAGGGAGCCTAGAGTTGCGAATAAATCTGCGGCAATATGCGAAGACGCGAATGAACCTAGTAAGGGATGAATAATTTTCAACATAGCTATGTGTTGAGGATGCGACAATTAGTGAGGTTTGAACCTGCTTGCGACGTTCCTGCTCAAGGTCGGGGTAATTACAGGGAGCATGAATGTCGAAGGCGCTAACGGGCCATGATGCTGACTCATGGGCTAACCAGGACGGACCATGCCACCATTGAGTATGGCAGTGCAAACTACGAGGGAGGCAACCGCGTGATAAAATGTCGGCAGGGTTGTCAGTTGATACTACATGATGCCAAGTTCCCCTGCTGCTAACAAGACGCTGTATTTCCGCGACACGGTTGGCCACAAATACCTTCCAGCGGGAAGATTGTTGATGTATCCAATGCAACGCTATCATCGAGTCCGAATAGAGATATAGTCCGTGAAAATCGTAGTTGATGGCGTTTAAAACCTTGGAAGTTAATTGCGCCAGCAATAAACAAGCACAAAGTTCAAGGCGTGGTAGCGTTATCTGTTTCAGCGGAGCGACCCTAGATTTAGCATACAAGTTTGACGATATGGCGCCGTTCGAATAGACCGCCCGCACATAAATGCAACACGCGTAACCTTTAGCCGAAGCGTCGGCGAATCCGTGAAGCTGTAATGAATTAATTGGATAATTGTTCGAACTCTTAACCGACCTCGTAATCTTAAAATGAGTGTCGGAAACTAATTGAGAGTATAGTTCTAGCCATTGATTGGCTAATGACCCAGATAGGGGTTCGTCCCAATTTGTGCCCGCCAACCACAACTGTTGTACGAAATGTTTGTAGCAAAATGTGATGGGGGGGCAATAAGACCCAGCGGATCGTAAATCCCAGCAATGACCGACAACACGCTTCTTTTGTTGAACACGGTCGAATTATCATCACCCCGAACGGTATATAAAAATTTATCCTTATCAACGTTCCATTGGATTCCCAATGTACGCACGTTTTGACCTTTGCTGAAGTCATGGGATACTTGGGCGCGAAGGGCCATAATCCTATTGTGGTTAGAAAACCACTTATGTAACGTGAAACCATAGGCCTACCTATTTAGCAAATTCACGATCTCGCCTTTCATTTTAGCTAAGACGTTCGGATCATCCGAACCCGTTATAAGATCATCTACGTAAAAATCATTGGCTATGGCCCTAGAAGCTATAGGGTAGTCGGATTTATTTTCGTAGGCTATCTGAGCCAGACAACGTGTAGCAAGGAAGGATGCACTATCAGTGCCATACGTAACCGTCCTTAAAGCGTAATGTTGTAATTCCTTATGCGGCGCGTCACGCCAAACGATGCGTTGCAAGTTTGAATCCTTTGGGTTAACTATTATTTGACGATAGTCTTTTCTATGTCTGCAATAAGTACATATCGGTGGGTACGGAACCGAACCATTATCGAGAACAGATCCTGCTGGATCGTAGGACCGACCATTAGAGTATCGTTCAGGGACAGATTATTTGTGGTTTTAGCGGAGGCGTCAAATAACACGCGCAATTTAGTGGTTAGGCTGGAGTCCTTGAAGACTGCGTGATGGGGCAAATACAAAATATCTGAGTTGTCAAGCGACAAATCGTAATCATTAAGTGGAGACATGTGACCAAGTTTCAAGTATTCACTCATGAACTCGCTATAATCCTTGTAAAGGATAGGGTTCTTCTTGAACTTGAACTCTAGCGATTGGAACCTGCGGATAGCTCCGCGGAGAGAATCTCCCAAATGAGATTTATCAGACCTGCGGGGCAGGGATACCACGAATCTCCCTTCGCGGTTGCGGATAGTGTTTTTCACAAAATGTTTTTCACACGGCGAGTCCTCAGAGCAGGGTTCGCGACTAGAGACCTCCTCCAACTTCCAGAATTCTTTTAGTTCCGAGGAAATCTGACTATCATCCTTGCAGACCATAAAGGACGAAACTGTTTTAGTTATGTCGACGTTGAAGGGTAAATTACCGGCCAAAATAAATCCTAACTTAGTCTCCTGAATTATAGGAAAGTGCGGTCCGCGCATAAATTTAATGGGTTCAATTAGTTGGAGATAATATTGAGCGCCGAGTAGTACATCGACTTGCGACGAGCTGTGTAGGTGTGGATCAGCCAAGAATATGTGCTTGGGTAAATTCAAAGAGGCAAGATCGAACGACTCCGCCGGTAAATCATTAGTTATACTGGGTAGTACGGCACAATGTACGTTTAACGTAAAGGGTTTATAGCGAGAATGTAGCCTTACCTTTGTACTAAAGTCAGCCTGGGAAAGCGAGTTGTTTATACCCGTGATGGGCAGTTGCGATTTAACCAATTGAAGGCCCATTCTGCGGGCGAAATTCATTGTGCAAAAGTTTGCTTGCGAGCCAGAATCCAGTAAAATTCTAACGGGTAATTTTCTACCGGCCTTATTAGTGGTCATACAGACGGCGGTGGATAACAATATTGATTTATTTGTTTGTAACTTTAGTGAGCATTGGTTACTGATGGAAGATCCGTCCTTGTTGGGGACATGAATTGTGGTGTGGTGATGCTTAGCACATTTTTTACAAGAAAATTTTGATGAGCATTTTGAACTTTCGTGACCCGGACGAAGGCAATTTAAACAAAGTTTGTTTTTACTATGACGTTTCTTCTGTCAGGGACAGAAAGCGATGTGAATTGTAAGCAGTCGATAATTCTATGTTCGCCGTTACATAGTCTACATAAATTGTTTCTGATATGAGAATGAAATGCTCCCCTTGGAGCGCTTATCTGTTTAACTGCTTTGCGATAAGGAGACTTATCGCTGTTATTTAACTTGCTCGTTGAGGTAGTCGCGTTATCAATATTTTGTAGCAATTTTCTGCGTGAATTTAAAAAATTCATAAAATTATTAAAGTCAGGGAATTTATGTTCCGACAAACTCTCTTTCCACAACCGGAAAGTGTAAATATCAAGCCTTTTAGCTAAGTAATGTATGACAATAATTTCGAATGTGTTAACTTGCAGGTTGAGATTGTTTAAAGCATTTATATTGGCTGAGATTTCATCAATGAATTTAGATATGCTGACTTGGGATTCTTGTTGAACCAATGGTACGTCCAGGACATTCCCGACATGGTGGGCGGAGACAATTAGCTTACTGTCATATCAATTCTTCAACAGATCGATAGCCACCGCGTAATTCTCATGAGTGATTGGCAATGAGTTTATTACGTGAAGCGCCTCGCCTTATAATGACGAGTGCAAATAGTGAAGTTTCTGTATGTCCGTCAGATCGGCTCTGACGTGAATTAGTTCAAGGAAAATATGGTAATAATGCTGCCACTCAATAATACTACCCGCAAACCGTGGTAATTTGATCGGTTTCAACTGAATGGGGGGTGTTTTAAGATGTTTACTTTCACCATTAATTAATGGTTTCTGGTTCATATGCTCAACTTGCTCCAGCAGGTGTTGCAATTTACACTCTATGTTACAATGATCGTCTTCCGTTTGTACCCTATCACTCGCTAAAGCAAAGTCCTCTTCCTCGGATTCGATTTGGGATTGAATCTCATCGTATTTGGTGGATAATTCCATCAAATGTCGAAGTTTTATTTTTAGCGCATGACCGCTGGTTTCCAAATCAAAGTTATCCGCGAAAGTATTTACGCGGGATATTGAGGCTTTAATTGTGCCTCGTTTTTTTATTAGAGCCTTTACATCTGCCAATATTACAATTTAAGAAAAAAGAAAAATTCTTTGGAAGAATTTGAGCATAGAGCATGTGAACCATAAACCCAAGTTTTGATAAATCTGAATACGTTGCGGTAGCTAGCGATCGTTATTTATATGAACATAATACTTGCTAGAATATATGCTTACTCTCTCTATTAATCAAACTTTGTTGGCAATTAAAAATTATTAAAATCATGAATTTAAATGATAGTAACATATATTTTTATCTTTGATGTTTGAACTCACAATGAACTGCCAACCACTTACTAACTTGTATTGTGTAATGATGGTGTGTGTTTATACAAGGGTGTTAAAAATAACTGCTAAATGTAAAATATTGCTTGAAACGTTAAGTATGAGAAAAAGTTCATAGTCACGTGGACGTTGCTCCAGACGTGATGAAGCTGGCTTCGATCCCGTTGCTCGATCCTGTTAGGAGCTGTTGCACCTCCTGTCTCTACTGGTCAGATGACGCCTTATGTTGTAGCCCTCCATAATTTAAAGCTGTGGAACTTTTTTACGTGAAATCGCAAATGCTGTCCTGCCGTGTCCCGTCGTCTCTGGTCTACTGCTCCGCCGATTCTTGTCGTGTTGATTGTGATGTAATTTACAAAAATGGTGTCGCTCAGGACGAAAATGGTGTCGCTTGTGGACGAAAATGTGGTCGCTCAGGACCAAGAAATGCCCGTAAGGCCAAAGTAATATGCGGTCGCTTGTGGACCAAGAAATGCTGCCCGTAGGGCGAGAATAAATCCGTTTCGGTTGGACCAAAAATATTGCCGTTTTTGGGCCAAAAATATGATATCCGTCCCGTGAGGACCAAAAATGTTGTCGTTTTTGGGCCAAAAATATGATATCCGACCCGTGAGGACCAAAAATGTTGCGCATTGGAAGCTCTTGAGAATCTTGAGTTGTTCCAAAAACGCTATGTAGAAAAGGCTGGGTTTTAAACGAAAAGAAGTGGACTGTAATTCTGTTGTATGATATGCATTTATTGAAACGTTAAATTTTATAGACCATTGTCGACACGTGCGGATGTTTTGAGGCCATAGCGCCCGTAAAATTAGCTTTGAAAGAAGTCGCAGTCCATAGTAAATGGACGCAGGTTGTCTGAATAAATTAGTGAGTACGATACATGAAAATAATTAAGAATGATCCAGAAGCCGCGGCTGGAAGAGAGATTTTTAACGAGAGTACAGCTCGGAGTCTGGTTAGAAACTAAAACTAACTTGTCTACCGTCAGTAAAGCTGACTGTCGGCAGCGCTTGATAAGCAAGTGACGTCATCCGCGCGTGTCGCATTGCAGTGGTACGGCGCACAGCTGATAAATAAAGTACAAAGTTTGAACAACGGAGATCCAGACGCAATTCCGTTTTCCAGCTCCTGTGAGGACAATAGTGGTTCCGCGACCTAAACACTGATTGTCCTGTCACTAAGAAAGCTGGATATAAATTTGAGCAGATTACCTCTGAGCCGTAAATCATGTACCTTTTCAGGATGTTGTTTTTCATGTTTTATGCGATTCTTTAGCAGAGTCGAAGAATGTATCGGTTTGCTTTCGATGGAATTGTTTTGAACTGCGTTCTTCAAATATATCAGTTGATCAGAGTGGTGCTTTTGGCACACTGACTGGTTTGCGGTTGGTAGACTCGATTTTCAAGACATTGAGAAAGCCGGTTGTTGACCATCCTATACAAAAATGTTCCTAACAAGCACGTCAACGATTCTGGATGGTAGTTGTCTGCTTAAAGAGAACCTTTCCGGCCTTCAGAAGCGGGATAGCGATCATTCTTTAATTTGATCATAATTTAATAGGTTCGTGAGTTCAGATTGTGTTATAAAGTGCCAAAAGTGTAGCCAAAGCTACATCCCGCAGTCGTCATATAAAACGATTCGTAATAATGACGCACGTCAGTGCCCATACAACTCCGCATCCTACAAAGGGAATGGTAGCGTGTCGTGACTTACTCAACTGCACTAAAGATAAAATATCAAGAGAATATTGTGCAGACCCGTTGCAATCTCGCTAGCAGCGCGGATAGAAGACTTCAATTCTCTCATCGTGAAAGCGATGTTTGTGGGCCATTACTTTTAAAGTCAATACCTTGTTAGACTTCGTTTGGACTTGGGCATATCGTGCAGCTTAGGTGTCAAAAATTTCATCGGCATTCCATAATTAATTCACCATTAGGCCTATGCTCTATGTATGCGACTTATGTAGCACAATTTATGTAGATCACTTGAAAACCTATGTATCAGTAATTCTTC
Organism: Magicicada septendecula; assembly: GCA_034769895.1. Taxonomy (NCBI): domain Eukaryota; kingdom Metazoa; phylum Arthropoda; class Insecta; order Hemiptera; family Cicadidae; genus Magicicada; species Magicicada septendecula. The sequence goes on from CM068375.1 coordinate 161,747,121, forward strand.
TGATCTTCCATATTTACGTCACTGTTGTCGACCTAGTAATTGGTGGAAAGTGTTAATACTAGAGTTGCAGATCGTTAGACGAGAAATCATCACTTCTTACATTCAAATGAGTGCTTGCTCCGGTGTTTGAAAAGACAAGTGGCGTTTCTGAAGTTTGCTGCAAATGCAGACACAAATTTTGATTTTTTCCTTGGTGGCAGATAAGTTGAGGGTCTTGCAGAATACCCGATATATTTCATCGGTTCTTCACAAGAATGATCACCAGGGGCCGACTGCTCACAGAAGTTTGTATTTACCCGGGCACATCTATATGCCGTGTGTCCAAAAATCAAACACTGGAAAAACGTAAATAGGGGTAAGGGTTAAAAACTCTCACGCTCAACCTATGTATACATGCGTGTGTTTCCTCTGGCAAACGCACAACCCACTCAGCTCTCCGTTTTCAACCCAAAAGTGTACACAGTGATGTGTTCCTGTAGATAACACCTTGTGGGTTGAGCTTAGTCAGAATTTCAGACTGTACAGAGGAATGATTTCCTGTCTGCAGTTCAGGAGGTCCCTGCACACTACCGCCCCCTTTGTGGTGTTCAGGGTGATATGAGGAACGTCTACCTCTATATCTCGTATCTTCTGCAGCTTAAGTAACCTCAAACCTTGTTGATCGGTTAGGGTTACGACAAGTATTTCACCTGCGACTTCCCTGATGTCCTGTATCCAGCACTACCGGTGACAGGTTTTTCAATAATGTCTCCTTCCCTTCATCCTCCGAGGATGGCTTTTTCTAGACGAGCGTTTTTAAAGAACCCTTAACCCTAGAATTATTCTGAGAACTTAAAATTTTGTTCCAACGGGTACCAGGGAAGTGACAGACTATCGTGGCTAGATCTAAATACGACAGAGTACATCCTAGTGTCCTAAGGAGTCATGGACAGGTCACCATTCGCGACCCATTGGCACGATCGGTTCCACCGTGTGTTACAGTGTGTGTTTGAGCGGTACACATAATATTGTCTAACTAACCTACTAGTGCCCTGTTAGCCAGGTACAGAGCAGCTGTTGCCCGCCTCCACGATAGCAAATGAAGGCCGGGCGTAAGGTTAGATTCGTGGGCCACATTGTTATTATTATTTTGTTTATATTTTTGCTATATGTGCTACTGTATAATAATAATAATTATTATTATTATTATTACTATTATTATTATTACTATTATTATTATTGGTATATTGTTGTTGTTGTTGTTGTTGTTGTTGTTGTTGTTGTTGCTGTTGTTGTTGTTGTTGTTGTTGTTGTTGTTGTTGTTGTTGTTGTTGTTGTTGTTGTTGTTGTTGTTGTTGTTGTTGTTGTTGTTGTTGTTGTTGTTGTTGTTGTTGTTGTTGTTGTTGTTGTTGTTGTTGTTGTTGTTGTTGTTGTTGTTGTTGTTGTTGTTGTTGTTGTTGTTGTTGTTATGATTATTGATTCTTGTCGTTACTTTTTTTACATCATTCTGAGTCTACTGAATTTCTTTAATTACGGTTGCTAATTCGTTTAAACATTAGTGACGAATGCTTATTTAGGAATAAATAGTTTTCAAATAATTTTAACGTTTTCTGTATTTTTTTAATAAAATTTTTTTGAATAATTCTCTAGCCATTTCAACAGAAATTTGGTCATTTTCGGCTTTTTTTGCATTTCTTCCATTAAGATAACGTTGATATATTGCGGTTAATTAAGAATCCAAACTTCGTTATATTTCTCAGTGATAAGTGTTTCTGCAAACGCATAGTAGCCCACACGCACATCATCACTGTTGCTATAGTTTCTATAAATCGTCACCATTTTTCCCAATAATTATGCCTCGAAAGTCTAGGATTATTAATACTTTGCTCTCAAGGGTCCTTGGTCATATCCTCAAAATACATTAAATAGACAACTTTTGAAAAAATTCCTTTTCCTTTGTGTCTGTCTTTTGCTGTTATTAGCCTCTACCTTATCACAGGAGCTAGATGTGACTATAATATCATAGAGTTAATCTCGCCAGTGTGTACCAGTGTGTCTTCCGTCTACTAAAGTATAAAGGTATACTACTGTAACCCCTCTTTCCTTTTATGTCTTTTTATGAGTATAAAACAAACTTCTTTTATTTTAATATTTTTTTTTTGAAAGAGAAGCCACAAGTTAATTAGGACTAGGCCGGAGTCTAGAGAAGCCCAAAATTGTGCTGGGTCCAGTATGACGGGACTTGCAATGAAACTCGGCTGTAATATAACAATAACGGTTTTTATTTGTATGCCATCATTTGCTACATGTGGACAAACTCTATCACATAGTTACCCCCCCCCATGAATCATAAATATATCACAAATAAACAATGCCCATGCTTTAACAGTATAAAAGACAACATCTGTATATCGTAACGAGTGTATATACATCTATACATGTGTATCGAATAATGTTCAGTAAATATATATATATAGAATTCTCCCCCATTTTATGACTAACTTAACATGGACGAAACATAACAACACATACAGAAACATAAGGCACATATACTCACAATTATACATCAATATTCTACACCCCAATGCCCCTGGAATGCACCCGCCTTACAGGCAGTGTTACTACCATGCCCAGAAACCAGCAGTGATAAATGCTTGCCCATTAGCAACCCGTTTATATAAAATTACACAAAAGCCAAAACCCCAGAAAGGATGATAATTACTCATAACGCATAAGCCAGACCGGACCGCCCATATGTATAGAATTCCACAGATCAATGACCCATCATGAGCATATGAACTTTAAGTTCCTTCCACAGCATTAAATAAAAATTTAAGGAAACTACATCACCTGATTTTAAACAATAATTATACTGTTCTAAAATGTTATTGTTTTACCAATACAGAAGGATTCAATAAATCAGTATATATTTTAACAGTAGGGAAATTAATCAGTTGATGCTTTACAAAATTTTGAAAAAGGAATCAAACAGTATATGTTTTACAAGTAAAAAAAATTAATCATTATATGATCTATAGTTAAAAATATTAATCAGTATGTTTTACAGTTAAAAAAAAAATAACTCAGTATATGCTACAAGTGGATAAGGTTGATCATTATATGTTTTACAAGTAAAAGAAAAACAATCAGTCTAGACTTTTGTGAGGTGCAAAATCAACTAGTATATGCCCAGAAAATGTGCAAATTATTTTCTATTAAAACCCGACTGGCTATATAAATATATACAAAATGAATTACAAAAGAACGGTTGTGCCCTAGGAGCTGTGGGAGCGCGCCAGCATGTGGTTAACAAAGTTTGACAGGAATCTAACCTGCCTCAGGCTGCACCAACATGTGCTATGCAAAAACTATGTCCCTTTTTATACCCCAGAAAACAGCCAAAAAGAAAACAAAAAAAAACCGTCAGCCCTTAAATGTTAAACTCAAGGTGAATTTAATATTGACTCAATTCTGTTCCCGCCGGAACAGAATTCCTAACATGTTCTATAAATTTTGTAAAGAGTAATATGATAACTATATGCAAACTGTAAAATGTCTAAGTGTACAAATATCTCTGGCACGCTCCCCCAGTGCAGCACACAATTACAAGCAGTGCACTTAGTGTTAGGTAATTCAGTTATTAAAGTGTTCTTGAAATTAACTCATAATGTTCAGAATGATGATCAGCTGCTCCCCTTTTTAGCGGACAGTCTGGACACGTGGTCACATGGATTCAAAAGATTTTTATAGTAAAACAGGTGCACTGCCGGCCCGGCCCCAAAAGGAAAATAAAAGAGTGCATATCACCTTAATAGTGCTGCCCAAGTACTACATCTTGATCTGATCACCGACTCCCTCTCCGGACAGGATCGTGTCTAATGGTCCATGGCTGATGCAGATGGAAGGCAATCAGCAAAGCCAAATCTCCGTCTTAATCAAGAACCCTGTTAATTCATATAAATTAGAAAAAAGTTCACAAAAAATGTACACCCAAGTTCAGGTAATTAACCTCAGAACGGGCCTTCAATCAACTCTCAATAAATGCACAAAGTTTCAGTAATAAAGTCTTTGCAACCTGCTTAAAGAGTAGAAAAGTCAGCCATGGAATAATTAAATTTTAATAATAAAAGGACTTTATTAAAATTGGCGTAATGTAAAAGTCAACAGCACCATGTCTACATGCCTCAACAGAAATTAACAGGTTAAGCCGCCACGTGGTGACCAATAATCGCTATTTGTAAAAAAAAAAATCAATTTCAAAGCACTCACAGTATTAATAATGTTTTAACATTAATAATGTCTCCTCTATGGAAGTTCTCACAAGTAAATTCTCTACAGTAAAGTTAATTAAAGAGCACCCCGACAGTCTGATGCATGAATGGACATAGTTCACTACCTAGCTACGCACTAACTTTTAGCCATTAACTTTTAACTTTCTACACCTTTATCATGACAATGCCAATTACCGTAATGATCTCTAATTACTTCTCATACCATTATAGTAATAATGAAAGGAACATGGGCTATATACTGAACATTAAGTAATCTTACTGAACAATAAGTTTTCTTTTAATATAAAAACTGTCTCATCGCACTCACATAATTCGTCTTTTTATACGGTTGCATACACCTTGTTATTAATTATCTATTTAATTTGAATTACTTTTAAACACATACAATAATAGAATCTCTTACCGGGAGTCGCTTAAGTTTCAGCCTGCCATAAGTGTTGAAGAAACTACGCAGTAACTATTCGGAGAGCGGAGTCGATGTATTTCGTAGCTGGGCGGTGAACTGAACTGCAGTCACCGACTGAGCAAGCCGACCCCTTCCTACGAGTTGCGCGCGCAACCGTACATTCTCCCGTACACTTACGTAGCGTGCAAGGGTCATTCTGAATAACCGGCGATATTTTACAATTAAATATACTAGAATTTTCAACGGCCGGAAAATACCGGCACACTACTTTAGTACCAGTACCCTCTTAGTCAGCTAAAGAGTAACAGCTGTTTCCCCCCCCCCGCCACAATAGCAAAATGTAGGCCGAACGTAGGGTTACATTTCTTGGTGGTATTATTATTATTATTATTATTGTTTTTGCTGTTTTTGCTAAATGTATTATTATTATTACTATTATTATTATCGATGTTGTTTTTGTCGTGCCAATGGGTGGATGGCTCCAAGTTAGTGAGTCGCGAACGATGGTCTTAGGGCACCAGGATGCATTCTATTGTATTTAGAATAGACCTGACTTCCGTCTACTAATACTAAGGTATACCAAGATATTTCAAGACTAACATTACAGTCTCTCCCGATTTAATATTAATTTCAGCCTTGTTACATCATAATACCACCATATCTAGTTTCCTTCATTCCAAATGTGGTTACACCTTATGACAAGAATGTAACTCCTTGTAAACGTATGTAGATTAGTGCTGTGTTTAGTTACTGTAGCTATTTAATAACACTAGGAATTTTATAACTAATCATGCGCTTAACGTTGTTACCAGCATGAATTACTAGCATTAAGTTACATGAATTGTAGTTTCTCAATCACGTGAAGTTTTACATACAATTTACTTTTAATGCGAGATACACTTTTTGTGTTATTAAATAGTTAAAACGAATGTTGATTTTCCTAGATAACTATATAAAGTCGGATCACATAGCAAAACTTTTATCCATGTTTTTAGGGGAAGGCAGTGGTGATAGAGTTTTCCAAATGGATAAAGTTTTCCTAATGAGAAGAACGTGACGTCAATACTAAGTGAAAGTAAGTTAAGAATTAGTAACGTGGGGAAAAAGAATAATGTGTAAACGCTGCAAGAAATTTGAGGTGATATAAATCTCTCTCTTACACACACACACACACACACACACACACACACACACACACACACACACACACACACACACACAGCGTAAGCACACATCGTTACTCCTGGTTTGTGTTAGTCTGGTACTTTTTTAACCATCGTTTGCAACATCCCTTTATATTAAGAATTTAACTGAGACAATAATTTAGCATTCCGTTGAAGACAAGAGATTTCTTTCAGCTTTGTCGAAGCCTAGGGTACCTTAATGCAAATCTCTCATCAATTGTCATTTATAGTAAACTATTATCATTTATAATTTACTTTAAATATCATTTCTAATTTATTTTCTACTAAACATTTGATGACTCGGAACTTGAGTTATTTTAACGCGTAGCATCCACTTCCATCTCCAAGTTTAAGTTATTAACTTGTCAATAACGTGACATAAGCAGCAATGCTCATTGACAAACTTGGCGTAGAGGAACAAATTAAAAATGGATCAGATTTGCATGATGCAGTAGTTCCTTATGGTAAAATCACAGCATACTTTTTCAAAGTAAGAGAAGAATTTACACATTACGATAGAATCCATCTAAATAGGCCTATGAGATGGAGTCACACCGTCAATAAAAAAAGATTTCCGCCTATGTTGAAGAATTTTTTCATGAAGCCTTGAGACTAGAACGAGAGACTAACGTTAACTTAGCAGCAATAATGGATACAAGTCATAATTTTGTAGCAGCGTAGCTACGACCGAGTTGGTTTAGACACTAACCGAGTGCGCTAGAAGACCACACAAATACGGTGATGATACCAGCAGTCAAAATACATTTTGGCAGATACGGTGGACCTTAGACCGTCCAAAACATTATGTATACAGGTGTTACCTCACACTGAAGGGAGTTTTCGTATTCAACCACGTGGTACGAAGGATACATACGGAAAACGTGCCACGAGATGGCCAAGTCTCTTAATAAATATACGTACAGTTTATCTAAGTTAAGGTAACGTGGTTCATTGGTTGCGTCATACGTAATGTACAAGGGGTGGTACAGATGACAAACTTGACTCTAGTGGAGGCCGCTGTCTGTGGTGTTCTCCATTGTTACACGTGTATGTCTTTGTGGCAAGTAATCTTGCTTGCGCGGAGGCGAGCTGTCCGTGTCAATCGTAAACGCTTTCCCCTACTAGATGAAACATGTCAACCTTAAGCATCTCGACTTATCAATGGAACTACGCTAACATAACTTTAACGGTCTTTACACAGTGCAAAGGGAATCGAGTGCATAGTACCAACAGAAAAGAAGAGGGCTGGATGTTGGAAGGGAAAGGAGACCCAACATGAATTTACTGGGCCCATTATCACAAGATGAGACATGGTCATCACAAGCGGCTTTATACCACGCTCTACTCTATGATACCCCACAACCAAGTCAGGGATTTATAAAATATCTGGTATACTGTGTGTGAGTGTGTGTGTGTGTGTGTGTGTGTGTGTGTGTGTGTGTGTGTGTGTGTGTGTGTGTGTGTGTGTGTGTGTGTGTGTGTGAGCGCACGCGTATAAAATAGACAAGATTGTAACATTTTAATTTTACTTACAGCAGGTTTAATGTGAACCAGTTAAACTCCTGACTTGTATATGTATAAAGTAAACATTATAATGTCTTACAAACGGTGGGTTTAAATAAAATATTTTAAAATATTACATGTTGAAGTTGACTAATATTTAACTTACTTTCACAAACGAATTTTTAAAATCTGCTGGCAAATCAAGGTAAATGACACCACAATCTTGGCAATTAAATTAGCAGATATTGGTTCTATATAATTTGTCAAGTGTTTCTTTATTATTGAATAAACTGAACCCAAATGTCTCGTGTCATAAGTTGTGGGGAGTACATTAAATTTGTTTAATCTGCTGTCTATTCTGTTAGTTACTGTTGAAATGTACTTTCCGAACAGATAGGCGTTTCGTCTACTGTATTGTCCGTGGAAAAATTTGTTTGGTTAGTATTTATATTTTGTTTTATATTTATTTGTTTTGTTTTATTTGGAATCAGTTAAATAGCAGTTGGATTACTTTTCGTATCGTTTTTATATTAAACAGATTATGCACGCTTATTGTTTAGTTCAGGAAACAGCAATAATGTTCAACCCTCCCTCCGAAAAATTTACAGTAAAAATTAGTTGTATTATGTCATTTAATCAATGTCAACCCGTCCTAATATGTAATGGATAATTTCTACTAATTTCAGTAGGAAGCTAATAAAGTACTATTCTATACAGGCTTATTGGGGCATTCTTATTTTCCAAGTCTGTAATAGATAAAGGGAGAGCGAGATAGAGGAGAGAAACAGATAGAGAGAGAGGCAGATATAAACAAAGACAGAGACAAAAAGAGGTGGGTAGAGAGAAAGAGACAGAGACGTAGAAAGACAAAGAGGAAAAAAGAGTTTTGAAATTATTAAGAGACCTTGCCCGTATAAAAGTATTTTAATTGATACGACAAGGCTACGATCGTTGGGTTTGTGATGTAAAGCGCCCGCACAAAGTTTCGAGAGCTGTTTGGTTTCTTGTTGCAGAGCGCAACCCCAAAGGAACTAACGTTCGTACTGCTTGTCAGAGATAAGAACTCCAACCTAAATCCCACACAACTACGGCTTCTCCGCGAATGAATCAAGTGATTTGATTTTGCTACTCCATTACAACTTCTCTTTAGCTAACAACATTATCACTAACGAAGATTGTTGTAACAAACTTTTGGAAGTACTCTTAACCGGAAAGAAGATGAACGTAATTGTTTATTTTTACGATTTCGTACAAAATATTTAGAAGTAAAACAGACAGACACAACACAACAGAAATAAGAAAATTATAAATTACAGGCATATTTAATAACGCAGGTTTTAATAATACTGAAACAGAAAATTTTCTGTAATGGTATAATAAGTCGTAATCACTTAATATCTCGAAGCACGTATATAGCGGCTGGGTTCCTTACGTATAGTTTACCAGTGTAACACGTAGCCTACAAATAGGCACATTTAACTACACAACTTTCCATCTGCTACTACTAGTCAGCTACTCGGTCTCTGTATAACACCCCTATAATTAATAACTGATAATAATATTTCATTCTGAGCTTAGTAAAATTTTTAATGTCACGTGTAGTTTATCATTTGTAATTAATCTTCCATAAAATATTAGTCACTTTTACCATTCACGGCTAGCTGGCTACGTTCTAAACTTTTGTATTACACACAGAAGAAAAACAAACAAACAAAAATTCAGAAGATTTTATCACCGAAATATAATGCCAACAAAATCTTATCTAAAGGAAGATATTTCCATTTAAATGTAACAAATAGTGTAAGCCGCAGAAACCCACAGAAGTATTATCAATTATTATCATCATCATCACTTCCATTTCCACTTGACTTCCTACTTCTGAGCAAATGCTTCCTATTCACCGGTTTTCTTGTCCCGTTCAAAATACTTAACTATATTAACAAACCATCGTGTTGCAAAGGGCCGCAGTAGTGGCTACGTTATGTTTCCTGACATCAACTTTAACAATTTTGAGGAACTTCTGGCATGTCCTCTGATAGCCTAATATCCTTTAGTTAATTAACCTAATTCTATACAGCACATTATTTGTTATGTTTTTTGGACGTTTAATTGCTTACCGGTCTTTCTTGTCTTATTTTTGTTGTACATTCCTTATCATATTTCAATGTCTAGTCTATTGCTATTATGTCTCATGTGAAGTTTAAGTATTTACTTTTCCTGTGATGTGTTATGTAGTTTTTAGACGTGTCTATACCATGATGAACATACGTAAATGCGGTGACGTAGGTACTTATTCTGTTATCACGGTCACAGCGTTTTTGAGAACTGCATTTTGGGCTGCTTTATCATAAAGTCTTTTAGGGCAAAAGTAAGGTACGTTTCACAAAACACCAAATGTTTCGTACCGCATTCAACATACGGTGTGGAGACATTGTAGCAGTCAACTGTCTACGTACCATTATACTGCTTGTGTGCCTCTCTCTACTTCTTGTACGTCGAATACGTGTTTTCTCCGATGTTACTTTTAATTTGATTGAGGTTCCTGGTAAACGTTTTAGATAACATACAAGAAATTGATAATTATTAACAGATATTTGTATTTTACAAGCTGTGAATACAATTCGTTGCTTTTCAATAAAATAACTTGCAGTTACTTCAAAAAGCTTTCATAGATCTACATAAACGTGCAAAAGTGTAGTAACCACTTTAGAATGTTACAACATTAAAATATGTTGCCATGTTTCCAAGATACACTGTCGTTTTACATAAAAAAGTGTAATTACAAGTAGACGCAGGATGCAGGGTTTTCATTGTTGTGTGTCAGATGAAATCACCCAGGTCTGAAAGATACTGTTAATGGGTAATCATGTGTAAAAACATATGTACGAGTTACCATTGTAGGAAATTTAATCAACATTAAATGAACTATCAACGGACAAAGTCAGCTCAATCGTTTTATGTGTAAGAGATTTTAGTTAATATCTCCCTCTATTAGATATAAATGTACAGCATAGTAGGAATTGGGCATCCTTATCAACTATCCCCACCTCATTCATTTATAATCAAAACAGTTTTATTATAAATTCCTTGTTTACATTACTTTAATGGAAAACGTTACTATTAAATACAAATACTTAACAAAACGACTGTTAACGATTTGTTGTTCTATAACGTTACATACACCAATATATTTCTTCTTTTATAATTAACGTCACTTTCTTTCACTATCATTAGTTTATTTCACTCCGCTAATTCGCAAAATACGTATTTTACAAACGTATAAGGGTCGATTTTCAATGTAGGCATCAACGACACGATTACTTTTCAAACGTTTAAAAGCAATAAACGTTTGATTGTAATTCCTGTAGCAATAAAATTATACTTTCATATAACTAGATATTTTACATATATATACATATACATTATAGGTAATGTATAGGTAATAGGTATGTAATAGGTATGGGTATATTATATAAATAAAATAGCATGATATCATAATATAATAATGTTATATAAATACGCAATTAACAGTTTTTATTCACAAGTTTATAGGCCTATAGGCCTACATGTTTGTTTCGTCATGCGTGTTTCCCAGACATAACATATACGTATCATCAAAGGATGCATGGAAAACATAATTTTTGGTAACGTAGATTAAATATGCAAATGTGCGTAGGAGCACACATAAAAACATAGTTTCAGAAAAATTGTTATTATTGTATTTATGTTATAACGCATAGCAAATAAATTTACAATAAGAAACGCTAAGTGTGTAGGTAAGTGTATAACACAAGTAATAAATATATAATGGAACAGAAAAATTTTAAAATTTCTTAATGGCAGATTAATAAATTTGTTTTAAATGCATATATAAGTTGACTCAAAGACCACTAACGTATCACAAACAATTGCTAATCACAAAATTCTTCAATTTTTAAAAAGAAAACCAATGAAGGTTCCATATCTTGTTTAGTGCTCTCAATATGCCTACACTTTTCTTCAATTTGTCTTGGGTGAGATGCTTTTCTTTAATATTTTCTGTATGGTCTCCCTTAACCGGCTTCTAATTTTTTCAACCCGAAAGATATTAGAGTATTTGAATACTAGTCTGTCGTTACTTTTTGTTTCTCACTTTATTTTCTGTTTAGTTGTAGAGAGAGTAGCCCACCTAAGAGAAGAATACTTTGCAATTAAACTCTGTTCCTCTAGGTTGGGAATTGTGCAAGGAGCTAGAAACCCCTTCATAGGAAATATTCATTACTCGTAAGCCTCAAGAGAAGTATAGCCGGATGGAGTTTAAGGTTACTGACTACACAACGAATAAGCACCGAAGATTTAGCGATTGTTATAAGGGAAGTCAGGTTTAGTGTTAGGTGGATAAAAGATAAACTATTTAAAATAGAAAAAACCTAAGTGGGGAAAATACTGATATTGTTACAAGTAGTGAAACGAAAAAGTCAGTGGTATCATGGACTTGCAGAAGCACATAATAGTTTATAATTGAGTACCAAAGGAAAGCAGAGCAATGGCTGGTGTGGCAATTCATCTACCGAAAAATTGAGTGGCACAGTCACTCGTAGTCTTAAATGAATAAAAGGATATAATAACTAGATATAGAATTTTAAGAGAATTTTAACAGTGGTTGAAGCACATGCACCGTAGGAAGGCAGGTAAATTAGAAACAAAGAAGTTTCAGAAGGGTCACAGAAAAGTAGTTTTAGTTTATATAAAGACAAAATACATAAAGTAATAAAATTAATTCACATCATAACAAATTTTAAGGAATGAAAGCAAAGTAACTGCCTCTATTGCCGTAGAATATGTGTAATAAACTCACTGATGAAAATTTTAGGAAATCTTATCAAAAGTGTTTACAAAAATGCTATATGGGTGTGGAGGAACAGGTTGGACTTACACCAGATAGGCCGTGTGTGGATAACATATATGTGTTGAGAGTGCTTGAGAAATGTAGCGGAAAAGCAAGAGATATTGCTTGGTTTTACAGACCTGGAAAATGCATACGACAGTGTTCTAACAAAAAAAAATGTAAGCTATGGTCACAGTAAAAAGAGAATACTCGTTGCCTATATTTGTAAAAGAAATTCGTAAGGGCAAAAAGGGCCTATGTTAATAAACGTTGTTAATGACCCTGATAAACTGTACATTAATGGGTAAAAAGTGAAGAAGAAGAAGATGGATAATTTTTTGGGTCATTACTGGACACGGACAAAACGTAAAATAAAGAAATCTCAAGGAAGATAAGCGGTGACAGAAATAAAATAGGAACGTTGATATCAGTGTTGTAAAGTAGAAAGATTATTAACATAACAAGCAACTAATATATAAAGCAACTGTAGAAAGTATAGTCCTGTATGGCACATACTTGTGGACAATGAACAGACAACAAGTCGATAGATTAACTGCAATAGAAATGAATGTTTTGAAGAAAACAGCAATAATAAGAAAGGATTTTAAATAGTGGGATAAGAGAAATGATTTGGGGGCTAAAAAACCAATATGAACGAGATTTAACAAAGGAGACTAAGATGGTAAGGCCTCATAAGAAGAATGGATGATGGAAAACTGCCTAAGGCAACTCGGAACTGGGAGATTGCAAGAAGGAATATAAAAGGACGATATTTAATTACATGGGGCCATAATGTAGAACAGGCGATGGAGAAATTTGGACTAACATATGTGAATGTGCTGGTGAAGGATGGTGGAGTCCTCATATTAGTGGATTGGTCTAAAGCGATACTGTTAAAGTTGTGCAAACAATTATATCCTCCTCCTATGGCGCTACAGCCCAAGTCGGGCCTGGCCTCCTCCAATCTCCGCCTCCAATCTACTCTATCCATTGCAACCCTCCTCCAGTTTTTTATCCCCATGTCCCTCTCGTCCTCTGCAACGCCATCTTCCCACCTCTTCCTCGGTCTGCCTCTAGGACTCGTTCCCTCCCATGTACCCACCAAAGCCCTTTTAGGATTTCTGCCCTCCTCCATTCTCATAACATGTCCGGCCCAACGCAATCTTTGTATTCTTATAAATTTTGAGACTGGTATCTCTTTATATATGTGATACAATTCATTGTTGTATCTCAGTCTCCATGAGCCATTTTCTTGTATTGGGGCTACAACGCGTCAGAAGATTTTCCTTTCAAAGGGTCTACTATGTCGGTTGTTTTCTTTGTGATTGTCCATGCTCACACCCGTAGCATAACACCGGTCTGATGACAGTCCTATATAAGGTATTTTCATTTTTGTTTCCCTGTGCACATCCCCAGACCTAAATGATGGCAGTAAGCAAACAATTATATACTTTTGAAATTTTGTCTATTTGTGTATTGTAGATTTTCAATTTAATATTGGGCTGGAGAAAACCTCTGGATTGCGGATTATTTTCAAATATAAAATAAAATTACCAGTAGAGTTATACATAAGATACTAGAGTATTAAAAACTGTATTATAGACCGTATTAAAAATCTATTCAAGAGAGATTGACGTCAAGACCAGCTCTTGACGTGCTAGGTCAAATTTAAAAAAAAACAGTAAATTAAAAAAACTCACACAAAATTTACAATTGGTTGATGTAACCAGAAGTTTATATGCTGCGTCTAATGTAAAAGTTAAAGTTAAGAATATTTTTAATGGAAGAGGTATACCGACAAATCAGGGGTAGCGGCAAGGATGCTCTGTCTCCAGTGTTGTTTAATTTATATGTCGACGAATCCACTCGTTTATGGCATAAACATAGTAACATAGCTTTAAATTCAAATAATTACAAGTTATAACCTAGTTACCTACTTTTAAAGGAAAAATTTGCTATAAAAGGTAAATTACTGTGTGATAGTAAATAAATAGAAAAAATAAATATTTATAATTATTATCCAGGCTGTCTTTTAAGTTTTAGTGTTAACCATGACGATGGTTACACGTATTATTATTATTTTTTCTTTGTAACATTATAGGACAAAATTAATATTTCCAAATCTTTTATACGTTTATAATTCAAAATGTTAAGTCACGCTTAAACTGTCTAATATTGTAAATTAAACATATAATGCATTTATGTTCATTCATAGACACTAGTAAAATCAGAGTATTAGAAGTGCAAATACAAGCCGTTACCTCCAAATTCACTGGTAAGTGTTCCGCTTCATAGACGTACGCAATCCGATTCACCGCGCACGCAAGACGCATTAATAAGTTATAAAAATTAATTTTCTACTTTCATTCAAACTATCTTTTATTTACATTTATTTAAAAGCTTTGATTAAGTGCAATGTAGGTATATATTAGATTATTACTCATGAAGGTAAATAATTTATCTCATCGTAAAAAATAAAAATGCAAAATCCGTGGCACGAATTCAGTATTACATCTTACGATGGTTGTGAGAATTCATCTTGTGGAACAGAGAACAACAAGGCATATGTTTTGCATAACTAATTGCGGGCATCTGGTTGTTGACTTATTCAGTGTTTGCTCACAACCGGCAAACTTTGTACACCGAGTGTTGTGGCTGTTTGTACGTTTCGTAGAAGTAGAAAAGCAGTCCTCATTGTTTCAAAGATATGTTTCTATACACATTAAGCATAAGATTAAATTTTTAAACAATAGATGTAACAAAGTATGTTACAATATGTAATAAATATCGTACATTATCGTTTGCCCGCAAAAAGAATTCCAATAGTTTTTAAAAATAAAGATTAATTGCTATACGTTTTGTTGAATGAAAGTAATTCTATTAGAATATTTACCAGCAAACGGCCTCACTTTAGTCTTTCTTCAAAGACTATTGTTTTGTTTAGTTAGTTTTATGTTTTGTAAACCTCCACACACAGAATTCTACACATGTACACCATCAGTTTATTACGAATGTGTACTAAAAGGCAACCAGTGCTGTGAAGGATTCGCCAGTATATTTTTTATACGTATTCAAAAACATGTTTAACCAGCTGATGCAGCAACAGCTTTATGAAATACTAACGGCATAATCCAGTATAAAGATGACGTTTAAATCTAAAATATAAATATAAAGCGTATTTTTATGTCAAAATCTATAAAACATTTTTACTAGACCTATCAAGTGAAACCCACTTTATATTTTAGCGACATTTCAAAATATCCGGTTATCAACTTCATCAAACAATCATCCAGATAATACTGTATATAGAGGAAATTATCAAATCTCTTATACGAAAGAAACTATTTGTTCTTTACAACAGTTTCTTCTACATATTGGCAACAGGTCTTTATAATTCCAGCCCTGTTAGAATTCTTCAAAAATAACGGGATCTGTACATGATAATTCGATTCACTCCTAATTGTGATCTAATGTCAGATTACATACCAACAGTATGGAGAAAACATTTAGCACTCCAGCAATAAAAAAAAACACGTAAACTATGCAACTCAAGAACAAAATGGAATTCATAAAAAAAAGAAATATACAATATTATCAACCTACAAGTAAGTCGCGATATAAAGGAAGCGAAGAAACCATAATAGTTTCCTTGCAACAGGTTACGAAACAAACCACACCTAACTCGCGTAAAGAACAAGAATATATTATAATTTACAAAAAAATAAAAGAACTTTTGGGGTTAATACGATCAATTACCAATTAGTACAGAAATCAGCTTCTGGGAGATAAAACTAAACACAAGCAATTTAATAGTAGGCCTAGGTTTATGTTAGGATAAAAACAAATCCGTGACAATAACTTTTTCGATTTAATTTGCAATCCCTAATCGTTACAATAACTCGCAACTGACTATCAGTTAAATCGTCAAGATATCCGATGACAGTAACTTGCCCAATACGCACAGAACCACCAAACAAAGGAACACAAGCCAACTGCAATCAAAGAAAAGCATATATTCTTCCTCAATATTTGGCTCAAGTTTCCACCCTTTTTAATAATTCTCAATATCAGGATGACTTAAACAGCAATTACTTAGGTATCATCAAAATATCAGCTATAAACCCTACGGCAAAGTAATTTTAATCATGGTCAGTAAGAAATCTCCTCGTTTAGTGTTGAAAGAACTTTCCGAAAAAGATTATATAACACAACTTTTATATCTAACGCCATCGCTAGGCTTCAATCTACTTGATGTTAAAAATAGTCTGTAATTATCCTTATTCTAAAACGCAGAAATGACTTAACTAATGTTGCTTCAAATAAACCAACACGTTTACTATCCTCGACCTCTAAATTATTAGAAAACTACTTCTTCAACATATTAGTCCAATTCTAAAAATATTATCAAAACTTACCACTTTTGCTTTCGTCAGAAACATTTAAGTATCCAACAATGCCTTTGTATAGTACACGTAATTAATCAAAATTTAAATTAAGGTCCAGAGGTTTTCCTAGATGTACTTCGGGATTTGAAAGCCATGATGGACTATTGTACTAAATTAGACAGAATCTTGCTAGGCTATATTAGGGCCTACCTTCTTTTGAAATCATACTTATTACGTAGACGTTGTAGAACAATAGTGAATGGCGAAATATCCAATGTCTACCTTATGAAATTTTTAGTCCCCCAGGTTAGTGTTATGCAGTGCACCTCATTTATAATATTTACGTATGACCTGCCAAAAACTAATTATATAATAACAAGAACATTTACAGACTGTTTATGAGGACCTTGTAATATCATCGTTATAGCTCCAGAATTACCTCTATCAATTAGAAGAGTGGCTCAAAATTAACGGATCTAAATGATAGGATGTATCACTAAATTTACGAAAAGGGCAATATCCGCTAATTTTTAGGAATAACAGTAAAATTATTATGTCATCATGCGTAAAATACTTAGCAGTCGATCGTGATAGTAAACTCAATTGGAGAAAACACATCATAAAAATAGTGTAAGCAGACTGACATGAGAAAGAAAGAATTAAATTGGTTACATAACAGAAAATCTAAACCTTTGTTAAAAAACAAAATCCTTTTATACAAATTTTAAATTAAACTTATCCGGACATACCATGTAGAATTATGGGGTGTCCAGTATATCTAGCATTCCCATAATTCTACGTGCAAAATCGGAAATACTTCATGCAATAATCCATTCACCGTGCTATGCCATTAACCAGATGCTAAATCTAGATCTCTGAATACCAACTGTCTAAGAAGTTATCTACAAACAAAGTAGGTATCATCATGCAGGTCTAGAAGTGCTCGCCAATGTTCTCGTCAGAACTCTTCGAGATTAAAATCAAAATTAGCCAACACAATCGACATAAAATAAAAGAGGTCTTCTTACAGAAGAAGACTGGTCATGCCACAAGAGGATCTTAACAATTAGTACCTAAGCCAGCAAAATACCTTATATAAATTACTGTTATATCAGGTCACTATTGTAAACAAACATTTTTTAATATAATCTGCATTTTATATTGGCGCTGTGGAGCCTGGCCAAGGAGCACAGAGACTACTACATCCTATCTTTGTGCATACAAACAGTGGGAGGTTTCTTATAAGCACTGAGAAATGGTCGCTCCCATGAATGTCGGATAATTCTCCACAACAAAAGTGGGGCAAGACTCGGGTATCAGATCGAAAGATCGATAGCCGAGAAAGTGACATTTCCAACATTAACTTCTGCTGGCGTTTAAAACGACAAATGCGTTGTTAAGCAGCAGATTTGCAGATATTATTACTTTTTATTGCAACCGTGTTTGCTTTCTAACAACCTCCATTGGGACCGTGGGTGATGAGATGAAATCTTCCACCAGGAATTCTAGAAATGATAACTGCTCAAACAGGTCGTGTAGGTTTTTTATCCGTCATATGGAATCCGGTTAATATGTACAGCATATCGTCATCTTCAGTGGCTGTAACAAACGTCTTGTAGGATTTACTTCTTCTAGAGACGTAGCGTCCGTAAGGATATGTGTTGATAAGAAATATAGCAACATCTCTCACAGATTGGGAGTAGGTTAGATTTATAGGGGGGGATGTTATTATTTTCATTATTGTTGTTGTTGTTGTTGTTGTTGTTGTTCTTCTTCTTCTTCTTCTTCTTCTTCTTCTTCTTCTTCTTCTTCTTCTTCTTCTTCTTCTTCTTCTTCTTCTTCTTCTTCTTCTTCTTCTTCTTCCTCTTCTTCTTTTACTTCTTCTTCACATTGTTTGTTATTGTAAATCAAGTGCATTGTTTAATGCCTCATGGAGAACATTCCGGTACCTTAATTACTTAAAAATTCAAAAAGAAGGCTTACTTAAAATAAATACTTTACAAATTCTTTTAACATTTGCTTTATTTATTTACTCAAACTGTAACCATTTGAACCTAGAGCGTATTTTTCGGTTTTCTCTTGCAGTTCTTACTGTAAGCTAACAATGATATATTGTTATTAACATTTTTGTCTTCAGGGCTGTAAGGCCGTGGACAAAAGCTGTTGATTGCAGCAGACGTTTCAGCCGTGCCTACGACGGCCATCTCCAGTGCAAATATCAGGGTAACATTGACATAGATGTCACGGTCAGTGACCACAGTACTGTGGTAAAGGATGATATAATGTCTTTGCATAATCAAATACAATGTATATGCTGATATATAAAGTATAATGTAGACTATATATCAAATGATATATTGTATTTGATGAAGTAACCGAGCCACTTGTATTTCTCTGTGACAGCGTTTTTCCGTACGAATAGTTTAAGCACTTCACCTCTGTTTCTGTATGTCTCTATATTCATGTCTTGAAAGCCTATAATTATATTCACATTGCTCTCAATTGTTCCAAATTCACAGTCACAAAATACATTCTAAACAAATCCCTTTGAGATACTAATTTTCTTAATTTCAGTATTTTGATTATAAGAACCTCTTATATTATTATATATAAACAGATTGCGCTAACAGAGTTTTAATGCTTTCGGTGAGTCTACTATGTACTGAGGCTCTCATACAAAGATGTATCAGCATATCGTAAGTTAAACATTAAACCCTCTCGCAGTTCAATATCAATTTAAGCTGTGTTACGTCTTAATGATTTACCTGATTGAAACCGTCCAGTGACTTCAAGTTGTATATTTATGACGCGTTTCGAGTCATATGACCCTTCATCAGATAGTTATCACTCACAAGGAGATCATCAAATATTAAAATTCACAAAAACACAAAAAACACACATATGTACAATTGTAAAACCTATACAAGCGTCCGACACAATGCACTGCGTGAGGCCCACTAGACTCTGAGCAAACGCGTGTCACGCCGTGTGTTATTTCATAATTGATTTTAGCGCGGTGTCATATAGCGGGTTTGATTTGAAATTTAATTTATCGTTAAGTATGCCATCATGAGTTAGGGTTATTATGTCCATTATAGATTTCAAATTCTTCCCATGCATCCATATAACGACCCTTACTACAATAATGTAAGGGTATTAAATTCGTATTAAAATTCGTGTACGAATGGTTGCATGTAATTAAATGTCGTGCGAAATTAGATTTTATATTATCTATAGAAACACCTTTATTGATGAAATTATGTGGAGTGTGTTCCTGAAACTTTTTAATAAAAGGTCTCCCCGTTTGACCAATATAGAAACATTCACAATCATTACATATCAATTTATATACACCCGTCCTTGATTTTAATTGTGTGTGAACAGCCTGGCGAACCGAATTTCAAAGGCTATTATTGGTTTTAAAAATGGTGGTGAAACCAAGCCTATTAAAAACAGACGTTAGAATTTTGGGCATTATCTCCGTGAATGTGGTTGAGATGTACTTATTTTTGGTTTTTATATTATTTAATTGTTTGGATTTCTTAGCCTTGTGTTTCCTAAGAATGTTATCCACCATCCGGCAATCATAACCATTAGCAGCAGCAATATGTTTAATTGTATTTAATTCTTCATTAAAATCGTTAGCGTCAAGGGGGACACTCAAAAGCCTGTGTACGAAACTATTATACGCTGCTAATTTTTGCGAATATGGGTGGTGGGAATCCGCATGTATAGTAACATCGGTGGTGGTAGGCTTTCTATATATTCCAAATTTCAGGTTGTTGTGCTGTTTAGTTATGGTTAAATCTAAAAAATTTTTTTCATTATTTGCTTCGGTTTCCATGGTGAACTGGATATTGTCATTTACAGCATTCAAGCTGTTTTCCAAAGTGCTTAGCTGGCGTGCAGTACCATTGAAAATCAAAAAAGTGTCATCAACATAACGACAATAAAAAATAATGTTATTGGTGAACTTGTGGTTATTAAGAAAGTAATTGTTCTCATAAGAGTTCAAATAAATGTCGGCCAACAAGGCGGACAATGGTGAGCCCATAGCAAGTCCGTCTCTTTGAATATAATAACGTCCATTAAAAGTAAAATAATTTTTTTGCAAGATAACTCTCAGTACGCAGATTAATTCGTTTATGGATTGTACATCTAATTTATTGGATTTGCTTAAGTTATTATATAAGGTGTCCAAGGTCTGATTTACGGGAATATTAGTATAAAGGTTGACACTGTCGAAAGATGCTAATTTGTATGTGGGTAGCAATTGTATATTTCTAACTTTGTTTATAAAATCCATGCTATTAATTATGCTACGATTATTTTGTAGTTGAATATTATCATTTATTAAAGCAACCAATTTTTTAGCCGCCTTAAAACCCGGTGCAAAAAAATTAACCAGAGGCCTAATTGGGACATTGTCCTTGTGAATTTGAGGTAGGCCAGTAAGTTTCGGTGCATGGGCATTGATAGGTTTTAAACAGCGTCGCGTATGGTCGTCAAAAAACTTGGTACAGTTATTAATTGTGTTATTTAAAATTTTTGTAAATGAATCAGTGGGGTCAGTGTTCAGCATGATAATGTTGTTATTGGAAATAAACGTGTCGACTTTACGTGTATATACATCATTATCTATTACCACTAATGTAAGTCCCTTATCTTCCTTCGTTATAAGTGCGTTATTATCTATTAGTTTTGCTTTTATATTCTTAAGAATTTTTATCTCAGTTCGAGCTCTTAACTGTTTCTGCGTATTCTGAGTATTATAATTATGAACGTTTATGATATTATTAAATTTATTGTTTATTAAGTAGCGTGATTCTTTTTGGAGATTGGGGTCATTGATTGTTTTAATAGCGGTTTCAGAACTGATAATTTCACGTGTAACGTGACATTTATTAACATTCGGAAAGTTAAATTTTAAACCCTTGTTAAGAAGATTTAATTCATCTTCATCAAATATTATATTAGTAAGGTTAGAAGTACGTGGGTAGAACTGATGTTTACATTCAGGGATGGGATGTCGGTTTTGTGATGCCATCAAAAATTGAAATTTTCGGGTCTGTCTTCTTTTTACATCACGCATGATATCAGTAATGTAAATATTTATCTTATCTATTACGTTATCAATGATGGCAGTATGGATCTGCTGGTATAATTGCAAATGTAATTTCAACAATGTACTGTTAAGTATGTCTTTCTTAGTGTATAGCGATTTAATTTCCTGTTTGATACGGAAGAATTCTGCATGTTTTTTCGTGTTTCTGGCTGCCTTAGTGGTGGATCTGATATGTATGGTGGCATACTTAGGAATTAGTTTGTGTTTAATACATGATTTGTTAAATTTAATATGCGCGTTTGTTTTTAATAATCGAATTTTAATATTTTGGTATTTATATACCGTGCTGGCTTGACATGCATCTAATTTAAACATTATTTTATACGGTCCAAGTCACTTTATATAGTAATGATTTACCTTATTGAAACCGTCCAGTGACTTCAAGTTGTATATTTACGACGCGTTTCGAGTCATATGACCCTTCATCAGATAGATATCACTCACAAGGAGATCATCAAATATTAAAATTCACAAAAACACGTGTTACGTCTGTTTTATTTTATTCCATCGTGTGCACAATTTTAGAAAGAAAAAAGGCTCTTTAAACGTAAATAGTTTGTTTGAGTCTTGTTAGTTTGGGTGTTTAAAATCTTTAGAAAATTTTCACCCCAAAACAATCTGAATTTTAATGCATTTAACATCCTCACAAGTAATTAAGGTCACATGATTTGTAGTATTTCAGTCGCGCCGAGTTTTTTATGAAGCTTAGTTCTCAATACAAGAGACGCATTTTGTACAATTAAAGACTTCAAATTAATGTTTGTTTTATTAGACGTATGTCTAAAATCAGGTCACGTGGAAAACCTTTATCCCGGTTTTAAAGACAAGTAGCGATAGAACAAATGGAGAAGTTTTTCTAATGAATGGAACATGCCATTTTTATTAAGTGAAAGTAAAGTGTGAAATAGTAACGAGAAAACAAAAGGACTGTGAAAATTTTGTAGGAAAGATGAAGAGATAGAAACTCTCTTTCTCTCTGTCTGTCTGCCTGTCTCTGTCTCTGTCTCTGTCTGTCTGTCTCTCTCTCTCTCTCTCTCTCTCTCTCTCTCTCTCTCTCTCTCTCTCTCTCTCTCTCTCTTACGCGCACACACACACACACACACCCAACGTGCGAAGAAGTCTCATTGTGTTAATGTGTTACATCTTTGACGATCATTTACATTGTTATATGTCAACCTTTTAATCAAGTCATTACTTTAGTATTTCCGTTAAATACAATAGTTTGTTTTGCTAAGCTATAAAATTAGCTTACCAAAGATAATTTGATATCAATTTTAACGATATTATCTTTCCCTCACGAAATAATATTTTTAGATATTAGTGAAACACTTTGTGCCATATTAGTCAACAACGAGCAATTCCCCGTAGAATTGCCGTCCGCACGACCGGTGCTGTTCATCCAGGTGAGGCTCCAGAACTGGGTGTTACAACAGGAAAGTGGGGAAAGGTTTCATATAAACGTCGCTATTATGGAGAAAAAGGATGCAGAGAAGTGGAGAGACACAATGCTTGCGAAATACTGCTGGCACATGGTAAGAGACAATCCAGAAGATGTTGACAAAAGCAAACGACTAAGAAAGTCATTTTATGTGGTGATTCTAATTTAATAATCATTTTTCGTTTGTAATAATGTATCAAAATTATACAATTTTGTAAATGATGGTAGAAAAAATAAAATGTTTCTTCCTTACTCTAAAATAAAATACAAAATAAACTCTTCTGATTGAAAATTTGAATTCAATACCCAAATGTTATAAAAAAAAATTATCTTAATTTTAAGAAAGACTAGAAAGTCGGTTTAAATTTATTATCCACTGTTATTACTTGTAAAGGTAAATCATGTAGTCTCCTGTCAAAAATAATAAAACCTCATAATCCGTACCATAAATTTACTAATACATCGCAGGATGGTAGTGAAAAGTCATCTCGCTGAACAGGCATCAACAAGGCATATGTTTTGCATACCTAATTGCGGACGTCTGGCTGTTGACTTATTCATTGTTTACTCTGAGCCGGTAAATTTTATACAACGAAAGTTGGGGCTGTGTTTGTACGTTTTGTAGAACTACCCGAAACGCAGTATACTCATTCTGTCTGAGATTTGTTTCTGCACAACTTAGCAGAAGCTTAAATTTTAACAATAGACGTAACAAATAAATTATGTTACGAAGTGTGTAATAAATCTCTTACATACATCCTGTTATGCAAAAAATATTCAAATAGTTTTTGAAAATAATAGGGTAATTGTACTACACTTTAATGTATGATCACTGTTTTTACTCTATTTACCAGCAAACTGCTTTACTTGTAGTCTGTATACAGAAATATAGTTTATTGTTTCATAAGTTTAAGAAAAAAAAACTTGAAGTAGTAAACGATATAACGTAAAAATTGCACTCTCAACAATTTTACGGGGACAAAGTTATGTTGTACCCATAGAGAAATATAAATTCATAGAAAGCGGGGAGAAAATAAAACTAAAACTACCGATTAGAGCGGGGGTACTTCAAAGAAATAAGTATTAAAATTTTGTAGTAAGGGCGGTAGTTGTTCATAAAGACGACCTTGAGTTGACGCCTGTAAGACGGCTAAAATATGAAAAAGTAACATAGCGGACGGACCGTCATAAAATTGTATTATTTTCAAGAGTGTCAGAAGTCTGCCCTAAGATTGTAAAAAGTTAAGTGCATCTAACAAAGGAACCGCTAGATTAGACAGAGAGAGATGAGAGCGAGATGGAGATAGACGCTAAGTTTTCCCACTACGTTTACACGCGCAAATAGTTGACGAATAACGGAAAGCGTCATTTTTTACGCGGGACGTTTCACTAGACAGGTTGGGTAAATTTGAAATTAGCTGTATGTCAGGCCAATCGGCGCGTATTTTGTAGATAGTTGGTGAGGGTAGTTCGAAGCAATGTGTACAAAACGAAGTGGTAGGAAGTTAAGTTAGTCTACGGAGAGATTACACTTAAAAGACTCGTATCTAGTGTGTTAAGAAGTTTGTCGATAATTTAAATAAATATACTTCAATCGCAACGAAAAGTCAGTTACGGTAACGCGATATGAGCATTGTGGAAGCTACATATTATAGACACTTAATAATCGGTTAGAAGAACAAGGTTCAGAGAAATTAGAGAAGATTAATTAAAATCGAGTAACATATCTAAGTTTTACTTAATACAGCATCAATCGTTTAATGTCGAAATACATCGCGAAATTTAATGTGTTAAACGTCACAGTACGGGACAGTCGGTCGAAATTTGTTATCAATCCGGTGTTGGACGCACTTAGCTTTGATAAGAATATACTGTGTATTCAACAAGTGTATTTGTATACGGCACCTGTGTAGTTACCACTAAGTTATCTAAGTGAATGGTATAATACCTGTGAAACCAGTGTATAGAGTAGTGCAAAACTAACAAGGATAACTGCTCAACGATCAACGTCGGACGACTAGCCTGGAACCTGCAGAATTGATGTCATCGCGTCGCAGAATGAGATCAACATACAAGTAACTAATAAAATGAACACTCATTTTACTATTGCCTAGTAAATTTAAATGTATGTAAATCATATTTGGTGACTCAATAAGTCAAAGAATCCATAGCCAAGAAATAAGCACAACAAAATTTTATAACCAAATTATTAAAAGCAATGATCTACAAATTTTGTAATATGTAAATACAAAGTAGTTATTAAAAACCTAATTAATAACAGTCAACTGTGTTTATTTATTACTGGCGCCCTGGGATATTTCTTAAGAGTCGGTACACTAAAGTAAGTGTGACATTCTTTTGCTGATAATTAGTATGTTATAAATATTAATATTGTCATTGAGTAAATTAGCTTGATAAACTCTTACTTTGCACACGCTCGTAGGCCAAGTGTAGTATGTATAATAGTAACGCGAAATTTTATTAAGGCCTATTTAAAGTGTATTACAACGCAAACTATATCAAATTTTTTTTGCTCTTATTTGGAAAATTGTGCATAACCGTAGTTATGTTCTAGAAAATATAAAATAACTATTTAATGAGATCTGAAGCCTAAAACCTAATTACAAAAATTTCATTTCGTAACTAAGATTTTGCTATATTTACCAGATAATAGCTACATTTACATTCTACATAAATATTGTAGATTTAGGCTCCTCAGGTGGCGACAAAAACACATTCTCCGCCTCCGACAAAATCACTTTCTCTCTCTCTTTCTCTCTCCCCGATAGTAGCAGTCAGTTTTGTGTTGCTGCTGGAGTCACACGGGACTGTGTACTGGTGCATTCTCCAAAGGTGTCCTAAATACAGGCCGAAAACAGTCCTGGACTTGTCAGATCGCCGTCCAGTATAAATACCACCGGCAACTTTGGGGCGATCTCAGACTCAAGATATCTTCACACAACGCCACGCTGCTGGTGTGCCGACCGATCGAACATCTTTACCACACACACCAAGACTTATGGAGAAACTCTGGACCATCAAAAACAACAAACCGTAAAGACAGAAAACACAGCATCAGCATAATCATCATCGTCATCAAATTCTCAGGATTCAGGACACACACACACACACACACACACACGCAACGGTAACGTCGGCAGTACGCAGGTGATGAATAAAGAATTATATTTTTTGTTTGTGAAAAGATCTCTAAAAAGAAACTTATACACAAACAGTAAGACTTAAAGTTTTAAATATAATCACTGTACATAAATTTAAATGGTAGTTAAAGAAAATAATTTAATTTAACAAGAAAATTTAAAAATAATAATCTTCTTTTTTATGTTAATATTTGGGTGAGTCAGTAGAAATAAATAATAGGTTGGAAGTAAATTTTTTATTTTTTTATTTTTTTAATAGCAACAATTAATTTTATTCTTGAGATTTAATATTATTTTTGTTTTTAAATGAGTTGCTATCATTATTTAAAATTTGAGTCAAATTCAGACACACTGAAATAAAAAGTGTTTAGAAAATTTGTTTAACAAGTCTGTTTAGCTAGTAAGATTATATGGTTGTTTATTTTTGTATGTCATGAACAGCATAGAAAGTTATATTGTATTTTTGTAAACTTATAAAACAGAATTTTTTTGTATTTTTATAATTCGAAATTTTAATATTTGCATATTTTCTATTAATATTAATAAATCCTAGAATGATTATTTTGAAACGGTTTTAATTAATTATTTTATGTCATCAACATCTCACTCCTCTTTGAAAATTAATTTTTTATTGTGCAACTACATATACTTCAAGAATTAAAAAAATCCTGCGACTTAGCCGGTGTGATACACTTCATAATTGCGTTGAGTACATGGTATTGTATTTGTGTAGTATTTTATAATACTTGTAACGTTGCAATATATTATTAGTGTGTTTGCTTGTCTTTCAACACACACCCCACTTGTCATTATTTCGAACTTACCAAGTTTATTTACAAATTGAACTTTGTTACTTAATTTATCGCTTTCGTTACTTTGTTTTTCTTTTTTTGTCGCTTATAAATCGGTGCTAATTCACTGGGTTTAATTTTTTGTATTCTAGGATCACTCAGTTTTCAAGACGACTATCCATTTTTGAAAACACCATGCATTACCACTATGAATATTACTGACCCAGTTTGTTTCTTGTTTATGTTTAACCCCCTTCTTGTTAGAAAGGCTTGAGGACACCTTCTGTCCACATTATATTATCTGTTTTTTAATCTAGTGTTAATACAGTATTTATAATTTTGTACTTTTGGCTACATTCTTTTATTATGGTTCTTCTCTTTACGGAATTCGTATTCTAACAAAGGTTTTTCCAGGTTAGTTTTACACAAGGTAACCTATTGTAAAATTACAAAACATCTTATCAAGTAAGTTTTAGATTATTTTTAAATTTTGCAAGATGGAAGGATTTTGTGAGTTTCAAAGTTCTGTAAGTTGTATATACTCGGTTTGATCGGTGTCCCACATATAGCACATTTAAAATAACACTCTATTTATGTCGAAATTAAACCAGGATAAGAACCGGGTACTATGTAGTTACATGTGATAACTCTAAAAAATGAAAATACCTTAAATAACATAAATAGAAGATAGTCTCCAAACAAAGCCTGAAGAACGTTACTAATATCATAATGTTTTTAAGCAAATGCGAATAAATCAAAAACGTTAATATACCTTAATCTCTCATAAATTATGCTATAAATTTATAAGAAGAAACTGCGTCTAATAGAGTGAATCAATAGTAGTTACTTCAAACAAGATAATGATTCCAATTGAAAAGGAATAAAAGTTTTTAATATAATATATTTTCATGTAAAACGAATGTTATTTACATATTTTTGAAACGTAACCATCAGTGGACAGACGGACTCAACAATATAGTTTTGACCTTCATCATGTTTTATGATTACTTTTTAATCGATTAAGATATTTTGACGATGGTACTTTTACACCAGTTTACTTAGACAACATCACTGAGATTCAAGAACTTTATTTAAATTTTAAAATTTACTATCGGAATTCCTGAACTAACATTTGTAATCGTATGGCGTACGACAATTTTACTCAGATTGTAAGTGGAAAGCAGTGAAAAGCGAGAATTATTTTCCTAAAAAGGAGTACGTCCTACTTGAACTAGGTTAAATAATTTAAGAAGTAACAGCAAGAAAAAGAAATTGTAAGTGCAAGAACTTAGTAAGGAAAGAATAAAACACTAGCTAATGTTAAGAAAGTGAAGAAAATTAGACTATCTAAGATGCGCTTTCAAATACAAATAAATTTGTTTCTTAGTTATTTAACAGAGGAATTACTACTCCACACTTCATTTATTAACTAACTTCTGCGCAATTCAGATTTAATTTCCAACTAAATAAATCTGAAAGTACGAGGGCTATTCAAAAAGTAACCTCTTCTTGTGCTGTATACACAAACAAATGGTATTAAGAACCATTCTAGGCGCATTTGCGACTAGTATACATTTTCACTAGTACGTACAAGTACGCGGTTCATTTTGTTTATTTCTGTTTGAAAAGTAACCGACGAAACATTGAACTATGAATGCCCCGCCAGCTAGAAGGTATACGAAACTAATATTAAAAAGTCCCAACGTCTGCTGTGTATTTTCGGGATTATGTCCCAAGCTGCTGGACAGCATCGAAGATCGATCGAGACTGTCGGTCAGTAGAAAGCAGTCGTGACCAGGTTTAGCCAGAGGTCGGCCCGATTAATCACCGTTTGATGAAAGGTTGTAGAGTAGCGCCGGGTAAGAGATATGACAATTTGGCAGAAGTAACCGATGTCTGTGGAAACGGGCCCCATACTTGAAAGGGTTGAACTTCACGGAAGTTAACATTTGAGGAATAGCAGTAATAGTCCACGTGTCTGTAGTGGCCGAATCGAGACCGGTACACCTAATCACCGGACTAATGTACTAATCCGGACAGGGGTGCCATCGTGTCACCTAGATAACCTAGATTCCCGCGTTTTCAGCGCTTTGACACCAATGATGATTTTTCAATTCTGTCAGACATTCGAATCTGCCAAATGCTGTTGGCAGCGTTGTCCAGTATAGGACTCCAAAAGCTGTTGCAACGATATTACATGTGCCTGTACATGGATGGTGATTACGTTAATTTATATACAGACATGTATATACAGAAAATATTTTTCCTTAAATTGGTTTTTATTTACGTGCAAATCACAGATTAACTTTTAAAGTACTTCGTGTTTCTTAAATATTTTATTAAATACACTGTGTCCCAAATACTGAGACGCTAAACATAATCTACTTGTAACAAATCAAATTACGGCTGTAAACATAGTTCATTCTTTAATAAGAAAAAACCATTACAGACTTCCTCGGTGTTACTATTTTCGTATGTAGGCTACACATCTGAGGATGTTTAATGTTCAAGCAGTTCATCACATTTGACGTATTTTTTAACAACTCCACTATTTTCAAACAAAATTTGCATTCTACAATATCTTTCTTAGGATTCTGAATATAATTCCACAGAATGTTTTTTGGTGGAGCCATTGTAAAAATCAGCCGTAAATATAAAATATTCGAAAAATAAACATTATTTTTTGCTTTCAGGAACAGAGCTTGTTTAATTTTTGATTGTTGGTGAGATTATATTTTATAAATGTTGCTACAAAATATCTATATTATTGTCCAAAATATTGACAATTACAATCAACATATTGATATTTCTTTAAACTTGGTATACTTACTTGTCACTCTTACTTTCAATGTTAGTGCTTAACTGCAGCGGGCAGACCAACAGCAAAGCTATGAAGCAGAGGAATTCGTAAGAGTAGCACATAAAAATAAATTTCGCAGTAAATTGAAAAGCGTAATAAAAATAATAAATTTAAACGAACTTTCGTTTGTCTGTCTGAACGGTTTCAACTTGGCATCAGCTTTGCTTCTTGCTGACATCTTGGATTAATGTGGTGTGCACCGATTCTTCGTAGACAAGTTCTGAATTACAATTGCAGGTGTTAATCAAAGTTGAAACTTTCATCAGAAGGCCGTCTGATAAGCCAAGTGCTAAAACGTTCATTTTTTCGTTTTCCTTTTTTGTTTTTACGGTCACATGCATTTGATTTTTGCAAAAATGTATTTCATAAGCTTTCATTAACGTATTTCATGTACCACAAAACCTTTCGAACTATCAATGACTAAAAGTCTCTAGTCGAATAGTTTATCAATTATATATTTCAAGCATTCTGTCAGAAAGCATAGCACTCAACACTTTAAAGTTTAACTTAAATATACCTTAATATTTAGAACCAACTTTCCTAAAAATTTTCAGTGATCTAATCTGTTAGCTTCATAAATATCCAATAAGTAGGATAAAGAGGAAAGTAGGTGAATATATTTTTTGGTGTAAGGAAAAACAATAATCATAACAAATTAAGATCAGTGTCCACTCACTTTGACAAATCAGACGTGACACGTCCCCTAGTCCGCGTACTTTATTCGCCTTAATCCCTAGAATTGCCTGTCTTGCTTAATCAACGCTTATCTCTCAATGATAACGACTGTTACATGTAACTTCGCTATGCTAGAATGACAATGGCAATTGAATCAGTGGTTTTGAAAAGGGCATGAGTCCACAAGACCTAAGTTTTGGAAAACGATAAAAAACTGTTTTACGAGCAAAATTTTACCTTTACTTTTATGATTATTTTTTTGTTATTATATACAATAAATTTCCATAATATACTATTTTTTTAGTTTGCTATCTCTTACGGTAAGCCTGTAAAAAAAGTTGAAACTATTGGACTCATGACCTTTTCAAAATTTATGAAATAAAAACATCAAATATGTTGTATATTTTTGTATTTCACAAATAATTACTAAAATAAACATAACTGGTAGTATTTTATAAATGTTTAATTGAAATATACTATAAGTAGATGACGAATTTCTTAACGTTAAGAAAACTTATTCGATTTCTTCTCCACCCTTTGTTGGCCAGTCACATATCTCATCATTAAAAAAGGTAAGTGCTCATCAGGAATATACTTTTTGAATTGTTTAATGTCCTCTACTTTCTTGCAGTTTATTGAGCACTTATCATTGTGTGTTTTTCTAGTCACAACAAAAATGTATAACTTCAGCTGATTTTTTAGCAAGTCTAAAGTGATGGAAAGTTAAACCGTCAATATAATCATATACCTTCAACACACCTGGATTCCTTTTTTCACATTCGAACATGTAGTACTTGGAAATAGGAAATCTACTTTTCCACTTTTAGGAATTTTCTTTCCCAAAGATTCTATGGATAAAACTTTCCTCTTGTAGACATTTTTTATTTTTTAATTTATAGACATATGACAATCC
Source organism: Magicicada septendecula (assembly GCA_034769895.1). Taxonomy (NCBI): domain Eukaryota; kingdom Metazoa; phylum Arthropoda; class Insecta; order Hemiptera; family Cicadidae; genus Magicicada; species Magicicada septendecula. The sequence continues at coordinate 161,778,700 of CM068375.1, forward strand.
AGGACTGATGCCCCTTTCAAAACAAACACAATATTGAATGGTATATTGTAACCATATTGAGCACTGGACTAGTGCCCTTTTCATGTAAAATGGTAAAATTAAGCTTATAGAATGCAAAACAACTCATATGTCATTTTCTCAAAAAATGTGACTGATGCCGTTTTCAAAACCACTGATTCAATTGTAGTCGACCTTGTTCTGCAACAACCAACTTGGCTGCAATTTTATATTTTGTTAAAAACAGCAATTTTGTTAAATATTTGAACTTATTACAAATAATATACTGCGGTGTTTATACTTGTTCATTTAAGTAAATTAAAATTGTTTGATTTGTTAATAAAAAGAATAAAAAAATATTTTGTTTCTAACATTTTCTTATTTTGCTTTCAATGTAAAGCATTTTCACAAGTACATAGGAATAGTTAATAAAATCCAAAATGTATAACAGCATCTTAAGTCGGTCTTCTAAGACAAAAGATAAGTATTTCTACTAATAGTAATTTTATACAAACCTGTTGGTAAATGACCTGAAGATGGCTTGACTGCCGAAAGCGCTTGTCAGTACCAAAGACAACACAGTGGTTTGTATAAAAAAACTAGTAGAAATATTTGAGACCACTAACACTCCAATACAACAATAAAAAAAAAGATAAGTAATCATTAGTAATTCAAATTTTTTATATTTTCCTTATTTTAAACTTTATACGGATTTGTTATACAGTGACTTATGACTATAACTGTTCACAATTAATAGTATACTTCACAAAACATATTTTTGCAAGTGTCTGAACTACAGTTTTCCTAACAGAAGTAAGATTTTGTAAGCCGTCTAATACTGTTGAGTAAGAAGAATGTGTCATCTGCACTTACACGTAGGTCTTAAGTGAAAAACTTGTCAACTTCTACCAACTGAATTATAAATAATTGGGAAAACGCAATGACTTAATGACACATGCATTCACTGGAACAAACTCCCAAAAAATATGGGAATGATGAAAAACGTTTATGCTATAAGCATAAGACAATTTATTAAGAAATTGTAATTGCAACAGCAAACACAAAGTTATATTTATTAGCACTGAGAGAGTAAAGTCATCAAGTCGGTTTGGATAGTTAAATTATAAAATATTTTATTTTTTCGAAATCGACTTAGCTTTACTCATACTATATTTCCGTTGATATTTATACAGCTATCTTCTGTTTTGTGAGGAAACAGCTACCTCTGAACTTGACAGTTGGAAAACAAAATTCAATTAAGGAGTTACAAAAAAAATTCATTTATAACGGAATGGAAACCGTAAATGTAAATTTACATATACGATATAGACGTAAGTAAACAAAATAATATTGCGTTAAAATAATATTTCTCAGTCATTTACTGTTACTGTCCTCACCTTACATATATCTCTAACAAATGTAGCAATTTCCCGTAGGTGGTTGATCTATGTTTTCCTCAATCGCTTTCTTCAATGGTGGTGTCTCAGTTGTTTCGTTCAGATACCCGTCTGATCGTAAAGCGTGATAATTGTCTCCGATTGATCAATTCACAAGTTCCCAGACTCACAGCAGTGTACGAAGGTATATAAACACTGTACTTCAAACGACTGGCATCTCGTCAGTATTTGTGTAGATTGTAGATTGTACTTGTGTACTTAGTGTAGATTTAACGCAAAGTAGAATATCTGTTTAGAAAACATCACACACCCAACGCAGTGCAAAAGCCAGCAGGATAGTCTAGTTTATAAATGCCGAAACTTTCAAAATTCGGTTGAACAAAAATTTGGAACCTAATAAAGAAAATAGTGTCACTATGTTAAAAATTTTTATTGTAGATAGATTCCATGTATACTGTAATTTACACATTCGTTAACACTTTTATAACTACTGCAATAGCCTAATATTTAAGGCTCTATTATAAGCCTTTCACCTCAGGAACCGCTGGAGAATTCATGGTAACTTCACTGGAATGCGTGTTCCGGTTAACAACCGGATAGCAGACTTTCATATTCACATAAGTACGTAATTCATTTGTATGTATACAATGATATAGTACTGTTACGAGGTCACCGAGATAATCGTTTTCACACAGTGGAAATAAGTACTTAAATACCACAGAAGTCGTTAATTATAATTGTTAGTAACATTTTAAGTGAAAAACACAGTAATTCGTATACAATTTCTTAGGTTTTCGATTCTCTAATCTACACCAACGTAACTAACAATAAATATTACCTAATTAGCACTGACGATTATTAAACACGGCAGTATGCAGTCAACGTTGGACGGACGTGCAAACATTTGATAATGGAGACCAATTATTGGATTCTGCATAAGTGTTTTAAGGTTCTTTAAAATAGCCGACATATGCAAATATCTTTCTCATTCTCGAATGTGAAACCAAAACTGTTATGGCAGTCCGGAACTGGATAGTGTCTCTTTAATCAATGTTTGACAGGAATGGAACGACAGACTATTTATACCTAGAGTCTAGCAGACTATTCTCTCTCTTGCAAACAGATCATCGTAGTGGCAGTGTCGGTAATCGTAGGTCAGTAACACGTTTAGCGGTATAACTGACAAAACCATATCCCGTGGAAATAAAAAATCTAGTGGAGGAGAACTGTCGAGATGGAAGCAGAAAAGAAAGAGAAGTTCTTTGTAGAGCACAGAGTCCTCGCCCAAAATACAGTCCGTTGGCCCAGCTTCATCGAGACCGTAAGCTCTGCAGAGAGAGAAAGGAATTAGTAGTAGTAGTAGTAGTAGTTGTAGTAGTAGTAGTAGTAGTAGTAGTAGTAGTGGTAGTGGTAGTAGTAGTAGTAGTAGTAGTAGTAGTAGTAGTAGTAGTAGTAGTAGTAGTAGTAGTAGTAGTAGCAGTAGCAGTAGTAGTAATAGTAGTAGTAGTAGTAGTATGAAGGTAACAATATCTGTAAATGTGAAGAAAGATAATTAATTTTTTGTTTAAAAGCAATTCACTAATTAAATAAATATTAACAACAATTAGATAATCAAATAATATAGAGTTAGATTTATAATTAATTTGACACTAGCATTAATATAGTAGCATTGATTTTTTTATGGCGTATTGAAATAACGACTGCATATAGCGCGTGGCCCGCAATGAGTTATTGGTCAGAAAAACGACTGTCACTTGTCATAAGTAGTCCTAAAATTATAAATTTCCAAATAAAAATAAAATATGTTTTTTATTGCGACTTTTCCGCTGGTAGTTCAACTGGCCAAAAAATTAAAAAACCTTTCTCTCACTATATTTTGTATGTTCGGTTTTTTACAATTAAAAACAGTTTCCTATTGTAATACGAATAAAACATATTATATTTATTGCAATTAGGCTAATATTAATACTGTATTATCCCTGAACTATCTTCCTTAAAACACATACATTTTGTGTATATTAGTAGTAAAACTACAAGAAAAGCGAAGGAGTGTAACAACAGACAAATTGTACGTTTGCTGTGGACGCGAGACACGACACAGTCTGAGAACAATGTTCTTAAACTCCAATCTCATTCCAGTTTAAATCAAACTTTAATGCAAATAATTGGAGTTAACCATTTAAAAACATAATCACTATATCTTGTTTATGAAGTTATCAAATATCCAAAAAGATTGTTAAAGCTTCATTGTACACCTGCGTCCAAACTTAGCTATGACATAACATTGTGACATGGTTACATGTATACGCTTTTCTGCACCTTAACTAAACCGTCTATAAGAACAGTTATACGGAAGGAATCATCTGAGTTCATGATGTATTAGTCATAGGCGCTCAATGTAAAAACAAACACGATACCACGATAAAAGGGTTTACACAAATGTACTTGTGTGTATAAAATAATACAAAACCTATGACAGAAAGATAAACTTCTTAAGATTTTGACAGAGAGATAGGTTTTGAGAGCAAGAGAGAAAGTGAGGGGCATAGGACAGACAGAGTAAGAGAGGAACATTGTAAAACAGATATTCAGTGTGTCCTTGACTTCAGTAGAGGTATACTACAGAAACCATAAGTCTACTATCATTGGGGTTGTGATTTAAAGCACCCTCACAAAGTTTCCAAACAGAACGCAGCCCCAAAGTAGCTAACATTAGTACCGCTTGTCACAGATAAGAACTCCAACCTAAATACTGTACAACTACGGTTTCTCCGAGAATGTATCAAACTGCGGTTAGTGTGTCGCCAATCATTACTGAAGCAGTGCTTCACATGCTTCCCTTCACCGCACGCCACTGTACTATTCTAAAATAATATTACTGTTCATTATCGAATGCACTTGATTTATTCATCACAAACGACAACTAACATGATATGACTTGAAATGTGTGTCAGTTTTTGTTTTCTGATCAATTTTCTAATTGTGATAATTTAATAAAACTACTCAAATAACTAGTACAGCATTAATTAAAGAATTCAAACTTTTTCGATAAACACCTGGGAGAACTGGAAAGGAAAACTTTATGTATAAGTGTAGACAACAGTTTAAACAGCAGAGCAGAGTTACATTGGAAAACCCAATCCCAATGCAATTTCCAGGTCGGCTGACAATTTGTGCACGGCTGCAGGCAGCGACATAAACACAGCCTACACTACTTGCTCAACACACATCTGGATTTTAGGGTCACTAAATTACCACCGCATGGTATACTGTTGGCATGCAAAAGTTGTTAAATTTTTGTCTATCCAAGAATTATACATAGCTGTGTATTCAAGACGTTATGCTCATGATAAAAGTTCGTGACAAATAGAGATGCGCGAGCAGGTTCAGCAAGCGTTCAAGCAATGAGTCTCGCTGCAATTAGCAAATAAACGGTGTTTTTGTTGATAAAGAAGGAATTTTTAAGCTGTAATGAAAATATTAAGTAATTAAAAAATGAAAATAAATGTTAAGGAAATTATCTAAATTATTTAGGCTATTAAATGTTATAGGCTACAGTTAAAAAACTGTAACAACAACAAAATTATTATAATTATTTCATAATAATTAATTTAATTTAAAATACTTATTAATTAATCAATGTAGTTCTTTTACCGAAATTGTAGTTACCTTTGAGAAATTATTTAAAGATATCTAAGTTAGAGTTCGTAGAAAATCCGTCGACGAAGTACTAGTTAAAACGATTTGAATTATCTTTGTTGTTTCGTAACAGGCAGACCAAATTATCAGTTTCTTAATCCACACTATACTTGTAAACATTACGAAGTAAACTTTAATGTAATAAAATTACAGTTATCAGGCGTCCTTTGTTTAAATTTGTATGTTAAATCTGTGACTAAAATAAACAGAAAAAGCAACTGATGGAGTATTTAATGTGCATTAAGATTGTTAATAACACAAAAGTTGGGGCAGCATTTATGAAAAGTACACGCAATATAAACTGGAAGCTGTAAAATACTGGAAAGTGTCGGTAGGCAAGAAATGTAACAAGACAACGGCTGAACTGTAAACAACAATCTAAGTAGCTGTGCACCGCTAGAAAATTCAATTCAAATTCAATTTCAACGTTGGCTGCCAGCTTTTACTTGCCTTTGGACTGACGTGTGTACAAACCCACGTATTCAGTACTACGTTCGTATACAGGCATTATTTGCTGCTAGTGGATGAGAGATACAAACACATGGGATTTCCGCGTACCTTTGTGGCAGTACAGTGTGCAGTTTCTGTTAGTTTTTGCATTTTGAATATGTCACAGTCTAATATAACACAAGCATACACGCGCGCGCGCGCACGCACACACACGTCAAGAGCTTTTTATCGTAGCACTGCTTCTTCTGCAGATGAAAAATCTAAACCAAGATAAATAAAATCAAGAGGAAAATGCATACCTCCCATTTTACTCAGTTTACTACACAGAAAAAATTACAAAATACATCAATACAATCGCATAGTAAAAACATTAAAAACTGCAGGAACGGATAAAGGTATAGTTCCGATGCCGCTAAATATCATTTGTTTATTTACTTGTTACTATGGTAATTAATTCTGGTCTCCATGGTGTTGACTCGATTTCAGTATTTATTTCCTTGTCTTTTAAGCGTTGTCGGCAAATCCTCTGACGTTCGGCATTGGTCATTTTTGGTTTTATGAATTCCCCATGATTTTCTCTACTCTCCTGTATGGGTTTACGATACTTTTGAGCACGTTTAGCATCCATATACCGCGACATTTTGTCCGAACACACGATTTTTACAACTTGAATTACGATTATTCAAACCTCTTAATAATATCACTGCTATTACGGTACACTATGTAGAAAGTACTCGATGAGACAATTTTAACGACACCTCACTCAACGTTCTATCGCATCGGAAACCGGAGAAATACTAATTTTAGTGCGCGCCGAGCGGCGCAAAACATTTTTATTTCTCCCCCCCCCCGCTCACCATACACTGGATGATGCAATAGCCCGCTCATATTGTGCTATTTATTAGCTTTGTTCCTTTATCTGTCGAATGGTACCTCATATAAGCGTGAATCTTTTGTCGTTTAGATAATATTTCAATTTCAAACGTGACGTGAAAACGTAACGCTCGATTTTCTGGTTGGGGGTGCCTATTGCTGGCCTCAAAGGTAAGACGTCAAAACACAACGAACGCTTCAAAACGTCATAGTTTCCTTAGCTTGTAGATGCTGAAACGCAATTCTAACGACTAGTATAGAACTGACAAGATTTCATTGTGTCGTGTTTTTTATTTAAAAGGAACAGGAGATAGCTATTCCATAATTCCGACCGAGATCAAATATCCACGGCTTTCAATGTCACATGAATGTGACTGGCTTGCGACCGGAGCGTTCTTCGTAGTTCAAGCAACATTTGCAACGTATAGTATAACTAAACAGAACTGAATATATGATTCAGTTTATAAATATATGATTTTTTCGGTTTGTTATAGTAGTTTTTCATGAGTCTTCCACAGAAACGTATAACAGGCATGCTCTTTCCCAAATGTCAGTAATCATTAACATAATTACAATTTATTAACAAATATATAAAATAAATCTTTCAACTTTTAAAAACATTTCACCTTTTGGAATATTACATGTATTATCCGACATGCCCATTGGCAGAGAGAGAAACAAAATCAATCGTTCCGTTACATGTTTACGGTTGTTTCATATGTACTGTTCACACAATATCTATATTGTATATGCAGTAGTAGTGCTCGTTGGTTTGCGTTTAGTTCTATTGTCTTGTAGCAGGGGAAAAATGTACGTCTATTATAGGAAGAGCACTGACAACACTACGTCAGGCTTATGTTTACGATACGCCACTGGAGTTCCTATCTATGCTGTATCTCTATGTGTACTCATGTACACACAAAACAATATATACAATTTTGGTTATACAGATTAATTTTACAATCTAACAGACTCAAAACAAATATCCCTCACTCAAATTAGGAAATTCAACCGCCACGGGAGCACGTACATTCATAGATTATTTGACGTAGAAAACCCCTCCGTAGTTTTACTAAAGTTTGCAAGCAATTCATCGCCAAAGTCCCAAACAATTACTGTTGGTGTTAACTTTGTAAGCTACTTCTTTCGTTGTTTGTTAATTAACGTACGATGGAGTGCAAACTTTGAGTCTACAGTGTATATTTATCAGCTGGCACTCAGATGCCTGTACTCTCAAGTTTGAATTAGACTCGTAAATTGACAAGTTAGGGAAGCTAGCGAGATAAATTTTGACCACAATAGCCTCGTCTTCTTTTCTGATAAACTAATTCCGTCAGCAAAGCACCTCTACACCTCCCTACATTTTAAATTCTACCTACCATCATGTAAATGTTTGTCTTCTATAGGCCTACAGATATTAAAACCAGCAGTGTAAAAAAGTTTGGAGATTCGCTGCGTGTGTTGTAATTTTATTTCATTCTTGTTCTAAACTTGTAAACTGAATTACATAGATTCAAAGTATGGGTGTTCTTTCTTTAATACAATGAAAGAATAGCATTTTCAAAGGTAGGTTGCTGACATTATTTTTAGACGAGGTTTGTTAAAGTAGCCATAAAATAAAATGTCTGTGTAAATTGGAAAACCCTAGGAATTATCAACAAAGAGATATAAAAATTAATAAATTAACGGTGTAAGAAAAAACAAGTATGTGAGTGTGTGTGTGTGTGTGCGCGCGCGCGTACGTGCGTGTTTGATTTCGTAATATAGAGAAAGTGAGAGAGAAGGTATTTAACTCAAGTTAAGAAAATATTTTTATTTAATATTAAATTAATCAACGAAACCAAAATAAGTACATTTCCATGTATGTGATAATTTCATTTATCTAATCTAATTGGGATTTCTCTAATTTTCACCGTAATTGCTGAGCAACATACTGTAGATAATACTCATTTACGGCCGTCACTATATAAATGTAGTTTAACAATAGAGAGATCACTTACCTTTGGTGCAAAGGTAGCTCTCTCAGTCAAAGGAACATCGTCAACAGACAATATGGACAACAGGATCATTGTTGCATGTGTTCTCCTGTTTTGCTTGAATGTAAGTATAATTAATTCAACTTCATTGACAACTATTAAAGCGTGTACAAAAGTGAGATTTGTCGGTTCATAAATAACAAAGAGATAAGATAAGCAAAATAAATAACATAAGCAACATAAACTATTACCATGTAAATTATAAAGCCCCTGTTTTGCATAAACGGTAATTCCAAAACGTGAAGCTTGCAGCACTTTACGTAATACATAATACCACAATACATTTAATATTACAATAAAAATTATTCATAATGTTTAGAATCGTTGAATTGTACTCCTACATAGCGCGCAGCTAACCACCTTTGGTAATAATGCTTATAAACATAATCTGTAGTCGTCTATCTCATTCACAACGTTCTCGTATATAGTTGCTCTAAGTAAACGAAGCACAGCCCATTCAACTCAGCCTCCCATACAGCGTTCTGTAGTAGACAAAATTTTATTTAAATATATTGATCCGTTTTTTAACAATGGTTAAGAATAACAAAGTGACATTTGCAGACTGCCTAATCAGTTTATCAGTTTAGTTAGTTATGTTAAACAGAGCGAGAGAGAGGTAGAGAGAAGGAGAACGAGAGAGAAAGTGAAAACCAGCAGTAAATGAGAAATAATTGCATATGAATTGATGAAATGTTTACCTATTTTACCTCCTTAACATAACTGTAAAAATATGATTGTAATAATATTTTCAAAAACTTATGTTTTCTAATGTTATTCCTAACAAGCATACACAATAATAGACATCTTTATTTAAACATACATATGGGTTCCTTGTTCTTTTATAATTGCTAGCAAGTCAATATTAACACAACATTAAATAAACTACGTTTATTCCCTTTATAATTAAGTGATTACGGCTAAATCAACTCCAACCAGAAACAGAATCTGGTTGTTATAGTTTTCCTTAGCAATATTTTAAAAGTTGTGCTTGTACCCAATATTAAAAATATTATCGGCTCGTATTCTGAATAGCACCACGTTTCGCACGTACTGCACGAACTGAAAAGTACATAAATTGTACTGTTTACCAGTATTCCATCTTAATAATAGTAATCATTAACAATTTTTGTTTAAGCGCTTATTATCTACTCAAGCGCATGTTTCATTAAGTTATTCAAGTGTTTCATAATACAATTCATTATGCTTTGAGAATTAAAATGCATATGATAATCATTTTTAATAACGTCACTTCATAATGTGCACATTGTATTTTGTCCCGTTAAATTTCTGGAATTTTCCTGAAATAAAATTGTTAATAGATAAAAGTTATTTTGTGATCCTCCTTATTCTTTAGCGGAAACTATTTATTACATCTACAGTACTTAGTAGTTGCAAAAACTTCGTTTTCAAACGATTATAACAATAAAGTTCTCAATTCTACGTCAACAGGAAGAAGGTTTTATTATTTCCGTAATATTGTTTAATATTTCCAAAATTGCCATTATACACATTTTTAGAACACCTTTATTATAAATCTTTATCCCGTTCTTAAAACTTCCTTCAAAATTAACATACATCTTGTGGCCTAAAGTAAGTGAAGTAATATTTTGAAAATATTGTTCTGAATGTTACTTGCAAGAAATTAACAGTCTCGCAACCCATTGTACACATTACATGCAGTAATGACTGTAAAACCAATTTGTGAAATACCAATCTTTCTGTATTAAGCACGTTACAACGTGAACTGTTTAACGTGCGCATAACTTCCCTATTTAAATGACAAAACGTTTTTGCGCTTCTTAGGCTGACTCTACCCTACCTGAAGTCATCAGTGAAGAGTAAGCAATTCAGTAAATAAATACGAACACTGAAACAAATATATACATATATATTTATTTTAACTCATATAACGAATATCTTAAGTTAAAGTACATTTAGGCTATAAAATATTATCATTAGAACTGTAATTGAAGTGTAAAACTTTCACTCAGTTATTACTCGAAGAAGCCTTTATACCTATTATTACAAACAAATAAGCTTTACTATAATAAGCGAAATAAATATTTTCATTCACGTATAACATTACGTTGTGTGCAACTTGAGCGCGCGCGCGTGTGTGTAAAATTTCTCCCTTGTGCATGATTCGGTTTATTTGTATTTTAAATTAGTGTATATAAATTCTGTGGGCGATTTGTTCTGTGGAGGTAGTGTACGATATTCAAATATTCATATTTGAGTTTGCGTATTTGTATAGTGAAAACAATATATTTTGAGCTTTTCTATTATAGGCAAACTACTCAGCAGGATATTCAGTACTATCACATAGTGATGCAGAAGGAAGAGAACGAAGTCCTGATTATGACTGGGACACTACTGAACATCAAGGAAGATCATCGTCTTATGAGTGGGATACTACAGAACACCAACGAACTTCATCCTCATATGACTGGGACACTACTGAACATCAAGGTAGTCCATCCTCTTATGACTGGGATACTACTGAACACCAAGGAACTTCATCCTCTTATGACTGGGACACTACTGAACACCAAGGAAGTTCATCCTCTTATGACTGGAACACTACTGAACACCAAGGCAGTTCACCCTCCTATGACTGGGACACCACTAGACAGAATGAAACATCTACGTACGTACCATTCACTACAGGCTTTCCAACAACGCAACATCAAGGCGGACCAAGTTACTCACAATTATATGAATTATATCAGTTGCTGGGCAAAGTCTTTGATTTGGTAAAACAGCTAACTGAAGATCAACCAAGCTATGAACAATTATATGAATTGTACTACTATTTCGGCGTTGCTTTGAGCTTGGCCCAACAATAATTCAAGTATTAATTTCAGTATGATCGTGTGTAAAGGCAGTAAATTTTAAATGTGCCACAAAATGAATAAAAAATAATTCTTTGTAATTACTGTGTAATTTTATTTAAAAAACAATCAGGTATTTTTGTCGCATTTACACTAGAGTCAATAAATATACAATGAGCACATTAAAAAACCACCTGTACAGAATACTTAAAGTTTACATTCCAGTATTAATTATCATAAATAAATCCTATAGTCACAATAAATGTTGGGTTTATATTGCATGAGCACAAAGGAAACATAACTCAGTGAAAACGCTTAAGTCTTTACAGCAAACAGGCAGAGTAATTTAAATCCCGACACTGTTACAGCATTGATCAATGAGGGGAAGAACGTGTTGGTAACATATCTGGAAACGAATTACATGAACTTCAGACTTGAAACAAATAAATAATTTTACACAGTAATCTTTGGAATGAAAAATGTGATATATTAACAAAAAATGTATAATTACTGTGTACAGTTTTATAAAGATAAACAAATTAGTAATTAGATTATTTAAAATATAATAAATAATTTAAATATTTCTCAGTAACAAACTTTATACACAAGATTCGTATTATATAAAAAGTGCAGTCAAAGAGTTTCAGGATTAACGCTATTAAAATATCGGTATGGAGAACCATACATGACTCCCATATTCTAAGATTTATAATTAAAACCATTTTCGAAATGAAATATTACCATAGAAACTACTCCTACTTACTGATTCAGCCTTAACCACAGTACTATGGTCACTAACGTATACCACCTCACGTTATCGCACTCGATTTTCACTGATGATGGAAATCGATGGCATTGCCGAAACGTCTGGTTTTGTAGAAAACATTGGACTACGGCCAAATATCCCGGGAAGGAATTTTAACAAAAACTACTTCTTTGTTGCCGATAACGTTGTACACATATATATAAAAAATATGCATAAAATTAATGGCTTGTATAAGTTAATGATTGATCTCCATTAAGTAGTGCTCAAGTTTCCTAAGTTTTAATATTATGATGTCCGTAATTAAAACATCAGAGCAGGTTTAGTGTGAATGAGGGTACACCGTGGACAAAAAGTTTCAACATTTCCTATTGAGCGTTGCTTAGAGTAAAGCTGCGAATCTACAGTGTATGTTTCACAGAAGAAACACGCGAAAAAGAAGGAGCGCTCCGAAGTCACTCATGGACCCTCAGCATCTTGCAGAGGGTTCATTCCCTAAAGACGAAAAGACTGTCTATGAATCGTTCCTCTGTAAACACGTGGAGTTACACTGCCCAGCGATCCACAGGAAGCAAATTGATGTCCATTTTTTCGGCTTGCACGCGTTATGTTCGTGTGGGTTTCGGCACTTTCCATTTAAAAAGCGTGCAAATGTAAGAAAATAAACATGAGTGAGGCCAGAAATAACGCGAATTGTGTGTGTGTGTGTGTGTGTGTGTGTGTGTTCCCTCCCTTTTTATTGCTGTAGTCATAATAATAAAATGGAAACGTAAACATTACATAACTGAGATATGCTTACCTGCCACGAACGATATATTATTTTATACATGTATATTAACTCATACATAATTTACATTAAAATGAGAAAATTATAATTTTATTGCCTGGCAACAAAATTATTTTATTTTTAACAATTACCATTGTTTGAAGAAGTTTAATTGAATTTTCAAGTACTTTACTGTTGTTAAAACGTAAAAGGTTGCAGGTAAACTACCCCTTCACCTTAACCGACCTTCACCAAAATCGAAAGTCCTTGAGATCTTTACAATTCAGGGACGTATGCAAAAAATGATTTGATTCTGTTTGAATTTGCGGCTGTTATCGTTTGCCATAGAAAATACCCTTGATAAAAAAACGTTGCAGGTAAACTACCCCTTCCCCTTAACTGATCTTCACCAAAAACAACAGGTCTTGAGAACTCTACAATTCAGGGCTGTATGCGAAACATTATTTGATTCTGTTTGAATTTGCGGCTGTTATCGTTTGCCAACAAAAAAAATTTCCCTTGATAAAAAAAAAAAACATTGCCGGTAAACTACCCCTTTCCCTCAACCGATCTTCACCAAAAACAATAGGTCGTGAGTACTCTACAAATCAGGGCTGTACGCAAAAAATTATTTGATTCTGTTTGAATTTGCGGCAGTTATCGTTTGCCATAGAAAAAAAATCTACACACAGACAGACAGACACACAGACACACACACAGACACTTTTCAAAAAATTACTTTCTTCATGTTTAGAGTACAATCAGAATCTGCAATAATCTCGAACACGATTTTTTTTGCCATCACCATACTTCCATTTCCTTAAGGAATATGGAAGTAAAACACAACAGTTGAATGTATTTAAATGTTATTATTTATAATTTAAATAGATCCGTCTTCATATACATTTTATGTCACTCAAAAAATTGTTTGAAAAGTTCTTCTTTGAAATTATATTTAAAACAAATGTCACGTTCTTTTTAATTGATTTTACGTCAGCAAAACCCTGCCCTATCAAAGACACCTTCAACTTATGGAAAAGAAAGATCAGCCGGGGCCAAATCTGGTATGTAGAGTGGTTGGTTAATCACTTTTATAGCAAGACGTTTTTAGCACATGTGTACTGGAATTAGCACATGTGTAGCTGATTGAAACTTCTCGTCGTCGTTCTACTTTTTGTTGTTCCTGTGTTTGCCGCAGCATTGCTCAGAATGCTTCTGTCATCTGACAGATATTCTTACTTTTTTTTGTCAATTACCAATCACACTACTCTTCTACGAAGTCTGCTCTGTTTCCACTGTTAACGATTCTGTCGCAAATCTGACCCACTGTCACGTCGGCCTCACTGATCTTCCTATGGTACAGTGGAAACGAAAAAATAGGCACCAATGAAATTCACTAATTACCAACTTTCATTAGTCACAATTAATAAAGTGTAATCAACTCGTACAATAATTCAAGTTAAATTTGTCCACACGGAATAATAATGTCAAGTAACAGAGTTTCATACTAATTATAACACAGTAAACAGGAAATCGCTAAACGTAACTGCCTGGCAAAGCTAGACGCTCTTGCTTTTATAGATAGCAGAGGTATTCGAGGATAATTTTCTATCCTTACTGCAGCGAGCCAGTATAATGTGTATATAAAACTCTCTTGAACACTCTGGAACTCTGGAAGGTACTTTAGTGTTACCTTGTGAAACACTACACCTGCTCGACTAGTATAAAAACGGGTCGAAGGACGCTCAACTTTTCAAGATGGTTCTATCGTTATAATACATTTCCTTCTCTGGCTCTTCATAAGTAGCACACACTAATACCGTCTTCCTAAACGTTGTTTTACTCAAAACTGAGCGAAATGCGTGTAATACGTTTAAGTCATTTTCCAAATATCTCTACGTAATTTCATTCAGAAATGTATCTAAAACGTAAAGGTGGACATGCAGCTTGTAGAAAGTGAGGCTTCTTAAAAACTACAAGTCCTATCATTACCATCAAGTTTTCCGGAAACTTCCTTTTTTCGTTTTGAAGATCTTGAAATGAAACAACTGTCGACTTGGTCACTACGTTAACTATGAAGTAATTGGGATATTTCTTATGAAAATGTTACGATAGCATGTGGTATACTCGAATATAACGCTCATCAGTTTCAATAAAAATAAAAATTAAAAGTCATCGGCACACTTCAAAATGGATAAAACTTTGTCTTTGTCCGATATGCTTCTAGAGTTATGGAACTAACGTTAGGCAAGCCTATTGGCTATTACAGACTAGTGGCTTGCAAACGGCATTTCCAAAGTGTATCAGACAGTAACTTGTGACTTTTTTTTGGCATAGACCTCTCAAATTGTTGCCTATGCACGACTGTTTTTTTCGAATATCTTCTAAAAAAGAATTCCTCTTTAAAGAAACTTCAAATAACGTATGAAGATCATTTAAAATAAACTAGTTTCTAACAGCTTTTACTGCCCTGCTAACGTCAACAAGGCATAAATTCAAGACATGTCCAAAACAGTGGGCACAGCTAGATTGTTCTCATCCCTCGCTCTCTTTGCAATTCCTGAATACTGTCTACGCACTGTAGCCGCTCCATCGTAGTATTGAGTTCTCAAATCTTTAGTTTTTAAATCAAAAGTTGTCAACACACTTTTAAACAATCAAAAAAGTGATTCACCATCAGTGTTTTCATTTCTGTAAAATCCCAAGAACCTTTAATTAACATTTAAACCGTTGTCCCAGTATCATAGTACAATATAAACCTGTCCATGTCTTTTAAAACCTTGTGTTTCATAAAGAAACACTCTGTAAATGTAAGCACATTTCACACCGTATATGAACTTCCTTAACACATTTTTAACATTAACTCCAGGAAGTGATTTTTATATGTGGGCTGACGTATCTAAATGCCTTATTTTTTGAAGGTAATAACGACAATCGTTAACTACATCGTTATCTTGTGATCATAGTAAAAAAAAAAGTTGTAACAAGTTTCCTTTATTCTCAGATGCTTTATCCTCCCCGTGGCCTTCAAAAGCAAAAAAAGAAAATGACAAACACAACATAAATTGCTAGTGTTAACTACCTCAAAATATTCACGATTTTCATACACCTTGAGTAGGCTGTCTAATTTCGTGCCAATCGATCCATATTTCTAAAATTACGAAACTCAGTAACTTTAAAAGAACATAATTTATGACCATTACTGCCCAGCAGCTTATGAACTTTTCTACTCGTTTCTTCCAATTGTTACACCCAGTTTTCGTAAACGCATGCTCTCGTTCAGATACATTGTCACAGAATGCTACACAGTAGTAACAGTAAGCAGAATCAGTCACAACACTGTACTCTAAACAGTTATAGTATTTATACCACTTTTTAAAGTTTTTAAAGAATGTAAGCAATTTTACTCCTTGCCTTCCTGCTCTGTCATACCCGAGCACATAGGGACCACAAATTAAAATAATTTTAAATTGCAATAAGGTATTAAGAAAGTGACGTACAGTTTTACGAACTTCGTACACGAGCGAATACTCGACCGCACTTACATCAATAATCATTAACAAATAAGAATAGTACCGAAGGTAAAGTATGTGACGAATAACAACCAATTTAACGGGCAACTAAGAGAGTGAGGTAACTTTAGCGGAGACACCTTTGATGCCAGTAAGCTATTAATGGGTAAATTAAATTCATAAAATAACCTATACACAATCAGAGCACAGAGATCTTTATGTGTGTAACAAACACACTGAGAATATGTGTGATAAAGAAAAGAAATATAAAGAGAAAGAAAATTCTAAGAAATTCAGCAAAGCGTATTACTTCAATACTAATGTTTTTCGAAAAAAGTCTTCATTTACAATGCAACACAGTATTCCAATCTCTGGAGTTAGTGTTATTTTATTTTGTTTATTATTTTAGAACATAAGGATTATTTTAAAGTATATCATTCAAATCTGTCAAACATTCACCTTACAAGTGTCTTCCAAATAAATGATAATAAAAAAATCTATTAGAACTAATTGGCTGATAACACTACAAACGACGATGAACAGCGCTTACTTTAATCCAATTCATGAGTTTCCAGTTTAACTATTTGTTGGTTTTTATTTACAACTAGAAACCAACTACGATTACTTAAGCAACTGATAAAACCGTATTCTCCAGGCATCGTTTCCTTTAACTGGGCCTTGTGTTTTTGCAGGATCTACGTTTCCAAAACGTCAAGCGCTTCCTCGAGCTTTCTTGTAAGCATTACAATTTGACATTCAGAGATAACTAAGTGTGTGAGTGGTCCACTCTCGTCGGTTGTCTCGATAAAGAAAACACGCACGACCTTCACCCGGGCATAATCTGATTCCAAAAAGAGAGAGCGTGTGGTTTACTAGATTTGGGATTATATAGTTCAGGCCCTACAAACACGTCGAAGTTTGACTAAATACTCCTGAGCGTGTCAACGATTGTTCCAACAGACTCGACGTCACCTTCACACTTATATTATTTGCGTATATTAGCGATTTCGTTCGTGTGTACCATTATCTTGGCAAATAAAATAATTGTTCTTCATTCGGGATATTTTTTTTTTATTTAATGTTTTTTTATATATTCATAATTATTTGTACGTTGGAGTAATTAACAAATAATTACATTGTCACTTTATACTTGCACGAATTCGCACTATCGCGAGACCACGGGCGAGTAACATTTTGAACAACCCGATAATATAACATATTTTAACGTGCGGTAACTTGTTTTCGCACAATCTCAAAAAAAAATATTTTTGCGTGCGCCAATAATTTCTGTCTGTATTGGAAACACGCACACAGCAAAAACCTACGTCCAACATTACGCACATAGAGATCTCACCCCTCTTTCTTGAATTCACGACAGGTGATTCTTGTCTGAAATTGTTATTTTAAAACAGTACAGAGCGTTCAATAACTTTTTCCTATTTTATGTTTGTTAAACTTTACGTATGCAACGTTGTACATTATCGGTACAATTTTTACCGTTCCAAAATATGTACGTGTGTGCGTGTCCGTGTGTGTGTGTGTGTTTGTGTGTGCCGACGGAACACTGAAAAATTACATGTTGTGTATACACAGTGAGCCATAAGTCGCTTGACACTAGAAGTTATCATTTATGTAATAGTGATTTTGTGCTTATGAAGGACAAAAGGTTTTTTTGAAAACTGTACTGACGTTTCGACAAAATTTATGTCATCTTCAATACTTGTATACGTAAGCCTACTTTATTTATTGAGTCTTCACAATTTTTTTTTTAAGTTTCTTTAATACAAATCGGAGTGTATAGACTACAAAAGGAAAGAATTTAATTATTCTATAATTAAGGAATAATTATTCTATATATAATATTATTCTTATATTAATAAGATCAAGTATTATATTCTACAAATATTTAATTCCATTATTCGACCAGTCTTATTAATTATTTGTGTGTTACCCGTACACATGGCCGGATGATGACAATACATTCTGTATAATCATCGGCAAGAATGGTTAAAATCGTTGTACTCAAATAACTACACCTCAAAAAACATTTTCATTCCTTACTAGAAATTTCATCAAAAAATGCTTTTCCCCAATTGACTTGTAGCTCTTCCTGTGTTATGCCACTAATATACACTGCTGTTAGTATAGCCGGTAGTTATTTTCCCTTCAGTCAATAGACCTGTACTTTGTCTCACTTGTGTTCCGCGCTGGTGAGCTGTCTGATTTCGATCTACCAATATTCCTGGCGGACGTCATCTCGATATGTCTGTCTAGGTCCCTTAGTATACTGTGTCTTTGTCCCATCTATTTGTCCGAACTCCGAAAAGATCACATCCCGTTTCCACTTTAATTAACAAAAGTCTTTAAACTGAAGTCATTAAACTCAGTCCTTAAACTGAGCTGTTACTGACATGTGAAGTTGTGACTTTGATTAGATACAATTTTAGTTTTCCAATGGAATCCTTTGAATTCTTTAATCACGTTTGATTTTACTTAACTGACGTACATTCCACCTTGTTATGTGGTTCATAAATGTACACCACATGATATTCTCATTTTCCCTATAATCCTCGGTACCCAAACCCCGTATAGTGACTGTTCACTTTGAATCCATCTTCTCTGTGTTTCCTTCTTACCACGAAGCATTCCTCAATTCTTCTAGAACATTCTATTATTCCTTTACTAACCCGTAGCTTTCAGAAAAGTTATCTAAGTGTCAGTTCGTCATTATATATAAATAATTTACACAAACTTTATTGATAGTCTGAGAACAAAAATTATTATGTTTCTTTAAGTATGTGCTTCCATAAAAAATGTTTCCCAGATATTTTAAAAACGTAAAATTGACATAAGTGTAATTAACATTACTGACATGCTTACCAACGCAGATTTATGTAGTTACGAAATAATATTTACCACTCGTATTATACATACGTCTATATTGAGAAATTATTATAATGTCTATTGGATTGATGACTAATTTTTATCATAAGCTCTTATTACTACAAGATTCTTTGACATTATATACAAATTCTGTTCGACTTTTCAATTTCTAAAATTTATCAAAATTATCAGTAGTTTCTTAATGCACACTATACACGTAAACATTACAAAGTAAACTTCAATAGAAAAAAATTACAGTCAGCAGATGTCTTTTCTTTAAATTTGTATGTTTAATCTGTGAGTACACTAAACGGAAAAAGTAACGGGCAGAGTGTTTAATATACATAAATATTGTTAATAACACATAAATTGGAGAAGCGTTTATTAAAGCTACAAGCAATAAAAACTGAAAGCTGTAAAATACTGGAAAGTCTACAGTAGAAATGTAGAAGAAATGTTGTACAGTACATTACTGGAAGAAATTTAAGAAGACAACGGCTGAACTAAAACAACAATCTATGTAGCTGTGCACCGCTAGGAAATTCAATTTCAACGTTGGCTGCCAGCTTTTACTCGCGTTTGGGCTGACGTATGTACAAACCCAAGTATACAGTACTACTTTCGTATGCAGGTATTATTTGCTACTCGTGAATGAGGTATATAAACACATGGGATGCCGCGTATCTTTGTGGCAGTACAGTGTGCAGTTTCTGTTAGTTTTTGCATTTTGAATATTTCTGATATTCAAATAATAGTCAATATTTAATATTCAATTTAGTGTCACATTTCTAATATAACACAAGCACACACACAAACACACGTCAAGAGTTTCTTATTGTAGCAATGCTTCTTCTGCGAATGAAAAACCTAAACCAAGATAACTAAAATAAAGAGAAACATGCATTCATCCCATTTGCTACACAGAAAACACAAAGGACCCTTCAAAACGTCATTGTTTCCTTAGCTTGTTGGTGATGAAACGAAACTCTAACGATTATTTTAGAACTGACAAGATTTCATTCTGTTGATTTTTCTATTTAAAGGAAGAGGATGTAGTTTCTCCGGCATTCCGACCGTGATCAAATATCCACGGCTTTGAATGTGACATGACCGTGACTGGCTTGCAGCAGGAGCGTTCTCCGTAGTTCAAGCAACATTTGCAACGTATAGTATAATTAAGCAGAATTGAATATTATGCGTAGTTTATAAACATATGATTTTTTCGGTTTTGTTACAGTTGTTTTTTATGAGCCTTCGACAGAAACGTCTAACAGGTATGTTTTTTTAATATCAGTAATCATTAACATAATTAGACATTGTTATCAAATACTATATATAAAAAATAGACTATTCCACTTTTGAAAACATTCTACCTTTTTGAATATTACATGTATTATCCGACATTCCCATTGGCAGAGAGAAAACACAATTCAATCGAACCGTTACATGTATACGGTTGTTTCAATATGGCCATTTAGACAATATTAGTATGGTATATGCAGTAGTAGTGCTCGTTGGTTTGCCGTTTACTTCTTTTGCCTTGTAGCAGAGGAAAAATGTACGTCTATTATAGGACGAGCACTGACACTACTACGTCACACACTACTTCAGGCTTATGATTATACGTCTGGCGTTCCTGTTTTTGCACTCACGTACACACAAAACGAAATATACAATTTTTGTTATACAGATTAATTTTACAATCTCACACACAAATTAGGAAGCTCAGCAGCCATGGGAGCACGTACATTCACAGATTATTTGAAGTAGAAAACCCCTCCGTAGTTTTATTAAAGTTTGCAAGCAATCCGTCGACAAGTTCCCAACCAATTACTATTAGTGTTAACTTCGTAAGTTACTTCTTTCGTTGTTTGTTAACTAGCGTACAACAGAGTGCAAAGTTTGAGTCTACATTGCATAATTACCAGCTGGCGCTCAGCTGCCTGTATGTACAAGTTTTAATTAGACTAGTAAATTGACAAGTTAGGGAAGCAGGCGAGATAATTTTGTCCACAATAATCTTTTCTTCATTTTTGTTACATACGCTGTGTCAGAAACGCACTCCTACATCTCCCTGCATTTTAGTTTCTACCTGCCTTCACGTAAATGCTTCTCTTCTGTACAGAAATTAAAACCAGCTGTGTAGCAAAGTTAGAGATTCGCTCCAATTGTTGTAATTTTATTTTATTCTTGTTCTAAAACTTGTAAACTGAATTATAGCCGTTATTTCTTTAACGCTACGAAAGAACAGCACTTTCAAAGATAGGTCGCTAACATTATTTTTAGAGGAGTTTTGTTTAAATAGTCATACAATAAAATGTCTGTGTAAGTTGGAAAAAACTAGGAATTATCAGCAAGGAGATATAAAAAATATTAAATTGGCAATGAAATAAAAAACAAGTTTGTGTGAGAGTGTGTATGTCATTTTGTAAGATAGAGAAAGTGAGAGAGAAAATATTTAACTTCAGTAAAGAAAATATTTTTTTATTTCATATTAAAATAATCGACGAAACTAAAATAAGTACATTTCCGTGTATGTCATAATTTTATTTATCTAATCTAATTGGGTTTCTCTAGTTTTTAACGTAATTGCTGAGCAATTATTATTGACAAGAATAACAAAGTAACATTCGTGTGACTTTGAAGTGACATTTATATTAGTTAAGTTAAACAGAGCTAGAGATCGAGAGAGAGGGAGAGGGAGAGGAGAGAGAGAGAGAGAGAGAGAGAGAGAGAGAGAGAGAGAGAGAGAGAGAGAGAGAGAGAGAGAGAGAGAGAGAGAGAGAGAGAGAGAGAGAGAGAAAGAAGGGGTTTCATTTTCATTGCAGTACTTAATACAGATAAACCAGCTGAAAATGAGAAATAATCGCATATGGATTGACGAAAAGTTTTTCCTAATATCCTAATATAACTCCTTAGTAAAACTGTAAAAATATAATTGCAATAATATTTTTCGTAAACTTGTGTTCTCTAAGGTTCTATCGGTACCATATCTAAAAGCATGGACTGAAGAAGAACATCATCTAACAAGCGGGCAAAACACACACACACAATCACACGCATCTTTATATAAACATATTTATGGGTTTCTTGTTCTTTTATAATACGCAGCAGGAAAATATAAACACTTCATTTAATAAATTACGTTTATCCCTTTTAGAATAAATTGATTACGTCTTAACTAATTCCAACCAAAAACAGAATCTGGTTAAGTTATAGTTATACTTTGCAAAGTTTTTAAAATTCTGTTGGTATGAAATCGTCAATATTAAAAATATTATCGGCTCGTATACTTAACAGAACGAACGTTTGCGGCTTTTACTGTTTACCAATATTCCATCTTAATAATGGTACATTAACTTGGCGCTAATGGACTTTAAATATACTCTATTTAGTGTTCTAACTTATATTTCTATTTAAAAATATTCAGCTGAAATGTCTCTATTACCGTAATTTTTTGCTGATAAGAATTAATTCCTTGACAGATTGTTTTCCTTAAGATTTTTAATTCAATATTCAAAAAAGACTTAGACTAATTGTTTCATCAATCAAATTGACTTAAATTAACTTGATCTGTGACACACATTCTTTATTTAATGTTGCTTAGAAAGAGAGATTTCTTGTCGAAATTTATAATGTTATTTAGTTTTCTTATACATAAGGTCGTACTGGGATGTTAGAGTTGTTTAAATGTTTATTCAGTTTACTAGATACTTAGTCTCTACTGATTGTTTCCAGATACGCTACATATATCTTCTTCCTAAATATGTTAAAATTCTTTCTCGTTATATAAAATATATTCTTTCTCTACACTTAACGAAATGTTCATTTTTAACTACTATTATTTATCTAGTATTATGTGCTGTATAATATGTATGTATTGCTTAATCAAAAATTTACATTTTAAACACTTACTATCTACGCAAACGTTTATTTCATTAAATTATTTAAATGACTCATAGTACAATTCTTTGTTTTTGTTCTTTGTCTACACTTAATGAAATGTTCATTTTTAACTACCATTAATTATCTAGTATTATGTGCTGTATAATGTGTGTATTGATTAATTAGCAATTTACATTTTAAACTCTTATTATCTACCCAAAGGTTTATTTCATTAAATTATTTAAATGACTAATAATACAATTCTTAAAATGATTTGATAATTAAAATGCTTACGATAATCCTTTCTAATATCGTCACTTCACAATGCGCACATTGTATTTTGTCCCTTAGCATTTCTGCATTACTCCTGAATGAAAATATTTAATAGATAAAAGTTATTTTATGGCACTCCTTATTCTTTAGCTGAAAGTATTTATTACATATACTTAGTTGTTCCAAAACTTTGTTTTCAGAAGATTATAACGATAACGTTTTCAATTCCACTAGAGTGGTTTTGTTATTTCCGTAAAAATTGCTTAATATTTTCAGAATTGCTATGATACACATTTTTACGACACCTTTATTATAAATCTTTATCACATTCTCCAAACTTGCTTCAAAATTAACATCTTAATGTCTTTTGACCTAATGTGAGTGAATTAATATTTTGAAAATATCTTTATGTATGTTACTTGCAACTAGTAAACAGTCTCTCAACCCTCGTACACATTACATGCAGTAATGACTGTAAAACCAATTTTGTGAAGTACCACTGTGCCTTTGCCGAGCTTCCTTTATAAACCACGTGATGTAATGTATACCTATACATTATAAAAATGTGTATTGTACGCATAACTTTCTTATTTAAACGACAAAACTGTTTCTGCGTTTTTTAGGCTGACTCTGCTTTACCTGAAGTCATCAGTGAAGAATAAGCAATAAAGAAAATAAATACGCCCACTCAAACAAATATATAATATTTACATTCACTAAAGTAACAAATATCTTAAGTTTACGTAAATTTAGGCTACAAAATATTATCACTGGAACTGTAATTCAAGTGTAAAACTTTCACCCAGTGAAACACAAGGAAAGCCTTTATACCTACAATTAAAAACAAATAAGCTTAACTATAATAAGCTTATTTTATAAGTATATTCGTTATTTACAAGTATATCAATTAGTATATTCGTTCACGTATAACTTTACTTTGTGTGCAACTGTGAGTGTGTGTGTGTGTGTTGAATTTTTTCTATAGTGGTTTATTTGAATTCCCGATTAGTATATATAAATTCTGTGGGCGATTTTGTATGTGCGTGTAGTGTACGACATTCAAAAATTTATATTTGTGGTTGCGTATTTGTGTAGTGAAAACTATATTTTGAGCGTTTCTATTACAGGTCAACTACTCGGCAGGATATTCAGTACCATTACATGGTAATGCAGACAGAAGAGATTGAAGTCCTACTAATGACTGGGACACTACTAGACAGAATGAATCATCTACATATGGACCATTCACTACCGACTATCCAACAACGCAACATTAAGGCGGACCAAGTTACTCACAATTATATGAACTATATCAGATGTTGGCCAAAGTTTTTGATTTGGTAAAACAGCCAACTGAAGATCAACCAAGCTATGAACAATTATATAAATTGTACTACTATATCGGCGTTGCTTTGAGCTTGGCCCAACAGTAATTAATTATTTATTGCAGTATAATCGTCTGTAAAAACAGTAAACTATAAATGTGCCGGAAAATGAATAAAAAATAACACTTTGTAATTACTGTGTATTTTTTTTAAACAATCACATATTTTTGCCGCATTTACACTATAGTCAAGAAGTATTCTATGAACACGGTGAAACCACATTTACAAAATACTTAAGGTTTGGATTCTAGTATTAATTTTATAAATAAATACTGCAGTCACAATAGCTGTTCGGTTCGCATTGTATTAGCGCAAAGGAAACATAACTCACTGGAAACGCTCAAGTCTTTTTGAGCAAGCAGGCAGTGTATTTTAAATCCCGACACTGTTACAGCATTAATCAATAAGGGGAAGAAGGAGGATAACATATCTGGAAACAAATTAAATAAACTTCAGACTTGAAACAAATAATTAGCTCTCCACAGTAATCTTGGAAGTGAGAAAATGAGACATGTTAACAAATGTAAATTTGTATAAACATGTTAGTAATTAAATTATTTAAAATATGAATAATACTTTAAATATTTGTGAGTAACAGTCTTTATACACAAGATTCTTATTAGATAAAATGTGCAAACAAAGAGTTCCGGGACTAACGCTATTACAAACATGACTTTTGAGACGATTTAAATTGTATTATTTATTATTTAAGTAGATCCGCTTTCATACACATTTTATGTCGCTCAATAAAATTTTTAGAAAATCTCCTTCTTTGATATTATGTTTAAAATCAGCTGTCACATTTTTCTGAATTGACTCTACATTTTCAAAACGGCTGCCCTATCAAGGACACCTTTAACTTAGGGAAAAGAAAGATCAGTATAAATATGGTGAGTATAGTGGTTGGTTAGTCACTTTTGTAGCAAGAAGTTTTTATCATTCGTATACTAGAATAGCACCTGATTGAAGCAGACCACACATCATCAAGATCACAGAAATTCAACACATAAACACAAGGACCCAAAGCTAGACCGACTCGAATAACTGGTAGTATAGCCAATAAACACAGAAAACAAATAGAAAGAACATTCTAAAAAATAGACACAATTTAGCTCTTTGTTTCAATTTGTACAGACATGTATACTATTTGGAATATCGCCAACACACAAACAATAACGATCTTTCAAATAACGGTGCCGTACCCAAACAAAGAACAGTCCTCCTAGCCGCACACTCTGACAAAGCGCTCAATGAGCAAAAGACGGATTCAGGCAATACTGTGAAGCAGAGCGTACGAAAGTTGCAAACTGTCAGATAATCGCAGTCGTTAGAAAATAGTTTCCATCACCAGACTGTAAATTGGGCATACTAACGTGACGTGTTCTTCACTCATCCAAGGACAAAAACGATCTGTCTGCACTTGTGGTGAAGCACTTAAAATGAAACATGAAGGAAGACCTCGGAAATACACAGCTAGCAATAGACAGAACTCTGTCCTTCCTAAAAGCAGCAAGAATACTGTATCGTCTCTCACAAGATTGTTTTTTGTGTATATGTTTACGAATTTCCATTGTCATTAGTAAGCTAGAATGTAGGATAGAACCTAAAATATAGTTTGCTCAATCAGTTGCTCAAATAGTCGTATAACTTGTTGAGTTTTGTTAAGTTGCGGAGACGTATATGTTGAAGGAGATTTACAGTCCGATTAAAGATTGTGATACCGTCAGCAACACAAGAAGAAGAAGAAGGAGGAGGAGGAGGAGGAGGAGGAGGAGGAGGAGGAGGAGGAGGAGGAGGAGGAGGAGGAGAAGAAGGAGAAGAAGAAGAAGAAGAAGAAGAAGAAGAAGAAGAAGAAGAAGAAGAAGAAGAAGAAGAAGAAGAAGAAGAAGAAGAAGAATAGGCCTAGTTACCCATCGTTGACTTACACTTGTTGACACAACACTTTGCTGATTTATACTCGGAGTAGTACAAATCTACGCTCGCGCTCGCGCGTGTGCGTGTTAAGTCAAGATGTACACTATTATTATTTTGAAGTGTGTTTAGTCGACGTACGATTTTGACTTACATTTACATAGCGGTTTGATCCACAAAACCACTTATACTCTAACAAACAGAAAGGATCGACAAAAAATAATTACTTGTATTTTCTTTAAAATTAATAAAAATACAACACTTGATGTAAGAACAATCCACTGCGTATATACGTATGATGTGTATGCTTAGGAGGCGTGTGTTGAGCACGTACTGTAGGCTGTGTTTGTGTCGCTGCTTGAATCCGTGCACAAATTGACAGCCGACATGGAAACTGGGTTGGAATTGGATTTTCCAATATAACTCTGCTCTGCTGTTTATTCTGTTTTCGACACTCATAGATACAGTTTTCCTTTCCAGTTGTCGCACGTAGATACTTTAACTAATACTGTACTAATTTTATTTGAATAGCTATATTAATTTATGACAATTACTTGCTTGATCGGAAAACAACAATTGACACACATTTGAAGTCATATCAAGTTAATTGTAGTTTGTGATGAATAAACCAAGTGCGTATGATAACTGAAGAGTAATTGTTTTAGAAAATTATAATGCAAGTAATTACTTTTAAAACAAGTACGGTAATTGTGATTTTAATTACGCATTATGTTGTAATAATATTAAATGTGCAATAAGAAAGTTTAACATATTTTCTTACAGCAAAGGTTACACCCCAAAAATTATTTTAACATTGTAAAAATAATTTTTACAGTAATGTCTTACCTTGAGAGCAATTCGCTTTTGACTGTAATAATTAAATTTGATTATCACGTTCTTAATATATTATATCTGCAATAACTTAGACGTCGTCATAAGATACATAATCCATGGCAAAATTGTTTTCAGTTATCTATTGATATTTTTATTAAATTGCATGTAACATACTTCTAGGTAAAAATTATCAAGGGTAATACTATGATATTTTTACAAATACGAAATTTAAATAAAGTTTAGTCACCTTTCTTGCGAGCTAAAATATCCATTATTATTACAGCTGTCATCTTAAGATAGTTTACCTTCTTGACTGGACACAGCTAAACACACTCAAGTGCAGCGCGCAAACATACTAACATACACACACCCACACACACACACACACACACACACACGCGCGCTCACAAATAAAACAGAAGCGTGAATCTGTTTACCAACAGAAAACCCAAGTATATGTAAGCTTGCGTTTTCTCAAACAAAGGGTATTCATAATTACATTTTGAAGTAAAACTGGTGTCGAGTTTACAGTCTTCGAAAATTGGAACATAGGAACAGTCTCTAACTTTGACTACAGGAATAAGACGCAAGGTCATATTGTATTTTGTAAGAAAAACAAACTTCGAAAGTGTTCTTAAACATTATTAAAATCTTAGACTATAAATTTAGGGTTGTCGTTACCTAATATACGTTAATAATATGTATGAAATATACATAACATCTACGGGTGCATACACACGCTCTCGCGCGCACGCACACACACATACACAGAGTATTATTAGTTAAGTTGTAACACAAGTACATCACTTTAGGAGTTTCCCCGAAACCGATTCCCACATTCAAGTTCGCTTCTCATTTTTCTTAGAATCGCTTTGTTCTAATGATTTCACAACAATCTTTGTTAGAATATTTTAGGGTCTCTAAATTGTCGCCGTATGGTGTACTGTTTGCATGCGAAAGTTCTTAAATTTTTAACTATTTGAGAATTATACATAGCTGTGTACTCAAGACGTTATGGTCATGATTAAAGTCCGTGGCAAATAGAGATGCGGGAGCAGGTTCGGCAAACGTTCAAGCAACGAGTCTCCCTACAATTAGCAAATAAACGGTGTTCTTTGTTCATAAGCAAGGAATCTTTATATTTCGGATTTTTGTTATTGTAATTATTTCATAATAATTAATTTGATTAAAAATACTTATTAATTAATCAATGTACATGTGTTAGGCACGTTATGTTGGTTCAACTTGCGGTTTATTTAAAGTATATGCTTCCATATGAACGTTTTCTTGATATTTAAAAAAATAAAAGTTGACATAAGTTTAACTAACATTACGACGCGTATTATCCATAAGTGTATACTGATAATTTATTATAACGTCTGGAGTCTATGGCATTGCTGACTAATGTTTATTATAAGCTCTTATTACTAAAAGTTTCTTTGCATTATATGTGAGACATGTTCGAATTTGTAACTCTAAAAATGTATCAAAATTATCAGTTGTTTCCAATATGCACTTAAAAATTAGGAAGTAAACTTTAATGCAATAAAATTACATTGAGCAGTCATCTTTTGTTTAAATTCATATGTTTAATCTGTGACTACATTAAAAGGGAAAAGTAACCGATAGAGTATTTAATATACATAAATATTGTTAATGACACAAAACTTGGAGTAGCATTTATGAAAGTTACAAGCATTAAAAACTAGAAGCTGTAAAATACTGGAACGTGTCGGTAGGGAAGAAATGTAAGAAGACAACGACTAAACTAAAACAACGATCTAAGTAGCTGTGCACCGCTAGAAAATCCTATTCAAATTCAATTTCAATGTTGGCTGCCAACTTTCATTCGCCTTTCGACTGACATGTACAAAACCCACGTGTGCAGTACTACCATAGCCATATGGTACTACGTTCGTATCCAGGCATTATTTGCTACTCGTGGATGAGAGATAAAACACATGTGATTGCCGCGTACCTTTGTAGTAATACAGTGTGCAGTTTCTGTTAGTTTTTGCATTTTTAAATATGTCACATTTTAATATAACAAAAACATACAAAGGCGCGAGCGTCAAGAGTTTCTTATTGTAGCACTGCTTCTGCGGATGAAAAACCTAAACCAAGATAAATAAAATAAAAAGAAAAACGCATTCGTCCTGTTTGGCTACACAAAACAAAAAGGACGCTTCAAAACGTCATTGCTTCCTTAGCTTGTAGATGATGAAACGAAATTCTAACGATTATTTTAGAACTTCGTTCTGTCATTCTGTCGATTTTTATATTTAAAACAAAGGGGAGATAGCTACTCCAGCATTCCGACCGTGATCAAATATCCACGGCCTTGCATATGACATGAACGTGACTGGCTTGCGACCATCCTAAGTTCTTCGTAGTTCAAGCAACATTTGGAACGTATAGAATAATTAAGCAGAACTAAATATTATGCGCAGTTTAGAAATGTATGATTTTCCTCGGATTTGTTAAAGTTGTTTTTCATGATCCTTCACAGATCGTCTAACAGGCATGCTCTTACAAAACATCAGTAATCATTAACATAATTATGTATTGTTATCAAATATAAATAAAATAGACAATTCCACTTTTAAAAACAGCCTACCATTTTTAATATTACATGTATTATCCGACATTCCCATTGGCAGAGAGAAAAAACAATTCAATCGAACCGTTACATGTATACGGTTGTTTCAGTATGGCCATTTACACAATATTAGTATTGTATACGCAGTAGTAGCGCTCGTTGGTTTGCCGTTTACTTCTATTACCTTGTAGCAGAGGAAAAATGTACGTCTATTATAGGAAGAGCACTGACACTACTACGTCACACACTACTTCAGGCTTATGATTATACGTCTGGAGTTCCTGTCTTTGCACTCACGTACACACAAAACGAAATATACAATTTTTGTTATACAGATTATTGTAAAATTTAACAGACTCTAAACCAATATCCCTCACACAAATTAGGAACTCAACAGCCACGGGAGCATGTAAATTTACAGATTATTTGACGTAGATAATCCCTCCGTAGTTTTATTACGTTTGCAAGCAATCCATCGACAAGTTCCCAACCAATTACTGTTAGTGTTAACTTATCGTAAGTTACTTTTTTCGTTGCTCGTTAACAACGAGTCTACATTGTATAAAATTAGCAGCTGACGCTCAGCTAATTGTACGTTGTAAATTGACGGTATCCTCTCTCGTTAAAATGTTATTATTATTATTATTATTAATTCGGTTGAATGTTGTTTCATTTAAACTAATTTGGTTGTTGTATTGCTCGGGTTCGCTGAGATCGTATTCGATTTTTGATCTTCACTCCTCGCTAAGATGAACCGATTGGTGTGCCTTCTCACTGAAAACTAAAGTATTGGTTTACACAGATACTTACTTGTGACGGTGGGTTACTAGTAATGCTGATGTGTATTGCTAGTAATAAAGTTAGAATTATTCAAATCAACTGATTGCCGCCACCACTGCTACCAGCCATGGATGCCGTTCACCTAAGTTGCAACGTCTTATTCTAGTAAAATAACAGTCAAACTCTTGTATGGGTTATGAAATAATTTTTTATTTTCCGAACTCATTTTTAGTGATTATTTATATATATATTATATATATTGTTTACTTTCTTTTAAATTTCAATGTTGTTGATGGACTCTTTAAAATAATTATCTCTCAGGGTTATAAGACTGCATCGAACTATTTGTCGTTCTGGACGTTAAACATTTCGTTACATTATTAAATAAATAAAGCAGGTTCTTTTAGACTGCAAGATACACACAATTTAAAACAATGCAATACTATTATAATTAGTATTCGGAGAGTGATAACATTATTAAATTCTTTAACAAAAAACGTAAACATTGAACACGTGATTATTATTGAAGTTTTAGGTTAAATTGGGTTCATTGTAACCCTAACTTACTTAACTTTAAATAATTAATATTTCCTTAACTATGCTAACATCTCCGTGCAATACGGTTATAAATGTAATCTAGAGATAAACTTCATCATCTATCTTCTTAGATTGGATACAAACAAATTTAACAGGTATTTGGAAATTACCCACTCCTAGGGTTGAGGAGTATTACACATTTAGTTATAATCTTAAGTTTAAACACAATATAATGCTTAGCCTACAATAGGTCAAAGGTTTCTTTTAAGTTACTCATTGACTATTTAATGTCTCATTTCGACAAGTCCATTGAATTAATTATAAAATTAAAGTTTGTTGATGATTAAATCCTTCACTATCAATTGTTTGATTTAATTATTAAAATATTTTTCCAATCTATGTTGGGTTATAATTGATCTAATTATATTAATTAATTTCGCTGACAGCGTTCCTTAATTATTGAATTACTATTTTAAAATATTTTGTCATTTTCACTTATACTTGCGTACTAAGTCGTTCTTGGAGTTTCACTAATTAACAATTTTTATTTGAAATAAATTAATTTAATAATTCATTACCGCTCACTGCCAATGCGCACATACTCCGGATTAGACCATTGGTTAAAGAAAACTTTCACTCTCTTTATTCGACCTAACCTCAACTTTGTGTTTCGAGGTTAGAACACTTGGTCAGCTATCGGCTATCAATTCAGTACTTTTTGGTTACGAGGAGTCCTCGTCGCAAGCTTGAGATGAACTGGTGATCTTACCTGTGTCAAGATTCCGTACCTACTAATTAATAACGGCCCTTGATTGGCTGATTGTTGTAATTTCCGTGGTCCTTCGGTATCACTCGGCAAAATATATGCTTCTTTGGCGTCATCTAACTGGGTTCGAGGCTATGATTTTTTGATTCCCCATTGTACGCCCAAGGGCTTGTAATTAATTCTTTTTATAATTTAAATTATTCATTTATAAATACAGTACACTGATCCTTTTTTCATTACTATAATCGTTTTTGCCTTTTTCTCACGAGTATTTCGGTTACTCACACCAAAAATTGTTGATAAGAATTAATAAAATAAATTTCTTAATATTTCTTACGAACTATTTACATATCTTATTTTCTACCTTATTCTATTTATAATGTTCATTTTCTGATAAATACTTATAATTTTTATTTAGTCATCAACTATCACCCCTTCTCATTAAAGTTTTAGGCGGTAATTCGTTAAAATTGTCACTATTCGTTTTGGCCTACTTTAATATTTTTTCTGTCTTTATTCCCTTCTTATATTAAGGATTCTTATATTTATTACATTATTATTCTTCACTTTTGTTCTTTGTGATAGCTTATCATCACTGCACAATAGTTTTTTACATCATTATTTAACTATTATTCATAACAATTAATTTAATTTTGGATAGACTCTTGGTCTATTGCCTTGCTAGTTGTTTATTAGTTATTCTATAATATTATGGGTTTGTAACCCATATTTGTTGTGGCCTATTTATACTGAAGTAATCATTACCACTTCTGATTATATCAGTACTAGCTAGTATGGTCTTATTTTATCTTATTTACATTTTCCTCTGACTATCATTCAGAATATTTGGGTGTTACATTTTCTTATTTGATATCCCACCTTCATCTTTTGATTAGGTTTAGTTTGTATCAGTTTTATTATAGGAATGTTAATGCTTGACAGTGTTTAGTTCTGCTCTTGTATTTTGACATTTGTTGGCATTTATCTAAACCTTCCTGCATCTAGTATCAGCTATGGTTTGCATAATATACATCATTATTATTAATTTTATGGCAATAAACATTTATTTGCCTTACATGAATAGTTTTACGTCTCAGTTAACATCATGGACTGAGTCCCTACTCTTTTATCATCGTTTTATGTGTGATTTTTATTGTTCAAGGTACCCATACTATGTTGTACTCTTGATCATGTTAATTTACACTTATACTGTACACAAGTTCCTTTATAATATTACTTTTTGTAAATGGAATGCTCCTTATATTCTGTAGTTGGTTACACTACAATACCTTTTAGTTTAAGATTATTCCAGTCATAGTTTTTACAATTCGATTGGAAACTTGTTGGCCAGTTTAGGTTATGTCCTCACTTGGATCCTCAACAATGGTTGAACCTTAGATTTTGTTTTTTGCATATTACATTGATTCCTTACATTTACTTAATGCTGATTATTATTGTTTATAGTTATATCTTTCTTTTTTGTTACTATCTCAAACTTATTGTTGATTAATAGTTGTCTTTTATAATTTTATTTCTACTTTACAATTTCAACTAGTCCTTTGGACATTATCTAGTGGTCATTTTTATACATTACTAATTTATACATTTACAACTCTCATATCCACTCTCACTCTTATTTTCTATTATCCATGTTTTACCTTTTTAAGTTCTGGTTGTACCGTCAAGTCATTGAAGTTAGTTTGTTAATGTTTTTATGTCAGTGTCAAGTCACAGCCTAGGGTTTTAAATCAACTTTTAAATTACTTCTATTTTCTTTATCATTAATAATACTTTATATTCTCATGGTTTATTTTATTCTTGTCATTATTATTTCCTTCCTGTATCTGATTTGAAATTATTTTCCCTAGTCGCGCTGATTCTTTTATCCTCCTTAATAAATCTCTTCTTGTTATGGGTGTTGTAGTCTTCTTCTCACTGTCTGATCTATTGGGTATTTGGGTCAACGTTGTCTTGTTTTTAGTCGTGTGTCTTCGTTTCTTCTGTAATACATTACTTATTAATTATAACTTATTTTATTCCCTTATTTTAATCATAATTCATCCTATGTTCCTGTTTACATGTTCCTCTTTTGTTGTTTATTTTGTTCTGAATAGTTTTTATTCCGTTTGTTTTACATTGGGTTTTGGGTGAGTTACATGTACCGTTACAACGTTCAAGTTTGAATTAGGCTCGTAAATTGACAAGTTATGGAAGCTGGCGAGATAATTTTGTCCACAATAGTCTCGTCTTCTTTTCTGTTATGTACACTGTCAACAACGCATCCCTACATCTTCCTGTATTTTAATTTCTACCTACTACCATCTAAATGCTCGTCTTCTGTACAGATATTAAAACCAGCTGTGTACCAAAGTTCGAGATTATCTGTATTTGTTGTAATTTTATTTCCTTCTTGTTCCAAAACTTGTAAACTGAATTACTTAGTTTAAAAGTATGGCCGTTGTTTCTTTAACAATATGAAAGAATAGCATCAAAGTTAGGTTGCTGACATTAGTTTTAGTGGAGTTTTGTTTAAATAGTCATACAATAAAATGTCTATGTAAATTGGAAAAACTAGGAATTATCAACAAAGAGATATTAAAAAAAAAATTAATTGACAATGAAATAAAAATAAAGTTTGTGTGTGTGTGCGCGCGCGCGCGCGCGATTTCGTAGGACAGAAAGAGTGAGAGGGAAGATATTTAACTCCAGTTAAGAACATACTTTTTATTTCATGTTAAAATAATCAACGAAACCAAAAGAATTACATTTCCATGTATGTCATAATTTTACGTATTTATCTAATCTAATTGGGTTTTCTCTCATTTTCAACGTAATTGCTGATTCATAGATAATACTCAGTTACGGCATTCACTATATAAATGTAGTTTACTTTTACAGAGATCACTTACCTTTGATGCGAAGTTAGCTCTCTCAGTCAAGGAGACATCTTCAACGGACAATATGGACACCAGGATCATTGTTGCATGTGTTCTCCTGTTTTGTTTGAATGTACAGTACTGTGCGAATTAATATGAACACAAGTGATAATTTGAAAAAAAGAACATTTATTAGTTATAGACGAAGAAAAAAGAGAAAATAATACAATTTAAATTGTTTTAATAGGAAATATGTCCTCCCTTGGCTTTTATAACTTCTTCAACACGTTTTGGCATAGAATCAACAAGTTTTATACAGTTTTCTGATATTTGCTGGTCTCGAAACCATGTGTGGATTACAGCCTCAATCAGTTTTGTTTTTGTTGTGCAATCTATTTTACGAAGTCTAGCTTTTACAATAGCCCACAGATTTTCAATCGGATTAAGGTCCGGTGAGTTTCCTGGCCATTCAAGGCATGATATCTTTTTGTCCTTGAAATATTTCATCATGATCTTGGACACGTGACATGGAGCCGAATCTTGTTGAAAACTGCTTGACCGTTGGCATCAACTTTTCTTAGTTCAGCTTCCAATCTGTGTTCTAGCAAGTCTCTGTATTTTTGCGAGTTCATCATGCCTTCGATCGGCACAAGGCATCCGGTACCTTTATAAGAAAAGCAGCCCCAGAACATCTTCTTTAACGGATGTTTAACTGTTTGATCAATATGAGTTGTCGTAAGTTTTTCGTTGTCACTTTTTCTAACGAAACGAGATCGCTATCCTTGTACCAAAAAATGGCTCTCATCTGAGAACAACACTTTTCTCCAATCTTCAACAGTCCAGCTCACATATTTTTTTGCCCAATCATATCGTTTTGTCATCATGGCAGCAGTCAATAACTGTTTTTTTTTAGGTCTGACTGTTTTTCTTCCTCCTTCTATAAGTCATTTTTGTACAGTGGAGTCATGAACAATAACTCCAGCGTGTGCTAAGTCTTGCTGAAGTTCTTGGCTGGTTTTCCTAGGGTTTAATTTACTTTCCCTTATTATAAAAGATTCATCCCTTGCTGTTGTCTTTCTTATCCTTCCACATTTCCCTTTTCTGTTCACTTCAATCGTCCCAGTGAACCTTTTTTGCTTCAAAATCTTGTTGACAGCTCCTAAACTCACACCGCACTCCTTGGCAATATCTCTTTGAGTCATTGATGTGTGTTCACTCAAAGTAACAATTTTAGTGCGCTTTTTGGGAGTAATATCCATCTTCAAAAATAAAAAGCAAATAAAGCCTTAGTTCAGCTTACTTCAGCAAAAACAATAATTCTAAAAAAAAAAAAAATGCAACGCGTCTGTAGCTTGCTATGTCTCATTACTCACTGACTGTCAGAACAGTAAAACAAAATGGCCGCTACTTTGACATAAAAGTGTTGCCAACTGTGAAAAAAAAGTAAAATTGTGATAATTATGATGTGTTCACATTAATTCGCACAATACTGTAACTATAATTAATTCAACTTCACTAACAAATATTACAGCATATATAAAAGTAAGTTTTGTAAGTTCACAAAAAACAAAGAGATAAATAAGCAAGATATGTTGTTGCAAATTAAGTTACAAAATCCCAATTTTTCACAAACGTTAATTCCGAAACGTGAAGCTTGAGTCATGTTTAGAATCGTTGATTTGCACTCCTACATAGCGTAAAGCTAACCCACCTTTGGCCAGAATGCTTATAAACATAATCTATAGTAGTCTCTCTCATTCCTATCGTTCTCGTGTACAGGTAAAACGAAGCACAGCCCATTCAACTCAGTCTCCCATATGCAAATCCTTTCCGATTATCTTTTATATACGCATTTAGCGCTGAGGTGTTCTGTAATAGACAAAATTTTATTTAAATTTATCCATGTTTTAACAA
This sequence comes from Magicicada septendecula, assembly GCA_034769895.1. Taxonomy (NCBI): domain Eukaryota; kingdom Metazoa; phylum Arthropoda; class Insecta; order Hemiptera; family Cicadidae; genus Magicicada; species Magicicada septendecula. The sequence continues at coordinate 161,815,667 of CM068375.1, forward strand.
CGGTCAAGAATAACAAAATGACATTTGCAGACTGCTTAATCAGTTAAGTTTGTTAATTAAAATAGGGCAAGAGAGAAGAAAGAGAGAAATTAGCTACAGATGAGAAATAATCGCAAATGAATTGATAACTAGTTTTACCTAATATACTTCCTTAATATAACTGTAAAAATATAATTGTAATAATATTTTCAAAAACTTGTGATCTCTAATGTCATCTCTAACTATATGATATGCTATCGGTACCACATCTAAAAGCATAGAGAAAAGAAGCATTATTTAACAAGCACAGACATCTTTATATAAACATATTTATGGGCTTCTTGTTCTTTTATAATAGCTAACAAGACAATATTAACCCAGCATTTAATAAATTACGTTTATTCTTTTTTGAATAAACTGACTACGCCTAAACCAACTTTGATTACGTCTAAACCAACTCCAACCAGAAACAGAATCTGGTTAATTCACCTGTGACACACATTCTTTATTTAATGTTTTTCAAAAGAGAGTTTTGTTGTTGAAATTTATAATGTAATTTAGTTTTCTTAAGCACAACGTCGGTTAGGACGTTAGGGTTGTATAATGTTTATTCAATCTAATAGTAAGTTAGGGTCTACTGATTTTTTCTAGACATGCAAGATTATATATCTTCTTTCTAAATATGTTAAAAATGTTTTCGTTGCATGAAATATTCTTTTTCTTCACAAAATGAGGTTTTAATTTTTATCTACTATTAAATATCTATTATTATGTACAATTGAAGTTCTTATTATCTACGCTAACGCTTAATTTATTAAATCATTTAAGTAATTCATAATACAATTCTTATTATGATTTAAGAATTAAATTGCCTATAATAATAGTTATTAATAATTTCACTACACAAGACGCACATTGTATTTTGTCCCGTAGCATTTCTAAAATTTGCCTGAAAAGACAGTTTTTAATAGATAAAAGTTATTTTATGGTATTCCTTATTCTTTAGCGGAAACTATTCATTATATCTACTAAATTGTTCAAAACGTCGGTTTCAAATGATTACAATAAAGTTTTCAATTCCATATAAACTGGAACATGGTTTTGTTTATTTTCGTAATATTGCTTAATATTTTTAGAATTGTTATTACACACAATGTTATTACACATTTATTATAAATCTTTATCCCGTTTTTAAAACTTGCTTTAAAATTAACATATATATTTTGACCAAAAGTGAGTGAATTAATATTTTTAAAATATTTGTATGTATGTTACTTGCAACAAATAAACAGTTTCGCAACCCTCGTACACATTACATGCACTAATGGCTGTAAAACAACGTACACATTACATGCACTAATGGCTGTAAAACAAATTTTTGAAATACCACTGTGCCTTTGCCGATCTTCCTTTATAAAGCACGCGACAACGTGAACTGTGTAACGTACGCATATTCTTATTTAAACGATAAAAAGTTTTTGCGATTCTTAGGCTGACTCTACTCTACCTGAGGTCATCAGTGAAGAGTAAGCAATACAGAGAATAAATACACACACTTAAACAAGTATATATATTTATTTTCACTCAAATAACAAATATCTTAAGTTTAAATAAATTTAGGCTATAAACTATTATCACTAGAAATGTAATTCAAGTCTAAAAGTTTCACTCAGTTATTACTCAAAGAAGCCTTTATACCTATTATTATAAACAAATACGCTTAAGTATAATAAGCTTATTTTATAAGTATATTCCTTATTTGTAAGCATATCTATAAGAATTTTTGTTCACGTATAACTTTACGTTGTGTGCAACTGTTAGTGTGTGTGTGTGTGTGTGTGTGTGTGTGTGTGTGTGTGTGTGTGTGTGTGTGTGTGTGTGTGTGTGTGTGTGTGTGTGTGTGTGTGTGTGTGTGTGTGTGTGTGTGTGTGTGTGTGTGTGTGTGTGTGTGTGTGTGTGTGTGTGTGTGTGTGTGTTTCTCCAGTGCATGGTTAAGTTTATTTGAATTTTAAATTATTATATATAAATTCTGTTGGCGATTTGTTATGTGGAGGTGGTGTAAGACATTCAAAATGTACATTTGTGGTTGTGTATTTGTATAAGCAAAACGATCTTTTGAGCTTTTGTCTTACAGGCCAACTACTCAGTAGGATATTCAGTACCATCACATAGTGATGCAGAAGGAAAAGAATGAAGTCCTGCTTATGATTGGGACACTACTGAACACCAAGCCAGTTCATCCTCTTATGACTGGGACACTACTGAACATCAAGGAACTTCATCCTCTTATGACTGGGACACTACTAGACAGAATGAATCATCTACATATGATCCATTCACTACAGACTACCCAACAACGCAACATCAAGGCCGACCAAGTTACACGCAATTATATGAACTATATCAGTTGCTCGCCAAAGTATTTGATTTGGTAAAACAGCCAACTGAAGAACCAAGCTATGAAAAATTTTATGAATTGTACTACTATTTCGGCATTGCTTTGAGCCTGGCTCAACAATAATTCAAGTTTTTATTGCAGTATGATCATGTGTAAATTTTTAAGTGCCGGAAAATTAATAAAAAATAACTTTCTAATTACTGTGTAATTTTATTTAAAAAACAAAACAAAAAACAAATATATTATGAACACAGTGACTCCACCTTTACAGAATACTTAATGTTTATATTTCAATATTAATTTCATAAATAAATACTGCAGTCACAATAACTGTTTGGTTCACATCGTATTAGCACAAAGGAAACATAACTCAGTGGAAACGCTTAAGTATTTAGAGCAAGCAGGCGTAGTAATTTAAATTCCGACACTGTTACAGTCTGAATAAATAATGGGAAGAAGGTAACATATTTATAAACAAATTACATAAACCTCAGACCTGTAACAAATAAATACTCAACACAGTAATCTTGGGATTGCAAAATGGGATATATTACCCAACAAAAATATAATTACTGTGTAAAGGTTTACAAAAATAAACTTATTAGTAATTAAATTATTTAAAATATGAAGAATAATTTATACATTTTTGAGTAACAGTGTTTATAGACAAGATTTTTATTATACTTATAAAAAGTGCAATTAAAGAGTTCTGGGACTAACGCTATTACAAATACAACTTTTGAGGTGATTTAAATTTTATTATTTATTATTTAAATAGATCCGTCTCTATACACATTTTATGTCGCTCAAAAAAGTTGTTGAAAAATCTCCTTCTTTGAAATAATATTTAAAATCAGCTGTCCCGTTCTTCTTAATTGACTCCACACCATCAAAACGCTGATCTATCAAGGACACCTTCAACTTAGAGAAAAGAACGATCAGCCGGGGTCAAAGTGGTTTATTAATCACTTTTGTAGCAAGAAGTTTTTATCGTACGTATACTAGAATAGCACCTGTTTGATGCATAAACATCAACAAGATCATGAAAATTCAACACATAAACTCAAAGCCCGAAAACTAGACAGACTCGAATAACTGGTAACATAGCCAATAAACACAGAAAACGCATGGAAAGAACATACTAAACAGACACAATTTAACTCTTTGTTTCAATTTATACGGACATGTATAATATTTTAAACATCGCCAACACACAAACAATAACGATCTTTCAAACAACGGCACCGTACCCAAAAAAACAACAGTCCTCCCAGCCGCAGATCTGACAAAGCTCGGAATGTGCAAAAGATGGATTCAGGCAATACTGTGAAGCAAAGCGTCCGAAATTTTCAAATATCAGGAGATCGTAGTCGTCACAAAAATTTTCCATAATCAGACTGTAAATTAGACACACTAACGTGACGTCTTCCTAACTCATACAAGGACAATAACGACCTGTCTGCACTTGTGGTGGAGCACTTGAAGTGAAATATGGAGCACGACCTCGGAAACATACAGTTGGCAACAGACAGAACTCTGTCCTTCCTAAAAGCAGCAAGAATACTGTATTGTCTCTTACAAGATTGTTTTGTGTCTATATGTTTACGAATTTCCAGTGTCGTAAAAATTGATAACACTTTTTATACATAAAAGCAGTATATTTTCGACTATCTTCATGCAGACTTATTTGCCAAAAAACTGCTAGCTAAATCAAGACGTGTCATATATTTGATGTCTTGACATTTTCGGAATAAACTGTCCGTTGCATATAGTTCTCTTGAGTGACACTATTTAAATTACGCATATTCAAACATTATCTAATGTCGTGATTTTTTTTAACTATCACCAATGTGTTTATGAAATTGCTGTCGGATCATTCAATTATATTGTTTTCCAGCATCCGCTATATCTCCCGATCGACACGTTGTTACAAATGTATAGGGAAATGGTATGTTCTACGGACAAATTTTGACTCTTCTTTAACAACAATATTATGTTCATATACATTTGTAACCGATGGTGTTTCACTAAATACGTCAATGTGTGTTTTCGTAAAAATTTGTCTAATGCTGATTGCTGAAGTTTATTTAATTTATTATCATTTACAAGATTATTATTGTCAGAGTCCACGTTCTATATACTTCTCTCAGGTCTATTTATCTCAACTACCTAATTTTTATGCGCAGTGTACTTGTCTATGGGTTCGTTTTAATTTATAATTTTATATGATTTATTGTTTTATTTTACACTCCATTATTTGTTCACATAATTCATGTTTTGTTAGGATGTTCCTCAGATGGTCAATTCTAAAAATAATGTCATAAACTAAATTATCTACGACAAGAAAGGAATTTCCTAGCTCCATCGTCCTTGGTTATATTAATGTAAATCTGCTTATCTATTTTTTTCTTTTGTACTTATGACGGTTTGCAACTGTATATTATTTACGGATAGTATTGGTGATCACTTAAAGTGTTGTTTATTCTTATTTTAAAATTTCTGATTTACAACAGTAAATTCGCCAACCGTCTCTATAAGTATCTCCGTATACACTCCATTCACTCTAGCTACAATAGTCGGACATTTATTTTTATGCTTACTGTTATTAATTACTTTCTGATTCTTACTATTGTTTAACAACACAATTCACAATAGTTACGCATATCAGCTGGGTACATACCATTCACATAAAATATCTTATTAACATGGTACTTCTTGATGCCAGAATGTATTAACTTGTGTCTTGACAAACTGCCTGACTGAGTAAATGACAAATACTAATATCGCTTTGGACTGTGTGTGTTTGGTGTTTTTTTCTCTTTTTTGTACTCTGCTGTTATGCGGTCGGTAATTTCGTTTATACTCAGTTCCCGCCTGTGTTAGTAGCCCCGTTTATTGGACTGTTTTCTTTATTTGTGGATACCGTAGATTTATTAGGTTTATAATTTTTTTTGCTATTCCATTTTTATTTGACTTCTGTTTTGTATGTGTCTGGTTTCTGAGTGTATTTAAATTGCTTTAGTGTTTTCATACGTTCTACTGGGACCAGGACCTTGATCTTTGCTAAGTAGATCTTCCCATCCTCTAGTCACCACAGCGACACGTTTGTTCTGCTCAAAATGATATGCCAATTTACGTATGAGCTCAATTTCGGTAAGTGATGGACGCAGGTGTTTCGCTTTTGCCACTAGTTAAATCACATATTGTTACTTTGTTTGCCACCCATATGTATACTTTAAATGTCATTTGTCGGTTAAATCGTACATTGGAATGCTATCGTATTTATTAATGATAATTACAAATTGTACAATGTTTATTTATTCTGTCTCTGTTGACCTTTTTACAAATTTAAAACAATGTCCTCTCTTATAATATAATACATAAATGTTATGGTTCCTTTTATCTTTTCAGTTTATAAGTTTCCTTTAAAGTTTATAACAAAAATTAAGATCACTTCACTTTATGATGAATTTCGATCAGAGTGGTTATGATCCAGTTTGGAAGACAGGTGATGGGAGTCGCTTACTCTGGATACATTTCAGGATACCGCTGCAATCTCCTCCTGATGTTCGCGTTCAGGGTCGTTCTCGCGTTGAGCAATTCTATAAATTGTAGTTAAATAATTTTCACCGTAATTGATTTTCTGTATTTAGCGTACACAATAATCCAGCAAACTTCAAGTGTTTTTAATTCCTAGACGGACAATCTTGTACAGTTCCGCATTAGCTCTCTTTAAACATCAACTCGCAAACTTTCGGACTTGTGCTTGAACGTTTACCAAGCAACTCCAGTAGCACGTCTACAGGTTTTCAAGTAGACTGTCTGACTGACCCGGAATAAGTAATCAAACGAAACTTCTCGTACGCTGATTGGATAATACACACCCTTTCTCTACATCTGACGTTAAGATAAACTTGTATAATACTGTCCGACAGCAAATTGAAGCTTGCAAAAAAGCTATCATGTGCTCAGAGTTGAATTAATAATTTATATGCATATTCTACCTATTGCAACGATACGTTTAGCATAAGTCTCCGTACCAACCCCTGACTGAGGTATGATAACATACGAACGCACGTATGAGTCGTGTAAAAGATGTAAATAATGAAAATAATGTAATAATTAAGCGTTAGGTATAAAACATAAATAAAAGAAACAAACGTATTACTTAATTTTAAATAACGAAATAATTGTAAGTGAACATGCATATGGAATTGCAAGCTTTGTTGGTTTTAAACTAAGCGAAGGGAGAAGAAACACGCCCCGACTGGCAAGTGGTGACGTCATAGCGACAGGCAACCACGTGTGTATCAGTTAGTGTGTGTGTGTGTGTTAGTGTTAGTGTGTAAATGAAGAACAAGTTGAATTATGTATACGAGTGTGGAAAATTTTACACAGTTTTTTAAGTGCTGAACGAAAACCAGAAGTCACACGAATCAGAGACATATGTAGAAACAAAGCTGGCGCCTGGCGCTACAATTAGATACTAAGAGGTATTTGATCGTGGGAACCGTTTAACTACCGTGTGAAATTTTGCCATAACTTCCATAGTTTACACACCTTAATGTTCATAATTGCAAAGGTTAAGTTTATTAATGTACCTAACGATTTGTCAAATAATATTTATAAAAAAGTGTGCGCTTCATAGAAAGTCGCGTAGGTTGTAATTAGTTAATAAATCGACGCGCCGACTTGTTCAACTTTGTCCGAACAGTTTTCAACAGGAATTGAACGCCGGCAGGAGTATAAAACCCCAGCGAGCGATACACGCTTTCTCAGATCATTAACAGACAGTACGTGAAATCCACGCACCTCGCTACCGCAAATTTTACAAAGTTTAAGTAACGTTTTAAACCGTATTACGTAAACTTGAAGTGCGATGCAACCGGCAGTACGTCGGTGAAAATAATAGTGATGTACACGATTTATTTAAAAGACTATAATATAGTAAACTACGAGGAGTCGAAACGTCGTCGATGACCTTCAAGAAGTCCACGTAGAACTTCGAGACATCCACGAGGAAAAGGATAAGGAGAGGAGAGGAACCAGAGCAATATACTAGAGGACGCAGGGACAGCCACATGCAGCTACATCCAGCCGTACATCATCACGACCAGAGGTCCACGTCAGAACTCAGCATCCATTAGACGGAGAGAGTAATCTCAACGACGCACAGACAGTGATAGTGATACCGGAAGGGGATCCAAAACTCGAGAGTCCAGGTGACGGTAACAACAGTTAAATGGTTGCAGAATTATGCAGATGAAGTCAGACATTTATTTAATCTTATAAATGACCCTGAGGTCTATCAAAAGAAGGCTCTAGATTCCATATACAAGTTTACATAAAATTTATTATTTTTATTTGCATAATAAATAATTAATAAAAGTTCAGAGAATAAGAATTTATAAAAAAGAATATAAAACTTATTAATCTCTTAAATAAATGGTGATTAGAGAAACCGTATTTTATTATATTTTTATAATTATATTATATAATTAAAATCAAGTAACTGTAACGTAAAATCAAGTACGAAAGTTACTTTAATTGTAGATTTTTAATTAATTGAGATGTTAGGAGTATTGTTAATTAAAGTAATAGAATGGTCACTATTAGAATTTTTATAAATGTTAAATACTTATTTTTTTAATTAAGTGGTACATAATAAAAACCACACTTGCTAAGGCAATATTAATATTCAATATCGTACGTGTTAATCACGCATTGTAATAATATATGTGTTATGTATTATATGTTTATGTAAATATTCCAGGTCATATATGTCTTATGTTTGTGTATTATGTGTCTTAGACTATAAGAGATAAGATTTTTCCACGTTATAATTATACGATATTCGTATAAGTGAATATAAGGGTTTCAATATTAGTTAACCAAACACTAATTAATAACATGACAATTTGAATTTTTTAATTAATAAACAAAATGAATATGATTTTATTAACAAAGTCGTTCTAATTTCACAACCAGTAATAAATCCTCTGTACTCTTTAATTGTAACGATATTCACGTGCTTATCCACCCTCAGTTAACTACCAAAGCCTGCGACCTAGCTGGGAAACAGCAGGGTAAATACTGCAGAAGAAGAGTATACCTTCGAGACGTGGGTAAGTGCGCACAAATGAGTATATGTGCAAAATTACTTTTGCATATGTGCAAAAGTAAGTGTTTAAGAGTGCGTAAAAGTAAGTGTATAATATATATATGTGTGCGTATAATATACATATATATTAGAACAATTATGATCTATGTGTGTGGAAGGCGTTGAAGCGCCAATTTTGTAACAATTGAATAACATCTCTTAATTTATTAGCCCCAAGTTGCTGGTGCCAATTTTGTAATATAACGTGATATGGGTTAAAAGCCACACGTTGGTTGCGTCAATTTTGTAAGACGACGTAATTTTTTCTTACAAGTATTTATAAATCTGTCATATAATTCCAAATTACAAATTATTTCTTCTTTAGTTAGTTATTTCTTCTTTTTTCTGTTTCCCGATTTAGGCGCCAAATTGTTTTGTCATTAAAACAATTAAAATTACTCACTTTATTTATTTATTCACCTTCTCTTTATTAGTTTTAGTCGACTTACCTTTTTAATAATTCAATTCGAATTCCTAAAGTAATTGTTACCAACCTCTCTTTTGTGATAAAAAAATTCACATTTGGCTATATGCAGAAATAAAATATTGTTAACATAGAAATAAATTAAACATACAATTCAAAATCTTCAATACTGGTTTTATTGGTTTTCGATTGTGTATGTCTTTCCTTTAAAACAATTAAATAATTTTATAATAATATATTTGCTCCAGCTATGATGTTTAAATACTCAACGGTTGGCAATAAGCTCAGGTTTTCAGAGTTTGATATTATACAATTTTTGGTTACTAAAATTATATTTGTTAGGTCCTTTGGACTACAGAAAGTAAACAAAAAACACCCTTTAAGAAGTGCAAAGCTTCACATAAACAGCAATTCAATATTACATAAGTTATGAACAACTGAAATTTAAGGTTATAAATATTTTGTTTAACAACAGTCTGTGTTTGTAGGTTAAGTGTGTTCTGACGAATATTACACTTCCAATAAGTCTATCACCATAGATTAATAATTTAATAGTGATATAAATTAATTATTACAAGTTCTTTATCAAGTGAATAGTGAAATATAGTTTATGTGTGATTGAAAATGTGTAAAAGTGTATTATGGTTTATTAGACAGATTAGTTTTTTGTTCTGATATTATACTTATCACCTTCCTTCAATTATTAGGTTCAACTCATAATTCACTGTTTATGAAATTATTCTTCTATTTTAATATGATTTCACTTTCAATTTCCTTCTTGTTATATTATTGTTCTTCATAACATCATTTCATTTCAATGCAATATCATTTTTTATTTTATCTGGTTGTATGGATGTTTTAATCCTTTCTTCTCTGATTCCAATAAGGAACTAACTATTTTTTCATGTAAATTTTGGGTTGTCAAGGCAAAAGGTATATAATTCCCATTGGTTGAAAACTTTTACATTGTTAAACATGGCTACTCTTTTTGATATAAACTTAACAAATATCTTTAAATTAGTATAATCTTATTACACTATTTTTAATCCTAAAGATAATAACATCATTGTCTTGCTCTCTTTACATAAATTAATTTGAAATCAAACATGAATGGTTTCTGTCTAATACTTACAAAGTGACAATTTCAACAATTTGGTTTTCTATCATTAATTAATTCAAAACTCATTCTTTTTTATGCATTTTGTTTCTCTAAAAATTATAATCAAACCTAATATGATAATATACATGGTAACATTAATTTATACTCTTTTAATATCTAATTTTCCAAAGTTCTTAATGTTACTATAGGCTTTTAAGGCCTAGTTTTTTTTACTTTCTTTATACATTTATTATAATATATTCCTTTGTTTTTATCAACCTTACACTCCTTACAATGCAAATACAATGAAACAAATCATCTAGTACACAACATTTGATTATTCATATACATTTTCAAACATAATATAACTCTTTTTAAACATTTTATGCAAATACCATTTTTCAATACATAACATACACTCTTTATCCTACTAATAATCATTCATTAACCATTTTTTTTACTTTTATATTGTATTTAGTATTTCACAGTATATCTTATCCCTTCTTTTATTAAGTATTAGTTACTCTTAAAATTATATTTCGTTTCTACTACTGACTTCCAGTTAGTATAACATTCATGGTTTCTATACACTCTTTATTTATAGCACTCACTGTTCACATTCCTTTTATTCCATTTAAACTAATCACATATCTTAACTTACCCTTAAACATTGTACATTTATAATAGTTTTTATTCTTTTATATTCTATTAAAATGACTGTCATTATCATTAACTAGTTTACCTCTATATCCCTAGAGTTTTACATGGAACGATTAATATTTTCTAATTCATATTTTTTTATCTACAGCTTTGTACTTCCACTTTTGTTTATCATTTTCTTATTATGTGAAAAGAGGTTGGGGAATAATCATAATGTTAAATATGTTTCTCACTCACACCACCAATCAATTGGGTATTGTCGTAGTCATAGTCATTGTATAGTCCATATGTTAATATTGATTCTATTTTATAAATTCTGTCCATCAATTCTTTCGTAGTTTCTAATGGTAATTGTTTTATCGTTCTGCTACCTTATGTCATGTTATTGTAACGTTGTATCATAACGTTATGTCATGTTGTAACGTCATGTTATGTATATATATTGTAACGTTTTTACTGTAGATGTTACCCTCGAATTATATTGAGGATCTAGCTTTCTCTAACGCCTCACGTTTTTTGGACGTCAATTTGTAATGTGTTAAAAATGTTTAATAGTGTAAACGTGTTCGTTTCAATCTTTATCTTATGCCTCACTGTTGGTTGCGCCAATCTGTAACGTCTTACTAGCTGTTTACTCTCTTGTATTCTATTATACAAATCTAATAATCGTTTTTTCTAAATTATATTTTATTTAGACTCACTATTGGGATAGCCAATTTGTTACATCTGGACTCGAATCTATGGTTATTTATCTGAATTTGCGTCTTGTTTAACTCTGTTATTATTTGTACATATTTTTGTTAATATTAAATTAAGGATGAATATCTGTTCAGGGGGATGTTTATTGAGCGCCAATTTGCAATCACCGTTTGCAAATAAAATTTTATTGGTGAAGTATCAATAATAAATTTTTGATCAAATTTATGTAAATAGTATATGGTCTCTTTATTCTGTAATGAACTCTCTTTTATTCTTTTCTTTCAGCAATGGATATGATAACTTGTGCTCATCACCACATTTTTAAAAGAAATCTGCTAAGATTTTCAATCGGTGAGTGTTGCCAACTTAATCTAATTACTGAGGTCAACTCACAGTATCAGATATTTTGTTCAGAATATCATACCCTTTTTGTTTTCATGAAATAAGAAACAAATAAACCTTTTTCTGTATTTTGTAAACTCATATCCTTTATTTATTCTTTAATTTGTTCTAAATGTAAAACATAATTTTTAACAAAGTTTGGCCAGCTGTATTTTTATAAGCTCAGAGTGGCAGCAGTAACTCTTAGATCTCAGGGTTTTTAAAACATTTTATAATTTGTTTTTAATAAATAAAATACAATTATAAGGTTTAGTAGGTCCTTTCGACTACGATATAACAACAGTATTGACAGGGAAAGTACCAAAATACATATGATGAGAAATAGTCACAATGTATCTTAAAAGGATTATATTAAGAGTGTAAAACAGTCAGTGTATAGGTTAAGTTATAAAAATTTTTTTTAGACTTAATTAGTTTTAAATTATGTTAGCACTATACATCAATGGTGGCTTATGCTTATGTCAATATTATTAATCATTATTGTTCTCAATGAAAGTTAATTATGGTTTTTATAAAAAACGTATTCAACGTTTTTTGAAACCTTTACATCAGGTTTAACAGGGAATATTTCAGATTAATTTTAGATCAAAAAATACTTCTCTCACTGTGTCAATTGGTCCAATTTCTTCAGAGATGTCCTGGTTTAATTCTGTAGAGTCTTGTAGCAATTCTTTCTTCTATTTTAATCTTGATATATCTAATTATTCAATTGTTTATCTGGAGATGCACTAATATCACATATATTATAATTTATTTTTCACTATAAGTATTTAAATTAACCTTTTTGCATTCAGTTTTTTTAGAATCCCTCTATTTTCTTTCTCAACATATTAGTTGCTAAGGCCTCTCTTAGATATCTCCTTGGTTTCCAAGTAACATTTTTATATCACCCTGGTGACATCATAAGAATAATATAAACAAACCTTTTACTATTTTATATGTCATTTTCTTTTAAAAGGATATACCTTTTTTATAAAAGCTCTTATCTTCTTTTTATTTGTTTCTTTGTTCTTCTGATAAAAAACTGATCATTTTGACATCACTCTTGACTATTTTCTGATCTATATTTCCTGAGTTAATGATTTACATTTTTTTATTATTTTTGTTCCAAACTTATTTATTATTTCTTTTGTACCTTTTACTTTCTTAAATTTATTTTATAAATTTGGTAATCTTTTAACATAAACTGACATTGTTTCCTTATTATTTTAATAGAAATCTTATTCATATAATTTGACTGACTATGATTTTGGTACTTTCTTGTTAAGACTATACAAGTGTTATTAACACTAGTATACATAATATTAATAAATGTGACAGAAACTGATTACTAATAACTATTAGTAATATGTTATTATTCCCCCTAACTGACTGTGTTTATAACTTTACAGTCTGCCCACAAAAAACAAATTTCATAAGTAAGTTCTTACTTTAATTATAATAAACGTAACATACAATAAACAATTAAAATTAAACATATTCAATTAAGTCTTTCTTAAAATATTATGTCTCCTGGTACTTTTTAATAATATAGTCATGGTATATTTATGTTACTAGGGCATGGTAAAAAAGTCACGTAACAGTATATATATATTGCAACAGAACACAGGATAGTAAGTTCATTTAATTGGAATACTAATGCTATAACACATTTCCTGACGGCCATAGACATGTTAAAAATTGATTTTGTTCTTTTCTTTGTAAAGTAGTCATAAGTTTTGTACCAAGCTATGTCTAAAAAAGTATGTTACATCAGAATGTTCATAATTTTGTACTCTCGTATGTCATGTGAAATTATTGTGTGTAAGTGCACGGGTGCACGTGTGATTTACATTTTATTTAATAACTTCGCTGAAAATTAACATTTCGTTCTGACACGTGGACAGGGTATTCTCATGTTTATAAGCTACATTTTCCATATACTCAGTTCTCCACAGCTGTAATTTTTATGTTTTTTTTTTTTAATGAAATCAGTCATTTTTTTATTTTTATTATCTTATAGAAAGTAATAAAATTTGTAGATTAAATCTAGACAGGCCTTTGCAGTGTCGGACAGAGTTTCAGCCTGTTTCTGGCTATCATTAAGAAACTCTAAGACGTTGCTAGAGTTTCCACCAATCAGAAGGTCTAAAAATTATTTGAGTTGGACGCTGACAGAGTACGGATGGTTCAGTTCTTTCCGAAGTCTTGCCATAGAAAGACGTACTCGCTGTGACAAGATTTTCATGACAAAACAAGTCGATTTCCATAAGACTTAGTAATTTGGTTCACGGTTCGAGTTCTTCGTAACCATTGACATTATAGAACTCAGATAATTTTAAAAAGATCATACTTTAGTGCTTTTTCGAGTACAGTGGAAGATTTTCCGTTAGGAGCAAAATATCTACCGTGATATTTTCAAAGTTAACGCGAGAACACTTCAAGAAGCCGGATTTGTGTAAGCATAATACACGATCTATTTTTACCCACTTTGATCCCTGAGATTAAGATTATTTATGTTATAAGCAATACGTTTCATATAGCAGTGTGCGTTTGTGCACAGACGTGAATCGTCAGCGTAGTAGTCATCGGGCAACGCGCAGAGTAGCAGCAGCGAGCAGAGCGTCTGGTGTCTACGCAAACAGTTGGAATTCTACGTACAAGTAACATATATGTAAAACAAGCCAATAGACTCATTTATTGAAAGACAATTATTTAATAAACAATTTTATATTATAAAGGCATATGGCAATAGTAATTTTTAATGTGTTAATGAATAAAATTTTCCTACCTCCAGATATAGATTCTGTTGTAATAATTTTAATGTAACCTATCTATCCAGTTTTAATTTGTATCGTTGGAAAAAAAAATATATATATATATATATTGCAACGATACAGATTTAATTATCGCAAAGGATATAGTGTATATGCAGAAATTATAAACGAGTCTATAATGAAGGTGATGAAAAATTATGTATTGTATACAAGAAATAAGTTTTACGATATATATTATATTACAAATTGTCATGTATTTTATATTTTGAATAATAGTTTATATTGTTCGATATTGTATCGATTTTACTTGTTTGATGATATCCGTGTGTGCGTTCCTCCTCTTCTTCTCGTCGCTCCCGTCCTGACGTCCTCTTCTTCAGCGTCGCTCTCCTTCCTGGCATCCTCTTCGTCCTGGAGTCCTCTTCGTCGTGACGTCCTCTTCTTCGGCGGGTTGCCCCAGCGGCGATACTTTAATACGTCTCGTTGACGATTTCGTCTAACTGCTAACATCAATTATGACTTTTCACCAGTTGTTATTTTCACACTAATTATCGTTCTTATTCGAAATAGTTACTATTTATTTACATGTTCGTTTTATTTAATCTCAGGGTGATTATGGGTACTTATAAGAAAAGCAGTGTATTCGGCGTACACCTTCCAAGAAAGTTTGAAGTGTTTTTAATAATTCCCTATGCGGACTATCTTAAACTAACGCGGAAAGCACTTTAATATACTATAATTTATACTGAGGTTGTTAACCCGTTTGGATCTTTACGCTAAGCTTCGCAAAGAGTTCCAAGTTTTATTTTAAATTAAGATTTTTATACGTTCGTACGAGCAAAACTCTCGACGACTGACACAACTTCACCTTGCAACTGCTACCGAAGAACTGTGTCCATCCTTACTATACAGAGTACGAATATGATTGAAATTAGTGTCTTCCGATAGGTTAAACCCAAGTCACATGGTTAATGATTGCAACAGATATAATGTTTTCCTGCAAAAGTTTGTATAAATCCGCAATAGCTTGCCTTGATTTTATCTACGAATTTTATTACCATATTAAAATGATAAGCGTTACAAATTGAGTTTTTCCCTACTAAAAAAAACATATTTATAAAATAGTTGTAAACCTCAGAGTAAATAAGAATTGTAGCTATTTACAAAAACAATCCACTGTCAAAGTTTCACGTTGATGGGTTGATTACCCCGGAAGATATAGCGAACACAAGTTATCATACGCGCACAAATTCACACAAAAAGTACACGACAATAAGGAACACATTTTTATGAAGAATTTGATATATTCTAAATTCTTATCCATTGCTAAATACAAAACTTACGGCTGAAAGACAAAAAATTGCATATATCCATTTTAAACCTGAAAATGTTCGTCATCCATGCTTAGATACTGTTAACATCGCTTATCATCCTGTGTTCTGGTGCAATATATATATATATATATATATATATATATATATATATATATATATATAGTAAGAAAACTTGATCCTGTTGTTTAAAAGCCACACGTTGTTGGCGTCATTTTGTAAGTATAACTGGATCGTCGGTAGGGTTATTATTTTTATTTAGTTTAATTAATTAAATTGTTTATAAATTTATTTATGATTGGTTTTGTTTTTATTTATTATTATGAAGTCGTTGAGTTAAAGTGTTCAAGATTATTTTACTGGTTTAATCTGTTCGTCGTTGGTCGAATGTTGAGTGTCGGACAGAGTTTGGTTCCTCTTCACTAGTAGATAATTTCGGCGGCGTTGGTTCCAACTGTAATCAAGACAATTTAGAATAACGGTACTTACTTTGTGTGATGTTCTCGTTATCAGGTAAAGTGTATCAGCTTCTCTAAAAAACAAGATTAATTTAAATCATTCGTGACGCCGTTGTATTGCCAACCGTTGCATGTCGTCTGCCAAGCCTGTAAATGCCTATCTACTTGAAATAATCTGGCCAACTCTAATTATTCAGTTAAACATAATTTATTTCTTGTTGAAATCTGTGCATTAATATAATTGAACCCTTAATATAAGAAGGTTAGACTTCACAATTAATTTTTCATTTTTTATCAAACTCTTATTAAAATCTCAGGGTGGCCAATCTGCGAATGGGTATACAACACTCCACAATGTTTGTTTACAATAAATTTAATCAACAGGGGTTCTTTTAGCTTACAATATACGAACGTTAACACAACAAAACAATTAATATTGTTTAATAAGAGAGTGGTCACCTTGGATAACCAAAATCTCATTTTCGTTACTTTTATAAAAACGTAAACAGACGGCTTGCGTCAACTCTAGGTTAGACTGGCGATTCTAATATAATGCCAGTTAAGTTCATTAAAAATCTGTGTGTTTAATTGACAAAGAAAATTCAAATTTACTAAAGTTATAATAAACCATTTAATAAAGATTTTTACTGGACAAAAATCCTCCAGACACGAGATTTGGTAGAAAGTTAGGTTTTGGGGTCACTTCAATGGGGGAAAAAATCGGACACTCCAGCTCACCGCTGGGCCCCCCTGGGGTGGTTAAAAGGTGGGGCAAAACGGTTTGTTGTAAATATCTCAAAATCTAAGCAAGATATCAAAAAACGTTAAATACAAACGTTGTAGCTGACCAAATTTCCCATCAAAATGGTCCTTAGTAATTTTTTGTCAGACGCACTGGGACAGAGATACGAGTGCTCAAAGTTGAGACCTTTTTTTGCAATTTTTCGTATAAGGCATTTTTACGAACAAAAATTGCATTTTTTTGAGTGTAGGCCGATTTTTGTATAGTAAAAAGCGCTAAATATGGATATATAAGTGTTTGTACATGTAATACCAAGTATTTGGATGTAAATTTTTGCATGTATATATTTATGCACACATATACACACACACTACAACTACGAAAACGTCCATTTTTGAATGTAAGCTAATCTATGCGTATAGATGTGCATTTTTGGATTTAGACAAGTATAATATATACGCATAAAAATATTTCTACACACGTTTGCACATATATATGTGTGTATATACATGTATACAACTAAAAACGCTTACGTTCAAAAATGCACGTTTTTTTAATTGTAGTGTGTGTGTATATGTGTGCATAAATATATATACATGCAAACATTTACATCCAAATACTTGATATTACATGTTCAAACACTTACATACCCATTTTTAGCGTTTTTTACTATACAAAAATCGGCCTAAACTCAAAAAAATTCAAGTTTTTTCCGTGAAAATGCCTTATACGGAAAATTGCAAAAAAAGGTCTCTACTTTGAGCGCTCATATCTCTGTCCCAGTGCGTCTGATGAAAACATTACTAACGACCATTTTGATGGGACATTTGGTCAGCTACAACTTTTGTATTTAATGTTTTTTGATATCTTGCTTAGTTTTTGAGATATTTACAACAAACCGTTTTGTCCCACATTTAACCCCCACAGGGGGGCCCAGCGGTGAGCTAGAGTGTCCGATTTTTTTCCCCCATTGAAGTGATCCCAAAACCTAACTTTCTACCAAATTTCGTGTCTGGAGTATTTTTGTCAAGGATTTTCACAAAATGTGCCTTTATTCAATGGTCTATAATATCTTCAGTAGATCCAACTATCGCTAGACTATTTTGCATATCCTTTATCAGGTAATTTTCTTATTTCTAATAACATATCAAGCGGTTATGAAATGTTGTTACATTGACTTAACCTATTCGATTCAGTAAAGCATATTGTATTGATGTAATTAGTCAACACTCACTTTATAATCAGAGCGAATAAATTTCGTTAATTCTTATCCCTAGTTACTTGTTACTTGACTTTATGAGGTTTAACGCCTCTTCAAGTTCATTTTTTGTTCGTAATACTTTACAGTGTCAGGTTATGTTCACTTCTTAAGTCTATAATAAGATTATCAAACCACTATACTCCCTTTTTATTTATAATACCGCGATTTCCGGGATTGTTCACTGGCAATCGTATTCGCACATTCACTATTCTTTATTATTTCGTTAAATCACTTTATTAATGCCTTTTACACATTTTGATTCGTATTAACTCTGCTTATAGCGTTTACTATCCGCACAGGTTAGGTAATGGCGTCGAGAACTCTAGTCTTGTTTCCTGAGTCGATCGTACAATAAGAATGACGCTTAGTTTGGCGTCCCTTTGTTGGCCAAGCCTCGCTATAGGTAATTTGATTGGATGAAATCTCGATGACACCTCACTGGCGGCTTCCGTCGGCGTCGGTTTTTGTAAGAATTGTTAGGTAACTTCAGAACGTCTAACTTATTGTTTGTATTTATACTAATTACAATATAGTTCTACTTCTCCTATGCATTAATTTTGTGTTGGTACTACCTTTTTAACATTTAGGTTCATTACCCTCCAACAGAAATTGGATTATTAGGCATTTAGTTACTTAATTCTCTTATTTTAGGTGCATAATTTACATGTAGTGAGGTTATGGTTCCTATCTTGGTTTGACTACAATGTGTTTGTTTTATGGTGATTTCAATGTCTTTTATTTCACCTTATTATAGTATTACTAATGTTATTTATTAGAATAGTTTTATTATACACTCTTCTGTCTCTATTACCCATTCTTAAACAGTATTTACTAACATCATTCGATAAGTAATATCTCTACATTTGCTCTATTAACAAGGCTGGTCTATATGATTCATTTTTGTTATTCTCCCAGATACACAGTTAATTTATACCTTTACTAATTTTATTTCACTCTCCTGATCTTTATTCATTATCTCATTTATTTACTTTACAAGCTTTCTTTGTCGGCATAGTTATTTATATTAGTTCATCGGGCTTCATCATTACTCTGTCCTTTACTCTGGGCTTTCTTGTTATGATCCATTCATCTTGCCTGAATTCTTCTTTTGTCTCGTGTAGGGCATATCTTATTCTTCTTGCTGGTTTTGTATCCAGTTGGGCTTTGTAGTGTTCTTCTTTACTCCACTCATAGTTTCTTCTCTCTGTCCTTGGCTTTCACATTTTTTCCTAATCTATTGGGTTAGTTGTCAGTTAACTACGTTTCGTCCAAGTCATTTTCATTATTTCTTTGCTCATCTTCATCAGTTAGTTAAAGATGTATTCTTTATTCCCTTAAAGTTAGTTTCTATTTACCTTGGTTTCTAACCTTAAAGTGTGGCTGTAGCATTTCTTATGATTTGTTATTGTTGGATTATTGGTTGTTTGGGACCCTGGTGGTCGTGATCATACGTAATAAACATTACATAATGCCTCCTTCCTAAAAATGATTATTTCTGACAATATCTTCATGGTATGGTAGAAATTATCATTACTTATGGTTCTTATTCCCCATAGTACTTCTTCAACGATGCTTGATGAATGTACACTTGGTTTTCTTATTCACTGGATCTGAAATTTCATGTGTTGTTCTGGTTGCTCTTGGTGATGGTATACGGACCTGTATACATTAATAGTAGTTTCCTAGTGATACCCTCCATTGTACTGGGTAATTCCCGGTTTTTTATTAACACTCTATCTCCTACTTGGTACTGTATTATTTTCTGTGTTGTTTTGTTCTGGTACTTTCTTCTTCTCTCTTCTGCCTTCTCTATAATCTTATTACGAAATTGAACTTTGTTGACCTGGTATTCCGGGCTTTCGGGAAATTTAATAATGTCAGTGATTTCTCGGGGTGGTGGTTTCTCAAACATGGCATTATATGGTGCGGTTTCGAGGGATTGGTGATGAGCTAGATTTATGAAGTCCTCTGCTGCCGATATGTATTCATTCCATTTCCGCTGTTTGTTGGAACAGTATGTCCTGAGGATCCTCCCCACTTCTGTCAGCACTCTTTCCGCAGGGTTGCTGCTGGGATGGTATACTAAAGTTTTATAAGTCCTCACACCATGATTTAGCAGCGTGTCCTTCCACTTCCTCCCCTTGAATTGTGTTCCATGATCCGTTATGATAGTCTTCGGACTTCCCACTTCAGGTATATAGTTTTGGATTATGACGTTGAGTATCTTCTTGTGGTGGCACGATTTATCGGGTATAATTTTATGAATTTCGTGTAATTGCCAAATATGATTATGATGTGTTTATACTGATGTCGACCTCCACTGCGAGGGAAAGGACCGCAGATATCTACGAAAACCCTTTCTAATTTGTTAGATGAAGTTATGGGTATCATTATCCCCTCGTTCTTATCGTTGTTGCATTTTACTAATTGACATATGTGGCAATTTCTAATATAATTACGCACCTTCTGTTTATGTCCTTAATGTACAGGTGTTCCTCCAGTGCCTTTATCACTTTCAACGCTCCCATGTGTCCATAACGTGTGTGATAATCGATGACGATTTCCTTCTCAAGTGTTCGAGGAATCACCAATTTCCAAGTATTATTGTGGTACCTCGTCTTGATGAATAAAAGATTGTGATATATACAATAGTAAGGTGTTATCCTACTGTCCTGTGCACCCAATCTCTGTCGAATTTGCATTAATTTGGTGTCTTGCTTCTGGTGTTGTTCGATTTCCTTAATTATTTCTTCTAAGTCTGATCGACCCTTAATGATGTGATAGATTTTTGCAATTGTTTCCTTCTCTCCTTCATATGTTCGATTGGTTATATTGATACGTGACAATACGTCTGCTGCTATATTCTTCTTGCCTGGAATGTACTCCCAACTGATGTTATATTCCTGCAAGGCTAGGGTCCATCTTGTCAACATCCCGTGGCTTAATTTACAGTTTTTTAAGAATGATATGGAGTTGTGGTCAGTCCGCACGGTTATTCAATATCCCAAAATATAGGTCCTGAATTTGCCGCATGCAAACACTATGCTTAAGAATTCTTTTTCTGTCATATTGTAATTTCGCTCGCAGTTGTTCAGTGTTCTACTGGTGAAGCTTATGACCAGGTGGTTCCCTTCCTCATCCTCTTGGTACAATGCAGATCCTAAACTGATGTCGCTTGCGTCACAATTCAAGTAGAACGGCTTGTTGAAATCTGGGTGATGTAGCATTACAGTTTCCAGAAACTTGTTCTTAATTAATTGAAATACAGTGTCCTGGCTTGGTCCCCAAGTCCATTTGTCCTTTGAAGATAATTGTGGGGATAATTTGGTTGTTAATTCTAAATAATTACTCTGGAATTTACGATAATAGTTACACAGACCTAAGAACGACTGTAACTGTTTTTTTGTTTTTCGGGGTTGGTAATTGTTGGATTGATTCTACCTTGTCTCTTGATGGGGTTATTCCATGCTCTGATAAATGGAACCAAAAAAACTATACTTCTGTAGCTATAAATTTCGACTTCTCTAGTTTTAGTGTTATGTTGTTTTCCGACAGCTTTCTTAATACATGGTCTATTCTACAACAATGATCCTCCCAATTGGCAGAAGTGATGAGTAGATCGTCTACGTAGATGGTAGTGAACTGGAGCGTTTCTTGACTTAATACCTGGTCCATACATTTAATAAACACCGCTACAGAGTTCACTAATCCGAATGGTAATCGCTTAAATTGGTAATTGCGTCCTTCAAATATGAACGCCATGTACCTTCGTCTGTTTGGGTGTAGTTCCACCTGCCAGTACCAGCAAACTATGTCCCAGGAACTAATAAACTGCGTGCCATGAAAATTCTTCAATATCTCCTCTATTTCTCCTGGAGGGGTTCTGTCATTAATTAAAATTTTATTAATCTCTCTGGCATCCAAACAAAGTCTTACTTTCCCGTTCTTCTTCCGGATAGCTACAATAGGGCTGATGTAATGTAACTGACTGCACTCAATTATGTCATCCTTCAATAGTCGGTTGATTTCTGTCCTGATTGCCTCTTTTAGAGAATATGCAATAGGGTAGGATTTCCTATTAAAATTTACCGGTTCTCTAAACTTCAGTTCGCATTGATAATTCTTGACCTTGCCCGGGGTGTCTGAGAATACATGTCGATATCTGTTATATACGTTTATTAACTTTTCAACTTGATCTTGATTTAGTGGGTTGTCTCTCTTTGTCGCGTTAATTGGCGGATTTCTTCTATCTTCTCGTTCCATAAGCTGTTATTGTTTTCTTGATATTTGATTTCTTCCTTGGGTGTCTGATTCCTAGAACTTTGTAATTCCCTAACGTGGAAAATGGTGCGGTCCTGAGGGGCTTCTTTGTTTCCAATTAACTCAGCCGTCCATTCCAAATCTCGTGAGCTCAGAGTCACTCTCGCTCTGCTCATATCAATAATTGCTGAGTATTTTCTCAGAATATCGCAGCCGATTAAACTGCAAAAAAGTAAGCCATTGGCTACTAAAAATACCATAGGAATTTTGACCCCATGACTGGTCACTTCTACTCTGACCTGCTTCTTGACGGTCTTATTTTGACGCCCTGTCGCTCCCACTAGTATTACGTTGTTGATCGGTAAAGTTGGTATTACCGATTTACATTCTCCTTGTATTCTGTTGATCTCAGTGCTATCAATTAAAGAGACGTTCGCACCAGTGTCAATCATCAATGTGGTGCTCACCCCGTTTATTTCAGCAGTCACATATGCTATTTGATTATTACAGTGGACGTTGCCGATCTCCTCCTCTTCAAGAAGCTCCTGTCTGATATTCTTTAAATAATGACTCTCTATTATAGTTATCGTCTTGTCTAAATTTTGTTCGTCATGTCCGTAATTGAACCCAATAGACTGGTTAAGTGAGGGGTCTTGTTGGTTTCTCACTGCCGCTGTTCATTTAAAGAGATTTCATTCTCTTCCTCTCTGTCCGGCGTGTTTGCTCGATTCATTTCGTTTATTTCGGGTAGTCCTCCAGGGTGATGGTCTAATTCGTCGGAGTTTCTCCTCCTGCTGTCTTCATTACTTCGGCTCCTTCGTGGTTCGCTCCTTGAATTTCCCCTGTCGTTGTGGTGGTACGCCCTATCATCATGTCCGTTAAAGCTCCGGCGTCTCTGGTAATATCGCCTCCTCCCATAATCATTATTGGCTTGGACATAATTAACTCTTCTGTATGGTGGGTTCTGATTATTCCCGCCTTGGTTGTTTGGTCGGTTGTGGCTATAGTTATTATATGGAGGCCGTCTCATGTTATTATTGTTACTGTCAGCGTGATTGTTACCCGGATTGTTCGGTCGGTGATTGGTTTCGCTGTTTCTGTTGACATTGTTGTCGTAGTTATTTCGGTTGTTCCGGTAATTTGGGTTGTTATTACCACCTTGGTTATTCCTATCCAGGTAATAATCATTCCTCCTACGACTTCTACAATAATCTTCATGCTCATGGTTCTCGAGTAGCGTCGCCATGGATTGGATGGTTTAATCTGTCCCCACTGCCGTGCTCGCGCTATTTCCTCCTCGTAGTGATACGATAATTTCGTGACCAGGCATTCCTCCGGGATCTTAGGCTCGAGGTTCCTCGTTAAGCATACCTTACTGAGGAAGTAAGCGGTTGGTGTCGTCCCTCGACTGGAGTCGTACTTGTCGTTGCGTATGTCGTCCTGTACAATGTTTTGTGTGGACTCTGACCAATACTTTGCCCTGAAGAGTGTCTTGAACTCCTCGTAATTTTGAATTTCATGTCGGGTCGCCGTCCACCAGTTGTCGTGTATTTCTTTAAAATATTCATCGATCATACTGCGTATCACGGTCCATCTATTCTCCCGAAGTCTGGCCAAGTTCTTTTCTACTCTCTCTAGAAATTCGTGGGATTCTTTTTATAATTTTTGAAATTGATGTTGTCTCGATTGTCCGCGTTTTGTACGTATTGACGCGGTGTTGATCGATTCCGGATGGTCTCGAGTTCCTCTCGTATCTGCAGGATCTCCCGTTGTCGCAACTCTTCAATTCTCTCCTTATTATTGATGGTCAGGCTTCGTACATTGTTTACTGTTTCGTCTAATTCCTCGCATCTCTCCCCTACGTCCGTTCGTACACGTTATACTTCTTCCTGATTCATCCTTTTCAGAGAGTCCAGTCTAACTTCGTTATTTTCTACGAGGTTGTTTATTCGTACGTCTATCTCTTCTCTAGTTTGTTGCAATTCTTGGTTGTATAGATCACACCTCTCGTGGGCTTCAGCGATCTCTCTTCTAACTACTGTTATTTCCCGTCTACTTTCGTATTGATTTTTTCGTTGTTTTCTTCTATTATCTTACTGATGTCGTCCATTTTCTTATTTAAGTCTTCCTTTAATGTTTTACTGTGGTCGTCTATTTTCTCCTCCATTTTCTTATTATTTTCGGTCATTTGTTGGCTTAATTTTTGACTGCCTTCCTTTAATGATTCTATATTTTTATTGGTTTCTTCCGTTATTTTATTTAAAGATTGTATTTTCTTATTGGTTTCTTCCGTTTTTTTATTATTGTCCTTCAATCCTTCTTTTAATTCCATCATCACCCTCATCATGGTTTCCTGGAAATTGACGTCCCCTGTTTGTGTAGGTCTCTCAGGTTGTTCCTCTTGTTGTGCCGGTTGTTTCGGTTCCGCGGGAGGTAATACCACTTCTATATCTTCAACTGGTGTCGCCTCCTTATCGTCCATATTCAATTCTTTTTCAGCTTCCGCCGCGCGTTTCTTCGAGGTGGCTCTCCGGTGCATCTTCCGTTTGTTCTGTAACCCCTCTTTGGATATTTTATGCCTTATAAAAAAAAATTGTTTTTTGAACAAAATTTTCTTTTTTTAGTTTTTTTTTTTTTTTTGAAGAGGGGCTACTAGTTATTTAAAACTAGGCATAAGCCTAGAGAAGCTAAAAGGCGCTAGGTCCAGTGTGACGGAACTTGCAATTAAACTCTCTGTTATACTTAACAATAACATTTATTGAGTCTTGAGTGTGTAACATATCGTGTACCAATTGTTTTCCTTGTTTTTTATAATTTCAAAATTTGTGTATAAATTTTCCTCGAGCGTACCCCACAAAAGTGACACAAACACAAATCAGAAATAATATGTATATATAAAACAATTGTTTTCTTTTTTGTTTTTTTTTTTTGTTTTTAGAATGCAAATATTTTTCGTGTAAATAAATCTTCCCCGTACATACCCCACAAAAGTGACACAGACATAATTCACAAAAATATAAATATATATCTATAAAACAATTGTTTTCTTTTTTATAATGCAATTATTTTTGGTGTAGATAAATCTTTCCCGTACATACCCCACAAAAGTGACACAAACATAAATCACAAAAGTATAAATATATATCTCCGTCACATCCACATTCTAAGTCTCGCTATATCGATACCCAACACGCTTATAAGTTTAAAAAAAACAGAGGCACTCGCCTATATACCCACCTTTTATTTTTATTGACATTTCTCTGCAGACATCTGAAAGTATAAATGTGTCTCCCACGAATCTGGACTGCCCAAAATGCCAGATGTAACATTAAAGAAGTCTTAAATTTGGTAATATAAGAAACAACGAGTCAAAAAATTTAACTGAGGATGTTACATAGGAAAGACGGTGAGCCACCATCTTTCCTATGGCCGGAACTGTAATTGTGAATTGGCTGAGATAATGGTTTATAATTTTAATGATGTTTAATTAATTCTTAATAATTTAACGATAGCGTTTAAAAAAATTTCCAATAATAAAATGTCCTGATCGGTTATGTAATATATTAAGGAAACTGGATTGGCCCGGGAACCAACATGTTCCTAAGCCTGGAGCATGCCTGTGTCTGCATACACGGCTCCCTATACAGGATTAAGCAGGGGCCGGAGTGTTACTGAATTAGACACTTAGAACCCTTACATAAACCCCAAAAATGTAATTTAAATTTGTGAAATAATTTGACAGGAATTACAGCTAAACCCTACCAGCCGGTGAGGTTTCATCCTGTCACACACGGAACTCACCCCCTTACATACACGGAAATACCCGACCCCTAATACTTGAAATACCCCCCTTTACTGGAAACTAGAAAGAAAATACTGATTGAATTAAATTTGATAGGCCTTGGATACCTGCCAGCCCCCGGGCTTACACTGAATACCAAGTTATTACATTATCAAAAAAAATCCGCGCACAATTCTGTCTAGTTAAAGTGGAGCCTGATTAAAACGTTTTAAAGATGATCAAAATTTGGCAATGTATCACACGTGCTCCACAAAAGCTATAAGTTGTTAACAGCACAGATCCGGGTGTCTATGTAGATTTAATTAATTATAATAATGGTTTGAGGTCACCTGGTGTTGTTGAGGTTACCAGTTCCAGGGTGCGTGTTGGTTAGGTCATGCTCTTGTCCTCTACGACAGGCGAAGTCAAAAGCCCTATATTATTCGTTCACGTGGAGATGGTCATCCTGAGGCAGCGTCCACGTCTAAGACCAGGGGCCCTGCGCATACACAAATAATTAGGACGGGTCCCAACACTTTTTCTCCCTCTATAAGGCGTCCCGTACATTGGGTATAATCGTATATCACAATTTAAACTGGCCAACTCGTAACCCTTTTGCTTATACTTGATTCGTTTTAGTAAACAATTTTTAGACACCTCCAAAACCAACATAATATTCTTAAGCATGACTCTGCTCATGTGGGCAAATGTTTGACACACTGTAACCTGTCTATGTCTGCACTAGCACGTGTAATTACATAAAAAAAACTATCACATCCGCCAAAATAGCAGCATTCTACACCATTACATTGATAATGACAATTATTGTCTCTTAATTACTTAACTTGGTTATTTGAATACTTTAGCTACATATATAGGACACGGACTGCTTTTGAAATCCTCGCCACGAGGTTGTAAAATTATTTACTATCTTTCACACTTGCTGTATTAATTTTTTATTTACGAAACTCATAATATATATATTAATGTAACTTACCGCAGTTTTGTGCGTGTTTATCTACTCATGGTAGATGATAGAATTCCAAACAAAAAGACTTCGCTCTGTGGAAGTGGTACTTGATGTTAATTCAGTGAGTGGCGGAACGAGACAGAACCAGACGTAAGTTACAACGCAGTACGGCAACCCGGTACAAGGCGATCACCAGAATGCGCTGGCATGGCCCTCGGCGTACTGTATTTCGCCGTTTCGCTAAACGTTAAACGCAGTATCCGCTAAACTAATTGTGCGTTATTTATTATAAATTTCTATAATAGACAAAATATACCTTATTAGGTTTATTTTGCGTTTTTAATCGCCGGCTCGTAAAACGACCGGCACAGTTCGTATTGCAGCTGCTACTAGAAGTTAGATTGTTTCATAAAAAAATTTTTCGTTTATTTTGAATTAGATTACACCTAATTCCAGCCTCTAACGTTGGTCCCCAATTTGTAAGAAATCTTGATCCTATGGTTTAAAAGCCACACGTTGTTGGCGTCATTTTGTAGGTATAACTAGATCGTCGGTATGGTTATTATTTTTATTTCGTTTAATTAATTAAATTGTTTATAAATTTATTTATGATTGGTTTTGTTTTTATTTATTATTATGAAGTCGTTGAGTATTATCTGTTCGTCGTTGGTCGAATGTTGAGTGTCGGACAGAGTTTGGTTCCTCTTCACTAGTAGATAATTTCGGCGGCGTTGGTTCCAACTGTAATCAAGACTATTTAGAATAACGGTACTTACTTTGTGTGATGTTCTTGTTATCAGGTAAAGTGTATCAGCTTCCCTAAAAAACAAGATTAATTCAAATCATTCGTGGCGCCGTTTGTATTGCCAACCGTTGCATGTCGTCTGCCAAGCCTGTAAATGCCTATCTACTTGAAATAATCGGGCCAACTCTAATTATTCAGTTAAACATAATTTATTTCTTGTTGAAATCTGTGCATTAATATCATTGAACCCTTAACATAAGAAGGTTAGACTTCACAATTAATTTTTCATTTTTTATCAAACTCTTATTAAAATCTCAGGGTGGCCAATCTGCGAATGGGTATACAACACTCCACAATGTTTGTTTACAATAAATTTAATCAACAGGGGTTCTTTTAGCTTACAATATACGAAACGTTAACACAACAAAACAATTATTATTGTTTAATAGGAGAGTGGTCACCTTGGATAACGAAAATCTCATTTTCGTTACTTTTATAAAAACGTAAACAGACGGCTTGAGTCAACTCTAGGTTAGACTGGCGAGTCTAATATAATGCCAGTTAAGTTCATTAAAAATCTATGTGGTCAATTGCCAAAGAAAATTCAAATTTACTAAAGTTATAACATCTTCAGTAGATCCAACTATCGCTAGACTATTTTGCATATCCTTTATCAGGTAATTTTCTTATTTCTAATAACATATCAACCGGTTATGAAATGTTGTTACATTGACTTAACCTATTCGATTCAGTAAAACATACTGTCTTTGATGTAATTAGTCAACACTCACTTTATAATTATAGCGAATAAATTTCGTTAAATCTTATCACTAGTTACTTGTTTCTTCACTTTATGAGGTTTAACGCCTCTTCAAAGTTCATTTTTTGTTCGTAATACTATACAGTGACAGGTTATGTTCACTTCTTAAGTCTATAATAAGATTATCAAACCACTATACTCCTTTTTTATTTATAATACCGCGATTTCCGGGATTGTACACTGGCAATCGTATTCGCACATTCACTATTATTTATTATTTCGTTAAATCACTTTATTAATGCCACTTACACATTTTGATTCGTATTAACTCTGACTATAGCGTTTACTATCCGCACAGGGTAGGTAATGGCGTCGAGAATTCTCGTCTTGTTTCCTGAGTCGATCGTACAATAAGAATGACGCTTAGTTTGGCGTCCCTTTGTTGGCCAAGCCTCGCTATAGGTAATTTGATTGGATGAAATCTCGATGACACCTCACTGGCGGCTTCCGGCGGCGTCGGTTTTTGAACTCAATAGTATGAAAATATTTTCTTCAATTTACACAAATATTTAAAATGCGTTTAACTTTCTTATGGTACTTGGGAGTTCTAATTGACTCATCTCAATCGTTTCAATTGTTCTCTAGATCAATTAGGTACCCCTCAAGCCATAATTCTGTTTATGTTTGATAATTACTTATTTTCGCAACTTATGACTATTACATTTTTCATTTAAAACTATCTTACTTTATATTATTTAAATTTAACTTCACTATTAGTGTTATTGATGATTATTCAGTCTCTTTCTGTCCTTTAGTTATATTATAAATCAGTTATCTATGATAACAATTCTAAAATTGAGTATAAACCCTGCTGTACAGATAGCATTATGGTTTACCTTTACATGATGTTATCCATTGAAGGTATCTTAAGAGTTAGTTACACTTCACACTTATTCTTAAAGTTTCCCTTCATCTTCTGGTTACCATTGGCTGACTTAATCAATACCGTTTTTTGTGTATTTTTGTTAACGACATATTTTGTGTTTGGCACACCTAACCCTTAATTTTTATTCTGCTCTAATCTTATAGTACATTGTTTATATTGGTTACATTTTAACCATTACTTGGTGTCTTGTCTATCTGGTTATTTTACTGCTGTTGGTTTAGTCTGATACTCTGTATAACTTAATATTTAGTATCAGACTCTGGGCTCCTTTAGGCCTATTACCCCCCAAGTTTCTTTTTGACAGTGGTCCGTTCATTACTATTGATTTACTTCTGAATATTTTTACTGGTTTATTTAAATTAACTAACACAACTTTTAGTTGTTACCTTTTGTGGTTTTGGCACAATTATTCCCTGAATTATACCCTTTGGGTATACCTATAGTTAAGGCACTATATGGTGTTACACCTTTTCTCTTAACTCTTGATTTGTTTCAATTTTAGTGATCATTCTCCTTTACAAAATACAGATAGTAATTATATTAAGGTGTGTAACATCACAGAACGTTCCATAAAAGAAATCATTTACATAGTAAGTTATCATAAGAGGAAAGTGAGGTGAACAGTATCGAACCCAAGTAGTCCCAAAAAATTGTGTAATTTTGTATAATAATTATTTCTATCAACTTGAAAAAACGACCAAACTATGACTAAGACAAAACCCCATATATATTATTAAAGTGAATAAGAGTGAAAAAACCATAAGACACTATAAGAGAGAGAAATAATGTCAGAATCAACCAAAATGAAGTCAATAATTATTAAGTTTTATAACTATGAATAGAGTATTAAAAACTATTTTTTGTGAATGAATGGACATGATCCATTATTATATTATGTGATGTAAATAAAATAAATGTATTAAATGACTTAAATACATTATTAGAAAGAATCTAAGTTAAAATAAAAATTGTATATAGCAATGACAAAAAATATTAATGTGTTGGATTTGAGACCATACACCAAGATTTCATGAAAAAATTAATTATTATCAGATTTAAATAAAAACTATATGTAATTGTCAAGCAGACAATAGTGAACAATTTATCTTAAATAAAGGAAGCTGTCAAATGAATTAAAAGCAGCCAAAATAGCCAAAAACAGTACTAACTAAAAACATGTAATAGGCATCTAATATTGTATAATTTATGAATTTAATGTTGCCAAAATGCAACCAAATTGCATTAGAAAGCTGTAATATGATATAAAGCAACTATACTAATATACCTGACTAACTTTAACATTGTAATAGTCAAGTTAGCAAAATATTTACTTATACCATGTATGGCTGGAACCAATCATCCAGTACAAAAATAATCATATCTGGCTAAATACTTACATAATGCTAACAAAAATAAGATAGAAAGGTACAATACATCAGTATACCTTAATAAGAAACAAACTCAGTTGAAAGTAAAGTCAATTCTAAAAGAATTTAACTAATAAGAGTGAGATTTGTCACGCCATAAAAAAAGGACATCTCAAGACCAATCAATGATGCTATGTCATCTTGTGATAAATATAATATATGTACAAAGTAACCAGGTATCACAAAAGATAGACAAAATAATAAACTCTGTGTGTACAGTAGTGAAATAATACATATATTAAAGAAAAAGACTAATCATTGTATTAGAAAACTGACAAGAATCTAGGCCATGAGCAGAGGCCATATAAAATTTTATTTATTTGTGTTTTATCTATGTTAAAATTTGTTTACTTTGTTGTAGGAAGGTAGTAGTATTAGATGTTCAGCTTGTGGAAGGAACTTAGTAACTCCACAACAATTTTTGTTATATAAATTGAGTTTTCAATGACAACAACTCAAGGTGAGGGTTGTATATTGTATTGTTTATTAGACTTAAGTTAATTAGAAACCAATCATATTTAGTATCGCTAGATTCAGTTAAAAACAGGGAATATAAATGTATTAATGGCATACAAATTGTGAGTACTAATGTAAAACTGTTTGATAAATACCAGAGTAAATTTTGAAATATCCTTTGTATGAAGAATAAGAAATTCGTTCTAAAAGCTTCTACGGAAGTGAAAATTGTTCTATGACATTCCATTTCGTTTATTCTCGAACATTCTAGAAAGAATTTTTACACAAATATACCGGAAGTCGATGAAAACAGTCATCCTGAATTAGTATAAAAGAGAGACCAAATCCGACCGAAAAACACTTGAAACTTGAACTCCAGAACTGATGCATCACCCACGACACTGATCAACGCAGCTAAGGCGAAACCGAAGAGGCAAGAAATCGACAAGACGGAGAAAGGCTTTTTCCCGTACATAGACATACCGACTGACTTAACCTCAACGAGAATCTACGCCAAAAGTATCGCTGAAATAGAGCAGCGATACGGCAAATTTTAATAGAAATCACGCAGCCAGAACGTCAAGCGGCCCAGGAGGGACCAAATTTTAAATAGAGAACGGATTCTGCTGTGTTCGCATAGACTTACTAACGTGACAATAATTCCCCCTAACGTAAACAAACATATACACAATAAGCCTTTCTTCTCGACAACATGGGAATCAGCGCTGCGGCGGATAATTTCTGAATTAACGCGGAGCAGCTGATGAGCTTTTGGCGGCGTTTGAACGTGATTCTACTGCCAAACGTTTTTACAAAAGTGCGGAAAAAGTAAACGATCGCAAAATTTGACTTTAAATAGATTCAGTGTACACCCGAAGAGGCGAGATTGAGAAACTACCCGAAAGGAGTGTCCAGTGCGAGAATAAATAACCATTGGAACGTGAGTTACCAAAATTAAAGTCATTTGTTACCTGGTTACATTTTATCACGCAGTTGTACTTCACACGCCACACATACACCTTCAAATCACTTAGTTTTTTCTTGTAAGGCATCTAATTGATATGTCTTGGTAGTTCAAAGGAGTCACGTCCTGAGAGTAAAGATTTTTCACGTATTAAACTCATGCTTTTCAACTGAGTCAAAATCTGAAATATGCTAGCCGATACTTGATTGGATATATAAAAAATTGTCAATAATAATAACTTGTAAAATTTTTTCTCTGCAATTTTATAATTTTTTTTTTTGAATGTTAGTCCTTCAGACGATTTGTTTGTTTTTGAAGAATCATTAAACTTAACTGATTTTTCCAAGCTAAACTGACTTGTTTAAATTTTTTCGTAGATTTAAAAATTTTTTATCAATCACATTTTTTTCTTGGAACAAACGTTTCCAAGTGGCGCCCACAAAAAGCATAGTATTAAGTTGTGTTACAGGACTACATCACTGCAGAGGATCCAGTCAACAGAGTAAGTAACAAAAGTGCGCGGAGGTAACGCCCGACACGTATTACAATTACACAACACATTACATTACACCCACAACTTGTTTTTCTATAAATTGGCGCCCAACGTGGGGCTTGGAAAAGACGGAACAAGCCCGGCAACTACCAACAGATCATGATGTCGCAACCAAAAGGACAAATGGTAGAACAAACACAAAAAACCGAACCAGCAAAAATGACAGGGAAAAGTGACTTGGAGGTGATAATGATGATGCTCCAAGAAATGAGGGAGGATATGAGAAGAAACAGACAGGAATATAAGGAGGAAATAATAGGGGCGATAGAATCTTGGAGGGAGTCCCTGAGAAAGGAAACAAATGCAAATTGCGAAACGGGAAACAAAGAGACCGATGATAGTGAAACCGACAATGACAGGGAGGTCGAGATAATGGAGGAACAGGTAGAAGGAATACAGGAAGAAAATAATAACGGTCCTGAAACCATAGAGAAGGAAACAGTAGACACGAAACAAAACATAGCTAATAGATTGGACAGACCGAGAAAAACAAACAGGGAGTATACAAAGGAAATAGGAGAAATGACTCAAGGCGGTTTAATTAATATGCTTAACCCCCCGGTCACTGACCGCAGAGAAAGACTTTATATGAAAGAATATAAACAGAATTTAATGAAAAGGGACAAAAAGAAAGAGTGTATTATAAAGAAAATTATAGGCCAAAATACTTTTAAGATAAGCGTGCCTAGAAAAAAGATACATCCCAAAAAGAAGGGAAATTATGAGGAACAAATGGGCCAGCTTATAGAAAAATACGCTCAGGCAATAAGAGAAATAAGAAAGAAAAGGAATCAAGAGAATAGGCCCCAGGCAAGTAATGACGAAAGACCCCGAACAGTTCAGGTAAACCATGTATTGGCAGAAACTAGCCGAGAACCAAATAATAATCCCAGAAATGAAGGTGAAATAGAGGAGGAATTCCGCTATGCAGAAAAGATATGGCCCAAACATGTGGTGAGATGGTAATGCCATGGATTAATCATCCAGAATAAATGTCATAGACCAGGCATTTGAAGGAGTAGAGGTGCTAAACATCGAAGGTCGAATATTGAAAAGAGAAGGAATAAAAAGGAATGGGAATGATAAATAATGACATAATATAAGGAACACACAACCAAAAGGGGTTGAAATAATCAAGGTAATTAACTCAAACTGACAAATATAAACCCAAATATTATCAAACATGAAAACAATACCTACGAGGTAACTAACACAATTAGGAACAAGGTAAAAGGTACGTATAACCAGACTTCATTAAAAAAGTACCATGATTAAAAAAAAATCGCAAGTCGAATACTCAATCAGTGACCAAGTACCATGACCAAAAACCAAAGTCAAATACAGAATCATAGAGAAGGTACCTTGACTAAACATGTTAACGTGAATTTTTTAACTTAGCCATAATTAGAAAGGAGGTAGAGATTATTAAATAAATATAAATATTATGGTATAATGATTATTATTAATAAATATTACGAGATGGACACATTCCATCATAGGCAAGATTTATTTCCAATAGCCAAGTCAACGTATATTTACCAGCTTACCTGTACTTAGAGAAGGAGAGAGATTATTATTAATAAATATTACGAGAAGGACACCTTACACTAAAGGCATAAAGATATATATATAAAATATAGATTTATTTCCAATAGCCATGTCAACGTATATTTACCAGCTTACCCGTACTTAGAGAAGGAGAGAGATTATTATTAATGAATATTACAAGATGGACACTTAGTAAAGGAGAAAAGAAGGAGACATGCTGTCATATAATTGATACTAAATGGAAATGATAAATGAAAAAAAAAGGGGAAATCAGTGTGTTACATAAGGAGGTAATGATGAATATGAATATAGCTATTAACATTGAATGATTTTAAACGATAATTTTAACCTGCGGAGAACGATATATTAATATAATTGTGAATTAATCAGAAGAGTTTAAGAAAGGGAATTTATGTGTAGGAGCCTATGATCTTTGAATATTGTATTTTTTTTTATTATTATTATTATTATTATTCTTATTTGTTGCAAAGGTGCAATTATTATTTTCTGAACAGGGATGTGTTGCCTCTGATTTCAGTAGTTATAGACAGGAAGGGACAGAGAATGTATGCCATAGCGAGCCACTCTGACTCCCAACCCTCTATGTAAGTTAGGGAATTGATAGGGAATTATATCAAAGATTAATTATAAAAAATCAAGGTAAAAAGGAAAGGAATAGATGATACGACAAAGAACGAACTAGGAATATTGAGTTGGATTAATATATTAAAGGAGTAGTACAGGAATTTAATTATAAGATAAAAGAATGAGATATAAAGAAGCTAATAAAGGGTTAATATAGAGATGATAAATTCATCAAAACCAAAGATATGTTTTTCCAAAATTATCAACTTTAACGGAGAGGCATATGTAACGTCACAGAACGTTCCATAAAAGAAATCATTTACATAGTAAGTTATCATAAGAGGAAAGTGAGGTGAACAGTATCGAACCCAAGTAGTCCCAAAAAATTGTGTAATTTTGTATAATAATTATTTCTATCAACTTGAAAAAACGACCAAACTATGACTAAGACAAAACCCCATATATATTATTAAAGTGAATAAGAGTGAAAAAACCATAAGACACTATAAGAGAGAGAAATAATGTCAGAATCAACCAAAATGAAGTCAATAATTATTAAGTTTTATAACTATGAATAGAGTATTAAAAACTATTTTTTGTGAATGAATGGACATGATCCATTATTATATTATGTGATGTAAATAAAATAAATGTATTAAATGACTTAAATACATTATTAGAAAGAATCTAAGTTAAAATAAAAATTGTATATAGCAATGACAAAAAATATTAATGTGTTGGATTTGAGACCATACACCAAGATTTCATGAAAAAATTAATTATTATCAGATTTAAATAAAAACTATATGTAATTGTCAAGCAGACAATAGTGAACAATTTATCTTAAATAAAGGAAGCTGTCAAATGAATTAAAAGCAGCCAAAATAGCCAAAAACAGTACTAACTAAAAACATGTAATAGGCATCTAATATTGTATAATTTATGAATTTAATGTTGCCAAAATGCAACCAAATTGCATTAGAAAGCTGTAATATGATATAAAGCAACTATACTAATATACCTGACTAACTTTAACATTGTAATAGTCAAGTTAGCAAAATATTTACTTATACCATGTATGGCTGGAACCAATCATCCAGTACAAAAATAATCATATCTGGCTAAATACTTACATAATGCTAACAAAAATAAGATAGAAAGGTACAATACATCAGTATACCTTAATAAGAAACAAACTCAGTTGAAAGTAAAGTCAATTCTAAAAGAATTTAACTAATAAGAGTGAGATTTGTCACGCCATAAAAAAAGGACATCTCAAGACCAATCAATGATGCTATGTCATCTTGTGATAAATATAATATATGTACAAAGTAACCAGGTATCACAAAAGATAGACAAAATAATAAACTCTGTGTGTACAGTAGTGAAATAATACATATATTAAAGAAAAAGACTAATCATTGTATTAGAAAACTGACAAGAATCTAGGCCATGAGCAGAGGCCATATAAAATTGTATTTATTTGTGTTTTATCTATGTTAAAATTTGTTTATTTTGTTGTAGGAAGGTAGTAGTATTAGATGTTCAGCTTGTGGAAGGAACTTAGTAACTCCACAACAATTTTTGTTATATAAATTGAGTTTTCAATGACAACAACTCAAGGTGAGGGTTGTATATTGTATTGTTTATTAGACTTAAGTTAATTAGAAACCAATCATATTTAGTATCGCTAGATTCAGTTAAAAACAGGGAATATAAATGTATTAATGGCATACAAATTGTGAGTACTAATGTAAAACTGTTTGATAAATACCAGAGTAAATTTTGAAATATCCTTTGTATGAAGAATAAGAAATTCGTTCTAAAAGCTTCTACGGAAGTGAAAATTGTTCTATGACATTCCATTTCGTTTATTCTCGAACATTCTAGAAAGAATTTTTACACAAATATACCGGAAGTCGATGAAAACAGTCATCCTGAATTAGTATAAAAGAGAGACCAAATCCGACCGAAAAACACTTGAAACTTGAACTCCAGAACTGATGCATCACCCACGACACTGATCAACGCGAAACCGAAGAGGCAAGAAATCGACAAGACGGAGAAAGGCTTTTTCCCGTACATAGACATACCGACTGACTTAACCTCAACGAGAATCTACGCCAAAAGTATCGCTGAAATAGAGCAGCGATACGGCAAATTTTAATAGAAATCACGCAGCCAGAACGTCAAGCGGCCCAGGAGGGACCAAATTTTAAATAGAGAACGGATTCTGCTGTGTTCGCATAGACTTACTAACGTGACAATAATTCCCCCTAACGTAAACAAACATATACACAATAAGCCTTTCTTCTCGACAACATGGGAATCAGCGCTGCGGCGGATAATTTCTGAATTAACGCGGAGCAGCTGATGAGCTTTTGGCGGCGTTTGAACGTGATTCTACTGCCAAACGTTTTTACAAAAGTGCGGAAAAAGTAAACGATCGCAAAATTTGACTTTAAATAGATTCAGTGTACACCCGAAGAGGCGAGATTGAGAAACTACCCGAAAGGAGTGTCCAGTGCGAGAATAAATAACCATTGGAACGTGAGTTACCAAAATTAAAGTCATTTGTTACCTGGTTACATTTTATCACGCAGTTGTACTTCACACGCCACACATACACCTTCAAATCACTTAGTTTTTTCTTGTAAGGCATCTAATTGATATGTCTTGGTAGTTCAAAGGAGTCACGTCCTGAGAGTAAAGATTTTTCACGTATTAAACTCATGCTTTTCAACTGAGTCAAAATCTGAAATATGCTAGCCGATACTTGATTGGATATATAAAAAATTGTCAATAATAATAACTTGTAAAATTTTTTCTCTGCAATTTTATAATTTTTTTTTTTGAATGTTAGTCCTTCAGACGATTTGTTTGTTTTTGAAGAATCATTAAACTTAACTGATTTTTCCAAGCTAAACTGACTTGTTTAAATTTTTTCGTAGATTTAAAAATTTTTTATCAATCACATTTTTTTCTTGGAACAAACGTTTCCAAGTGGCGCCCACAAAAAGCATAGTATTAAGTTGTGTTACAGGACTACATCACTGCAGAGGATCCAGTCAACAGAGTAAGTAACAAAAGTGCGCGGAGGTAACGCCCGACACGTATTACAATTACACAACACATTACATTACACCCACAACTTGTTTTTCTATAAATTGGCGCCCAACGTGGGGCTTGGAAAAGACGGAACAAGCCCGGCAACTACCAACAGATCATGATGTCGCAACCAAAAGGACAAATGGTAGAACAAACACAAAAAACCGAACCAGCAAAAATGACAGGGAAAAGTGACTTGGAGGTGATAATGATGATGCTCCAAGAAATGAGGGAGGATATGAGAAGAAACAGACAGGAATATAAGGAGGAAATAATAGGGGCGATAGAATCTTGGAGGGAGTCCCTGAGAAAGGAAACAAATGCAAATTGCGAAACGGGAAACAAAGAGACCGATGATAGTGAAACCGACAATGACAGGGAGGTCGAGATAATGGAGGAACAGGTAGAAGGAATACAGGAAGAAAATAATAACGGTCCTGAAACCATAGAGAAGGAAACAGTAGACACGAAACAAAACATAGCTAATAGATTGGACAGACCGAGAAAAACAAACAGGGAGTATACAAAGGAAATAGGAGAAATGACTCAAGGCGGTTTAATTAATATGCTTAACCCCCCGGTCACTGACCGCAGAGAAAGACTTTATATGAAAGAATATAAACAGAATTTAATGAAAAGGGACAAAAAGAAAGAGTGTATTATAAAGAAAATTATAGGCCAAAATACTTTTAAGATAAGCGTGCCTAGAAAAAAGATACATCCCAAAAAGAAGGGAAATTATGAGGAACAAATGGGCCAGCTTATAGAAAAATACGCTCAGGCAATAAGAGAAATAAGAAAGAAAAGGAATCAAGAGAATAGGCCCCAGGCAAGTAATGACGAAAGACCCCGAACAGTTCAGGTAAACCATGTATTGGCAGAAACTAGCCGAGAACCAAATAATAATCCCAGAAATGAAGGTGAAATAGAGGAGGAATTCCGCTATGCAGAAAAGATATGGCCCAAACATGTGGTGAGATGGTAATGCCATGGATTAATCATCCAGAATAAATGTCATAGACCAGGCATTTGAAGGAGTAGAGGTGCTAAACATCGAAGGTCGAATATTGAAAAGAGAAGGAATAAAAAGGAATGGGAATGATAAATAATGACATAATATAAGGAACACACAACCAAAAGGGGTTGAAATAATCAAGGTAATTAACTCAAACTGACAAATATAAACCCAAATATTATCAAACATGAAAACAATACCTACGAGGTAACTAACACAATTAGGAACAAGGTAAAAGGTACGTATAACCAGACTTCATTAAAAAAGTACCATGATTAAAAAAAAATCGCAAGTCGAATACTCAATCAGTGACCAAGTACCATGACCAAAAACCAAAGTCAAATACAGAATCATAGAGAAGGTACCTTGACTAAACATGTTAACGTGAATTTTTTAACTTAGCCATAATTAGAAAGGAGGTAGAGATTATTAAATAAATATAAATAGTATGGTATAATGATTATTATTAATAAATATTACGAGATGGACACATTCCATCATAGGCAAGATTTATTTCCAATAGCCAAGTCAACGTATATTTACCAGCTTACCTGTACTTAGAGAAGGAGAGAGATTATTATTAATAAATATTACGAGAAGGACACCTTACACTAAAGGCATAAAGATATATATATAAAATATAGATTTATTTCCAATAGCCATGTCAACGTATATTTACCAGCTTACCCGTACTTAGAGAAGGAGAGAGATTATTATTAATGAATATTACAAGATGGACACTTAGTAAAGGAGAAAAGAAGGAGACATGCTGTCATATAATTGATACTAAATGGAAATGATAAATGAAAAAAAAAAGGGGAAATCAGTGTGTTACATAAGGAGGTAATGATGAATATGAATATAGCTATTAACATTGAATGATTTTAAACGATAATTTTAACCTGCGGAGAACGATATATTAATATAATTGTGAATTAATCAGAAGAGTTTAAGAAAGGGAATTTATGTGTAGGAGCCTATGATCTTTGAATATTGTATTTTTTTTTATTATTATTATTATTATTCTTATTTGTTGCAAAGGTGCAATTATTATTTTCTGAACAGGGATGTGTTGCCTCTGATTTCAGTAGTTATAGACAGGAAGGGACAGAGAATGTATGCCATAGCGAGCCACTCTGACTCCCAACCCTCTATGTAAGTTAGGGAATTGATAGGGAATTATATCAAAGATTAATTATAAAAAATCAAGGTAAAAAGGAAAGGAATAGGTGATACGACAAAGAACGAACTAGGAATATTGAGTTGGATTAATATATTAAAGGAGTAGTACAGGAATTTAATTATAAGATAAAAGAATGAGATATAAAGAAGCTAATAAAGGGTTAATATAGAGATGATAAATTCATCAAAACCAAAGATATGTTTTTCCAAAATTATCAACTTTAACGGAGAGGCATATGTAACGTCACAGAACGTTCCATAAAAGAAATCATTTACATAGTAAGTTATCATAAGAGGAAAGTGAGGTGAACAGTATCGAACCCAAGTAGTCCCAAAAAATTGTGTAATTTTGTATAATAATTATTTCTATCAACTTGAAAAAACGACCAAACTATGACTAAGACAAAACCCCATATATATTATTAAAGTGAATAAGAGTGAAAAAACCATAAGACACTATAAGAGAGAGAAATAATGTCAGAATCAACCAAAATGAAGTCAATAATTATTAAGTTTTATAACTATGAATAGAGTATTAAAAACTATTTTTTGTGAATGAATGGACATGATCCATTATTATATTATGTGATGTAAATAAAATAAATGTATTAAATGACTTAAATACATTATTAGAAAGAATCTAAGTTAAAATAAAAATTGTATATAGCAATGACAAAAAATATTAATGTGTTGGATTTGAGACCATACACCAAGATTTCATGAAAAAATTAATTATTATCAGATTTAAATAAAAACTATATGTAATTGTCAAGCAGACAATAGTGAACAATTTATCTTAAATAAAGGAAGCTGTCAAATGAATTAAAAGCAGCCAAAATAGCCAAAAACAGTACTAACTAAAAACATGTAATAGGCATCTAATATTGTATAATTTATGAATTTAATGTTGCCAAAATGCAACCAAATTGCATTAGAAAGCTGTAATATGATATAAAGCAACTATACTAATATACCTGACTAACTTTAACATTGTAATAGTCAAGTTAGCAAAATATTTACTTATACCATGTATGGCTGGAACCAATCATCCAGTACAAAAATAATCATATCTGGCTAAATACTTACATAATGCTAACAAAAATAAGATAGAAAGGTACAATACATCAGTATACCTTAATAAGAAACAAACTCAGTTGAAAGTAAAGTCAATTCTAAAAGAATTTAACTAATAAGAGTGAGATTTGTCACGCCATAAAAAAAGGACATCTCAAGACCAATCAATGATGCTATGTCATCTTGTGATAAATATAATATATGTACAAAGTAACCAGGTATCACAAAAGATAGACAAAATAATAAACTCTGTGTGTACAGTAGTGAAATAATACATATATTAAAGAAAAAGACTAATCATTGTATTAGAAAACTGACAAGAATCTAGGCCATGAGCAGAGGCCATATAAAATTTTATTTATTTGTGTTTTATCTATGTTAAAATTTGTTTACTTTGTTGTAGGAAGGTAGTAGTATTAGATGTTCAGCTTGTGGAAGGAACTTAGTAACTCCACAACAATTTTTGTTATATAAATTGAGTTTTCAATGACAACAACTCAAGGTGAGGGTTGTATATTGTATTGTTTATTAGACTTAAGTTAATTAGAAACCAATCATATTTAGTATCGCTAGATTCAGTTAAAAACAGGGAATATAAATGTATTAATGGCATACAAATTGTGAGTACTAATGTAAAACTGTTTGATAAATACCAGAGTAAATTTTGAAATATCCTTTGTATGAAGAATAAGAAATTCGTTCTAAAAGCTTCTACGGAAGTGAAAATTGTTCTATGACATTCCATTTCGTTTATTCTCGAACATTCTAGAAAGAATTTTTACACAAATATACCGGAAGTCGATGAAAACAGTCATCCTGAATTAGTATAAAAGAGAGACCAAATCCGACCGAAAAACACTTGAAACTTGAACTCCAGAACTGATGCATCACCCACGACACTGATCAACGCAGCTAAGGCGAAACCGAAGAGGCAAGAAATCGACAAGACGGAGAAAGGCTTTTTCCCGTACATAGACATACCGACTGACTTAACCTCAACGAGAATCTACGCCAAAAGTATCGCTGAAATAGAGCAGCGATACGGCAAATTTTAATAGAAATCACGCAGCCAGAACGTCAAGCGGCCCAGGAGGGACCAAATTTTAAATAGAGAACGGATTCTGCTGTGTTCGCATAGACTTACTAACGTGACAATAATTCCCCCTAACGTAAACAAACATATACACAATAAGCCTTTCTTCTCGACAACATGGGAATCAGCGCTGCGGCGGATAATTTCTGAATTAACGCGGAGCAGCTGATGAGCTTTTGGCGGCGTTTGAACGTGATTCTACTGCCAAACGTTTTTACAAAAGTGCGGAAAAAGTAAACGATCGCAAAATTTGACTTTAAATAGATTCAGTGTACACCCGAAGAGGCGAGATTGAGAAACTACCCGAAAGGAGTGTCCAGTGCGAGAATAAATAACCATTGGAACGTGAGTTACCAAAATTAAAGTCATTTGTTACCTGGTTACATTTTATCACGCAGTTGTACTTCACACGCCACACATACACCTTCAAATCACTTAGTTTTTTCTTGTAAGGCATCTAATTGATATGTCTTGGTAGTTCAAAGGAGTCACGTCCTGAGAGTAAAGATTTTTCACGTATTAAACTCATGCTTTTCAACTGAGTCAAAATCTGAAATATGCTAGCCGATACTTGATTGGATATATAA
This sequence comes from Magicicada septendecula, assembly GCA_034769895.1. Lineage (NCBI taxonomy): Eukaryota > Metazoa > Arthropoda > Insecta > Hemiptera > Cicadidae > Magicicada > Magicicada septendecula. The sequence continues at coordinate 161,859,090 of CM068375.1, forward strand.
AAAATTGTCAATAATAATAACTTGTAAAATTTTTTCTCTGCAATTTTATAATTTTTTTTTTTGAATGTTAGTCCTTCAGACGATTTGTTTGTTTTTGAAGAATCATTAAACTTAACTGATTTTTCCAAGCTAAACTGACTTGTTTAAATTTTTTCGTAGATTTAAAAATTTTTTATCAATCACATTTTTTTCTTGGAACAAACGTTTCCAAGTGGCGCCCACAAAAAGCATAGTATTAAGTTGTGTTACAGGACTACATCACTGCAGAGGATCCAGTCAACAGAGTAAGTAACAAAAGTGCACGGAGGTAACGCCCGACACGTATTACAATTACACAACACATTACATTACACCCACAACTTGTTTTTCTATAGGTGTTACCATTATTTGATTGGTAATAGTATATCACCCTTCTCTGTTAATACAATAAAACTTCTTGCATCTGGTGTCAAGGTACCAGTATGTCTAATTTCTATTATCTTGTTATAATTTTAATCTAATTACAATTGGTTTACATTATATAAGTGACTGTGAACCTTACTGGTTCTATTGACACTAATGTCTCTTCTCTTTTATACCTTATTGTTGCAGTTTTTTAAGAAATGTTAGGTAACTTCAGAATGTCCAACTTATTGTTTGTATTTATACTAATTACAATATAATTCTACTTCTCCTATGCATTAATTTTGTGTTGGTACTACCTTTTTAACATTTAGGTTCATTACCCTCCAACAGAAATTGGATTATTAGGCATTTAGTTACTTAATTCTCTTGTTCTAGGTGCATAATTTACATGTAGTGAGGTTATGGGTCCTATCTTGGTTTGACTACAATGTGTTTGTTTTATGTTAATTTCAATGTCTTTTATTTCACTTTATTATAGTATTACTAACGTTGTTTATTAGAATAGTTTTATTATACACTCTTCTGTCTCTATTACCTATTCTTAAACAGTATTTACTAACATCATTCGATAAGTAATATCTCTACATTTGCTCTATTAACAAGGCTGGTCTATATGATTCATTTTTGTTATTCTCCCAGATACACAGTTAATTTATACCTTTACTAATTTTATTTCACTCTCCTGATCTTTATTCATTATCTCATTTATTTACTTTACAAGCTTTCTTTGTCGGCATAGTTATTTATATTAGTTCATCGGGCTTCATCATTACTCTGTCCTTTACTCTGGGCTTTCTTGTTATGATCCATTCATCTTGCCTGAATTCTTCTTTTGTCTCGTGTAGGGCATATCTTATTCTTCTTGCTGGTTTTGTATCCAGTTGGGCTTTCTAGTGTTCTTCTTTACTCCACTCATAGTTTCTTCTCTCTGTCCTTGGCTTTCACATTTTTTCCTAATCTATTGGGTTAGTTGTCAGTTAATTACGTTTCGTCTAAGTCATTTTCATTATTTCTTTGCTCATCATCATCAGTTTGTTAAAGATGTATTCTTTATTCCCTTAAAGTTAGTTTCTATTTATCTTGGTGATTAACCTTAAAGTTTGACAGGACGAATAGTCACAATATGACAACCGTCACATATGCGTATAGCAAAATAGAAAATACAGTGCATAAAGCAATGCTCTGCTTTAGTATAATAAGAAACAATGTATAAGATTAAGTAAATAGAGTTAAGAAAATATAATAATAAGAATTGTGTAATTGTATATCAATATTTCAAATGTAAAAACAGTTTAAAAAGAACCTATCAGAGCGTGAACGACAACCCGTGACAGTGATAAACCAATAAGGGTAGAGTGTCATTAAACTAGCGGGAAAATACAGGGCGACGTCGCTAACGCGCTCAAAGCAATTCAGTCTGCATTAAACCACCGGTTCGAGTAGTTCGCTTTAAAACACTAGTTCGGAAAGTCTATGTTAACCAAACCAGTTCGAATAGTTCGCAGTAAAACACTAATACGGAACATCGGTTGTGAATTACTAGCCCGAGCAGTGCGTAGTGAGAAAAATCACGCGACAAGTTAAACGTAAAAACACTCGAACTTAACGTGGAAGCGACTTCGTTCATAGAAATCAACCATAGTGTAAAAAATTAGCATCTGCACGTAAAAATTATACCTCAGGGAGGCAGTACATTTCCACCTCAGGGAGGCAGTACAATTCCACATCAGGGAAGCTGAAAACACTCCACATCAGGGAAGCTGTACACATATCCACACCACGGAGACTGGATGAACAAGAAGAGGAACAATTGGAACATTGAAACCCAGAAACGCCCATGAGATAGACGCCGGAACTACAGTAACAAGTAGAGTATTAAATATTTAAGTTTGAATTCAAAAGACAGTAGACAAGAAAGAGAACAATTTCAGAGACTATAAAAAATAAATTTATGTAATTAGTAAAGTAAGATAACAGAGCAAATTGAAGTAGAGTCATTTAAAGAGTTAAAATAAAGTAAAATAAAAAGACAAACATTAAAAACAATTTTTATAATAACTAAAGAGTTAGAAGTAATTATTTCAAAAATAACACCCATCCATAACATTCTCACACATAGGTCTACAGAATATAAGTACAGCAGAGAAGTAAAAGTAAATTCAGTTAAGGTAAGTCTAATTAAAATTGCATTTGTCTTTGTGTGTGTAAACTGAACAGTATTAATACTCGCTGTTGCCCAAAATTGGCGATACCAGTAAAACACACCATCAAAGTCCAGTTGCAAAATGGCGGCCCAAAGCGTGGGGCTCGATTAATTAAATGTATATAAAATAAATAAAATTAAAAATCTAATAATTGTTATAAAATAAATAGTTCCATGAAAATATTATATTTGTTTATGACTGGCGCCCAGATAAATAACAAACCCATATTAAGGACAAACCAAGAAAATATAAAATTAAAATAAATTGTAATAATTATTTGAAGTAAAAAAATATAGAAACCGTTAGAAGCCTTAACTGAATTATAAGAGTCAGACCAGTGTGAGAACGGATGAGAGGTGAAGTTTAAACCGGAAACAACATCCGGAGTAGTAATAATTTTAAAGGATACAAGTTAAGTATCAGTAGAACAATACAGGGAATTAGATCTAAGAAAGTTTCGGTCTGAACAAAGACCTATTGTTAATACTGTATAACCATTGTTAGTTATAAGGGGAGGAAATTGTCAATGCTGAAAAAATATTTTATAGACTATTAGATGTGATTTTGAAATACTAGGTCAATAATTAAACCGCGAAAATGGCAGAACCGCAAACACCTACCGACATAATGGCAGCAATACAGCAAATGCTACAACAACAACGAGAAGAACAGAAAGTAGAAAAAGAAAAACGAAGAAAAGAAAAAGAAGAGCGTGAAGAAAGACTACGAAAAGAAAAACCAGAATGGTGGGAAGAGGCAAGGATACAATTACGAGAGGAATTCGGAGCACTACATGGAGAAAATAGGCAGGAACTAAAGAAACTAAGCGAAAATATGCGAACATGGACAAATGCTATAAACAAGAAGCAACAAGAGTTAACCACAACGGTACAGGCCTAAGAAGAGAAACTAACTAAATTTACTCAGGAGACAAAAGGAAATATACACGAGGTGAAAGAAAATATAAAAATTTTGGACCAAGTTGTCGCTAGGCACGAAACAACAATAATGACAAATAAGTAACAAGATGAGGAGAACGACAAACACCTACGAGAACAGATAGCACAGCTGCAGAAACAGATGAAGAAAACAAAAGCAGAACAGATCACGTACATCTACAGGAGTGCTGAAGATATGCCGAAAATGCAGAAATTTAGTGGATCGGAAAGAAATATGGAGACGGTAGGAAATAACCTAAACGATAACGAACGCGTGGAATGGATAGCACGTCGATTAGAACACACAGCTGCAAAGTGGTATTCGATAATAAGAGAAAACGTTACGTCCTATGAGGATTTCAAAAATAAATTTGAACAAAGATACTGGAGCGACCATATCCAAAGAAAAATTCGAAACCAGTTAGAGTTTGATAAATACGAATACATGCCAAAAGGTAAGTCCAGAGAAGCATATGTAATTGATATTGTAGCTGGAGCGAAACATTTAAAACCTAAGTTGACGGAGAGTGAACTCGTAAATAAACTGTCTTATCACTTTGACCGCGATATCAATGTTGCAGTAATGATGAGGGGAACTAAGACGATTGAAGAACTTCTACTCATGCTGGCACAGTGGGGAGAGATAAGATATTCGCTAAAACAACAACCAAGGTCAGACGCGCAACCTAGATCAGGTCCAAGTCGCGAAAATAATTACGAAAACAGACAACAACAAAACACCTATACAAAGAAACCGTATTTAGGTCCACGAAATAAATATAGTAGTAATAATGAACGAAGTTTTACAAATAAGAATTGGAATGAGTCAGCTCAAATACAAACAATAACACCGACCCAGACAGACGCATATACGAGTGGACTGCATACAACAATACGGACGGAAACGACACCGCTACAGGAAGAGATAAGTCAGGTGGTACAGTCAACTTCAAAAAACGTACAGTAAGGGGCGTTCACAAGACGTCCAGTAATAATAATTATAAATGTAAAAATAAAATTAAGACTAATGAAATATGTGTGCAAATAAACAATGTGTATCCACCGGAAATTAGGGATGAACTATTGCGAATAGACGACAAACCTAGCGATACAGTGAAACATAAATGCCACACCAATGAAGTAAAAATATTAGCAATGAAATATGAAATGACAAGTGAGTTAAAGATACGACTACAAAACATACACCAAGAACAGAAATATGACGACAGAGTTTTGGAGCTACGAAGAAAGTACATTCAAAAAGAAGATCCAAGGTATAAGCTAGAAAACGAGATACTGTATAAACTCTGGGAGGGTGAATGGAAAGTAGTAATGCCAAACGACCTATTAAGTGAAGTAACGTGGGCATGCCATGAGAGTCTAGGGCATGCGGGACCATACCGCTGTTATTTAGCGTTAAGAGAAGATTTTATTTGTAATAATATGTATAGAAAAGTAAGAAGTATTTTAAAAGTGTGTCATAACTGTCAAACGGCAAAATCTCCGAACCTACATACGTACGTGGAAATGCAGAATATTATTATCAACGGTAAGAACGAAATGTTATGTGTGGATTTCTTAGGACCGCTCCCTCGAGGTAGTCGAAGGCTTAGGCACCTACTAGTTTGCACAGACGCATTCACCAAGATAGTAAGACTATACCCTGTCACCAGACCAACCACCAAGGCAGTGTTAAACATAATATTCCAAAAGTATATCCCACAGTATGGACAAATAAAACGTATACTGTCAGACCAAGGTAAACAATTCCAGAATCAAGCGTGGACAAACACCTTAGAGCAGAATGGAATCCAGCCGATACTCACAGCAATACGGAGACCACAGAGAAACCTGGCCGAAAGAATAAATAAAGAGCTAGGAAAATTATTTAGGTTATATTGCTACGACAAACATAGCACCTGGCCACAATACGTAGAATTCTTTGAAAAAAAAACATTAAATGAAAATTACAATCACACAACTGAATATACACCAAAGGAGTTAGAAACAGGCGAACGACCGAACAGAGTGTGGTCTAAATATATAAAGAAAATACCAACTGCCAATATGCTTAAACCTTGGCATATGAAGATCGAGGATGCAAAAGTTAACATCAAAAACAAAGCAGCAAAGCGAACACAGAAATTCAACGCAGCTCACAAATTGCAACAATTCCAAATAGGAGAAACCGTATTATTAAAAATGAACCCTGTTGGTAAAAGTGAGGACAATACTGCGACCAAATTCTTTAAATTATACGATGGACCTTACACACTAACTGAGAGAGTGGGTAGGAACACGTTTATGGTGCCGACACTAGAAAAAATAAATCTCTAGGAAAATACCACGCGTCGTCACTACGAAAATATTTTAGTAAAACATAAAAGTAAGTAAATAAATAGTCATATGATTTGTATGTATAAACAACATGAGAAAATTTAAACAAAGAATTATGATATGAAATAAATGCATACAAAACGAAACAGCTGACGAGAGAAGACGGTTGACTCGCGCACACAGCTGACCGCAGACAACGAGAGAGAGAGAGAGAGGGGGGGACACGCTACGTCACTTAGTGACCCTCAAACGCAACAAAGAAATGTTTACAGCGGAAATGAAGGAATAGAATGCAGGAACTTGATAACAAGCCATTCTCCCACCAGCTGATATTGTTTTCAACACAGGAGGGGAGTAGTAGATGTCAACAACACAGTTTAAGTTTGACAATAACACATACCCGACTGACCTACTAACCTATAGAAAATGTGGGGTAGAATAAGAAAACATTTATGTAAATAATAATTAATAAAGTAAGGATAGGATTATAATAACAATATTACAATATATGTAAAAGAGTATTAATAACAAATAGATATGTAAAATATATACCATAACAAATATGTAAAACAAAATAGAAAAAAAAACATTTCTTATGAAAGAAATTTTTTTTTTATTATGGCTGTAGGTTTATGTGACAGTCACAATATGACAACCGTCACATATGCGTATAGCAAAATAGAAAATACAGTGCATAAAGCAATGCTCTGCTTTAGTATAATAAGAAACAATGTATAAGATTAAGTAAATAGAGTTAAGAAAATATAATAATAAGAATTGTGTAATTGTATATCAATATTTCAAATGTAAAAACAGTTTAAAAAGAACCTATCAGAGCGTGAACGACAACCCGTGACAGTGATAAACCAATAAGGGTAGAGTGTCATTAAACTAGCGGGAAAATACAGGGCGACGTCGCTAACGCGCTCAAAGCAATTCAGTCTGCATTAAACCACCGGTTCGAGTAGTTCGCTTTAAAACACTAGTTCGGAAAATCTATGTTAAACAAACCAGTTCGAATAGTTCGCAGTAAAACACTAATACGGAACATCGGTTGTGAATTACTAGCCCGGGCAGTGCGTAGTGAGAAAAAGCACGCGACAAGTTAAACGTAAAAACACTCGAACTTAACGTGGAAGCGACTCCGTTCATAGAAATCAACCATAGTGTAAAAAATTAGCATCTGCACGTAAAAATTCCACCTCAGGGAGGCAGTACAATTCCACATCAGGGAAGCTGAGAACACTCCACATCAGGGAAGCTGTACACATATCCACACCACGGAGACTGGATGAACAAGAAGAGGAACAATTGGAACATTCAAACCCAGAAACGCCCATGAGATAGACGCCGGAACTACAGTAACAAGTAGAGTATTAAATATTTAAGTTTGAATTCAAAAGACAGTAGACAAGAAAGAGAACAATTTCAGAGACTATAAAAAATAAATTTATGTAATTAGTAAAGTAAGATAACAGAGCAAATTGAAGTAGAGTCATTTAAAGAGTTAAAATAAAGTAAAATAAAAAGACAAACATTAAAAACAATTTTTATAATAACTAAAGAGTTAGAAGTAATTATTTCAAAAATAACACCCATCCATCACATTCTCACACACAGGTCTACAGAATATAAGTATAGCAGAGAAGTAAAAGTAAATTCAGTTAAGGTAAGTCTAATTAAAATTGCATTTGTCTTTTTGAGTGTAAACTGAACAGTATTAATACTCGCTGTTGCCCAAAATTGGCGATACCAGTAAAACACACCAACAAAGTCCAGTTGCAATATATATATATATTGTAACGTGTGGTTTTACCAAACATTAAACTAATAACATACTAACTAAAAGATAATTTACTGACTGTAACAAACTATGGCTGACAATGACCAAAATACCAAGAAGTTAAAGATCCCAGGACAAAAGATGTAAATAAATAAGGTGTAATTAATCACACTGTTGAGTACACTTACATATGTTTTTATGTGTATTAATCTGATTCATTCTAAAAAGACAATTTATATTATTATTAATAACTTTGTTACTAGTTAAAATGTAAATAAATCTAATTTAACTATGGGGAGGTCTGCGCACCTCAGACCGTTATTTTATTTATCAAGAAAAATTAAATAAAATAAAGTGAATTATTTAAGTTTTACAGATATAATAGGATCAAACTATAATTATAAAAGTGGTATGGTATGACAGTGCTAGAAAGTGAGAATAACAGTGAAATACGGTAAAAAGGAAAAATTGTGTATATTGAAAGTGATTGAACATAATTATAATGAGCATTAAAGAAATATATAATCTATATGAGACAGGTATATAACACATATAGTGAAACAAAACAAATTAAGTATTTGAAAAGGATAAAATTTTACATTAAAAACTTATAATAAAATAGTGTAAGGAAGAAAAGATAAAGTTCAGCTGAATATTATTAATTAGAAATGGTACACCGAACCTGTGACCCATAAAAATAGCCAAGGCCTTTAACTAAATAAATTAATGTTTTGAGTGGAAGAAGATTGATTGTTGAAAATTGTGAATTGCAAGCCAGAACGTAAAAGATAAATTACTGCTGAGTTTGATGGAAATTGAAGATCAATAAAAGCTGAGATGACCAGGAAAACCAACCGAAGACCTAGAGGAATGATGTTTTGACAGAGAGAGACCAAAAAACCAGGTGTCCAGGAGCAGAATCAACCAATAAATCCGTTGGGGAAACTGCAAGATTGGTGAGATCACTCCAAAACAATAACTGAAATATTCGCGCTAACTTTGGATAGTAAAAATATGAATTACCACAAAAACAATAACTGAAAAAACAATAAAAAAAAATTTTAATAATTGTGAATTATTTTAATACACTATTATAAAATAGTCGTTAATCATAAGAGTTTTTTGTTATAGTTTCTAGTTGTTTAAAAGAACCCACAAACATTCAACAGACATTTACAACACCATATTACCAAGTCTCATGTATTAATTATATTGTCTGTTCTATGTGTAACCTGTACCAGACTTTAATGATACTTGTATGTTAACCCGCAGATTCATGAGATTCAGATAAATAATCATCTAATTAAAAATAAAACACAGGTTTTTATTTAGTTACAAAACAACGTCAGAGATACTAATTATTTTAATACTACATATTGGTGATCCCAAAACAGGGCTGAACAAAATAAAAGTATAACGAATGATACAGGATTTACTGAATATTACAGATTGACGCTCAAACGTGGGGACTTCCACATTCGCAGAAAAGTTTTGTTACTATATTTACTGAATATTGTTACGACACCAAAAGGAACCCCAATACCAGAGAAGAACTATAATGAATTAACTATATTAAACTAAGGAAAATAAAATGACTATGGCGAGACAAATGACCATGACCCAACAAAGAAAATAAAATGAGAAGGTATAAACTAAACCAATGATAAAAATGCACAAACAAATAATAAATATCTAGTAACAAGCATTAAATAAAATAATTCTTGTTAAAGTACACTAACCAGAATAATGTATGTTGTTAATAACCTTAAGATGATAAGAAAACCAAAACATAAAATGTTGACAGACTAACTATAAACTGTGTATAAAATAATAAAAACCCAAGAGTCAGAGATAGGTAGGAAGTGGTTAGAAGTGAGGGAATAAACAATTCACAATAATAAGAAACAGGAAACAAAGATGATAAAACAGATTGTAAAAGATGGATAGACAACTAATACAATAGTGTTAATTAATAATAAACTAGTACTATGAGCGCAATGAAAATAAGACATCCTATGTTAATAAAAATATTCAAAGATAGAATAAATGGTGTTATAATATTATTCACCAAAATTGTTATTTGTTCAATTAAAAGAGTTGTGTTTGTAAGAAGGAATATGGCTGAAAAGTAAACAGAACATAAACCTAAGTTTTGTGTTATGTTTTATAGTAATATTGTAAGTAAACCGTTTATGGGGGGGGGGTGCTATCTTCCCGTTTATTTTTGTTTAGATTTCAATAACTTTAGTTTAGTTTATTATTTTTATTGATTTATTTATTTCAATTCAATCTAGCATTGAATCCAACGTAAATAAATCCGAATAATGCACTGGAAATTAGTTAGCGAAGTAGTTTTCAACTTCGGTTAATTTATTTTAAAATTGTTGTTCTTCCGTCGTCTTGACGAAATGGTGACGTAGGTTCCTCTCTGAAAGGATAAATATTTTGCAAGAACAATCACTTACTTGTGGTGAGTCTTGCTGATCTTGCAGGGTTGATGTAGCAATCTAATCTGTAGATTGACTTACCGTATTTAAAATCACCGCTGCGTATTGAGCTATCCAATGAGAGTCGTGCACCTGTTCTGAAATCTATTCTATGAAATGAACTAACTGACTCCGTGGTTTGTTCGTATAAAATAATAATTTATTCAGTTTAATATGCTCTTCAATGACCTAAGGTATCATTGATTATTTCAATTCAAATTAAGTAACATGAGTTGCTTGTTTTATAAAAATTTGTCTCAGGGTGGTAGAACTGACTTACAATCTCAGTGTATGGCTAAATGCTTTTTGGTTAAAATTATTTAATCCACATGTGTGTGTGTGGGGGGGTTCTTTTAGCTGGCAGAATACTAAATTATTGAATAGAACTCTTACTCTACCGTTATTAGGCAGTTTGATAATGATTGCAATTCGATTATCACTTAATAATTAACATTCAAAATTATAACCATGCCTGCTTTGGACATTTCAGGGTAACAAAATTATTAAACTCAATTGACAATAAATGATTTAAAGAACGTTTGTTAACGTTAAAATAACTCTTGATAAAACATTTAAAAAGTGAACAATAAAATAATATGTTGAAACAGTGTTATTGAATGGAACATCTGAATCATTATTTGACTCTACAAAAAGGTAATTGTATAGTTGCAAGTATTCATGTAGCTTGCCAACCTTAGTTTCTTATCCATAGTAAACATAAACATTTAAATAGTTATAGTATTAGACTCTTCCTAAATTACAAAACATAAATAACATTGAAATTTTTCATTAACTTTCGTTAATTGTTCATCCAGTTGACAATTCTCAATCATTTGTGAATAATGGTTGTTTGACCTATGTTTAATAAATGACAACTTTAATTAGGTGTGGTTATGTCACACTAAGTATTCATACATTATAATAGATTGATTGTTTGAAAAATTCTTAACAATAGAATATTCAAAATAAGTTAAAGATTGCCTTTAATACTGTTGAATGAATAATATTGATAATAGACCTTAACCTATATGCTTTATTTACACGCATTATTGGAATGCGGTTCGATTATATCGTTTCTCAAATTCTTAATTAAATATGAAAAATCACTGTACTCCCTTCATATTTAAAATTAAATCCCGGAATTGCTCTGGATTATACACTGAGCAATCCTTATTACGCACTGTTACAATTAAAACACCTTCGATAATAAAGTATTTATGTTAGCACAAATTGAGGTTAGGTTGTCTTGTTTACAACGGTGACGCGCACAAATCATATGAACAGCTGTTTCTTTACGCTGACGATTAGCCGTCTGCCTTCCTCCGAAGTTGATTATAAAGTGTCGGGAACACGCATCTCATTCTGCCGTTCCGTCCTGTGATCGTTGAAAATTTTGCTAATTTCTTGGATCTGATTGGTTGACGATCTTCAATTTGATGCACATACCCCCTTCGTGTATTATTTTAATTGTTGTTTTTAGCGTGGGGTGTTTGGTGAGGAGATTATAAACATTTGCTCGATTTGACACAAATAACTTATACTTTTAATAACTTTTTTATTACAGCATAATTTGAAATCTAAGCGTATCACTGTATTGGTAACACTCGGCTCTTTATTTTGAGTCCACTCATGGTGTGCTTCGGTTCATTATTAAGGGAGTTAATGTTTGAGATTATCACATTTCACTATTCACTATTAATTGTATTTATTCTTAGATTAAAACTATTCAATGGCACTCATACCTACTTGTGGGAATGCCTTCCAAGTCCTCTTACACTTCTTACTTACTTGTTACTTAAATCTACTGACAAAACATATTGCTTATGTTAACATTGCCTTAGCCTATGTGTTTGTTACTTGTATTTACATATTATTTTTTATCAAAGGTATTTGGGTACCTTCTGTATGACCCCAGTTGTAAACAATAAGTGGTTTCAACTACTGTGAGTCTTTGTTAGTGGGAATCAATTGTTATTCCTTGGTATTTCTGTTATTAATGTGAGCTCTATATTGCACTATGAGGAGCACATTTATTTTCATTCTTATTTGGTATTCTATTGTCCATTCATATTATCATTTAGTTGAACAATAGTAGTATCTTGATCATGAGTCTAGTGTTTTTAATACATTAGCCTGTCCCTTAGCGTATACCATTGGATAACAGTAATTATACCTGGTGTCACATGACAGGTGTCATTAATTATTCTTATTATACATTATTTCCTTGCTTATAATACTCTTATGCTATTACAATTGTGGTATTATACCTTATTTGTGGTATGGGTATTAGTCTGTTATTTCTATTTGGCATTACCATGTGGTTTTGTTTAGGTTTCATATAATGAATCTCATTTTGGCTGGTTTTGGTTCACTTCATTTACTTAATTCTTATATAAAACTCAATTTTGGTATCTTATATTGGTATGTGTAGAACGCTTATTATTTCTACTTGGTTTAAGGTACAAAACATTTTAGTTTAGTTAGGTTTTCCCTAATAATAAATATGAACTTAGGTCAACAGTACCTGTACCTTAGGTTATGTGGTTTCCTTATTTGTAGCAACAATGCATGTGTTAAGTTCATACAAATTTTCATTTTTTTAACCTTATTTTTTTTTCAAGTCTAGTTTTATTAATGATAACTGGTAATTCATTAGTCATTTCTTTTTCTTATCTTACATGATTGTTTGATTATTTGACTAAAATTTTTTATTATTATGAGACAATTTTAATACTCCTTTACATTACATTTATGCTGTGCATAACATGTCATTATGCTTGTATTTACAGCTTCTTTTAAATTAACAGTATTGTTACTTCCATTCTTTTCATAATATAGGATGTCCTACTCATTTACAATATCATCAGTTGTATATCGGTCATTTCATTTAGTCAGTTGTTGTCTATCTCTTCAATCTGTAAGTTTTCCAGTTATTGTTCATACGGGTAAGATGTTAGTCTATAGTTGAATGGCTCTTGGAATCTATATTTTACGCCATGGTGGTTATGTGTCTTTCTCGTAGTATGGTTCTTCCTTGTTTCATTTGTTCCTTACTGACCGAAAACTATTGGATTGTTGGTTCCTGTGTTACAATAATTGTTTGTTGTATCTTCTTTCTTCCTATAATGTTATTACATTTTTAGTTACCATTAGTTTTATTAACTCTTGTATTGTGAGTTTATCCTTGGTGATGAGTTGCTCATGTAGTTTCATTCTTGGCACTTTAGATTAAACACTTGGTGTGCCTCTTTGGCTCAATTATTCTGACATGTGCTAATATTCTGGGTTACTGAATTATTGGGCTCATATGTCTCGTTAAAATATTAAGTGATAAACAAGTTATAAGAAATGGCAATAGATATAAGAATGGAGATACAATTTTACAATCATAATATTAATCATTAGATTAAAGACAGAAAAAGAAATAAGAGAATAACAGACAAGCAATGATTTTGTAAATTAATAAGAACATTCAATTATTGTAAAACAGCCCAAATTAATGCAAAAGGTAAATAAGTCATAAGTGACACCAAGCAAAACATATGTAAATGAAAAATAATCTTTAATTTGTGTAAAATAAGAAGATATAGCCAATTACTACTTAGGCCTATAAAATTCCTAAATGTATAAATTCAAAATAAACAAGTTGTAAGAAATTAACTACTGTATTAGAAAATTCAGGGCAAGTAACTCATTAATTACAATTAGTGAACCATATTAAGAGGTCAGAATTAGATTAAAAACATAAAATAAGAAAGAAATGTAATAATACAATATTAGCATTTTGTCAAACATGTTAATACATGAACAAACCCAGCTTTGTGGGATGTCAAAATGATCTTTGAAAGAAAATAGAAACAGTTATGATAATATCTAATACATTGATAAGAAGACAGAAGAAGAATAGCCATCAGAAAATATTTATTCATTTTGAATTAAAATTCAAATATTGTAACAATAGACATAAATGTATTCAACCAATGAGAGTATAGGCAGTTGCCATAACAACGGAACGTTATTATATTTAATTCCGTTATAAACCAATCAAGAGAGACGGAAGCCAAACCGTATTCGACTCAATTATCAATTAAAATAGTAATAAATACTGCTAAATTTAACGAGATGTAGATGCAAGAAGTCTTATAAAGAACTATTTAACCCAAGAGAGCTAATAAACCAGAATTTAATATTCAAAAATAATTAAAAAATCCAAATTATTTGAAAAAGAAGCCAGATGAAATCAAAAGTACAAATGATGGAAGATTAATGATCGTATCAACCCAACCTAACTTATAACAAAGTGACTCATCACCAGAAATCAACAAGATTTTGTTAAGTATATCTGAATTACCCGAATTTACGAACTAAATTAATTAACTTTTCTCACAACACAAAAAACTCTCACTCCGAACATGGTAACTAAATTTCTTTCAAGGATTGATTGATAATAAATATTAAACTTGTATGTAAACATAATTTTAACCTGTGTACGAATTACGAAATTTTAACAAACACTTTTAACACTCAAAAAACGAACTGTATTTAATTTTAAAAGTATATAAGTACCTTTGATGTAAGGTAGTGTACTTTATTAACATCTTATTTCTATTTTTTCGTGATCAAAAGGACTCGTTGATTGAATGAACTGTAGAAAATAAATATTGACGGCAGCCATGTCGAATTAAAAACTCTTCAAGCAACTTAGCCAACCTTCAGATATTGTCTATTTATTGCCGGACCAACATTATTTTATAACATTATATTTTTGTATCTAATTGATTAACTATTAACTATTTCAACGTTAATAAACTAGTACTGATTAGTAATAACCGCCCATTATTTCATTATAAATTGTTTCATAAAGTTTGTGCACTTTACCGATGAGTAAAATTGTCTGCCAGAGTTAGATGTTGGCAGCACGACGAACTACAAGCCAGATTCGAATGCCCGCCAGTTTGCGAGGGTAATTTGAATTGGTCATCACCGCATAGAACGACAGCTCAGTTTAAACTTTTTAATTGTTTTCATAAACAATTTGGCGCCTATCGGGAAATAAATATACTCATTGAAGGACAGGTAAGGATTACACTCGTGAAGATATCGGTACTGGTAATTCGTGCGTTCGCAACGGACATCATCAGCGTGAGAAATTAGAAAAAGCACGACTGTTAGATAAATACAATGTAACGACTACAACGTGTGAGGCTAACACAAGCATTCAGGTTGCGTCGTTAGAAATTGACGCTCCATCGCGGGGCGTAAACGTACATACAGGTCTCACGTTAAAAATTGGCGTCCAACTAGTGTGGCTAGAATTAAAGGCTAGCGGCGGTTACGAAAAAAGACTACAAGATGATCACCAGAGGAAGACCAAAGAAGAGGACTGAAGACACCGACAAGGAAGAAAAGGAAACAACGCCGGTTGAAGAAATGGAAATGAACGAGGAAATAATTGAAGAGGATGCCCAAGAGAACCAACCAGAGAAACCAACCCAACCAGCACCTGAAGTAGAAGTAATAGTCGGCGAACAACCAGAAAAACCAATCCGAGATAGTGAGAGGGAAGAACAGGCGGGCGATCATGAAAAAAAAGGAGGTCCGAGCATACACGACCTGATGAATTTCATAGCCGAAAAATTCGGAAAAAATGATGAAAAAATAGACCAAATGAAGGAAAAAACTAAAGAACAAAGAAAAGAAGACAGGGAATTTCTAAGACAAAATATTTCAGAATTAAAGAAACAACTCAAAGAGGACACAGAAACTGTGAATAATAAGATGGAAAGCAACCATGAAACCTTGAAGAAAAACCAAGAAATATTAGAAGAGAAGAGTGAGAATTAAAGAGATAGATCAAGAAAGATCTGGAAACACTGAACGGCAAGATTGAGAATAATAACGAAACACTCCAACGACAATTGAAGGAAAATAGTGAGAAGACTAAAGACGAGTTAAAACAACAATTAGTAGAATGTCGGGAGGAAATAAAACAGACCATCACAGAGACGAATGAAACAGTAGTACAAATCCGTGAGGAATTAATAAACAAGATAAGCGACGTCGAGGAGATAGGTAAAAATAGAATTGATGAGCTTCAATAAGTCACGACAACGGAATGCACAAGAAACAAGCAAGAAGTGCTCAAAAAGCTGGAAGAAAAACACAAAGAAATACAAACCGATGTCAGTAAAAGGGTGGAACGAGTATATAGCAACCTCAACCAAGTAGACGGACAAGTCAAGGAAAATAAATAAAAGATCAATGGACTCAACCAACGAGAGAGACAGATGCAGAAAGAACTAGATGCATTGAGGGACAAACCATGCAATAACACGCACATAATAACCAGCGAGAACCGGGAGCTGATAAACTTTCGAAGCTACCGGCGCAACCCGATGGAGTTCCTAAAATGAGTCGAGGAGATAGTTTAGTAAGAAGAATGGTCCGTCATGTGAGGACTAAAAGATGTTAAGTCTCCGGTCCGAGTGGACCGGAAAATGTTTGTTGAAGGATATTGAGTGTGAAAATTTGTACTTAGTTGATTCGCCAGGATGCAGAATGATGAAGCGAGTGGACTGTATTCAATTCATTTATTTGGTATTCAAAAGTACATTAGAAATATGCAGTTAGCAGTTATTTTGAATGACAGGTTGGCTAATAAGCATGATGTAAATACAATTCGTATCAAAATTTTCTGATGAAAGGGCCTAATGGGCCATATGAAGTGTGGCCTAAGGCCTACATTAAAGGTCGTAAAGAATACGACCTGCGCTAATACGCGGCACGAGAATACTTGAGTGCAAGTATTTAAATGACAGTGAGGCTGCAAGCGAGCCGAACGCTGCTGACGAGCGTCTGAGACGTACTGTGCGGAGCACCGACATGAGTAATCAGAATACCGTAAAAATCAAAGCGCAGATTAGCCAACCTATAAAGTAAAATTATCGCGCTACTGTACATAGGCTGCCCGTCAAAATCAATAGATTTTTTTACTACATTTTAATAAATTATTATACATTTTTGTAACTTAGTTTATAACATACAGTGTTCTTAATAATGAAAGTTAATTTCAAGGCTGAATTGAACCTTGAGTTATAGTATGAGATAACAGCTGTACGTTAATGGTTTAGCGATAAGCATGAATAAAGATAAGCCTTAAAGATAAGCGTTTGTAAGCCAAGGTTGGCGAACAACTGATTTCAAACATGAATAAAAATGTATGCGTCGGCAAAGTATTGCCGTCATATATTGTATGTGTACAATATCGAACGTTATGAAACATGAAAAATACATAAATAGACAATACTTAATAATGTATGATCGGAAGCTAATCACATGATGGCCCGATAGCTTGTAACCCTATGCATGTCATAGATGGTTACCGTGAAATAGTTGAGGCCAGTAGACCTGTACAGACTATTGTTTACATGAACAAAATTGCCACGAATTACATGTATGAACGTACATTTAGCATGGCGTCATGTATTGAGCAAGTCATGCTGTTCCTGAAGTTTCAGGAACTTACAATATGTGGTTGTATAAGAACAAGCTATAGATAGCTGACTGAATGCAAGCACATATATGATGACATGTATGTCATAATTTAAACAGAAATAATAATTGTGCAATGCTTAATCACAAAATACGAATACAATATAACAATACAATATAAAATAAATCTAGACGTGGCATGGTTACATACAGTAGACGCAAAAAAACGATATGTTTTACAAAAATACAAGTTATACAATAAATAAACAACAATTTAGTTAATTACAATATGAATAATCGCAATGGCATAAGTAACAAATACGACACTGTGTTACAAACGTAATACATGAGTTGAACAATTGAAAAATAAGTTCAGAAAATAACAAAATTTTTACACAATAGTAAGTAAGACATGAGGCATAAATCAAATGTTGCATATACGAAAATACAAAATAATAATGAAAGCCTTGCATATTAACTGAAATAACACTTGCTTGAGTAAAAGTAACAGTTGCTGACTCAAAAATATACAATTAAAACTTATGCTAAAAACAAAGTGCTTATAACTAACAAGTTTTCTTGAACATTTGACTTATGTGTCTTTTAGAAATTATACAAAGGAAAATAAATCCCTTTTCTTTTATTGTTCGTCCCTAGTAGGGACCAAACATATTATATGGATTGGTCTGCGCAGAACACCAGTAGGTGTGCGAATGTCTACGACTCGAATTAAGTTATCTGGGCCGGGAAATGTGGCGGTAATTACACCAAATTTCCAGGCTAGTGGAGGTAGATTATCCTCAATAAGTAAAACTAGGTCCCCAATGGAAACATTATCCTTAGCGAATTTCCATTTGTGACGCTGTTGTAACTGGTACAAATAGTCGCGAGACCACGCCTTCCAAATGCCTTGGACAAACTTCTGTAGAAGTTGCCAACGCCCAAGACGAGAGATAGGAATATGAGATAAGTCTGGGTCCGGTATCACCGTTAATGGTGCGCAAATCAAAAAATGGCCAGGTGTAAGTGGCACCGGATCATTTACATCCGAAGATATGGCAAATAAAGGTCGAGAGTTCAGACATGCCTCTATCTGAGACAAAACTGTCGTAAATTCCTCGAAGGTAAGTATAGATTTGCCTACCACGCGGCGCAGATGAAACTTCAAACTCTTTATCCCGCTCTCCCAAAGGCCACCGAAATGAGGTGACGAGGGCGGAATAAATGACCATGAGATCCCCTGAGAGGACGTGAATAACTTGAGTGATGAGATGGCATGCTTACTATGCCAAAGGTTGTAGAAATCATGTAAGATATTGCGGGCCTTCCTAACGTTTGTACCATTATCGGAGTTTAACTGACTGGGAATGCCCCTGCGGGCCATAAAACGACATAAGGCAGGTATAAACGAACTGGCCGTAAGGTCGGAAACCAATTCCAAGTGAATGGCCCTAGTTGCTAAGCAAATAAACAAAAAGCAAATAAACAAAGACACGTATGCTTTAGAGAGAGTTCTGGATTTCTGCCCGCCATGACGAATCATGAAGGGACCACCATAATCAACCGCGCAGAATAGAAACGGCCTTGATGGAGTGACTCTAGGAGATGGTAAAATACCAAGCCTCTGAACCTGCTGTTTGGCACTAAACCTGAGGCACTTGACACATTTTCGAATGATGGAGCGAATGACTATCCTGGCATTAACAATCCACCAACGTTGACGCAGTGAGTGATGCACGAGTTGAGCACCAGCGTGAAGGAGACGAATGTGTTCGCGTTCAATGATGAGGCGAGTAATATGCGCCGATGGAGGTAAGACAATAGGATGCTTAGCGTCGTAAGGTAATTGCGACTGTTGTCATCGCCCGCCTACGCGTATCACTCCAGAATCATCAAGAAACGGGTCGAGAGAAGCCAACTTACTCCTAATGGAAACAGAAGATCCGTTACGAAGACAATTAATTTCGGATGCGAAGTGGATCGACTGAGATTGTTTTATGAAGAAATTGAGAGCATGATGAATTTCGACAGGGGTAAGATCGCCCGTAAATTTGTCAGGATTGGAGAGTCTAATATTTTTGATGAACCGAAAACAGTAGGCGTAAACGCGCGTTAGACGATGCAACGAGGAAAAGTCCTTAGAAAGTTCGATAGCCAGGGTAGACATTAGAGAAAGATTATGGGTTTGTTTCTCTTTCGCAGTGACTTCAGAAGACGACGGATTAGAAGGTAAAAAGGGTGGAAAAGGATTGGACTCTGAAGATTGAGACAAACAAGTGGGACCGTGCCACCAAAGCGAACAATCACGCAAAACGTCAGGGAGACACCCCCTGGAGATAATATCAGCAGGATTGTGTCTAGAATTGATGTGATGCCAAGTATAGGTTTGTGTAAGACGCTGAATTTTAGCAACACGATTAGCGACGTATGTTTTCCACCTCGTTGACTGGGCATGAATCCAGTAAAGAGATAACATAGAGTCAGAATACAAATGAACACTATTAATGAACGAATGAAGAGCAGAAACGACCTTAAATACGAGACGCGATAACAACAAGCAAGCGCAGAGTTCGATGCGAGGTAATGACACCTGTCGTAAGGGAGCTACGCGAGATTTAGAACACAGGAGATGACAAGAGGCCGATGAATCTTGATAAATGACTCTGACATAAATACAACACCCAAACCCCCGTTCAGAGGCATCCGAAAAACCATGTAATTCAACTGTACTTGCCTCAAGCTTACAACGAATAGACCGTGGAACCACAATTTGCTAATCAGACCCAATTTGTCGCACAAAGAATGCCAATCCGAACGTGATTGGCCGGAGATTGGTTCATCCCAACCAAGCTTGCAAAGCCAGAGTTGCTGCATAAACTGTTTGTACAAAAAGACAACGGAACCGATCAGTCCAAGAGGATCGTATATGCCTGCAATAATCGAAAGAATTCTCCTCTTGAAAATGCTTGATTCAACTGGGAATGATTTAATGTCAAACAGAAATGAATCGGCAGTGTTATTCCAAAGAATGCCCAGGGTAAGCACATTGTCCTGTTTGTTTAAGGGGCGTGATAAATTGTCATGATTTTCGACCACTCTGGGTTCATTAGATGCCCATTTATGCAACGTGAAACCGTGTTGATTCAATAACGCACCTAGATCAGATTTCAGCTTGGTCAGATCAGAGATGGTGTCAGAACGGGTAAGCAAATCGTCGACATAGAATTCATTCGTTATAGCTAACGCCGCATCAGGAAAGGAAGCTTGATGGTCTCTACCAATTTGTATAAGACAGCGAGTGGCCAAAAACGAAGCACTAGCCGTGCCGTAGGTTACCGTTCGCAATGCAAAGTGTTTAAATGGTTCGAGAGGAGAATCACGCCACAGAATACGTTGATAGTGACAATCCCCTTCAGCTATGCGAATTTGTCAATACATCTTCTCGATGTCGGCGATGAGAACATATTTATGCATGCGAAAACGTAAAAGAATGGAAAAAAGGTCTTGTTGAACATTCGAGCCTACCAACAATATGTCATTGAGAGAAAGGCCATTGGTAGTTTTGGACGAACCATCAAAAAGACGCGCAGTTCGTGGTCAAGCTAGACTGTTTAAATACGGCATGGTGAGGGAGATAGTAAGTATTTGACGCTCCTGAATTGATAGCGCAATTATCGATAAGCGTCATGTGTCCAAGATCCTTATATTCGTTAATAAAGTCTGCGTAATCGCGCGCGAGCTTAGCATCACGCCTGAATCGACGCTCCAAATTCAAAAATCTTGCTTTAGCATTGGTGTAAGATTCCCCCAACTGGAGATTATCGGGCTTAAATGGGAGTGAAACCACGAACCTTCCCTCATGATTGCGATGGGTAGAGCCCACGAAATGCTCTTCACAGGCTGACTCGTTATCCGGTGTGTTGTCAGGGACAGTTTCTGCTTCCCAAAATCTTTCGAGAGACTGCAGAATTTGACTGTCGTTGTTCCTAGCTAGGAACGAAACAGCAGGACCCTTGTAGCGGCAGTGGTTGGGCAGATTGCCAGCCAAAATGTAGCCTAGCTTTGTTTCCTGAATGATGGGAAAATGAGGGCCGCGTACGTATTTATTAGCTAAAATTAAATCCAGGTAAAATTGCGCCCCTAAGAGTATGTCGATTTCCGACGATATGTAGAAATTTGGGTCAGCCAGAAAAATGTTGTTCGGAATGTGGAATTGATTTATGTCAAACGATTGTGCCGGCAGATTGTGGGTTAATGTAGATAAGATAGCACATTTCGCCTCGAAGCTATATCTCTGATAACGAGACGTAATGCGTATAGACGCAAGATTAGTGGCGTAACACGCTGTATTGTTTATGCCTGTAATTGGTATGTTGGATTTAGTTAAATTAAGCCGTAATTTCCTTGAAAATGATTTTGTGCAAAAATTTATTTGTGACCCGGCGTCTAAAAGAACTCTTGCCCTATGTCTATTGCCAGCCTGGTCAATGACAAATACAACTGCTGTTGATAAAAGAACATTGTTCATGGATTGTAATTTAAGTGAGCAATAATTACTACTACTGGCAGATATTGAGTTCGGCACGTTGTTCGCGTGCAACAATGTGTGGTGTCGTTTAGAACAGATCTTACACACCTGCTTATTCTTACAGTTAGATACAAAATGATCTGATCTAAGACAATTGGTACAACATTTGTGACTTGATACAAATTGTCCGCGCTAAGCGGTGCTTAATGCACGAAATTTATCACATGCGTAAAGCGGGTGATTAGCTTTACAACACAAACATGAATAATTGCTTGACGCTGAGTGATAACTCTTAAATGTAGTACTGCCAGCAGCGTTTTTTGCTTTATATTTATCATATTTATGGTTAAGCCTTGAAATCGGCTTGTTGAGTTGCTGTCCGGCATCAATAGGCAGTGTATTTTCTAACAGCTGTCTACGTGAGTTTAAAAAATGAATGAAATCTTGGAAGTTAGGAAAATTATCAGGGTCGATAGACTCCTTCCATTGTTTACAAGTAGTAGGGTCGAGTTTAGTTGATAGTAATTGTATAGTAATAAATTCAAATGAATTCACTGACAGTTGCATTGCCGCCAGTGAATTAACGGAAGACGTTATCGTGTTTGTGAATTCTGCCAAACTTTGGACAGAGTCCTTAATTGTCGACTTGACTTGAAGTAAATTTTGAACATAGTATTTTGCTAGTATGAACTTGTTGTCATACCTTGCGGACAGCAAACTCAACGCTATTGAGTAATTTTCCTTACATATAGGTAGCCA
The DNA here is from genome assembly GCA_034769895.1 of Magicicada septendecula. Classification (NCBI taxonomy): domain Eukaryota; kingdom Metazoa; phylum Arthropoda; class Insecta; order Hemiptera; family Cicadidae; genus Magicicada; species Magicicada septendecula. The sequence continues at coordinate 161,882,021 of CM068375.1, forward strand.
CTTAATTAAATCTAAAGGTTCATTTTTTAAAGAAGAATGTAGATAATGTAACTTCTGCACTGGCGTTAAATCGGATCTTGTATGGACCAAGTCCGTAAAAATTGAATGAAAATGCTGCCATTCCAATATGTTGCCTGAGAAGCAGGGCAAACTTATTGGTTTTAATTGCATGTGGGTCGATAATACGGGAGATACAGTCTGCACATTAAATGCATCAATTAATTGCAAAATATTTGCTTCAGTCGAATATAGCATTTCTTCGACCTCAACTCGGTCTTCTTGAGCCGCGCTTATGTCTTTACAAATAAGTTCTATTTCAGACTGCACCTCGTCGTACTTCGACGCCAAGCCTTTCAGACTTTCAAGCCTTACTGTTAAAAAATGTTTTGTATTGGTATTTATATCAAAGTTATTTACGGCAGATTGTATTCGCACTATTGCGGACTTTAAGCCGTCTCTCTTTCTGGTTAACACTTTGAGGCCTTCTTCAGCCATTGTCCGCACCTTGTTATGATGTTCTTGGTGATACCTTGTAGGCGAAGTCCTGAAGCGTCGACGCCGTGGAGAAGATGGCAAACACAGCTCAGAGAGATGACCGCCATGTTTGAAGCACTGAAGCTAGCAGGCTCTTGCGATGATGTTCTCAGGAGGCTCAAAGGCAACGAGCGAAATGCCGATGGAATCACGCCACGGTCGTATCAGCTGATATGCTAATTCGCCCGTGATGGCCAGAAACAGTGGCAGAAAAATATTAATTATGATACATCGAAAATCCAGGTCCGGAGTGACCAAAAAATGATTAGTAATAAGAATGATCCGTCATGTGAGGACTAAAAAATGTTAAGTCTCCGGTCCGAGTGGACCGGAAAATGTTTGTTGAAGGATATTGAGTGTGAAAATTTGTACTTAGTTGATTCGCCAGGATGCAGAATGATGAAGCGAGTGGACTGTATTCAATTCATTTATTTGGTATTCAAAAGTACATTAGAAATATGCAGTTAGCAGTTATTTTGAATGACAGGTTGGCTAATAAGCATGATGTAAATACAATTCGTATCAAAATTTTCTGATGAAGGGGCCTAATGGGCCATATGAAGTGTGGCCTAAGGCCTACATTAAAGGTCGTAAAGAATATGATCTGCGCTACTACGCGGCACGAGAATACTTGAGTGCAAGTATTTAAATGACAGTGAGGCTGCAAGCGAGCCGAACGCTGCTGACGAGCGTCTGAGACGTACTGTGCGGAGCACCGACATGAATAATCAGAATACCGTAAAAATCAAAGCGCAGATTAGCCAACCTATTAGGTAAAATTATCGCGCTACTGTACAAGATGATAGAGAAAAATAGAGAAACTCGATGGACAACGGTGCGCAGCATGATAGATGAGATGTTCCGAGACACCCACGACAATTGGAGGACGGCAACAAGACCGGAAATAAACAACACCCAGGATTTTAAAAAGCAGTTCCGTGACAAGTATTGGTCGGAGTCAACCCAGAACGTGGTAAAGAACGACATAAGTAATGGGAGGTATGAGCCATAAACTTCATATTTTTTGGGCAAGGTATGCCTAGCACGTAACTTAGAACCAAGAATCCCGGAAGAATCGTTAGTAATACAATTGGGTTACCATTATGAGGATGCCGTCCAAAAGGCCAGAAGGCAAGGGTAAATTAAAACGATCCAAGGTATGCCAAGCCTGTTAGAAGACCATGAGAAAGATGGACAATACAAGCGCAATAGGATGGTCAATTTAAAATATAACCGATGGAATGAGAACCAAAACCCACCGAATTCCAATCCGTCAAACAACAACCCCCACAATAACAACCAAAATAACCCAACCGGAATTTTAACAACAATCAATATAGGGGAAACCGCCCAAACTACAACCAGGGTATTCAACCATATAACGGGAACAATCAGAATAACAATCCCAACAACAATAATTACAGAGGAAATAGACAAAACCAGCGTCCGAACGGCCACCCCAACAACAGCAATTACCACGGGAACAACTACAACCCGAATTACCAGTACTATAGAGGAAACGCGGATAACCGAAATCGAAGTAATCAACCCCAAGTACACTTCATGCGAGGGAGCAACCAAAACAACCAGGGGAGGCGCTATCCGAGACCGCAAACAATCGACAGGGATAATAATAACGCACAGAGCAATAACCAACACCCAAGGGAGGAGAATAACGGTCATGTGCAACGAAATCATAGCATTGAAGGATCCAGATCCGGAAACGGGAACCAAAGAAGGGAAGCACCGTCCGGAAATAACCAACAAGATGGGAACAGAAGAAGTAGGAATGATGGGAACAATCAAGAAATATAAATTATGACTGGATACCGTTCAGTAACAATCCTGCTGAGCATTTCCGAATAGCATACGATCAACGAAACCCACCAGAACTCTGGATTTCCCCAAGAAATAATGGAAACCAATCCAACACACCTCAGGGAGAGAGACAAGAAATCGATGAAGAAGAAACCACAGCCGACAGGTGGAATGCATAAAATGAAAAGGAATAAACTACAAAATTCCAAAATGTAAGTAAGACCAACTTACACTAATATTTAGTAACTATATGAGATGTAATCAAATAAACAAACAAAGTGAAAACAAGAATTAATGACACAAGATAATTTGAAAGGAGATCAATTAAAATAAACAAATATAAAACCAACCAAGGCATGCTAAGACAAATAAATAAAATTATGAAGAATATAGAATATGCAGAGAAAGTAAAAAGAACTGGTACAAGAAAAAATATGAAGCAAATACATAAGTAGTTGAATTAGGGTAACCAACAAAGTAGAAGCAAGGAAAAAATGTCTAAAATGATTAAAATGATCACAAGAAGAAAAGAAAAACAAACTAATTAAAAGTTAGAAATAAAGAAATTAACAACTAAATAAATAAAAACAATGAACTGTGTGAGTATATAACAGAAAATAGCAAAGGTACAGCGGCAGGAAGAAGGAGTAGAAAAAAGTTAAAATGATCTAAAGAACCATGAAGTGGACAATCCCCAAAAATTTTATTATTATTAATGAAAGTCACAAGATGACGAAAAGGTATTTAAGTTTTACTGACAATAGGTAGAGCAATCAATTAACTGAGCAGAGATGATGGTATTCTGATTTCAGAATAAAAGGTAGTAATGGATGAAACCAGCTACTAAAAGTTAGGGAAATTATATATAAAAGGGAGAACGCACTAATGGAAATAAGTAAATACAGATCTAAAAGATAACTAAACAAAAAGGAGTGGAATAAGTAAGAAGAGAAACCAGAAGGAAGGAATAAACAAGAAGGAAAAGGAAAAAATTATATATAACTGATAATTTCATAAAAAAACTATGCTAGTGTTTTACCAAAATGATCAATTTTGATGGAGAGGCATTATGTTACGACACCAAAAGCAGCCCCAACACCAGAGAAGAACTATAATAAATTAACTATAATAAAATAAGGAAAATAAAATGACTATGACCAGACAAATGACAATGACCCAACCCAAGTGATTGACCCAATAAAGAAATTAAAATGAGAAGGTATAAACTAAACCAAAGATAAAAAACATAAACAAATAATAAATACCTAGTAACAAGCTTTAAATTGTGCCGTTCTCTAGTGGAGAGACGGCGCAAAACCACTGAATATACGGCCGGTAGTTAAAGGCAGTATTAATTTATAGCGCGTTATCGCTGCTGCACTCTTGTAGCATAAGTAAGCACCATTCTAAGTTTACCAAGTGAGCGTTGATCGGTGTCGGCATCTGGTGCTTAGCCGCGGTATGAAAACTCCAGGTGCTGGCACGTAGCGCCAAGCGCTGTAGGCAGGCGAAGTGGACAGGAATTTTTGTGATTAAGTCTGTCTGGCTTCTACTTTCAACGATCATGGCCGCTTTTTGGTTCTCCGGTAGAGAATGAAGATTTTTACACCTTCCAGCCTTCACGCTATGTTTGGCTAATCAGATAAACGGCTGCGGGTCCACCGACGAGTCGAGAACTACAAGACCCTACAACATGGCTTGAACTAGCAACATCTTAAAGCTCTCCTCCTCTTCACTACCGGAGGAATCGCCAGAAAGCCACACCAACACCTATAATGTAGACCACGAGATTGCCACCTTAAAACCCCTCATGGACAAAATCAGGTGATACAAAACCAATTATTAAGTACACATAGAGGCAGCACTCAATAATACCCAGTGACCAGTTCTCTCTATCAACTACAACATTTTCAAGTTTTAAACATTTAATTGGATCCCCAATTGATGGGACAGTTTAGTGTGTGAACTGGGTGTAAAATTAATTGTAAATTTTATTAAATTTCTGGTAAAATTGTCAGCTCAGAGACTGGCATGTGTCTGAAACAGTTCAACATTCAACTTATTATTTCCTCTTCTTTCAGTATATGTGTTTCTTCACAGATTAAATCATTCCTTCTATTGGTAATTTATCGAGTTCAATTTAGGGTTCATTTTATATATATATTCTAAATTTTAAAATCAGTTTAATTCATATTGTATAGAAATTTCTGGGGTAGGTAGGTGCATTTTCCACAAGTTTCAACCAGAAGGAATGCATGTTCATACAGTTTTGAACTTGTTGTTGAGACAAGTTAAAAGATGCATCAACTGGCAATTAACATGTCGGTTTCTGGGCCAAAAGTATTTTTCATAGGGTTATAATATTTATGCCATATTTCTATTTTCATTACTTGGCAATGTTTCAGTATATATATATAAATTCTTTAAATTATTTATGATAACTGGGGGGTGTTCATTGTTTTAAATATTTTTATATTTCTCACAGTAATAGAGCCCAGTGGGGTAGAATTGTATAACAGCATTAGGCACTTAGCCAGAATTTTGAAAGTTATTATGTCCTGGGGACTACTGAAGGCTTAAGCATTATCTAATACACGTGATGTGTGATCACCCAAGTAAATTGTTATCCTAACAGGGATATTTATAAAAGCAGTAATAATTTATCTACATCATGGGGGTAATATTATAAAAAAGGGCGTGGCAAGAGATCCTTATATATTGTATTGTATGGTATTGTGTAATGTATTTGTATTGTGGAACATGTGATGTTTTGTATATTTGTGTATGCATTTTGGGGGTTATATGTATTGTACATTTAGTGTATTTTGGTGGGGACTTTAGATATAGGGTTTGTTTGTTTTTTTATAAAAGAAAGTTGATACATGGAATTATGTATATATATACTTTTCATTTTTTATAACAGGTATTCTATCTCAATTAAACATTGCTGATCATTTCTTTAAGAAAATAATTTATTTTATTTAACTTTAATAACAAGTATATGAATTGTCACCCTTTAAAATTTATTTAATTTGTTTGAGAATTTATTATTATAATTAATATTATCAAGGAATCTATACCATTTAGCTCCATTAAGTTCAATGGAGCATTCTAAAGAGAAAATATAAAATAAATTTTATATATTATTAATATTTTAATGGAAACCTTATTTCAAGGATAGTCATGGTTTTAAATTTCAATTCATTTGTAAAGAGAGATAGCAAATTATTTTATTGGGGTTAATAAATATTTTCAGGTGACCTTGTTGAGAGAGTATACTTTATTTAATTGACAATTTAAGGGAATTATAGATTATGGCTGTTGGGTTTATTTATTTTATTATTAATTTGTTTACTGAGATAGAATAATAAAAGGGATTTGTTAATTGCTTAATTCATGAGTTTTCATTGCAAGTCCCGTCTCACTGGATCCAGCGCATTTTTGGCTTCTCTAGGCTTTAGGCTATTTCTAATTAACTTGTGGCCCCTCTTTACAACAACAACAACAACAACAACAACAACAAATTTTCAAAATAATTTTCAAAAAAGAAATAAACTTTTTTTTACTGCTTAAGTTAAAGAGGGGTTCAAAATAAAATAATTCTAGTTAAAGTACACTAACCAGAATAATGTATGTTGTTAATAACCTTAAGATGATAAGAAAACCAAAACATAAAATGTTGACATACTAACTATAAATCCTGTATAAAATAATAAAAACCCAAGAATCAGAGATAGGTATGAAGTGATAGTGATAAACAGTGTGAGTGCTAGAAGTGAGAGAATAAACAATTCACAATATTAAGAAAAAGGAAACAAAGATGATAAAACAGATTGTAAAAGATGGATAGACAACTAATACAATAGTGTTAATTAATAATAAACTAGTACTATGAGTACAATGAAAATAAGATATCCTATGTTAATAAAAATATTCAAAGGGATGATTATCGAGATAGAATAAATGGTGTTATAATATTATTCACCAAAATTGTTATTTGTTCAATTAAAAGAGGTGAGTTTGTAAAAGGAATGAAAAGTAAACAGACCATAAACCAAATTTTTGTGTTATGTATTATAGTAATATTAAGTGATAAACAATTTATAAAAAATGGCAATAGATATAAGAAAGGAGATAAAATTTTACAAACATAACATTAATCATTAGATTAAAGACAGAAAAAGAAATAAGAAAATAACAGACAAGCAATAATTTTGTAATTTAATAAGAACATTCAATTATTGTAAAACAGCCCAAATTAATTCAAAAGGTAAATAAGCCATAAGTGACACCAAGCAAAACATATGTAAATGAAAAATAATCTTTAATTTGTGTAAAATAAGAAGATTTAGTCAAATATTACTTAGGCCTATAAAATGCATAATTGTATAAATTCAAAATAAAAAAGTTGTAAGAAATTAACTACTGTATTAGAAAATTCAGGGCCAGTAACTCATTAATTACAATTAGTGAACCATATTAAGAGGTCAGAACTAGATTAAAAACATAAAATAAGAAAGAAATGTAATAATATAATATTAGCATTTCGCCAAACTTTAATACATAAACAAACCCAGCTTTGTGGGATTTCAAAATGATCTTTGAAAGAAAATAGAAACAGTAATGATAATATCTAATACATTGATAAGAAGACAGAAGAATAATAGCCATCAGAAATTATTTATTCATTTTGAATTAAAATTAAAATATTATAACAATAGACATAAATGTATTCAACCAATGAGTGTATAGGCTGTTGCCATAACAACGGAACGTTATTATATTTAATTCCGTTATAAAATATTAGTCCATTATTGACGATCAAGAGAGACGGAAACCAAACGATATTTCACTCAATTATCAATTAAAATAGTAATAAATACTGCTAAATTTAACGAGATGTGGATGCAAGAAGTTTAATAAAGAACTATTTAACCCAAGAGAGGTAAAAACCAGAATTTAATATTCAAAAATAATTAAAAACTCCAAATTAATTGAAAAAGAAGCCAGATGAAATCAAAAGTACAAATGAAGGAAGATTTATGATCGTATCAACCCAACCTAACTTATAACAAAGTGACTCATCACCAGAAATCAACAAGATATTGTTAAGTATATCTGAATTACCCGAATTTACGAACTAAATTAATTAACTTTCCTCAAAAAACTAAAAACTCTCACTCCGAACTTGGTAACTAAATTTCTTTCAAGGATTGATTGATAATAAATATTAAACTTGTATGTAAATATAATTTTAACCTGTGTACGAAGTACGAACTTTTAACAAACACTTTTTAACACTCAAAAAACGAACTGTATTTAACTTTAAAAGTATATAAGTACCATTGATGTAAGGTAGTGTACTTTACTAACATCTTATTTCTATTTTTTCGTAATCAAAAGGACTCGTTGATTGAATGAACTGTAGAAAATAAATATTGACGGCAGCCATGTCGAATTAAAAACTCTTCAAACAACTTAGCCAACCTTGAGATATTGTCTATTTATTGCCGGACCAACATTAATTTATAACATTATATTTTTGTATCTAATTGATTAACTATTACTATTTCAACGTTAATAAATTAGTAATGATTAGCAATAACCGTCCTTTATTTCATTATAAATTGTTTCATAAAGTTTGTGCACTTTAGAGATGAGTAAAATTGTCTGCCAGAGTTAGATGTTGGCAGCACGACGAACTACAAGCCAGATTCGAATGCCCGCCAGTTTGCGAGGGTAATTTGAATTGGTCATCACCGCATAGAACGACAGCTCAGTTTAAACTTTTTAATTGTTTTCATAAACAATTTGGCGCCTATCGGGAAATAAATATACTCATTGATGGACAGGTAAGGATTACACTCATGAAGATATCGGTACTGGTAATTCGTGCGTTCGCAACGGACATCGTCAACGTGAGAAATTAGAAAAAGCACGACTGTTATTTCTCACGCTGACGTTGTCCGTTGCGAACGCACGAATTACCAGTACCGATATCTTCACGAGTGTAATCCTTACCTGTCCATCAATGAGTATATTTATTTCCCGATAGGCGCCAAATTGTTTATGAAAACAATTAAAAAGTTTAAACTGAGCTGTCGTTCTATGCGGTGATGACCAATTCAAATTACCCTCGCAAACTGGCGGGCATTCGAATCTGGCTTGTAGTTCGTCGTGCTGCCAACATCTAACTCTGGCAGACAATTTTACTCATCGCTAAAGTGCACAAACTTTATGAAACAATTTATAATGAAATAAAGGACGGTTATTACTAATCACTACTAATTTATTAACGTTGAAATAGTTAATAGTTAATCAATTATATACAAAAATATAATGTTATAAATTAATGTTGGTCCGGCAATAAATAGACAATATCTCAAAGTTGGCTAAGTTGATTGAAGAGTTTTTAATTCGACATGGCTGCCGTCAATATTTATTTTCTACAGTTCATTCAATCAACGAGTCCTTTTGATTACGAAAAAATAGAAATAAGATGTTAGTAAAGTACACTACCTTACATCAAAGGTACTTATATACTTTTAAAATTAAATACAGTTCGTTTTTTGAGTGTTAAAAAGTGTTTGTTAAAAGTTCGTACTTCGTACACAGGTTAAAATTATGTTTACATACAAGTTTAATATTTATTATCAATCAATCCTTGAAAGAAATTTAGTCACCAAGTTCGGAAAACTAATAATAAAATAAATAAACCCAACAGTCATAATCTATAATTCCCTTAAATTGTCAATTAAATAAAGTATACTCTCTCAACAAGGTCACCTGAAAATATTTATTAACCCCAATAAAATAATTTGCTATCTCTCTTTACAAATGAATTGAAATTTAAAACCATGACTATCCTTGAAATAAGGTTTCCATTAAAATATTAATAATATATAAAATTTATTTTATATTTTCTCTTTAGAATGCTCCATTGAACTTAATGGATCTAAATGGTATAGATTCCTTGATAATATTAATTATAATAATAAATTCTCAAACAAATTAAATAAATTTTAAAGGGTGACAATTCATATACTTGTTATTAAATTTAAATAAAATAAATTATTTTCTTAAAGAATTGATCAGCAATGATTAATTGAGATAGAATACCTGTTATAAAAAATGAAAAGGATATATATACATAATTCCATGTATCAACTTTCTTTTATAAAAAAACAAACAAACCCTATATCTAAAGTCCCCACCAAAATACACTAAATGTACAATACATATAACCCCCAAAATGCATACACAAATATACAAAACATCACATGTTCCACAATACAAATACATTACACAATACCATACAATACAATATATAAGGATCTCTTGCCACGCCCTTTTTTATAATATTACCCCCATGATGTAGATAAATTATTACTGCTTTTATAAATATCCCTGTTAGGATAACAATTTACTTGGGTGATCACACATCACGTGTATTAGATAATGCTTAAGCCTTCAGTAGTCCCCAGGACATAATAACTTTCAAAATTCTGGCTAAGTGCCTAATGCTGTTATACAATTCTACCCCACTGGGCTCTATTACTGTGAGAAATATAAAAATATTTAAAACAATGAACACCCCCCAGTTATCATAAATAATTTAAAGAATTTATATATATATACTGAAACATTGCCAAGTAATGAAAATAGAAATATGGCATAAATATTATAACCCTATGAAAAATACTTTTGGCCCAGAAACCGACATGTTAATTGCCAGTTGATGCATCTTTTAACTTGTCTCAACAACAAGTTCAAAACTGTATGAACATGCATTCCTTCTGGTTGAAACTTGTGGAAAATGCACCTACCTACCCCAGAAATTTCTATACAATATGAATTAAACTGATTTTAAAATTTAGAATATATATATAAAATGAACCCTAAATTGAACTCGATAAATTACCAATAGAAGGAATGATTTAATCTGTGAAGAAACACATATACTGAAAGAAGAGGAAATAATAAGTTGAATGTTGAACTGTTTCAGACACATGCCAGTCTCTGAGCTGACAATTTTACCAGAAATTTAATAAAATTTACAATTAATTTTACACCCAGTTCACACACTAAACTGTCCCATCAATTGGGGATCCAATTAAATGTTTAAAACTTGAAAATGTTGTAGTTGATAGAGAGAACTGGTCACTGGGTATTATTGAGTGCTGCCTCTATGTGTACTTAATAATTGGTTTTGTATCACCTGATTTTGTCCATGAGGGGTTTTAAGGTGGCAATCTCGTGGTCTACATTATAGGTGTTGGTGTGGCTTTCTGGCGATTCCTCCGGTAGTGAAGAGGAGGAGAGCTTTAAGATGTTGCTAGTTCAAGCCATGTTGTAGGGTCTTGTAGTTCTCGACTCGTCGGTGGACCCGCAGCCGTTTATCTGATTAGCCAAACATAGCGTGAAGGCTGGAAGGTGTAAAAATCTTCATTCTCTACCGGAGAACCAAAAAGCGGCCATGATCGTTGAAAGTAGAAGCCAGACAGACTTAATCACAAAAATTCCTGTCCACTTCGCCTGCCTACAGCGCTTGGCGCTACGTGCCAGCACCTGGAGTTTTCATACCGCGGCTAAGCACCAGATGCCGACACCGATCAACGCTCACTTGGTAAACTTAGAATGGTGCTTATTTACGCTACAAGAGTGCAGCAGCGATAACGCGCTATAAATTAATACTGCCTTTAACTACCGGCCGTATATTCAGTGGTTTTGCGCCGTCTCTCCACTAGAGAACGGCACAATTTAAAGCTTGTTACTAGGTATTTATTATTTGTTTGTGCTTTTTTATCATTGGTTTAGTTTATACCTTCTCATTTTAATTTCTTTATTGGCTCAATCACTTGGGTTGGGTCATTGTAATTTGTCTGGTCAAAATGACAAATGAAGGAAGATTTATGATCGTATCAACCCAACCTAACTTATAACAAAGTGACTCATCACCAGAAATCAACAAGATTTTGTTAAGTGTATCTGAATTACCCGAATTTACGAACTAAATTAATTAACTTTCCTCAAAAAACTAAAAACTCTCACTCCGAACTTGGTAACTAAATTTCTTTCAAGGATTGATTGATAATAAATATTAAACTTGTATGTAAACATAATTTTAACCTGTGTACGAAGTACGAACTTTTAACAAACACTTTTTAACACTCAAAAAACGAACTGTATTTAACTTTAAAAGTATATAAGTACCTTCGATGTAAGGTAGTGTACTTTACTAACATCTTATTTCTATTTTTTCGTAATCAAAAGGACCCGTTGATTAAATGAACTGTAGAAAATAAATATTGACGGCAGCCATGTCGAATTAAAAACTCTTCAATCAACTTAGCCAACCTTGAGATATTGTCTATTTATTGCCGGACCAACATTAATTTATAACATTATATTTTTGTATATAATTGATTAACTATTAACTATTTCAACGTTAATAAATTAGTAGTGATTAGTAATAACCGTCCTTTATTTCATTATAAATTGTTTCATAAAGTTTGTGCACTTTAGCGATGAGTAAAATTGTCTGCCAGAGTTAGATGTTGGCAGCACGACGAACTACAAGCCAGATTCGAATGCCCGCCAGTTTGCGAGGGTAATTTGAATTGGTCATCACCGCATAGAACGACAGCTCAGTTTAAACTTTTTAATTGTTTTCATAAACAATTTGGCGCCTATCGGGAAATAAATATACTCATTGAAGGACAGGTAAGGATTACACTCGTGAAGATATCGGTACTGGTAATTCGTGCGTTCGCAACGGACATCGTCAGCGTGAGAAATTAGAAAAAGCACGACTGTTAGATAAATACAAAGTAACGACTACAACGTGTGAGGCTAACACACGCATTACAGGTTGCGTCGTTAGAAATTGACGCTCCATCGCGGGGCGTAAACGTACATACAGGTCTCACGTTACAAATTGGCGACCAACTAGTGTGGCTAGAATTAAAGGCTAGCAGCGGTTACGAAAAAAGACAACAAGATGATCACCAGAGGAAGACCAAAGAAGAGGACTGAAGACACCGACAAGGAAGCAAAGGAAACAACAGCGGTTGAAGAAATGGAAATTGTCGAGGAAATAATTGAAGAGGATGCCCAAGAGGACCAACCAGAGAAACCAACCCAAACAGCACCTGAAGTAGAAGTAATAGTCGGCGACCAACCAGAAAAACCAATCTGAGATAGTGAGAGGGAACAACAGGCGGGCGATCATGAAAAAGCAAAAGGAGGTCCGACCATGCAAGACCTGATGAATTACATAGCCGAAAATTTCAGAAAAAATGATGAAAAAATAGACCAAATGAAGGAATAAACTAAAGAACCAAGAAAAGAAGGCAGGGAATTTTTAAGACAAAATATTTCAGAATTAAAGAAACAACTCAAAGAGAACAAAAAAACTGTGAATAATAAGATGGAAAGCAACCATGAAACTTTGAAGAGAAACCAAGAAATATTAGAAGAGAAGAGTGAGAATTAAAGAGACAGATCAAGAAAGATCTGGAAACACTGAACGACAAGATTGAGAATAATAACAAAACACTCCAACGACAATTGAAGGAAAATAGTGGGAAGACTAAAGACGAGTTAAAACAACAATTAGTAGAATGTCGGGAGGAAATAAAACATACCATCACAGAGACGAATCAAACAGTAGTACAAATCCGTGGGGAATTAATAAACAAGAAAAGCGACGTCGAGGAAGAAGGTAAAAATAGAATTGACGAGCTTCAACAAGTCACGACAACGGAATGCACAAGAAACAAGCAAGAAGTGTTCAAAAAACTGGAAGAAAAACACAAAGAAATACAAACCGATGTCAGTGAAAGGGTGGAACGAGTATATAGCAAACTCAACCAAGTAGACGGACAAGTCCAGGAAAATAAATAAAAGATCAACGGACTCAACCAACGAGAGAGACAGATGCAGGAAGAACTAGATGCATTGAGAGACAAACCATGCAATAACCCGCACATAATAACCAGCGAGAACCGGTAGCTGATAAACTTTCGAAGCTACCGGCGCAACCCGATGGAGTTCCTAAAAAGAGTCGAAGAGATAATAGAGAAAATAGGGAAACTCGATGGACAACTGTGAGCAGCATGATAGATGAGATGTTCCGAGACACCCACGACAATTGGAGGAGGGCAACAAGACCGGAAATAAACAACATCCAGGATTTTAAAAAGCAGTTCCGTGAAAGTATTGGTCGGAGTCAACCAAGAACGTGGTAAGGAACGACATAACTAATGGGAGGTATGACCCACAAGCAGGACACACCCCAACTTCATATTTTTTGGGCAAGGTATGCCTAGCACGTAACTTGGAACTAAGAATCCCGGAAGAATCGTTAGTAATACAATTGGGTTACCATTAGGAAGGATGCCGTCAAAAAGGCCAGAAGGCAAGGGTAAATTAAAACGATCCAAGTTATGCCAAGCCTGCTAGAAGACCATGAGAATGATGGACAATACAAGCGCAATAGGATGGTCAATTTAAAATATAACCGATGGAATGAGAACAAAAACCCCCCGAATTATATTCCGTCAAAAACAAAAAACAACCCCCAGAATAACAACCAAAATAACCCAAACCGGAATTTTAACAACAACCAATATAAGGGAAACCGCCCAAACTACAACCAGCGTAATCAACCATATAACGGGAACAATCAGAATAACAATCCCAACAACAATAATTACAGAGGAAATAGACAAAACCAGCGTCCGAACGCCCACCCCAACAACAGTAATTACCACGGGAACAACTACAATCCGAATTACCAGTACTATAGAGGAAACGCGGATAACCGAAATCGAAGTAATCAACCCCAAGTACACTTCATGCGAGGGAGCAACCAAAACAACCAGGGGAGGCGCTATCCGAGACCGCAAACAAACGACAGGGATAATAATAACGCACAGAGCAATAACCAACACCCAAGGGAGGAGAATAACGGTCATGTGCAACGAAATCATAGCATTGAAAGATCCAGATCCGGAAACGGGAACCAAAGAAGGGAAGCACCGTCCGGAAATAACCAACAAGATGGGAATAGAAGAAGTAGGAATGATGGGAACAATCAAGAAATATAAATTATGACTGGATACCGTTCAGTAACAATCCTGCTGAGCATTTCCGAATAGCATACGATCAACGAAACCCACCAGAACTCTGGATTCCCCCAAGAAATAATGGAAACCAATCCAACACACCTCAGGGAGAGAGACAAGAAATCGATGAAGAAGAAACCACAGCCGACAGGTGG